>JARQOD010000002.1:336181883-336477274 GCA_033576555.1 Oophaga sylvatica | reverse complement strand
TAACAGCATATTAGCACCGTGAGAGTACCTTGGCGCAGGCGGAGCAGAGCTGATGCAGTCAAAGTTGTACGACCAGGTTCATCGAAAGTCCGCGAAAAGCCTCTAGGAAGTTTTGAAGATCGTTAACCACCGGATCCCCTCTCTCCAAGGGGTTTAGCCAGGCAGGGCTTCTCCTCCCAGGTGTGACATGATGAAGCCCACCTTGGCTCGTAATGTAAGGAGTACAGTTCATATAGTGTCTTGTGCTTGGGTGCGATGAAAACACAGGATCACGGTTTGATATAGAAGGTCTCTGTATTACTTCATAAAAGTGGCATAATAGTCACACAGTTGCAGATACAAAAGCAGGAGACACAGCAGGCCAGAGAAACTTAAGTCACCCAATCACTCTCACAACAGGTTCAGGTTTCTTCTCGTTACCATAAGTCCAGCAAACGTGGATTTATCAAATAGCAAGGTTCCAAAAGTCCACGAGTGTTCCAAAGTTCCACAATGGGAAATAACGGAGTACAAGGTCCAAGGCTTCCAGGAGTCAGGTCACAGGTTCACTGCAGGCTTGATTCTGAAGCACTGATTGCTCAGCTGTGGCTGCTTAAGAAGCAAGAGGGAAACTCCATATTGACTGAGGGCAAGACAGCTGCAGCAAGACAGAAAGTAAAATGGCTGACGGAAAAACTGAGTTTCAGGAACATGTACACAGAACCTTACATTACTCCCCCCTTAGGGACAACCTCCGGATGACCTCAGACCAGGCTTGTGTGGGTACCTCTGATGAAACTGACGGAGCAAGCGAGGAGCATTAACGTTATTGACTGGTTCCCATGAATTGTCCTCCACTGGGTAGCCCTGCCATTTAATCAAATATTGTAACTGATTTCTATACAACCTGGAATCTAGAATCCTTTCCACCACAAATTCTTCCTGACCATCGACTAGCACTGGGTCAGGGCAAGGAGAAGAACGTCCAGGAAACGTATTGGGTGTCGCAGCCTTTAGTAGAGATACATGAAAGACAGGGTGGATTCTCATAGTTCTGGGCAGTTGAAGACGACAAGCGACAGCACTTATAATTTTACTGATTTTATAAGGTCCAATGTATTTATGTCCCAACTTAGATGATGGAATTCTTAACTTAAGATTTCTGGTTGACAGCCAGACCAGGTCTCCTACCTTGAAAGCTGGTGCAGGTTTACGAAATTTATCTGCGGCTTTCTTGTACCTTTCCTGAGCCAATTCCAGATTTCCCTTTAGAAGATCCATATTCTTTTGTAAAGACGTGATTCTTTCAGCCACTGCTGGCAAAGGCGTTTCTATGGGAAATCGAGGAAGAATATTAGGATGATAACCTAAATTGGAGTAAAAAGGAGACTGCTTAGTGGAGGCGCTCTGAGAGTTGTTATAAGAGAACTCAGCCAGTGGAAGTAGATCCACCCAATCATCCTGTAGGTGGCAGATAAAGCAGCGAAGATACTGCTCCAGGGTCTGATTGGTTCATTCCGTCTGTCCATTAGTCTGAGGATGAAAAGCAGAAGAAAGGTTCACTTTAATGTCCAATGCTGCACAGAAATTTTGCCAAAACCTTGAAGTGAATTGCACCCCTCGATCCGAAATAACCTCATCTGGTACTCCATGTAAATGAAACACATTTTTAATCATCAAATCTGATGTCTGTCTTGCAGTGGGTAAGCCGACACAAGGGATAAAATGAGCTGCTTTTGTTAAACGATCAACCACCACTAGAATGGTGTTCTTCCCTTGAGAGGTTGGTAACTCCACAATGAAGTCCATAGAAATGGATCCCCACGGGCGGGACGGGGTGGGAAGAGGTTGCAACAGACCAGTTGGTGAGGAGCGAGGTGTTTTGCATCTTGCACAGACTTCACATGAAGTGACATAGTTTAAAACATCCTTCCTGCAAGTGGGCCACCAAAAGAAACGAGAAAGAAATTCCTGTGTCTTTAGAATTCCTCTATGCCCAGCTATCTTGGAATCGTGAATGAGTTTCAATACTCATAATCTGACTGTTTCAGGAATATACAGACGTTGTCCCTGAATCCACACACCATTCTTAAAGACAAGACTTACGTCCCTTGGGGGTTGTGCCAAAAAGGAATCCGCATGGTATGCTTCCTTGATGTCCTTAAGTAGGTCTTGATTATGAATCACTCCCAGGAATCTAGAGTCAGGAAGAATAGTCTTAGGAGGAGTAAGTGGACGTGTCTCTGCTGAATAAATCCTAGAGAGTGCATCAGCCTTTCCATTGCGCGATCCTGGTCTATAAGAAATTATAAAATTAAATTGGTTTAAGAAAAGATTCCAGCGAGCCTGGCGAGGAGTCAGGCACTTAGCCGACCTGATAAATTCAAGGTTACGATGGTCTGTCAGGAGACTATTTGCTGTGCAGCTCCCTGAAGAAGGTGTCTCCATTCTTTGAAGGCGGCAATAATGGCCAACAACTCTCTATTGCCCACATCGTAGTTCCTCTCAGCCGAAGACAACTGCTGGGAAAAGAAGGCACAGGGATGCAAGACATTCTTCTCACCTGTTCTCTGAGAGAGTATAGCTCCAACGGCACAGTCTGAAGCATCCACCTCTATTATGAAGGCAAGTTCGGGGTTGGGATGTACTAAGATAGGTGCAGTGGTAAATTTATCTTTTAGACGGGAAAATGCTTCCTGGGCTTGGGGAGTCCAGGAGAACCTAGACTCTTTCCGGGTAAGTTGGGTGATAGGTGACACTACCTCAGAGAAATTCCTAATGAAACGTCTATAGAAGTTGGCAAACCCGATGAAGCGCTGCACCTCCTTCACATTTCTAGGACTTGGCCAATCCTTGATGGCTTGGGTCTTGCTTCCATCCATACTAATTCCTTGTGTAGACAGTACATACCCCAGAAATTGAATTTCGGTCCTATGGAATTCACACTTTTCAAGTTTGATGTAAAGATGATTTTGTCTTAGACGTTCCAAGACCATTCTCACATGTCCATGATGTTCCTCTGTGGAGTTAGAAAAAATTAGAATATCATCCAAATAAATCACCACGAATGTATCTAGGAGATCCCTGAAGATGTCATTCACCAAGTGTTGGAAAGTGGCTGGGGCGGTACTCAGACCAAAAGGCATAACTAGATATTCAAAGTGTCCATAGCGTGACCTGAATGCAGTCTTCCATTCATCCCCAGGTCTAATACGGACTAAGTTATAGGCCCCACGGAGATCTAGTTTAGAGAAAATTTTGGCATGTCGCACTCTCTCCAATAACTCAGGGATTAAAGGCAATGGATAACGGTTTCTAATAGTAACCTTATTGAGTTCCCTATAGTCTACGCAGGATCTCAGAGATCCATCTTTCTTCTTTACAAAGAAGATGGGTGCACCTGCAGGAGATGAAGAGGGGCGTATGAAGCCCTTGGCTAGATTTTCGTCTATGTAATCCTTTAAAGCCTTTAGCTCGGGCCCCGCCAGGGGGTAGATCTTACCAAAAGGTATCTCTGCTCCAGGCAATAATTCAATTGGACAATCATATGGACGGTGAGGGGGAAGCTGGTCAGCGTTCTTCTTGTCACATAAATCCACATAGTCCTGGTATACAGCTGGTAGTTCAGGAACTGACATGGTTCCTTTAGGAACAGAGCAAGCTGAAACTTTTGGACTCATCTGTTTCTCTGGAAAGTGTAATTCCTTGGTCTCCCAGTTAATGGTAGGATTCTGAGCCTGCAGCCATGGTAGCCCTAGAATAATGGGAAAGTGGGGAGAAGAGATAAGCATAAAGGACAGTTTCTCTTGATGATCTTTACCCATAAGAACCCTCAAAGGCTCTGTTTCCTGATCCACTGGTCCAGAGGTCAGCAGGGAGCCATCCACAGTTTCCATCTGTACTGGAGTAGCCTTCTTCACTGAACGTATCCCCTGTTTCAGAGCAAAGGAGACATCCATAAAATTTCCACTTGCCCCTGAGTCGATCATAGCAGAGCTAGACACCCAGCTGAGTCAACCCAGAGTTTGATGGAAAGAAAGCAATGAGAATTGTTTTTCTTACAACTCAGCTGGGACACCGCTGAGGAAACTTGAAAAATTGCAGCGTTTACACAGTCAACGTCCTCAGAAGTAAGGAGTTTAAGTCCGAGAAATCAAGATCTGTTGCTGCAGATCTCTCTGGAGCCTGAGGCTCGGACCTAACAGATCCCCTCTCGCAACACTCACAGTGAATGAGTGCTGCAGTAGTCTTACGAGAACGGCTGGGGCAGTTTATAATGAAGTGCCCTGACTTACCACAATAGAAACATAGATTCTCCTTAAAACGATGTTCCTTGCATGCATCACTAACCCGTCGTTGTAAAGAGTCTACCTGCATGGGTTCAGGTTCAGGTTCCCGTGTGATCCTACTCAAAGGTTCCTTAGCTGGAGAGGAAGGTAGGAAAAGGTTAGTGCGATTGCTTTCGAACCATCTCTCTTGCCTGCGTTCAGTCAGACGAGTATCAATACGGATGCAGTAGTTAATAAAGTCACCTAACGCAGTGGGAGGGTCGGCACGAGCAAGTTCATCCTTAATCAGTGGAGATAACCCTTTTCGAAAAATAGATTTTTTGGCGGAACTGTCCCAGGTGGTATCAAGGGCCCATCTCCTGAAATCCAAGGCATATTCAGCTACCGAGTGCTTACCTTGGCGCAAAGCTAACATGGCTGCTTCAGCTGTTGCACCTCGATTGGGGTCATCAAACACCTGCCCCATGGCTGAAATGAAAGCATCAAGATGATCCAAACATTCATCCTCAGTCTCAATCAGAGGGTTTGCACACATCAAAGCCTTGTTGGTAAGCAACATAATTATAGTAAGCACTTTAGATCGTTCAGTGGGAAATTGTGAAGCATGTGCAGAAAAAAAAAGATTGCATTGATTAATAAATCCCCTGAATTTCTCACGTTCACCGCCAAAACGAAAAGGGGGCAACTTAGGAATCCCAGAACTCGGGGCTACGGCAGGAGCCTGGACTCGCTCCTCTAGAACCTCAATCCTGGCTCGCAAATCCTGGGCAGTCTGTCCAAACACTTGCAAATTGTGATTAGTGAGGTCCTGTAGGTTTGTAAAATGGGTTTTTATAGTCTGCAAATCTGCAAGGATGTTATGAGTCACTCCGCAAAGTTCCTTTATGCGGGCCTCCATTTTCCAGATCTTTTAAGACAGGAGTACTGGAAGGAGAGGAGAAGAAAAAAAAAAAAAAACAATAGTGTTTACCTGTGGTAACACTGCAGAGAGAAAAAGAAATTAAGGGAACTGCTCACCTGGAATGGTTGTGAGAAGTCACAACCACTATCATCACAGAAGTTCAACCGGACATCTGATATCCACAGTTACAGCAGACACAAAAGAGGAAAAAAAAAAAAAACAATAGTGTTTACCTGTGGTAACACTGCAAAAAAAAACTTAAGGGAATTGCTCACCTGGAATGGTTGTGAGAAGTCACAACCACTGTCATCACAGAAAGTACAACCGGACATCTGATATCCACAGTTACAGCAGACACAGCCTTTCCAGACCCAGCAGACACTAACGTTTGGCTTCAGAATCTTGTAATGTAAGGAGTACAGTTCATATAGTGTCTTGTGATTGGGTGCGATGAAAACACAGGAGTCACAGGTTTGATATAGAAGGTCTTGTATTACTTCATACAAGTGGCAATAATAGTCACACAGTTTGCAGATACAAAAGCAGGAGACACAGCAGGCCAGAGTAACTTAAGCTCAGCAATCACTCTCACAACAGGTTCAGGATCTCTTCTCTGTTACCATAAGTCCATGCAAACGTGGATTTATCAAATAGCAAGGTTCCAAAGTCCACGAGTGTTCCAAAGTTCCACAATAGGAAATAACTGGAGTACAAGGTCCAAGGCTTCCAGGAGTCAGGTCACAGGTTCACTGCAGGCTTGATTCTGAAGCACTGATTGCTCAGCTGTGGCTGCTTAAGAAGCAAGAGGGAGAGAATCAGGGCGGGAACATGCAAGCTGGAAACTCCATATTGACTGAGGGCAAGACAGCTGCAGCAAGACAGAAAGTAAAATGGCTGACGGAAAAACTGAGTTTCAGGAACATGTACACAGAACCTTACAGGCTCGGTCAGAAGCAAACATATGCCCCAAGATTTCGAAGTGTAGAGTGCACTGATTGAGGAAACCCCGACACAGAGTAGGATCACCCTGGAAACGGGTAGGAGCCGCCAGACGGGGACCTTGATTTGCCATGGGAACTGGTACTGATTATTGATAGAAGAGTCAGGTGCAGACGAGGACCCTAGGGAATCCATGCGGGTAGACAAGCTGCGTAGATAAGTCGTGATCTTGTCCTGTTGAACTCCCAAACGGGCCACCTCCTGGCACAGATCCGTGGTCGGAGGTCTCTGGGATCCAGCGGGTTCCATGGCCGGAGCAATCTGTAACGAATGGAAGCGGAGGCAGAGGTGGTGAAGTTCACATTCGTTTTTATTTTTTAATGTGGAACCTCGAGACCACGGTCCGGGGGGCTCCGAAGGGGGCGTAACTAGTGAGCCCTGGGTACCCGTAGTAAGGCCCCTCGAACAGGACCAGAATGGAATACCCGGAGGACACAGGTGCTACCTCCAGTTAGACCCCGGACACGTGGCAGCTGTCCCAGAGGGACCAAAAGGGTAAACAAGTATTTACAGAGTCCGTGGAAAGTTCTTGACGGAGAAGGGTAAGGTCCTGGTCCAGAACGGATGGTAGAAGGCTGGCTTCAGTGACCTTGTCACGGTCCACGGGTACGGATGGCTGATGGCGGAACGGGATGACACTTGCGCCAGTAATAGCTGAGATTGTCCAGATTAGCCAGATACGGGTTAGCAATGATCTGAGGAGACAAACAGTATCAGCGAAGCACAGAGACTGCAGACGCAGCGCAGACAGAACAGGCACAGAACCGGATGTAGCAATGATAGAACACGTTGCTCCGGCACTCCCCTAATGGTGGAGTGACCAGATATAGTACTGAGTGCCCAGCCATTGGATAATTAGCTATTTCAAAAGATGCACGCTGCCCCTTTAAGAGAGGCGGTGGGCGCGGCCTCGCGTCCTAAGCCGACTGTCTGGAGGCCTGCCAGCAGCGTGCCAGGAAGTGGAGAAGGACTCAGGACGCCGGAGAGCAGATGGGACAGGAGACCCCAGCCCACGCACAGACCGCCGCAGAGGGACAGCCCGAGGAACAGGTGAGTGAGCAGAACGGAGTGCAGAGGCAGTGCTGGGACAGGGTGTAACATGGTAGACAAAGGTGCACAAGCAACCGGGATAACAGCGGCCTTGAAAGGATTTTAAAAAAAAAAGGCCATTCACAAATTTGGGGGAGATTCACAAGGAGTGGACTGCTGCTGGAGTCACTGCTTCAAGAGCCACCACACACAGACGTATCCAGGACATGGGCTACACGTGTCGCATTCCTTGTGTCAAACCACTCATGACCAATAGACAATGCCAGCAGCGTCTTACCTGGGCCAAAGAGAAAATGAACTGTGTTATGTTTCGGTAACTGAGGAGAAATGGCAAAAAATAGAAAAAGCGGTAATACACCAGAGAGGCTGGAACCTATTGGATTGCAGTAACCTGAACTAACCACACAACTAGAGGTAGCCGTGGAGCGTTCCTACGTTGATCCTAGACGCCTCGTCACAGCCTGAGAGATAACTACACCTAAAGGCAGAAAGATGAAAGCTATCTGCCCCGGAGCAGATCCCCAAAGAAAATAGGAAGCCCCCAAACATGTAATGGCGGTTAGACAAGAAGAAAGCTCGGACACAGACAGAAAATAGAATGAGCAAACGCTGGGGCCCAATCTGTCTAGACAGAAAAGTACAGGAAAGAATTTTGACTGCAATCCAACAAAAACTCTAACAAAAAAACCAACACGTCTGATTGCCAAAAAAACTGAGATCACTCGACCTCTTCCACCTAAATCAGATCTCTGGTGTAATAAAACGCTATCCAGCAAATTAAAAGTAACAAAAGAGCAAAACAAAAGTGCAGACACAAACAGAGCACAACTGCAGCGCCAGACCCCCAAAAGGGGACAGGCTACAGTCCACTGCAGGCAGCAAACCAGAAGAGAAAATCAAACAGAGAAAAAAAAAACAGCAAACACTTATCTGAAGGAGAGCAGGAAACTAGCAGTGCTTCAAGCAAGACCAGAAGAACAATTGATAACCGGCAAGGCTGCTGGGAAATCAGGCAACTTATATCCTACCATTCAGCGCCAGCTGAAGGCCATTCATTAATCAGTTCATTACCCTCAGCAACCACCCGAGGGAGCCCCAGCTCAGAAGCCGCCTCTAGCATATTCACAACTGAACTGGACTGTTGCTCAGTGGTCCAAGGTGTTGTTTTCAAATGAAAGTAAATTTTGCATTTCATTTGGAAATCAAGGTCCCAGAGTTCTATAGGAAGAAGAGTGGAGAGGCACACAGTCCAAGCTACTTGAGGTCTAGTGTGACGTTTCCATAATCAGTGATGGTTTGGAGAGCCTTGTCATCTGCTAATGTAGGTCCACTGTGTTTTAGCAAAAGATATATATGGGGTGCACCTAACACCATAAATGTCTACCCGGGTGCCAGACTATGTATGGATGAACCATATAAACAAGGAGAGAAAAAGACCATAACAATAATAAGTCTGCACACCAGGAAACAATTTAGGATAGAAAAAATACCATAACATATTTTATTTGGATAAGCAAAAACACACAACAATTAAAATAATTTAAAAACACACATAATGTGCCATGTACCAAACTGTGTTTTATCAAGACCAAAGTCAGTGCAGCCGTCTACCAGGAAATGTTAGTGCGCTAGGTGCTTCCCTCTGCCGACAAGCATTTTGGAGATGGAAATTTCATTTTCATCTTGTTTGTTCAGCAAACTCGCCTGAACTTAACCCCATAGAGAATGTATGGGGTATTGTCAAGAGGAAGATGAGAAACACCAGACCCAACAATGCAGACGAGCTGAAGAAGGCTATCAAAGCAACCTGGGCTTCCATAACACCTCAGCAGTGTCACATTCTGATGGCCTCCATGCAACAGGGAAGGTCCGTCTCCATCAAGCTTCCCCCCCGGAACAGGAGATGCAGCCCTTTCAGTTCCGGACCCTGCATGCAGGTACTGGTTGTCCCCGTTACACTCCCCCTTTCCTTTAGCTCCCCATTCCATGGAGAGTTCTACGTGCTCCTCTATGGTCTTCTGAGGTGGGATAAATGCCCACAATTTTTTCATCCAGTTCTGCCTCTCTTGCATCACATTCTGCCAAAAAAGTTTGTTCTGTGCACACTGAGCACTTTGAGGCTCCTCTTTCATTTGCTTGTTAGGGGTACTCAGAACTTCAGGCTGGATCGTAGAGAACGGGAGTACATCTGAGTTCAATGGAGAAGCCATCTCTGAAACCTGTTCCTCTTCTGAGTCAACATCTGGCGGATCGAGAAATTCTTCTTTATAATCAACAGTTGTAGGAGGGAATATCTCAGGTACACTTTGCATCTCTTCTATCTGGTCAGCGAGGGGGTGACGGGCAGCGAACTTTCATCTTCAGGGAATGAAGCCAGTGGTTCTTCCTCCTCACAATCTGGAACTGTGGAAGTGGGCTCTTCAGGAACACTTGGCACTCTCCCCTCCTTCGGGATCTTGTGGCAGGCAGGGTCGTGATATACTTCGGTGGACTACTCGGGTTGACATCCCTTCTTCTCCTTCGAGTTGAGTCTCACAAACAGGACCATTGGGTCCAATTTGGCAACTCACCAGATTCACCTCCGCGTGTCTGAGCAGCGCAGACATCTCACCGTAGACAGTCGACACCTTCTCCGTCTGTTCTCGGCGTCCGTCGTCATGGCTCTGTCTTGCTCTGGGTGGGGTTCCCCTCTTCTCCCGTACCTTTTCTCCCAGGGATGGCGTTCTCTCCAATTAGCAGGACCTTCGTTGGGGTGAGCAGATCTTTGCCATCGGCTGACTTTTGTAGGGCAACTTCTGGACAGGTGTCCCATTCTTCCACACATCCAACACCCACTTCTGCACCTGTCTGGTGGGCGCTTCGGTCTGGATCGCCATCCTCTACAGGTAGCATACCTCCCCTGTAGTTGCGCTCCACCCCACAATGTGGGGCTAAATTCTGGAGCTGCTGCTGAAGATTTATTCATGCTTCCACACCTCTCCTCTAACTTCTTCCATCTTTTGCCGTGCATTACCTTGGGGTATGGCGTTGGACTCTAAGACAGCAAGGGCTTCCTTCAGGCTCTCAAATTCTTCCCACATTTTCTGCATTCTCTGCCGTAATTCATGGGACCACTCCGACTCTTCCTCATTTGGAGTAGATACCTCACGGCTCCAGATCATCCCTGTCAAGGCTGTGGTACCCTGCTCCTGCTCGCTTATTCGTGCCTCTGCCTGTTATGAATGTTTTAGAAATGAATTCTGAGCAGAAGCTCCCTCTGGTGGTTACAAACGGTACTGAACCATTCAATGAGGATTGGCAATCAGGAATCACGGACTGGCTGGATATAAGGGAGGTTTACCCCCATTATGGTTGCCGGTGATCAATTGTTCTTGTCTCAACGTTGTTTCCTGGTTCACTTGGAAGCTTGCTGAGTCTTGCCTCTTCTCCTGCTCTCAGATAAGATATTTTCTGTTTTTTGTTTTTGTGCTTGCCATTTGCAATTTTCTCTGAATTTCTGTGAGGTTGGCCAGGTTCCCCTCCTCGGGGGGCTTGGGCGCCTCTCGGTTCCTCTGGAGCCACTGTTGTTTGTTCATTTGCCTTTTCCAGTTTTTTTTTTCTCTGGCTGCGGCTTAGTTTTGTTACACCAGAGAACTAATTTAGGTGGTAGAGGTCGTGTGATCTCAGGTGTTTTTGCAATTAGTAGCGTTGGCTTTTTTTAGGGTTTTTTTTGGATTGCAGTAAGTATCCTTCCTATCCTTTTCTGTCCAGGCAGATTGGGCCCCAGCGTTTGCTCATACTATTTTCTGTCTGTGTCTGTATTTCCTCTTGTCTAACCGCCATTACATGTTTGGGGGCTTCCTATGTTCTTTGGGGATCTGCTCCGGGGCAGATAGCTTTCCTCTTTCTATCTTTAGGTGTAGTTAGCTTCTCAGGCTGTGACGAGGCGTCTAGGACCAACGTAGGAACGCTCCACGGCTGCCTTTAGTTGTGGTGGTTAGTCAGGGTACTGCAATCCAATAGATCCCAACCTCTCTGGTGTATTGCCTTTTTTGCCTGCTCTCCTCAGCTACCAAAACATAACATCTGCCCCAATTTCATGCGTGGATTAACTCGCAGGCGCTCACACAAGGCTTACCTAAGCAGCGCATCTCTAAAGCCTGTCACTAGCTGGTCTCGCAGCATTATGACAGGGGGTCCTACGCCTATGCCATCTCGCTTAGCAATCGCAGCGTGGATCTCCTGCAGCGCGTTCATGTATTGGGTCACGGATTCCCCCTCCCTTTGGACACTGCGGAAAAAACGCATACGCAAGTCTCCGACATCTGTGGGGTCCCCGTGCATCTCCTCTAGAATCTGTATCACCTTGTTAAAGGTATCACGCTCATGAGGAGGCCGTAACATAACAGAGGTCCCGCCTCTCCATCCAGAGCCATCAGGGCAATCTCTGCCTCCATTATGGGGGTCATGGGGTGCATCCTCAACATACTGTCACGTCGCCGTTGGATTCAGTGGCTGGTGTTCCTGCCTAGGCCGCTGGGAGGCGCCGGACTCCTTCGGCTGGTGGTGCCGGTGATAGGAGAGCGGTATCCTCATATGGTTCCGCTCCTTTGACACCGGCCTCTGTCGATGCGCATCGCCATGTTTTGCCTGTGGGTAATGTTGGTGACAGAGAGGGGGTCCCTGCGCAGGCGTCTGGTGGGTATAGGCTTCGCTCTTCTGTCAGAGGTCAAGTGGTTGGTGTCAGTCATGCATCACCATCTGGCCTGGTTCTGAGGGCGGTCCAGATGAGGTCATCAGACTGTGAGCCTGTGAAAGGTAGCCATGCCCTTCAAATGCCTTAGAGCCTGGCTTGTAGGCCGCCAGTTATAGTCTTGGTTTCCCCAGTGTGCTAGTTTGTTTTGCTATTGTATTTCTGACCTTTGCCTGGATTTCTGACTGTTCTACTGCCTGCCGATTTTGTACCTCTGCTGCCCGCCTAGTTTTGACTTTAACTTTAGCCTGAATTTCTGAACCTTCTACTGCCTGCCGATTTTGTACCTTTGCTCCCTCCTGGTTTTGACCCTTGGACTTCTGACTATGCATTTGGTCTCGCTTTTTGTTCCCTTCCTAGCGTCCTTCCTACTCCAGTCCACTGCTCTCATAGGCAGCTACCCCCTGGGCTTCGCTATAATTCCAGATCCCTGTATAGGGGTAAAGGGTCTGGGGGTTTCTCGGGGTGCTGTCTTACCTGCAGTTCAGACCTGCAGTGGGCGGATGTCACACATACCCCTAACTTGCTCAGTCCAGTTCCATAGCAGAATGTTGTTCCCTGTAAACTTAGGGAGGTTACTCAATATTGTCCCTAGCGGTATACTGACCCTTGGGGCACCCCTGACCACTTGGTCTGCCATCTCTGCGACCGAAGACCGCATCCTGCCAACTACGCCAAGTGCAAGCAGGTTGTGGGATGCAGTGATGGGCAGGAGGCAGAGCAATGGTTAACAGTATTTAATAAACAGGGAATATTCCACGCAAGGAGGCAATGAATTAAACAAGGGGTTAAACAATATAAATGACAAAAGGATATGGTGAGTTGAAGAACAACGGTACAGATCACGGCGGTTCCTAAGTCCATGAAGTGAATAGCGCCGACAACGGCTGGCGCGGTGTCCTTTCCAATGGAGTCCGGTAAACAACAATGCCCTGTCTTCTGGTGACAGCGGTCAGTCTCCTGTACATTCCGCTGCCCCAAGTGACGCACCTGGTCTCTTTCAGGTGGCACACGTGTGGCACTCACAGACACTTAGCGCACTGAGCCTTTCTCGCTGGTAGTTACCAGCACACTGCACCTTCTCTCTGCAGTCACTGGGCACACACTGCATGTTCCTCTCCCTCTCTTTGATCCCCGCTGTTGGCGGCGGGAGACGGCAGTCGCTGGCCTGCACGATGCAGGTGCTCCCAGGATGGAGCCCTCCTCTCTCTGGCTGCTGCAGCACTGCTGGCTCGGCTCTGCTCAGTATGCACAGCTCTGCTCTATGTATATGGCTCTGCTCGGTGTGCACAGCTCTCTCTATGCAGCCTGTCACAGCGCCTGTAATCTGTGAGGAAAGAGGAGGCAGAGCGTGACGCTCACTGCTCTGTGTGCTGCTCTGCGTTCTTGCCAAACTGACCTGTTAAGCGCGCTTTTTTCTTTTATCCCCTCTATGCTGCGCGTGCTTTTCTCCTGACTCTCCCTGTCTCCCCGGGTCAGCAGGAAGCTCAGTCTCGCTAGAGACTCCCCCAGGCAACAGGGGAAGGTCCGTCTCCCTCAAGCTTCCTACCCCTGGGAACAGGGAATGCAGCCCTTTCAGTTCTGGACCCAGCACACAGGTACCGCGGTCCGGTCGTCCCCCTTACAGCACGCTGCATTGATGCAGTAATTAATGCAAAAGGAGCCCCCACCAAATATTGAGTGCATTTACTGAACATACATTTCAGTAGGCCAACATTTCGGATTTTAAATTTTGCAAAAATCATTGACTTTTGGGTTTTCATTGGCTGTAAGCCATAGTCATCAACATTAAAAGAAATAAACACTTGAAATGATCAAGTCAGCAGTCTTCCCCATGATTGTGGAGCCTACTGAAACAGACTAATGGACCCTTTTAAACGCTTAGGAAGCCTTTGCAGATGTTTTTTGTTAATCATTCTAATTTATTGACATAATGACTTTTGGGTTTTCATTGGCTGTAAGCCATAATTATCAACATTAACAGAAATAAACACTTGAAATAGATCACTCTGTTTGTAATGACTCTACATAATGAGTTTCATTTTTTATATTGAAGAACTGAAATAAATTAACTTATTGATGATATTCTAATTTAGTGAGAAGCACTTGTGTATATATTATAGTGCAGCGGTGTCCCCATGGTACAGTGATGAGGCAGTGACCCAGGAAAGTTCAAAAGTAAACGTAGTTTTAATGTCCAAACTCACAAACAAAACACACGGTATCCTCCGGATCGCAGCCGGGAAACAAGACAGTCCATAAATACGTCCGGTTGCCGAAGGCGACTGCACCACCGTATTATGCTGCGGGGTGCTAGGAGTTTCCTCCACTTGACTCTGTGTTCCCTCACACAGGCTGAGCTTTTGCAGAGCCTACTGCTCTGCACCTTGCAAACTCCACACTGACACACCCAACCCTCTGCTGCAGGGGTTTTTAGAAAGAACCTGTGGCCATAGGCCACATGGAAAACCCGGGCCGGGGAGGAAATGGACAGCCCTGCTACTTTCCTGTAGTCCGTTTCAAAAATAAAATCCCATGGTAGGTTTTTCTAAACTGCCTTGGACAAATAGCTTGTCCAAGACCAATACTCACTTTTATTCTGTATTGCAATCACAGCTACGCCTGTGACTGCAATGCACTCCCGCGGCCTCAATATGCTTCTTTGCGCAGCCTAGGGGACACATAGCGACCCTCACATATGACCCCGGTCACTGCCTCACAATATATATATGATACATATTGTATACAGTACCGACCAAAATTTTGGACACACCTTCTCATTCAAAGATTTTTCTGTATTTTCATGACTATGAAAATTGTACATTCACACTGATGGCATCAAAACTATGAAATAACACATCTTGAATTATATACTTAACAAAAAAGTGTGAAACAACTGAAAATATGTCTTATATTCTAGGTTCTTCAAAGTAGCCACCTTTTGCTTTGATGACTGCTTTGCACACTCTTGGCATTCTCTTGATGAGCTTCAAGAGGTAGTCACCGGAAATGGTCTTCCAACAGTCTGGAAGGAGTTCCCAGAGATGCTTAGCACTTGTTGACCCTTTTGCCTTCACTCTGCGGTCCAGCTCACCCCAAACCATCTCGATTGAGTTCATGTTATGAATGTGCTAGAGATGGTTTCTGAGCAGAGGCTCCCTCTGGTGGTTACAGACAGTACTAAACCTTTCAGCGAGGAATGGCAATCTGGAATCACGGACTGGTCTGATATAAGGGAGGTTCCCTCCCATGATGGTTGCTGGTGATCAATTGTTCTTGTCTCAATTGTGGTTCCTGGTTCATTTGGAAGTTTGCTGGAGTCCTGCCTGCATCTCCTGCTTTCAGATAAGATATTTTTTGCTTTTCTTTTGTGCTTGCTTTTTGCATTGTTTTCTGCACTTTTGTGGAGGTCAGCCAGGTCCCCTCCTGGGGCCTGAGCTCCTCACAGTTTTTCTGCAGCCACTGTTATTTGCTCATTTGCTTTTTCCTGTTTTTTCAGCGGCTGCGGCTTGGTTTTTGTTCACACTGAGATCTGATTTAATGGGTGGCGAGATCGTGTGATCTCAGTATTTTTGTAATCAGAATTGTTGGATTTTTGTAGGGTTTTCCGGGTTGCAGAAAGTAATCTCTCCTGTCCTATCCTATTTAGTCAGCTTGTGGCCCCAGCGTTTGCTCAGTCTATTTTCTGCCTATGTTTGTATTTTAATCTTGTCTAACCGCCATTATATGTTTGGGGGCTTCCTATTTTCTTTGGGGATCTGCTCCGGGGCAGATAGCTTTCATCTTTCTGCCTTTAGGTGTAGTTATCTCTCAGGCTGTGACGAGGCGTCTAGGATCAACGTAGGAACGCTCCACGGCTACCTCTAGTTGTGTCGTTAGTTTAGGAATCTGCAACCCATCAGTTTCCAACATCTCAGGTGTTCGGCTGCCCTGCTGTTGTTCCTGTCCTCCTCAGCTACCGAAACATAACAGTATCACCGGCCATAACTGAAAATTATATGGTACTCACAAAAGGGAAAAAAAAGTGTGGAAAGAAAAAAAGTTGTCAGAGTTGTCAGAGATTTTTTTATTTTCTTTTTTCTGTCTGTTGCATTTTTTCCCTCTTTTTCTCTGGGTGCTGAGGAGGATTTTTTTTTTCTCTCAACGGAGTTTGCACAGTTGTCTGGCCGTGTGGATCAGCTTGCCACTGAGGTTCGGAGTATTGCTACCTATCTTGCTGGGTTGCCGGTTGTGGAACCTAGGATTCCCATGCCAGATTTGTTTTTGGGGGATCGGGCTAAATTTCTGAATTTCAAAAATAACTGTAAGTTGTTTTTTGCCTTAAGGCCTAAGTCTTCAGGTAACGCAGCACAGGAGGTTCAAATTGTCATCTCTCTCCTGCGCGGCGATCCTCAGGATTGGGCTTTTTCCCTGACTACTGGGGATCCTGTTTTGAATGATATTGATGCATTTTTTCTGGCTCTGGGGTTATTGTACGATGAACCTAATGTCACTGATCAAGCTGAAAAAACCTTGTTGGCATTAAATCAGGGTCTTGAAGACGCTGAGTTGTACTGTCAGAAATTCCGAAAGTGGGCAGTCCTAACCAAATGGAATGATGATGCTTTGGCAGCCCTTTTTCGGAAGGGGCTGTCAGAGAATGTAAAGGATGTTATGGTGGGATTCCCTGCTCCCTCTGGTCTCAATGATTCTATGTCACTGGCTATTCAAATTGACAAACGTTTGCATGAGCGCAGAGGTATGCGTGAGATAGTGTTGCCTTGTGAGCCAGCTTCTGAGCCCATGCAGTGTGATAGAGTGACTTCTGGGGCTCAGCGTCATGAGTTTCGAAAGCTCAATGGGTTATGTTTCTACTGTGGTGATGCCTCTCATGCTATTTCAGTCTGCCCTAAGCGGGGAAGACGTTTTGCACGCTCAGTTGTCTTGGGTAGTGTTCAAACTAAATTTCTGTTGACTGTTACCCTGATTTGCTCCCTGTCCATATTTTCTGCTCAGGCTTTTGTTGATTCAGGAGCAGCTATTAACCTGATGGATTCTGACTTTGCCAAATGTTGTGGGTTTCCCATGATACCCCTGCGGAAGTCTATTCCCCTACTGGGCATTGATTCTACCCCTTTGGCGGAGAATAAACCCCAGTTGTCTACTCAGGTGATAATGAGGGTTGAACCAGATCATCAGGAGAGTTGCAAATTTCTGGTGCTGTATAATCTGCATGACATTATTGTACTAGGTTTCCCTTGGTTTCAGTCTCATGATTCTGTTTTGGATTGGAAATCTGTGTCTGTGACCAGTTGGGGCTGCCAATGTGTTAATGCCGACACTCCTGTTTTTTCTGCCTCTCCCAAGTCTCAGGATGTTCCTGACTTTTTGACTGATTTTTCAGATGTATTTAGTGAAAGTAAATCTGCATCTTTGCCCCCTCACAGGAGCTACGATTGCGCTATTGAATTAGTGCCTGGTGGTAAATTTCCTAAAGGTCGCCTTTTTAACTTGTCTGTACCTGAACACGATGCTATGCGATCTTATATCAAGGAGTCATTGGAGAAGGGTCATATCAGACCATCCTCTTCACCTCTGGGTGCCGGTTTTTTCTCTGTGGCCAAAAAGGATGGTTCATTGAGGCCGTGTATTGATTACCGTCTCTTGAATAAGATCACTGTGAAGTATCAATTTCTGTTACCCTTGATTTCTGACCTGTTTTCCTGGGTGAAAAGTGCTAGTTGGTTTACCAAGCTTGACCTCAGGGGGGCGTATAACCTTATTCGCATTAAGCACGGGGATGAATGGAAGACGGCGTTTAATACCCCAGAGGGGCATTTTGAGTACCTAGTGATGCCCTTTGGGCTCACTAATGCTCCTTCCGTCTTCCAATCCTTCATGAATGATATTTTCAGGGATTTTGTGGATACATTTCTGATTGTTTATTTGGATGATATCTTGATTTTTTCCAATTACTGGGACTCTCATGTGAAACTTGTTCGGACTGTGTTCCAGATTTTGAGAGAGAATGCACTGTATGTGAAGAGATCAAAGTGTCTTTTTGGCGTACAGAAGGTCTCATTTCTGGGATTCATTTTGTCTCCGTCTGTTATTGAAATGGACCCGGTCAAGGTTCAAGCCATCTGTGATTGGGTCCAACCTACTTCATTAAAGGCTCTTCAGAGATTTTTGGGTTTTGCCAATTTTTATCGTAAATTTATTGGTAATTTCTCCGGTATTGTTAAATTATTGACTGATTTGACCAAAAAGGGTTCTGATGTGGTGAATTGGCCTCCTGAGGCAGTCTCTGCGTTTCAGGAACTTAAGCAGAGATTCACTTCTGCTCCTGTTCTACAGCAGCCTGATGTTTCTCTACCGTTTCAGGTGGAGGTTGACGCCTCTGAAATTGGGGCAGGTGCCGTTTTGTCCCAAAGAGATCCAGAGACCTCTAAGAGTAACCCTTGTGCCTTTTTCTCTCGAAAATTTTCTCCAACTGAACGTAATTATGACGTGGGTAATCGGGAGTTATTGGCCATGAAGTGGGCCTTTGAAGAGTGGAGACATTGGCTGGAAGGAGCCAAACATCAGGTGGTGGTCCTCACGGACCATAAGAATCTGGTTTATTTCGAATCAGCCAAGCGACTTAATCCTAGACAGGCCAGGTGGGCCTTGTTTTTCACACGTTTTAATTTTGTGGTTTCTTTTTTTCCTGGCACTAAGAATGTTAAGGAGGATGCACTCTAGAGGAGTTTCTTTGCGGACTCTCCTGAGTTATCTGATCCTACTGTTATTTTGAAAGAGGGTGTAGTTCTTTCCACCATCTCACCCAATTTGAGACTGGCCTTGGAAGGGTGTCAGGAGGATAAACCTGAGCGCTGCCCTATTGGGAAATTGTTTGTCCCAGACCAGTGGAAGAAGAGTGTGATGTCTGAGATTCATTGTTCCGCGTTGGCTGGTCATCCCGGGACTTTTGGTACCAGAGACTTGGTGAGTCGGTCCTTTTGGTGGCCTACTTTGTCTCGTGACGTCAGGGAATTTGTGCAGTCCTGTGGGACTTGCTCTTGCTCCAAGCCTTGCTCTCGCTCTATTGGTTTGTTAATGCCATTACCTGTGCCCAAGAGGCCATGGACCCATATCTCTATGAATTTTATTTCCAACCTCCCTGTTTCTCCGAGAATGACCGTTATCTGGGTAATCTATGATAGGTTTTCCAAGATTATACATCTTGTGCCATTACCTAAGTTACCTTCCTCCTCCGAATTGGTGCCTTTGTTCCTTCAGCACGTGGTTCGGTTACATGGCATTCCGGAGAACATTGTGTCTGACAGAGGAGTCCAGTTTGTTTCCAGATTTTGGAGGACATTTTGTTCTAAACTTGGTGTTCAATTATCTTTCTCCTCTGCTTTTCATCCTCAGACCAATGGACAAACCGAGAGAACAAACCAGACCTTGGAGACTTATTTGAGATGTTTTGTGTCTGCTGATCAAGATGACTGGGTCTCTTTTTTGCCTTTGGCTGAGTTTGTTCTTAATAATAGGGCTAGCTCTGCCACCTTGATGTCTCCATTTTTCTGCAATTTTGGGTTTCACCCTCGATTTTCTTCGGGACAGGCGGAGGCTTCTGTCTGTCCGGGTGTTGATTCTGTTGTGGAGCGAATGCAGCAGATTTGGGACCAGGTAGTGGAGAGGTTGTCTCTCTCTCAGGAGAAGGCCCAACGGTTTGCCAACCGGCATAAGACTGATGGTCCTCGATTTAAAGTGGGGGACTTGGTTTGGTTGTCCTCAAGGAATATCCCTATGAGGGTTGCATCTCCAAAGTTTAAGCCCAGGTTCATTGGACCTTATAAGATCATGGAGATTCTTAATCCTGTTTCCTTCCGTTTGCTTCTTCCAGGGACATTTAAGATCCATAACGTGTTCCACAAGTCCTTATTGAAGAGGTTTGTCGAGCCAGTGGTTCCTATGGCTGCGCCTCCTGACCCTGTTTTGGTTGAGGGCAATCTGGAGTATGTGGTTGAGAAAATATTGGATTCTCGTTGTTCTTTCTTTCCCCTCTTTCTTTCTCTCTCCCTCTCTGTTCTTTCTTCCCCCTTTCTTTCTATCTTCATCTCTGTTTTTTCTTTCCACTCTTTTTTTCTCTCTGTTCTTTTTTCTGTCCCCTCTTTCTCTCTGTTCTTTCTTTTCTGTTCTTTCTTTCGTTCCCCTTTCTTTCTTTGTTTTTTTCTCTCCACTCTTTCTTTCTTTCTCTCCGCTCTTTCTTTCTTTCTCTCTGCTCTTTCTTTCTCTCTCTGTTTTCTTTTTCTCTCTCTCTGTTCTTTCTCTCTTTTCCTCAGTACTAGTCAGTGTGCCCACAGTACCAGCCACTGATCCCATAATGCCAGCCACTGTGCCCTCAGTACCAGTGTGATCAGCAGTGCTAAATGGGTGTGGTTGGGGTGTGGACATGGGTGTGATTAGTTGTGAAATGGGTGTGGTATGGGCGTGGCCTAAAATTTGCTGCGGTGCGCTACGCGCGCCACAAACGTTGTCCCTCTTTACCATCTTCAAAAGTTGGGAGGTATGTTTAAGCAGCCTTTATTCTATATAATACAAGCAGGTCCAAAATACCGAACCCCTTAGATTAGGTGTCGTCCATGTTTTACAGCGTTTCTTCCAATAGTAAAGAGAGATAAATCCCGTCACATCCTACATATCGCAGTACAGAAATTACACTGAGCCAAGTTGAAAGATGATAATCGACTTTATCTTGTCACCTCATGAACATTCTTGACATTGCCCCTTGGGAGGAGGTCAGTGGGATCTTTAGTTGTGTTTAACTATATAAAGTGTGCTACTTATCTGATGGTTAGTGCTGTGCTGTGCTCACTCATTAAATGTAAATGCATTACTCTGTGTGAGGCAGTGACCAGTGTGTTATGCGAGGGTCGCTATGTGTTCCCCAGAATGCGCACAGAAGCGTATCGAGGCCGCAGGAGTGCATTGCAGTCACAGGCATAGCTGTGATTGCAGTGCAAAATAATTGCAATTCTTATCTATCTAATAGGATGACAACAGCTGTCCATACCTGCGCTATGTTCCTGCATATCCTGAAATGACTCTTGTGGACAGCCCATACTACATGAAGTATACAGCTAGTATGCATAGATCATGGGTTGTCAGCAGGCCCGAATTGATAATCTGCTCCACCGGGCATTTTCCCACTGGGCTGGGATGTGTCCATTCATAGTGGGCTGTGGGCTGTGGGCCGGCAGCGCCTGCTCTTCCGGCCGCCCACCCACTCATTCGGCTGCCTGCCCGTTAATCCAGCCACCGGTCCGTTTTTTCCGGCCGCCAGCCCTTTAAATCTGCGGGCATGCTTGACTGCTGCAACACACATGTAGAAATTGCAGGAACGCGGGATGGCACCACCGACAGGAGGCAGATCAAGAGTTAAGGATTTTATTAAACAGCAAATGCACTCCATGCAGGGAGTAAAGTTCAGATCCCCTAAACATCTTTCCATGAGCCACTGGAACGTGCCTGGAGCATTGGCTAGACCAAATGGCATTCGGTCGAACTCGAACAATCCCATGGGGAGTATGAAGTCTGTCTTGGCTCGGTCTTGTTCGGACATAGGTACTTGCCACTAGTCACTCGCAAGGTCCAAAGTGGAGAAGTATTTAGCGTTCCCTAAAGCAGAAAGAGACTCCTCTTCTGCTTGGCTGCGGGTACAAGTCTTGTACTGTACAGGCATTGAGCTTGCGATAGTCCACACAAAATTGTAATATTCCATCTTTCTTTCGTACCAACACAATGGAGGCAGCCCAGGGGCTCTGGCTTTCTTGGATCACCCCTCTCTGAAGCATCTGGGACAGCGTTCCCTTCACCTCCTGGTACATCTGAGGGGGAATTTGGCGGTAACGTTCTCTGATGGGCGCAGCATTTCCAGTAGGTATCTCATGAGTGATTGCCGTGGTACATCCAAAATCATGTTCGTGTTTTGCGAACACATCTTGGTATTTACCTAACACCTGCTGTATTTGCTGAGGTGCAAGGTCGGTCAGCTCGGCTCTCATTTGTTCTAAAATTTGGCGACCCTCTTGCAGATGTCACGGTCAGGTGATGTTTCCACAGTAACCATCCAGGGATCACCTTGTTTGATGGTAAGCTGGACGGCCTAGGGCGATACTAATTCCTCTGGCATGCACATGACCTGTGTCACTTCACTCCTAGGAGGTAGAGTGACCTCCTTCTCCCCTAAATTTACGCAGCGCACGAGCACTGACCCACCCCGCACTGTAACCAATGTTTGGTCTACAAGAATTCCTGACGGCAGCTGGTCAGGATTGCCCGGCTCAATCTGCACTTCCACTCCTTCCAAAGGAATACAGGCCCTGACGGGGAGAGTAAGCACCGTTTGACCTGGTGGTAGGGCTCTATTGTATGAAGAAGGGGCAATTAATTTTCCAAATGCCTTTCCTCCGCTGGAAGTCTCCTGAGCCTGAGCCGCTCTAATCAGCTGCTGAAAGAGCCTCCTCTAAGGTGTACATATACTCCATTGTCTTAGAAATCTTTTTGGGGACTCATCATTAAGAAGGCTTCCAAACTCCTTTAGCACATTCATGCCCAACGTAACTGTATGCTCCTTATGTACTTCTCCGGCTGTCAGCACCACCCCTTTGCATCCCAAATCTTTACTGCAGATCACAATATTTATCCAGACCACCCTGCGACCGGGATGGGCAACTGTTTGGCCTGTGAGCTTAATCACCAGTTACCACCAGTTACCATTCAGGCCGCATGGCCTCAGCAAAGTGGCTACAGGAGTATACTTCGGGCATCGTAGTCACCTGAGAACCTGTATCGACTAAGCAACGTACAGCTCGTCCATTCATTTCCGTCCAGACCAGTGGGAATGTGGACACCAGGTTGGTGGGACTTCTAGCACTCCTTGACAAAACAGGCTCTGGGCGGCGTCCCCTAGGCTCGGAGCCACCTAGTTTAACGGGCGGCGCTGAAGGGGTCTTCCCCTTCGTGTACACCACCGGGCTACATGTCCTAATTCTCCACAGTTAAAACATACAGGAGGTCCTTCTCTGTGACCCATTCTCATCTCTCGCCTGGGAGCAAGACCTGGTCGGGCTTCAGGCGGTTTGACAGCTAAGGCCGGGATTTTTTTTGTTTTGGTCAGTTCCTTGTGTATTTGTTGCATCTCCTTGCGCAAGTCTTCCGCCCATTGGGGCACAGTAGCTATGGTGGCGGACACCTCCCCACTCCAGACCTTCACCACCGGAACTGTCACCCCCTGCTCCTGCTCGCGCGTGCGGGCCTTACTTCCTATTTCAGAGAAGGTCATACTGGGTTTGACTCTCAGACGCTTTCACAGGGCCTGTTTCAGCAATACGTCACACAGACCTGTCACCAGCTGGTCCCGCAATACTACGTCTATGGAGCCTACACTTACTCCGTCTTTGCAGGCAATGGCAGTATAATAATAATCTTTATTTATATAGCGCCATCATATTCCGCAGCGCTTTACAGTTTAACAGTTTCAAAACACAAGTCATAAGTAACAACGTTAACAATACAATAATTAAAGCAAAATAAGACGACCCTGCTCGTGAGAGCTTACAATCTACAATGAGGTGGGGGAGATACAAAGTACAGGTGTGTATATACAATGGTACATTTACAATGAGGGTCCAGCCATCTTGAGGGAGTGAGGGATGGATGGAGATAGTGAATGGGCTACACACACACACTTACACATAGAATGACTTTGATTAGTGAATGTGATAGGCCGCTCTGAACTCTGTGTTTTGAGGGAGCGCCTGAAACCATGCAAATTGTGGATAGTCCTAATTTCTTGGGGTAGAGCATTCCAGAGGATTGGCGTAGCGGGAGAAGTCTTGGAGGGGGAGTGGGAGGTACGGATTAGTGCAGAGGTTAGTCGAAAGTCGTTTGCAGAGCACAGCAGTCAGTTAGGCCGATAGATAGAAATGAGGGAGGAGATGTAGGGGGGTGCTGCACTGTGGAGAGCTTTGTGGGTGAGAACAAGTACTTTGAATTGGATCCTATAATGAATGGGCAGCCAGTGTAAGGTCTGGCGAAGAGCGGACGCGTCCGAGTACCGATTAGCCAGATGGATGACCCTGGCTGCTGCATTAAGGATGGACTGGAGAGGGGATAGTCGAGTAATGGGGAGGCCAAGTAATAGAGCGTTGCAGTAGTCCAGGCGGGAGTGGATCAATGCTACAGTGAGGGTTTTTGTTGTTTCCATGGTGAGAAAAGGGTGGATTCTAGAGATGTTCTTTAGGTGTAGGCGGCAAGAGTGGGCAAGAGATTGTGTATGGGAGGTGAAGGAGAGATTGGTGTCAAACATAACACCCAGACAGCGAGCCTGCTGCCGGGGTGTTATTATGGTGCCACCCACGGAGAGGGAAATGTCAGATTTAGGGAGGTTAGTAGATGGCGGGAGCAGAAGAAGTTCAGTTTTGGAGAGGTTGAGTTTCAGATAGAGAGCGGACATGATGTTGGAGACTGCGGACAGACAGTCACTGGCGTTCTGTAGTACAGCGGGGGTAAGGTCAGGGGATGACGTGTATAGTTGTGTGTCATCAGCATAAAGATGGTACTGAAAGCCAAATCTGCTGATGGTCTGTCCAATTGGGGCCGTGTAGAGAGAGAAGAGAAGGGGGCCAAGGACTGAGCCCTGGAGTACACCGACAGTGAGAGGAAGAGGAGATGACGTGGAGCCAGAGAACTAAACACTGAAGGAGCGGTCAGAAAGATAGGAGGAGAACCAGGAGAGAACAGTGTCCTTAATACCTAGTGACTGGAGCCTAGACAGTAGGAGACGGTGGTCAACTGTGTCGAAAGCTGCAGAAAGGTCGAGAAGAATGAGCAGAGAGTGGTCACCGTTACGTTTTGCTGTAAGAAGGTCATTGGTCACTTTGATGAGTGCCGTTTCAGTCGAATGTAGGGGGTGGAAGCCGGACTGTGAAGAGTCTAGGAGGGAGTGTGTTGAGAGGTAACAGGTAAGGCGGGAGTAGACTAGGCGCTCCAAAAGTTTAGAGATGAAGGGGAGATTGGAGACTGGTCTGTAGTTGTTTGTGCAGGAAGGTCGAGAGCGGGTTTCTTTAGTAATGGAGTAATAATGGAGTGTTTGAAGGAGGATGGGAAAATGCCAGAGGAGAGTGAGAGATTAAAGATTGTAGTTAGGTGAGTTGTGACAACTGGAGAGAGAGACTGGAGGAGATGTGAGGGAATGGGGTCAGTAGTGCATGTAGTCGGACGAGAGGAAGAGAGGAGTCTGGAGACTTCTTCTTCTGTGATGGGATCAAATGTGGAAAGTAAGCCAGGGGAAATGCAGGGAGGGATGGGAGTCACAGCACTTGGTGGTTGAGATCAGATTTCCTGACGGATAGTATCTATTTTTTCTATAAAGTGGGAGGCCAGGTCGTCAGCACAAATGTCTGTGATAGGGGCTTGTGCTTTTGGCCTGAGTAGGGAGTGAAAAGTGTCAAAAAGTTTCTTGGGGTTGTTGGCTAGTGAGGAGATCAGGGTGGTGAAGTAGGTCTGTTTGGCGAGGTGAAGGGCAGCATTATAGGTTCTTAACATGAATTTAAAGTGGATGAAGTCTTCTGGTGTGCGGGTTTTTCTCCAAAGGCGTTCAGCACTCCTAGAGCATCGCTGAAGAAGTTGAGTTTGCAATGTGAGCCAGGGCTGTTTTACTGTGTGTTTGGAAGTTCTGAGAGTGAGCGGTGCTACTTGGTCAAGGGTGCTTCTAAGAGTGTCATTGTAGTGATGAACAGCCAGATTAGGACAAGAAAACGAGGAGATTGGGGACAGCGATGAGTGTAGGGAGTCTGAAAGTGTCTGAGGGTTAATGGCTTGTATATTTCTGAATGTTTGGTAGGTAGGAGTGCGCTGGGGTGGTCGAGGATTTGTGAAGGTGAAGGAGAGAATGTTGTGGTTAGAGAGTGGAAGCGGTAAGTTATTTAGGTGGGAGATTGAACAGAGGCGGACAAAGACCAGGTCAAGGGTGTTACCATCCTTGCGTGTCTCAGAGGTTGAAAGCTGTGAGAGGCCTAGAGAAGTGGTTAGTGATAGAAGCTGAGATGCAGATGTGGAAGTAGGGCTGTTAATGGGGATGTTGAAGTCTCCAAGGATAAGGGTTGGCAGTTCTGAGGACATGAAGTGCGGCAGCCAGGCTGAGAAGTGGTCAAGGAACTGGGTGGGCAAGCCTGGGGGCCGATATATATGATCGCTACTCTGAGGAAGATGGGACAAAAGAGCCTGAAGGTGTGGACCTCAAAAGAAGGGAATGAGAGTGATGGAATTGGGGGGATGACCTGGATAGTGCATTGTGGGGATGTCACGGGTGTGTCGCTGCGAAGATCGTCGCAATTGCACACCCTGACTTCTCACAGCTGAGTTTCTGCTGCTGGGTGTTTTTCGGCAGTGAGAGAGTTAATTCTCCCTCTCTCTGTGCTGGACAAGACCAGCCTCGCTCAGCTGCAATTAATGTTGCGATAATTGGATTTCTTCATATACCTGCCTGTCTGCTAGGGAAGTGTCGGTGAAAGCATTCATGCAGACCAGCAGAGCGGATCATATTGAGAAGTCTAAAGCTAAGAGTACCTGTTGTGGTTTTCTCCTCTCCTCGCTTTATTATTTATCTCCTTACCATTTGGTGTTCCCTCTGTAGTTGTTGTTTTGTATGCAAGGTGTCTTTTATTTTACCCCTTGTACTGTCTCGTTCGTCTTATACTGTGTGTAGGCAGTTACCTTCCGTTCCCTGTGGTGGTAATCAGGGTCCTTCTCAGGACTAGATTACAGTTGTCAGGGATTCACAGGAGATAGGGTTACGCTGGCGGCCTGGACCTCTGTACCATCAACAGTACCTCCAGGTAGAGGGATTAGTCAGGACCCCAGCTTAGGGTCAGCATAGACCTCGGTCCTCCTTATGCAGAGACAGCGTGACATTTTCACCGACCAATAAAGATTTTCTCCAGTCACCATGGATCCAGTAGTCAGTCTTGCTCGGCAGTTGCAGAGTTTGTCCATGGAGCTGGCAGACGTTAAGTCCAAGGTTTTGTACCCCCCGGAGCAGGCCGGACCTGAACCTAAAGTAGCTCTCCCTGACAGATTCACTGGGGGGCGGGACAAGTTTTTTGCTTTCCGGGAGGCATGTAAATTGTACTTTCGGCTGCGACCTCGGTCATCTGGGAGTGAAGAACAAAGGGTGGGGATTGTCATCTCGCTCTTAAAAGGAGACCCCCAATCCTGGGCGTTCGCTCTCCCCCCGGGCTCCCCAGCTCTCCAGTCAGTGGATGGGTTTTTTGCTGCTCTGGGTCTTGTATATGATGACCCGGATCGGGTCTCCCTTGCTGAATCTAAGTTACGTAGGATACAGCAGGGAGATCGTCCGGCGGAGGAATTCTGTTCCGAGTTCCGTAGGTGGGCCACAGACACCCAGTGGAATGACCCGGCTCTTAGGAGCCAGTTTTGTCAAGGTTTATCTGACAAATTAAAGGATGTGCTGGCACAGTATGACCCCCCCACGTCACTGGAGGCCGCTATGGCCCTTGCTATTCGTATTGACAGACGTCTTTGGGAGAGGTGCGGGGTAACTTCGCCCCCTGTTATGACTCCACCTTCCTCAAGGGTTCCTTATACGGAGGTTCCCCTAGTCAGTCCAGAGGAGTCTATGCAATTAGGAGGGACATCATTCCGGGGGAGGGGATCGGTGGGGCGCCACAAAACAAGAAGTTGTTTCTTCTGTGGGAAAAAGGGACATTTTATTGGGGGGTGTCCATCCCGTTCTTTGCAGAGTGAGAAGTCGCCGGAAAACTATTGATCCAGATTGTGTGGTGGACGGCAATCTGGGAGTAAGTATTTCGTCCCTAAATTCGTCTCAGTTTCTCGTACCGGCGGAGGTGGTGGTGGGTGCGAGAACTGAGAGGATATCTGTTCTTCTGGATAGTGGGGCCGGGGCTAATCTGGTGGATGCTCGCTTTGCCCGGGTTCAAGGTATGCGATTGAGTGTGTTGGCTAAACCCGTCCCCATATTCTCGATCGACGCCAGACCTCTCGGTCAGGGAAGTTTTTTGCAAGCAGTGCATAAGATAGATCTTCAAGTGGGGGCGTTACATAAAGAACTGTTGTCTTGTTATGTGTTGGAGGGTCTTCCTACTCCTATAGTGCTGGGCCTTCCTTGGTTAACTAAGCATAACCCGGTTATTAATTGGCAATCCAGAGAGATAAGTCAATGGAGTGAATTCTGTAATAAAAACTGCATGAATACGGTCATTGGTACGGTCGCTCCTAGGGCCTTACATCCATTTCTGGTAGACTTTGAGGATGTATTCTCGGAGAAAGGGTGTCAAGATTTACCTCCTCATCGCGAATATGACTGTTCTGTTAACTTGATCCCTGGGGCCAAATTACCGAAATCTAGGTTGTATAACCTTTCTGGTCCTGAGAGACAGGCCATGAAGGATTATATTTCAGAGAGTCTGGCTAAGGGGCATATTAGACCTTCATCTTCCCCGGTGGCCGCGGGGTTCTTCTTTGTGAAGAAAAAAGATGGAGGCCTACGCCCTTGCCTGGATTTCCGTGAGCTTAATCGGATTACGGTCCGAGATCTGTATCCGCTCCCACTTATTCCTGATCTCTTCAATCAGATCGTGGGTGCCAAATGGTTCTCTAAGTTGGATCTCAGAGGGGCGTACAATCTGATTAGGATGAAGGAGGGGATGAGTGGAAGACGGCGTTTAACACTCCGGAGGGGCATTATGAGAACCTTGTCATGCCATTTGGTCTGAGTATTGCCCCGGCGGTTTTTCAACACTTTGTAAATGACATCTTTCGCCACCTAATGGGACAGTTTGTGGTCATATATCTGGATGATATCTTAATTTACTCGCCGGATCTTGTGTCTCATCAGGAGCATGTTAGACAGGTGTTACAGATCTTGCGGGATAATAAACTGTACGCCAAATGGAAGAAGTGTGTGTTCGCCGTACAGGAACTTCAGTTTTTAGGATTCCTGGTGTCAGCATCCGGTTTTCGTATGGACCCTGGGAAAGTGCGGGCAGTTCTTGAGTGGGATCTGCCAGAGGATCTTAAGGCATTACAACGTTTTTGGGGTTTGCTAACTACTACCGGAAATTCATTCGTAATTTTTCGTCCATAGTTAAACCTCTCACAGACATGACTAAAAAAGGGACGGATTTTTCAAAATGGTCTGACAAGGCTTGTCAAGCGTTTTCTTCCTTGAAAAAATGTTTTGCTTCAGCACCCATACTTATTCAGCCTGATGCGTCACAGCCGTTCATTGTTGAGGTGGACGCTTCCGAGGTAGGGGTGGGAGCAGTATTGTCACAAGGTTCGTCCCCTGGTAAATGGCATCCGTGCGCCTTCTTCTCTAAAAAATTGTCGTCCGCGGAGAGGAATTATGATGTCGGCAATAGGGAACTCTTGGCCATTAAGTTAGCTTTTGAGGAGTGGCGTCATTTTTTGGAGGGGGCAGTCCACCCAGTCACCGTCATTACTGATCACAAAAACCTGCTATACTTAGAGTCCGCTAAACGTCTGAATCCCAGACAAGCTAGGTGGTCGTTGTTTTTTACCAGGTTTAATTTTGTCGTCACATATCGTCCTGGGTCAAAAAATGTTAAGGCGGATGCCTTATCTCGCTGTTTCCCAGGGGCTGGGAATACGGAGGACCCGGTTCCGGTCCTTCAGGAGGGGGTGGTGGTGGTGTCGGCAGTATGCTCTGAGCTTGAGGAGGAGGTATTGGAGGCTCAGGGGGACGCCCCTGTAGGACCTCCAGGGAGACTGTTTGTTCCAAATCAGTTGCAACAAAAGGTGATCGAGGCACACCATAATTCAGCTTTGGCAGGACACCCAGGGAGTAAAGCAACTGAGGATCTCCTCTTGCGCCGGTTTTGGTGGCCTAACTTACATAGGGAGGTGGTAACTTTTGTCGCGTCCTGCGAGGTTTGTGCGCGCTCTAAGACCCCACATACCCGTCCGTCTGGGACCCTCTTACCTTTGAAGATCCCGGAGCGTCCGTGGACTCATCTGTCTATGGACTTCATTACGGACATCCCGCCATCGTTGGGTAAAACAGTCATACTCGTTGTAGTGGACAGGTTCAGCAAGATGGCACATTTTATCGCTCTTCCTGCTCTTCCTAATGCTAAAACTCTTGCGCAGGTGTTTATTGGGGAGATTGTAAGACTTCACGGGGTACCCTCCGATGTGGTGTCGGATCGGGGGTCTCAGTTTGTGTCCAAATTCTGGAAAGCATTTTGTACACGGCGGGGGATGCAGTTGTCATTTTCATCGGCTTTTCACCCGCAGTCCAATGGTCAGACTGAGCGTCTGAACCAGAGCTTGGAGACATATCTCCGGTGTTTTGTGTCAGAGAACCAGGAGGACTGGGCTTCTTTCTTGCCTCTGGCGGAGTTTGCTCTAAATAATCGGCGGAGCGAGTCCACTGGTAAGTCCCGTTTTTTGGGGCATATGGTTTTCACCCCCAGTTTTGTACTTTCAATGGGGGGGCTCTTCTGGGGTTCCTGAGGAGGAACGATTTTCGTCGTCACTTGCTTCAGTGTGGAGAGGAGTGCTGAATAATCTGAGTACTATGGGGAACCGATACAAACGTATGGCTGATAGGAGGAGAGTGTCTGGTCCGGACCTAAGTGTGAACGATCTGGTATGGTTGTCTACCAAGAATATAAAACTTAAGGTTCCCTCCTGGAAACTGGGTCCCAGGTTCATCGGGCCATACAAGATCAGTTCTATAATTAATCCGGTTGCATTCCGTCTTGACCTCCCTCCCACATTTAAAATTCATAATGTGTTCCACAGATCGTTGCTTAAGAGGTATGTGGCGCCGGTGATACCTTCACCTTTACCTCCTCCTCTTGTGGTGGTCAATGGTAACATGGAGTTCCAGGTGTCGAGAGTCATCGATTCACGTCTGAATCGCCGATCCCTTCAGTACCTTGTTCATTGGAGGGGGTATGGTCCTGAGGAGAGGATGTGGGTTCCTGCGTCGGATATTAACGCAGACCGATTGGTTCGGGCCTTCCACACTACTCACCCAGATAAACCCGGCCCTGAGGGTCCGGAGGCCCCTCGTAGAAGGGGGGGGTACTGTCACGGGTGTGTCGCTGCGAAGATCGTCGCGATTGCACACCCTGACTTCTCACAGCTGAGTTTCTGCTGCTGGGTGTTTTTCGGCAGTGAGAGAGTTAATTCTCCCTCTCTCTGTGCTGGACAAGACCAGCCTCGCTCAGCTGCAATTAATGTTGTGATAATTGGATTTCTTCACATACCTGCTTGTCTGCTAGGGAAGTGTCGGTGAAAGCATTCATGCAGACCAGCAGAGCGGATCATATTGAGAAGTCTAAAGCTAAGAGTACCTGTTGTGGTTTTCTCCTCTCCTCGCTTTATTATTTATCTCCTTACCATTTGGTGTTCCCTCTGTAGTTGTTGTTTTGTATGCAAGGTGTCTTTTATTTTACCCCTTGTACTGTCTCGTTCGTCTTATACTGTGTGTAGGCAGTTACCTTCCCGTTCCCTGTGGTAATCAGGGTCCTTCTCAGGACTAGATTACAGTTGTCAGGGATTCACAGGAGATAGGGTTACGCTGGCGGCCTGGACCTCTGTACCTTCAACAGTACCTCCAGGTAGAGGGATTAGTCAGGACCCCAGCTTAGGGTCAGCATAGACCCCGGTCCTCCTTATGCAGAGACAGCGTGACAGGGGACAGGAGTATGCCAACTCCACCACCATGTCTGCGGGTCTCGGGGAATGGGAGAACTGTAAGCCACCATAGGAAACGGCAGCAGGGGAGACCGTGTCAGAATCCTGAATCCAGGTTTCAGTGAGGGCCAACAGATGAAGAGAGTTGTTCAGAAAGTATGCATGCGCAACTCTCCTACGTCAGTGGGGTTCCCATGTGTCTCCTCCAGTATGAGCAAAACCTTGTCCAGGGTGTCTCTCTTCTAGGGGGGTAGGGTCGGAGCATGAAGGAGTCCCTGACCTCCCCATCCAAAGCCATCATAGCCACCTCAGCTTCCAGAGCCGGGGTCATGGGATGCATCCTCATCATCCCTCTTAAACGCCCAGTCCAACTCCAGAGCATGGTATTACGCCCGGTGAATTTGGGGAGGTTATTTAACATGGCTCCCAGGGAAATGCTGGATTTGGGGCTTCCTCCAACTGCTTGATCTGCTGCCTCCACGCCATTGTGCGACATCCTGCCGACTACGCCAATTGTAGAAATTGCAGGAACATGGGATGTCGCCATGGACACGATGCAGATCAAGAGTTAAGGATTTTATTAAACAGTAAGTGCACTCCACGTAGGAAGCAAAGGGTAGCAGGGTGTAGGTAAGTAAATGGAGCAGAACTGGGAGAATGGCAGGGCAGGTAAGGGCGAACGATAGTTCAATATTAAAGAAGTGAGACTTATCAGACTGTAGTCTTCAGATGTGCAGGGCTTCAGGGTTCCAACAGTGACACCGGCAGCAGCGGCGCGGGTTGTCACAATGATGGCTGCTGCAGATGAGGATCCAAAAGTGGCACCGACAACAGCGGCACTTGACGTCTCGAGGTAGTCTCTGATGAACAGGTAGATTTCCCCTTACCTAACGGTATCTGGTACGGTACTGAGTCCAACGTAAGGAATCGCCGGAACGAGCCTTCGTTCCGCGGTGTGAGCAAGTCTCTGTTCAATAGGTCCAGGCCTAGCCAGGAGTCTCTCACGGCGTCCTATTAACGGCATGGTATGTGGTGTCGGCCCTGAGTCCCCTCCTGGCGAGAAGTGTAGAGGGAAATTGTTAACTGGTTGACTACCGGCAATGATTCCTTCTGTCAGGGGTATATCGGGAAGGCCTGCACCTACGGGAAGCTCTGCCTTAACAGCGGTCACAGAGCCTGACCAGCCACTCAGCTTTCCTGCACAACCTCTGCCACTCAGCTTTCCCGCGTGTGCTCTAAGTAGTTACGCCTCGCCTTCCCCAGTCACATGACCTGGTCTGTTCTGCACTCTCAATGTTCCCCCCTGCAACATGGGTGACAGCCCCAGCAGTTCCGGAACCAGCATGTAAAAGGTACCCCTGCTCTGGTACTCCTCCTTACACACATAAGGGAAAGAACGCGCTGACGTTGCACGCCAGGACACTCTGATCTCCCACCCCTGTAACGGAGGCTGCAGCAGTTGGTCAAGCTCTGCAGCGCGAGAACTTATCAGTGACAGGAAGCTCTGTTATGAATGTTTTAGAAATGAATTCTGAGCAGAAGCTCCCTCTGGTGGTTGCAGACAGTACTGAACCATTCAATTTCAATGAGGATTGGCAATCAGGGATCACGGACTGGCTGGATATAAGGGAGGTTTCCCCCCATCATGGTTGCCGGTGATCAATTGTTCTTGTCTCAACGTTGTTTCCTGGTTCACTTGGAAGCTTGCTGAGTCTTGCCTCTTCTCCTGCTCTCAGATAAGATATTTTCTGTTTTTTGTTTTTTTTTGCTTGCCATTTGTATATTTCGCTGCATTTCTGTGAGGTTGGCCAGGTTCCCCTCCCCGGGGGGCTTGGTCTCCTCTCGGTCCCTCTGGAGCCATTGTTGTTTGTTCATTTGCCTTTTCCAGTTTTTTTTTTCTGTGGCTGCGGCTTAGTTTTGTTACACCAGAGAACTAATTTAGGTGGTAGAGGTCGTGTGGTCTCAGGTGTTTTTGCAATTAGTAGCGTTGGTTTTTTTTTAGGGTTTTTTGGATTGCAGTAAGTATCCTTCCTATCCTTTTCTATCTAAGTCAGATTGGGCCCCAGCATTTGCTCATACTATTTTCTGTCTGTGTCTGTATTTCCTCTTGTCTAACCGCCATTACATGTTTGGGGGCTTCCTATGTTCTTTGGGGATCTGCTCCGGGGCAGATAGCTTTCCTCTTTCTATCTTTAGGTGTAGTTAGCCTCTCAGGCTGTGACGAGGCGTCTAGGACCAACGTAGGAACGCTTCACTGCTGCCTTTAGTTGTGGTGGTTAGTCAGGGTACTGCAATCCAGTAGATTCCAACCTCTCTGGTGTATTGCCGTTTTTGCCTGCTCTCCTCAGCTACCAAAACATAACAGAGCTCCTACCTGCGCGCCTATTCACGGCTGCTTCCTGCTTCTGTTTCGGTCTGGGTCAGGGTGAGTATTCCCAGCCCAGAAACAAGTTTAAACGAAAATATGTTCGATTCCCTGGCCTTTTCCGTTCACTGGTCCAGAACTGGCTGCAGGCTGCCTACTGGGGCTGTGGCTTTGAGTTATCATAATTATATTTTCCCCTTCTTAGGCCCTGTGGACACGTTGCGTTTTTAGATGCGTTTCCGCTGCGTTTTTCAACGTGCGGAAACGCATCCAACCCGCAGCACAGTGCACATGCAATGTAATCCAATGGGAATCGCAGGTCTGCTGTGTACATGTTGCGGAAAAAAACGCGCGGTTTCGCCGCGCTTTATTTTCCACAGCATGTCAATTCTTTGTGCGGAACTGCAGCGTTTCTGCGCCCATTGACTTGCATTGAGTCGGGCACTTCCGCAGCAAAACCGCAGGTCTAAAAAAGATCTGCGGTTTTGCTGTGGGTGAAACCGCTCCTGTTCAGGAGGAGGGAAGTGTGTGGGCGGTGCGTGGGCGTGTATAGTGTGCGGCGCTATGTGTGTGGGCGGTGCGTGAGCGTGTATAGTGTGCGGCGCTATGTGTGTGGGCGGTGATTGTGTGCCGGTGTCTGCGCGGCGGTGTGCGGGCCTGTGTGCGTGATCGGTGTATGTGCGGCGGTATGCGGGCCTGTGTGCGTGATCGGTGTATGTGCGGCGGTGTGCGGGCCTGTGTGCGTGATCGGTGTATGTGCGGCGGTGTGCGGGCCTGTGTGCGTGATCGGTATATGTGCGGCGGTGAGCGGGGCTGTGTGCGTGATCAGTGTACGTGCGGCGGTGTGCGGGGCTGTGTGTGTGTCTCCGCGTATGCAGGCATCGTCGGATGGGACTACAAGTCCCATCCAGCTATGCCTGCTACAGTGACAGTGACTGACACATTAGCCAATGATGGGACAGTAGTAGTCCTATCATCCGGCTAATGTGCTGAATGTAAAAAAAAAAAACACATACATTACATACAACATATAACATACAAATACAAATGACATACAGAACATACAATAACATACAGAACATACAATGACATACAACACATAACATTGAGCACATACTCACCTATTCCCCGATGCCATCGATCTGTGTACCGCTCTGCCGCCGGGAGAGAATGACGTTGAGTCGCTCGTACCAGGGCTTTGGGGTACTCGGCACCGAGCCCGTTCACTTCACTGGGGGATGTCACGGGTAGCGCAGCTCGGTCCGTTGCCCTGGGCGCTCACTAAAGGGGGATATTTACAGGGGATGATAGAATGTTCGTGACGCCACCTGTGGTTCCTGGTCAGGGTGACCAGCGCTGCAGGGTAGATCCTCTTAGGGTTTGGGCAGCAAGGTGTTAAGTCTCCCACAGGCGAGACTGATTCCTCAGAGTATATGGCGGTGTAGGGGTGCAGGGCAATAATGCAGACACACACAAAGAGTCTCTTTCTGTACCTTTACTGGTGGTAGATTCAGGCACGTCCCGGGAAGCCGTCAGGGTGGAGGATGCACATCCAGTAATCCACTGAGTAGGTGTAGGGCCTCCTTACGTCTTTATGTGTGTGTTTCTAACTTGCATGAAACAAAGTTTAACTCTGTTCTCTTTGCTACGCCCGGCTGATCTTGTGGTGGAGCCTTCTTTTGGACAGAACTAAGTCTCTATGTGCAGGGCCCTGCTAGACTCTTGTTCTCCTGACCCCGGTTACGTATCAGCACTATTGGGCCCCTCTGTGACCTGAAGTCCAGCAGGGTCTCCGGTTTTTCCTACTAGCCGTGAAGGTACTAGCAAGCTCGGACCCGGTGTCCGGTAGTGCAGAGTGGAGGTAAGCCATCATTGCTATTCATCCTCAGTCACTCTCTCTTTCCCTTTTCCACTAGCCTGTCGTCCTACTCACACCTTTAACATAAGCACAAGCAGCAGTAGGTGTCAGCCTTCTTTGTCTTCACCGCTCTCCAAGCGTCGGCACGCTTACTTTCTGAAACGCTCGCTGGGGGACTCTCAGTGGACTCAACTTTGACCAGACTAAGTGGTAATCCTTTCCACTACACTGGACTCCACGATGTAAGCTGAGAATTCCCTGAAGTCCTCAGGCTTTCAGATAAGTCGTTCTCTAGCTAGTCTTTCCCTCTCAGCTCATCTGAGGTAACTAGCTTGTCTGCTTTGCAACACACTCCGACACAGACTAGTGTAATCCGATCTCACACTGGCTACTGCTCTATCTGAGCTCTGCTCTGAGCTAGAATGTCTACTGCTGCGTCTCTCCACTCCCTTATATACCTGCGTACTCTAAAGGGCTCCCTCTGGTGGCACCAGGGAAATGTGAAGTGTGAATGAATATCGGGTGATTGTGAATTACCTTTCATGCATCCTCCAGGGTAACATGTGGCACCAAGCGCAGCTGTGCTACACAACGTCACTTCCATTCATTCTCTCACGGCAATGCTGGGTGAGAAAATTCCCACGCAGCATTGCCATAAAGTGAGTGAATGAACTCAGGTAACCTCAGTGATGCACTGCAGGAGCCATTGTCTCCTGTCAGTGCATCACTGGGAGGCCCTACAGAGCAGTGGCATCACGTGATGTCACTGTTGTATAGGGGAGACCGCCGTGGGACACTCATTATTAATTGGACTGCGTCGGACAGGGAGTATACGGTTGTTTTATTTTTTTACGTTTTATTACAGGAGATCGAGGGCGTCGCTTGGATCTGAGCGTATAATAAAGATATGAAAACCGTGTTGTGTTTTATTTCATTAAAATAATTTATTCTTATGCGTGTGTTGTTTTTTTCAACCCGTTATTAATATAAGATTAATAATGGATAGGCGTCTTATTGACGCCTCTCTATTATTAACCGGGCTTAATATCACCTTACAATAGCAAGGTGATATTAACCCCTTATTACCCCATATCCCACCGCTACAGGGGAGTGGGAAGAGAGGGGCTAAGTGCTGGAATTGGCGCATCGTACAGATGCGCCAATTCTGGGGTGGCTGGGTGCCGGTATTTTTAGCCAGGGGGGGTGCCAATATCCATGGCCCCTTCCTAGGCTATGAATATCAGCCCGCAGCTGTCTGCCTAGCCTTTCTGGCTATAAATTATAGGGGGACTCCACGTCATTTTTTTGGGGGAGTCCCCCTATTTTAATAGCCAGTAAAGGCTAGCTGTGGGCTGATATTCATAGCCTGGGAAAATCCATGGGTATTAACCCCTTCCCAGGCTAGAAATATTGGCCCCGGCTGTCGGCTTTCCCCCTCTGGCGCAGAAAATTGCGCGGGAGCCCACGCCATTTTTTTTCCTATTTTTTTTATTAACTACAGTATATTGCGTTAAGATTTTGTGTGTGTGTGCGCGTGTGTCTTTAACTATTTATGTACCATTTTATCTATCATCTATCTATCTACCTATATATCTTTCTGTCTATCTATATATCTATATATATCTATCTGAAACTTAACCTCTCCAAAACTGAACTCCTTCTTCTCCCGCCGTCTACTAACCTCCCTAAATCTGACATTTCCCTCTCCGTGGGCGGCACCATTATAACACCCCGGCAGCAGGCTCGCTGTCTGGGTGTTATGTTTGACACCAATCTCTCCTTCACCTCCCATATACAATCTCTTGCCGCCTACACCTAAAGAACATCTCTAGAATACGCCCTTTTCTCACCATGGAAACAACAAAAACCCTCACTGTAGCATTGATTCCCGCCTGGACTACTGCAACGCTCTGTTACTTGGCCTCCCCATTACTCGACTATCCCCTCTCCAGTCCATACTGAATGCAGCAGCCAGGGTCATCCATCTGGCTAATCTGTACTCAGATGCGTCCGCTCTTCGCCAGTCCTTACACTGGCTGCCCATTCATTATAGGATCCAATTCAAAGTACTGGTTCTCACCCACAAAGCTCTCCACAGTGCAGCACCCCCCTACATCTCCTCCCTCATTTCTATCTATTGGCCTAACCGACTGCTGCGCTCTGCAAACGACTTTCGACTAACCTCTGCACTAATCCGTACCTCCCACTCCCGACTCCAAGACTTCTCCCGCGCTGCGCCAATCCTCTGGAATGCTCTACCCCAAGAAATTAGGACTATCCACAATGTGCATGGTTTCAGGCGCTCCCTCAAAACACATTTGTTCAGAGCGGCCTATCACATTCACTAATCAAAGTCATTCTATGTGTAAGTGTGTGTGTGTGTAGCCCATTCACTATCTCCATCCATCCCTCACTCCCTCAAGATGGCTGGACCATCATTGTAAATGCACCATTGTATATACACACCTGTACTTTGTATCTCCCCCACCTCATTGTAGATTGTAAGCTGTCACGAGCAGGGTCGTCTTATTTTGCTTTAATTATTGTATTGTTAACGTTGTTACTTATGACTTGTGTTTTGAAACTGTTAAACTGTAAAGCGCTGCGGAATATGATGGCGCTATATAAATAAAGATTATTATTATTATTATATATCTATCTTTCTATATATATTTCTAACTATCTATTATCCATCTATCCATGTATTTTCCATCTATCTATCTATCTATCTATCTATCTATCTATCTATCTATCTATCTATCTATCTATCGGTATCTATTATCTATCTATCTCTATCTGTGTGTGTAATGGAGTGTGGGTTGGACAAATGTAAAAAGAGAGGTTGGACAAGAAATGACATCAAAAATCTTTGTTTTGTTAAACAACATATCTTTATTTAGCTGTCAAAAACGCATACAAAAACGCATGAGAAAAAGCATGAAAAACCCCGTCAAAACCGCACCAAAACCGAGTCAAGACCGAGTCAAAAAAGGACATGCGTTTTCTGCCAAGAGGTGCGGATTCGGCGCGGAAAAATCCGCAGGCAAATCCGCAACGTGTGCACAGGCCCTTAAAGTGGACAGTCTTCCTGCCAGTTCTGCACCAGGAACTTATTTGTCCAAGAGATCAAGGGCGGACATACCGCCAGTGCAACTGTATCGGGGCCTAAAGGTAAAGGGGGGCCCCTGCTGGCAGGGGCGTACTGCCCATAGCTGCACAGTATGTAGCTGCTATGGGGCCACTGAAGATTATGGGCAGGAGTGAGAGGGGCCCATTGTGATGCAGCATAGGGCACTTCTCACTCCTTCCCATAATCATGCGACTATCCAGAGCCGGGGAGAGAGTGGTGTGCACGCAGAGTGCAGGAGCTCAAAAAGGGGGCATGTCATGCAGTGAGGGACACTGGCCAATGAACGCTTTCCTCACCAGACTTAGGAAAGCGCATACTGGCTGCAGTTTCTGTCCTCCTGCATGGCGTTTCCCAATGGTGAATACTCACCTGTAGTCATGGGGCCCAAGCCGCACAACACACAGGGGACAACAGTGGAGGAAAAGCAGGACTTACAGGGGGTTTTCTGCTCCCTCCACTGTTCTATTCCCAGCAGCATCTCACAGAGAAGAGGTCGGGGGATTAAGGGTATGCCACACTAAACAACATCGCTAACGGGATCGCTAAAAAACGTCACTATTTAGCGATCCCGTTAGCGATGTTGTTGTGTGCGGCATCTACCAGCGACGTGGCCCCTGCTGTGATCTCGTTCATCACAGCGATCGTTCCGGACCCTATTTTTATCGTCGGCGTCCCGCTGGCGTCCCGCTGGTAAGTATATATCGCTGAGTGTGGCACCTTTTTTTAGCGATTTAGCGGTACAAAAGTACCGCTAAAGTCGTTAAGGAGATCGCTAACCGCGATAGCGTCCTTAACGACATCGCTAAATTAGGCCACTACTAGCGATATTAAAACGATCCCGCTAGCGATCTCATTAGTATGCGATGTTAACGAGATCGCTAGCGGGATTGTTTAGTGTGGCATACCCTTTAGACTCACTGCACGGAACAGCACATCATCAGCAGGGGGATGATATCAGTCGTCTCTGAAGTGTACCCATGCCCCACAGTGGTTTCTGCAGTCTTCTCTAGCTGATCTCTGCACTATGTGACTGACCTCCTCCACAGCTCATCTGATCACCTGAGGTAATAAATTAGTATGTGTATGTATGTACAGTGTATGTATGTATGTGTGTGTGCATCTGTGTATGTATGTGTGTTTATCTGTGTGTGTATCTATGTATATGTGTGTACATCTGTGTATTTATGTGTATCTGTGTGTATTTATGTACAGTATATGTATATGTGTATTTACATGTATGTGTGTATCTATGTACAGTATATGTGGGTATCTATTGTGTATGTATGTGTCTGTACATCTGTATATGTATGTGTGTATACGATATATGTGTGTGTGTATATACGGTATATGTGTATGTATAGTGTATGTGTGTACGGTATTTGTATATAAGTGTATGTGTTTGTATGTACGGTATTTGTATGTGTGTGTGTGTATGTACGGTATATGTGTGTGTATGTACGATATATGTGTGTGTATCTGTGTGTGTATGTACAATATAGGTATGTACGGTATATGTATGTACGGTGTATGTAACATAATAACATAGTAACATAGTTAGCAAGGCCGAAAAAATAGAATTAGACTTACCGGTAATTCGGTTTCTAGGAACCTTCCACGACAGCATAGGGAGGTTACCTCTTAGTCCTGATGGGGAACAGGAAACACAGAGAGGTTAAAAGGCCCTCCCACCTCCCACCTACCAGTGACTTATAACTGAGATCCATAGCACCGGTTACCTTCTGAATCCTAGAACTTTATCCAGGACCATTGGGTGGGAATAAGCGCTGTCGTGGAAGGTTACTAGAAACCGAATTACCGGTAAGTCTAATTCTATTTTCTCTAGTTACCTTCCACGACAGCATAGGGAGGAATAACAGCTTATTCTGCGCTAGTGTGTGACAACTGCCTGGAGAACTTTACGGCCGAAGGCTAAGTCTTTATTGGACAATATGTCCAATCTGTAATGCTTGGAGAAGGTATGCAGGGAAGACCAAGTAGCTGCCCTGCAGATCTGCTCCGCTGATGCGCCTGCTCTCTCTGCCCAGGAGACTGATGTAGATCTTGTCGAGTGGGCTTTAACCCCTATTGGGGGTAGTTTATCTTGAGCCTGGTATGACTCTGATATAGTTCTTTGTTTCCAGCTAGCGATAGTACTCTTCGCCACTTTCTTTCCTTTATTTTGACCCAAGTGGTGTATAAATAGGTTTTGGTTAATTCTGTAATTACTGGATTGCTCCAGGTAATGTAGGACAATGCGACAGAATCCAGTGTGTGGAACTTCCCCTCTTTTGAATTTGCCGGGTTCTGGCAAAAGGATGGTAAAACAATCTCCTGGGAGCGGTGAAAATCAGAGACCATCTTCGGGAGGAACGAAGGGTCCAGGCGAAGTACTATGGAGTCCTCTTTGACTATCAAATAGGGTTCCCTTATCGATAGGGCTTGCAGTTCTCCTACTCTTCTGGTCGTGCTTATGGCGACTAAGAAGGCTGTCTTGTAAGCAAGTATTTGTGGAGAACAGGAAGACAACGGTTCAAAGGGTGGACCTGTGAGCCCTTGAAGTACCTGATTAAGGTCCGATGAGGGGGATGTCAATCGTTTGTTTGGGTTCGTTCTGATGGCTGAGGCCATGAACCTCCTGATCCAGCGATGGCCCGCTAGGTCTTGATCGAAGACTGAGCTCAGGGCGGAGACCTGAATCTTCAACGTGCTTGGTCTAAGGCCTATTACTAAGCCCTTTTGCAAAAAGTCCAGTACCTGCGGCATGTTTGGGTAAAGTGGATCTGGTATTTCAGGAAGACCAAATGATGAGAATCTCTTCCAGATTTTATTATATATAGCGTTGGTTACTGGCTTCCTAGATCTTTGTTGTGTAGTAATTACTGGTTCTGATAGTCCTTTGGCCCTCAGCACCAGGGCTTCAGGAACCAAGCAGCTAGCTTCCACTTGTGATGATCTCAATAACGTATGGGCCCTTGAGAAAGAGGGTCGTGTTCCTCGGGTAACTTGACCGGACCGTCTATCCGCAGCTCTAGTATCAGGCTGAACCAACTTCTTCTTGGCCAAAGTGGAGCCACAAGAATGGTAGGGGTCCGACTCTCCCGGATTTTCCTCTGTACCTGCGCCAATATGGGGACTGGTGGAAATGCATAGGCTAGGTGAAAGTTCCAATGCTGGGTCAAGGCGTCTACCCCAAAGAATTGTCTCTGGGGTTGAGGGAAAAGAATTGTTCTACTTGTGCATTCTGACTTGCCGCAAAGAGATCTACCTCTGGAATCTGTCTACCAGCATGTTGAACCTCTGTTTCTTCAGGCACCACTCTCCCGGCTGGATATCCTGGCGACTCAGGAAGTCCGCCTGGATGTTAGAGATGCCCTTCAGATGGACCGCTGTTAGGGAAAGTAGATGTTTTTCGGCCCAACAAAAGATTCGACTGGGGACGCCTTTCAGGCTGTTGATTTTTGCACTTCCCTGATGCTTTATATGTGCCACCGTCGTCATGTTGTCTGAGTATATGCGGATATGTTGTCCTCTGATCTGGCGATCCGCCATCAGAAGGGCTTTTCCCACTGCCTTCAACTCTCTGAAATTGGACGACTTGTTGCTGGTACTCTGGTCCCAGAGACCCTGCAGGGGGGTATGACCTACTATGGCTCACCAGCCCCTTTCGCTGGCATCTGTTGTTATTGAAACCAGCGGATCCTGAGACCAGGTCACTCCCCTGCAAAGGTTCCCGGGATCTAGCCACCACACAATTGAGGCTCTGACATGACCGGGAGTGTGTACCCTTTTTGACAGGGTACTGGGCAGGCCATTCCAGTTCCGCAGGATGTGAGACTGAAGAATTTTTGAACGGGCTGGAGCCCATGCGACTGACTGGATGCAGGCTGTCATGGAGCCTAGGACTGACATGCTCTCCCTGATCGTAGGGGATCTAATGCCCTTGTATGATGTGATCTTCGCCCTTAGTGCTTGGCTGTGATCTTCTGGGAGGAAGGATGCCTGTTTTCTTGAGTCAAGCAGTACTCCCAGAAATTTCCTGGTTGTGGAGGGCTGCAATTGAGATTTTGGTAGGTTTGGAATCCATCCCAGAGATCTCAGGGTTTCCAGGGTCTGGGATACATGAGATTCCAGGGTTGCCACTTTGGAGGCCACGATCAACAAATCGTCCAGGTAGGGCACAATGCAGACGCCTTGACTCCTTATGAAGGCTACAGCCTCCCCCATTATTTTGGAAAAAACTCTCGCCACTGACGAGATACCGACCGGAAGGACATCGAATTGATAGTGTTCTACCTGCCGGCCCCTTTGAACCGCGAATCTGAGGTATTTTCTGTGCCTCGGATGTATCGGCACGTGAAAATAGGCGTCTTTTAAATCGACAGCTGCCATAACAAAGCGGGTCTGATCAAAGGGATAGCTGACTTTATCGACTCCATTTTGAATTTTCGATATTTCACATGTCGATTTAACCCCTTCAAATTTATGATGATACGTGTTCCGCCTGAGGATTTTTCCACTAGGAACAGTCTGGAGTAGTGGCCTAGGCCTTGCTCTGCTTCTGGCACCGGGGAGATCGCCTTCGAGTCTAGAAGGTTTTCTAGCCCTGTTAATAATGATCTCTGATCTTTTAGAGATGGTAGTGTGGTGACTTTTACTCCTTTCGGAGGGGAGGAGTCGAATTCTATCATTAGACCGTCCCTGATGACGTTCGGGACCCAGTGACAAGTGGTGATGGTGCGCCACTGATGAATGTGATTCGAAAGTCTCCCCCCTACCGGGTCGTGGTCATTGTTTATTTTGGTGCTGTTGTTGGGGAACAAAAATGTTCTTCCCTCTACCCTTGGTGTAACTCCACCTCCCGGTCTTCCCCTTACCCCTGATTGGGGAGTCTGGGGTTGTGAGGCAAGAAAAAAACTCTTCTTGCCAGACCTTTGCTCTGGGAGAGCTTTTTTCCTGTCTGTTGCCTTTTCCAGAATTTCTTCCAGAGCGGGCCCAAACATGTATTCGCCCTTAAATGGTATCGCACACAATTTAGTTTTTGACGTGATATCTCCACTCCACATCTTTAACCAGAGGGCTCTTCTGGCAGAATTTGATTGAACCAGGGATCTGGCAGTGATCCTTACAGACTCCATAGAGGCGTCGGCTAAAAACCTCGTAGCTCTGTGAAGTATGGGTAGGGAATTTAGTAGATCAGCTTTAGCGGTCCCCTGGGAGATATGGGTTTCTAGCTCTTCCAACCATCTGGAAAGGGCTCTAGCTACTCACGTAGACACTATATTGGATTTTAAGGAGGCAGAGGACGTCTCCCAAGATTTTTTTAAGGAGGCTCTCAATTTTCCTGTCCATTGGGTCTTTCAGCTGAGAAGAATCCTCAAATGGCAGTGTGGTCTTTTTGGCAACTCTAGCTACCTGGACGTCCACTTTGGGGACATCCCATTTGATGGCATCGCCCTCTAGGGGGAATCTGTGCTTCATCTCTGAGGGGGTGTTGAGGCGTTTCTCAGGCAGATCCCATTCCTGAGCAATCATATCCAATATATTAGTGTGAACTAGAATCCCAACATTCTTCCCTTTTTTAATGCCGCCAAACATTTGGTCTTGGATAGATTGAGGCTCTGACTCTTCCTCCAAACCCATCGTGCTTCGTACAGCCGTCACTAATTCCTTAATATGATCGGAGGAAAACAGGTATCTACGGGCCTCAGTGTCTTTTTTAGGTGACACGGGTCCTTCCCATCTACTAGAAGATGATGCATAGGAGAAGTCTGAGTCGGAATCTGAATCTTCAATTTGAATTTTCCTCTTTTTCCCTGGAGAAGGGCGAGGAGGGGGCGGAGGGGTGAAGGCCGCCAAGGAGAACTGGACCTCCTGTTTAACGAGAGAGCGAATGTCATCCATCAGGGAGGGTTGCTCTGCTCTAAGTATTCTGTTAATGCACGCTGACATAGTTTTTTACTCCATGCTGAGGGTAGCTTAATGCTACAGACAGCACACTTTTTCCTATTGGTAGCCTTGGGGCTAGACTTGTCTCCGAAAAAATGAGAGGGAGAGAAAGATCAAAAAGGGGCCCCTAAATGGTACTAACCAGGACCACCCTCCCTGTATACAACTTACTGCAGCAGGGGCAGCGCTGGGCTCCGCAGGTACAGGGCATGCAGCTCCGTCCATAGCAGTAGGATAGTCTTACCTCTGTGGCGACTGGTGACTCTCCTAGGCAGTCTTTTAATGGCTCTTGTTGGCCACTGCCCCCAGCGTTCGAATCCCCCTCCCCATCCTGGGTCCAGGTGCCGGCAACAGACGCTGCGGGCGCCGCGTGTCCTATCCAGGAAGTGCCTGTGCGTTCCAGCCTGGAACGCAGGAACCGGAAGTGACGCACGTGTCGCAGCGACGCCACTTCCAGAACGCCGAGGAGCATATGCGGATGGGGAGAAGACCGGGGAGCTGATGGAGGCCCCCAGGCGGGTCCCAGGCCTGCTTTACCCTCGAGGGGGCGCGGGAAGGCCGGGAGGGGGTCCCGAGGTCACCTGCAGGAGGGACGACGGGAGCAGCACGGAGAAGGCTCGAGGCGACCACCGCTGCACAGCAATACAGACGCTGCCTGTAGAATCAGGTACCACGGTTGTCGGCCACCGCAGCACAGAAAAGAACCTCTCCCTGTCCCATGGGGAACAGGAAGACACTGGGAGGTGGGAGGGCCTTTTAACCTCTCTGTGTTTCCTGTTCCCCATCAGGACTAAGAGGCAATCTTCCTATGCTGTCGTGGAAGGTAACTAGAGAAAAGACATTTGTCCATCCAGTTCAGCCTATATTCCATCAGAATAAATACTCAGATCTACGTCCTTCTAAAGAACCTAATAACTGTAAGATACAACATTGTTACGCTCCAGGAAGACATCCAGGCCTCTCTTGAACCCCTCGACTGAGTTCGCCATCACCACCTCCTCAGGCAAGGAATTCCAGATTCTCACTGCCCTAACAGTAAAGAATCCTCTTCTATGTTGGTGGAAAAACCTTCTCTCCTCCAGACGCAGAGAATGCCCCCTTGTGACCGTCACCTTCTTTGGTGTAAACAGATCCTCGGAGAGATATTTGTATGGCCCTCTTATATACTAATACATGGTTATTAGATCGCCCCTCAGTCATCTTTTTTCTAGACTAAATAATCCTAATTTTGCTATTCTCTCTGGCAGGGGCGGACACTGACAGCTTGGGGCCCCTGTGCAAGAAATGTGTCTGGGCCCCCTTCCTTTTATGGCGACAAAGCTACATATATATAATTGTATAATGCAATGACGGCTGATGGAGCATGGGAAAGCTTCCTTTCTAATGGAGGAGCTGATAGACTGGTAATCTGGTCACCGGCTCCTCCATCAGCAGTCATTTTATATCTAAAAAGAGAGGGGACTACGTAATAAAAGAGGGCGTTGTAAATAACAGAATACACTATGTAAGAGACAGCACTATACAGTCATGGACAAAAGTTTTGAGAATGACACAAATATTAATTTTTACAAAGTCTACTGCTTCACTTTTTCTAATGGCAATTTGCATATACTCCAGAATGTTATAAAGAGTGATCAGCTTAACAGCAATTACTTGCAAAGTCAATATTTGGCTAGAAAATGAACTTTATCCCCCAAAACACATTTCAACATCATTGCAGCCCTGCCTTAAAAGGACCAGCTAACCTCTTTTCAGTGATTGCTCCATTAACACAGGTGTGGGTGCTGATGAGGACATGGCTGGAGATCAATCTGTCATGATTAAGTAAGAATGACACCACTGGACACTTTAAAAGGAGGCTGGTGCTTGGCATCATTGTTTCTCTTCTGTTAACCATGGTTATCTCTAAAGAAACACGTGCAGTCATCATTGCAATGCACAAAAATGGCCTAACAGGGAAGAGTATCGCAGCTAGAAAGATTGCACCTCAGTCAACAATCTATCGCATCATCAAGAACTTCAAGGAGAGAGGTTCAATTGTTGCCAAAAAGGCTCCAGGGCACCCAAGAAAGACCAGCAAGCGCCAGGACCGTCTCTTAAAAGTGTTTCAGCTGCGGGATCGGGCTACCAGCAGTGCAGAGCTTGCTCAGGAATGGCAGCAGGCAGGTGTGAGTGCATCTGCATGCACTGTGAGGCGGAGACTCTTGGAGCAAGGCCTGGTCTCAAGGAGGGCAGCAAAGAAGCCACTTTCTCCAGAAAAAAACATCATGGACAGACTGATATTCTGCAAAAGGTACAGGCAGTGGACTGCTGAGGACTTGGGTAAAGTTATTTTCTCTGATGAATGCCCTTTTCGATTGTTTGGGACATCAGGAAAACGCCTCATTCGGAGAAGACAAGGTGAGCGCTACCACCAGTCTTGTTTCATGCCAACTGTTAAGCATCCTGAAACCATTCATGTGTGGGGTTGCTTCTCAGCCAAGGGAATCGGCTCTCTCACAGTCTTGCCTAAAAACACAGCCATGAATAAAGAATGGTACCAGAATGTCCTCCAAGAGCAACTTCTCCCAACCCTCCAAGAGCAGTTTGGCGATCAACAATGCCTTTTCCAGCATGATGGAGCACCTTGCCATAAAGCAAAGGTGATAACTAAATGGCTCAGGGAACAAAACATAGAGATTTTGGGTCCATGGCCTGGAAACTCCCCAGATCTTAATCCCATTGAGAACTTGTGGTCAATCATCAAGAGACGGGTGGACAAACAAAAACCTAAAAATTCTGACAAAATGAAAGCATTGATTGTGCAAGAATGGACTGCTATCAGTCAGGATTTGGTCCAGAAGTTGATTGAAAGCATGCCAGGGAGAATTGCAGAGGTCCTGAAGAAGAAGGGTCAACACTGCAAATATTGACTTGCTGCATTAACTCATTCTAACTGTCAATGTCAATATACAGTAAGCTTTTGTTACTCATATGTTTGCAATTATATTTCTATCTTTGATAAAAACATCTGTCAAACACACATAAAAACCAGAGGGCAGCAGATCATGTGAAAATATAATATTTGTGTCATTCTCAAAACTTTTGGCCATGACTGTACATAACAGCAGAGGAAGCTACAGTATATAATAAGGGACGGCACCATATATAACTAGAGATGATGGTACGTAATAAGGGACGCTGTTATACATAATAAAAGAGGAAACTATGTAACTAAGGATGGTCCTATACAGAATTAGTGAGTACACTATATACTAAGGGACTGTGTTAGACATAAGTGATAATGTCTTCCTCCACCTCCCCCTGTTCCTAAGGCCATTATAAGTCCCCCTTCTTCCCATCCCAATCCCCACACCCTTCATTGTCCTCCTCCCCCCACATGCCATTATTGTCCTCTCCCCCACCCCATCATTGCCCTCTTCACCACCTCCATCATTGCCCTCTACCCCACCATCTTTGCTTTCTCCCTTGCCACCCCATCATTGCCCATTCCACCACCTCCATCATTTCCTCCTCCCCCACCACCCCCATTATTGCCCTTTCCACCACCACCATCATTGCATTCTCCCCTACCACCCCATCATTGCTTTCTCCATCACCCCGTAATTGCCTTCTCTCCATCACCCCATCATTGCCTTTTCCCCATCATTGCTTTTTCCCCCATCATTGATTTTTCCCCATCACCCATCATTGCTTTTTCCCATCATTGCTTTTTACCCATCACTGCTTTTTCCCCCATCACTCGCATTATTGCCTTTTCCCCATCATTGTTTTTCCCCATCACTCCCATCGTTTTTCCCCATCACTCCCATCATTGTTTTTCCCCATCACTCCCATCATTGCTTTTCCCCATCATTGCATGCGCGCACACACACACAGCAGCACCTCTCACCTGTACACACACACACCACACAACACACACACACACACAGCACCTCGGCTCTCACCTGTCCGCAGCATCACCGGCGCATGTGCTTCCTCGCTCTGACACAGCCGGCCACTAAATGACGTCATCCAGCGGCGCTGCTCAGTGTGTCAGAGACAGGAAGCGCGGGCGCCGGGCAGGAAAGATCCTTGCATCTCCTCTCCTGCTATTTTCTCTTGCAGGCAGCGGAGCTGCTAGGATCGCTCCCTGCCCACCACACATGAAGGCAATCTGGCCAGGGGGCCCCGGAGCCTCGGGCCTGGAGAAACCGGCCAGATTGCCCTCATTATTAGCCGCCCTGCAGGGGCCCCCTGGAGCCTCTGGGCCCCGGGGCAGCCGCACCGGTTGAACCGGCAGTATGTCCACCCATGCTCTCTGGGTATTGTAGTTACCCCATCCCCTTTATTAATTTTGTTGTCCTCCTTTGTAACAAATGTACGGTATATGTATGTGCATCTGTGTGTATGTACGGTATATGTACGATGTACATGATGAGTGATCCATCGGATAGTGGATATGTTAGCAGCGGATTGACCAGCGTAACATCCGGAGTCAGCAACAGAGAATGTAGATTTATTCACATCCAGTATAGACAGCTTACAACACAGCATGAAATGTGATCAGCCTGATATCTGCTATGGCTGCAGCATGAAAAACATTACAACAACACAGGAAGAGAAGGAGGAGGCATCCTGTCTGTGAGTGAGGTTTTTTTTTTTTTTTACAAAACTTTGTTAACAACCTCACAATATGCACAACATATCAAACAGTACAGTAGTAGTTGTTGCAATACATACAAATCAATATGCATTATTCCAACACCCCCACTCAACAACTACTTATCCTCTTATTCCCATTGTGGTTCTCAATTCTTGGAACCTGGCTCGTGGCAATGGCTTTGTCATAATGTCAGCTAGCATCCTATTAGTTTCACAATAGACAAACTGAATTATGCCACGATCTATCAAATCACATAGATGATGGTGTCTGACGTCAATGTGCTTGGTTCTAGCACTGATCTTTTCACTGCATGCAAGTTTAATGCATCCTTGGTTGTCCTCATAAATCAACGTCGGCTGAGTTGACGGTTTGCCAAGATCGTCCATCAATTGTCTTAGCCAAACGACCTCCTGTCTTGCATAGGCTGCGGACACATACTCCGCTTCTGTGGATGACTAGGCAACAGACACTTGTTTCCTACTAGACCAGGAGATTGAACTTTCTCCAACTTTAAACAAGTATCCGCTTGTGGATTTACGATCACGCGAATCACCAGCCCAATCCGCATCTACATAGCCGGTAAGTTCTAGATCTCCCGCTGCAGATAGTTTTAAATTTACATCTTGCGTTTCTTTCAAATATCGCAGAAGTCTTTTAACAGCATTCCAGTCTCTTTGGCGCGGTTTTTCCACATATCTGCAAAGGATTCCAACTGTTGTTGTGATATCCGGTCGAGTCATAGTTGATATGTACAGAAGTGCCCCCACTGCCTGACGATATTTCTCATTGCTAGGCAACAGGTCATCTTCTTCTTCCAGCTTCAGGTAGGATGGTTCCATTGGGGTTGATATACCTTTGGCCTCTGACATTCCAAATTGATTCAGAATCAAATTAATTTTTGCACTTTGGTTTAGAAGAAAACTCCCATCTTCCTCTCTCTGGATTTGGATTCCTAGATAATATGTCACACTTCCAAGGTCTTTTGTTTCAAAATGCTGATTCAGAATTTCAGTCATTTTTCCAATTTCTGCGTCTTCTTGATGAACTACAATCACATCGTCCACATATAAGAGATGTGATGTAGTGACTAATGTGGCACCTAGGGGGCGCTGTATAAGTTGCTCAAATTATGCATGGAGGCATGAGATGGATGGGAAACCAGTACCTGGTATGGTGCTAAATGGAAAGTATGTGTCGCAGAGCTATTCTGTGCTGTAGGTCAGTAATGTTGTTCTGGGACTTGTTGTCCCATAAGAGTTCTGATTGTTGTTAAGGGTGAACCTACAGGGTTAGCTTGTGAGCTGGGTGGGACATGCTAACCACACTTACACCGCCCACTGGTGGTGGGAGAATGAATGTTACATACTGGTGATTGTATGTGTTTTGAAGGACCTGTGATGAGGTCATGAACAGGTGACCAGACCATGTGCTTCATACCTTGGCTTGGGGAGTGACTACAGATATGAAAGGCAGTGTTGGGCACATGGAGATTGAGATTGAGTTGGAGACTGAGGAGTCTCTGGAAGTCTGGCTGAGACAGTGGAGAGTGTGTCCTGCACAGGGCTGCCTGGAAGGTTCCTGGAAGGTCTGTCAGTGTTGGAAGATCCTGGGGTTGGATCGGATTCCTGGAAGCACGTGGTGAGACTTGGAACTTGGTAGCCAGGGTGTTGGACGGGGGTCCTGAATAGCACCCGGACAGGACACATGGGTGTGTGGAGCCTGTGACGGTCCCACACTGAGAACCATGCGATTCTATTGAGGAGTTTGGCTGGAGTCAGCCTGTAAGTGACTTTCTGTTACAGTGTGTCAGTGAGCATGGGAAGCGAGTCCAGACCACCCGGGAAGTCACCTGGCGGTCCCTGCTGGCTTGCAGCGGCTTAGTCAAGCCCGTCCCATGCAAGGGTACGTCTGGGAACAGTAGTTTGCAAAGCTGGAATGCATTGATGTTTTTGTCATATTTTGCTACCTGGTGTTAAAGAGACAGTAAACATTTAATTTTTGGACTTAATGCCTGTGTGTTGCCTCATAACTGCGGTCTGGCCCTTGCCTACCAGAGCAGATCCCTACAATACCCATCAATTACTCATTAGTACCTCCAGAGGGAGCTTCAATTATACCATGGTATGTTTATTCACCTCTGATACTTACCTCATTTTAACTCCATGATGACCATTTCAGTCTTATAGTCACAATCCAGATTTCTCTCCATCCCCTCAAATATTGGACTTTGTTAGTATTGAGCAGTCGGGTAGGTCTTTCTAGACCTTTTCTCTATTCAAATTTCTTTCTTCTGATACTCTGAGCACTGAGATTGTGCCAATATGGCCATTAATTTTTATTTGTTTTTGTCTCCCCAACATTTTTTTTTTCGTTCCAAAAAATTTATGCTGTGATATTTACTTTCTGTTTCTGATATATGTTTGTTGCAGTACTTGATGAAGGTCCATTTGGGGACCGAAACGTTGTTATTATTTTCTGGACTGCTGTTATAATTTGGTAGCTGAGGAGGACAGTAGCCAAAATAGCCTACGCAACCAGACCCCCAGAGAGGTGCCTACGGTGCCCTAGACGCCTCGACACAGCCGGAGAGATAGCTAAGCCTAAAGAGAGAAAGGGGAAAGCTAACTGCCCCTGAGTAGAGCCCCCAAAGAAATAGGTAGCCCCCAAACATATATTAGCGGTGAGATAAGATGAAATACAAACAGGGGCAGAAAGTAGAGCAAGCAAATGCTGGGGCCCAAACTGTCTAGATAGAACAGGACAGGAAAGAATACTGTCTGCAATCCAGCAAAAACTCTAAGAAAAACTCCAACCAGTCTGATATGCAAAAATACTGAGACAACACGATCTCTCCCCCGCTAGATCAGACTCTGGGGTGCACTGGTAGCAAATCAGCAAATACTGAAATAACAGGGAACTGAAAATACATAAATTGTCTTTGGTGTGAACTGGTAGCAAATCAGCGGATGCTGAAATAACAGGGAACTGAAAATACATAAACAGTGGCAAATGAGAAACAGAGTCCAGCGCAGGCCCCCGCAGGGGAACCTGGCTGTACAAATCCAAAAGGGCAGAAAACTAAGATATACAGAAAACAAATGCTACAGAAATAAACAACAAAAAACTTGCCAGTTGCAGGACAAAGCAGGAAGCAAGCTGACTTCCAAAAGAGACCAGGAAGCAACAAATCACCGGCAAGGATCATGGGAAGGTTGATCACTTATGTCTGCCCAGTCAGAAACACCTGATTGCCAGTCATCGCCCCCAGGTGATAAACTTCTGTTAGCCAAAGCAGCTTCATTACTATCAGCAGCCACCCGGGGGAGCCCCAACTCAGAAGTCAGATCCAGAGTATTCACAACAGTACCCCCCTTGAGGAGGGGTCACTGAACCCTCACCTGCGCCACCAGGCCGATCAAGATGAGCCAAGTGAAAGGCGCGAACCAATCGCTCAGCATGAATGTCAGAAGCAAACACCCAAGAATTGTCCTCCTGACCATAACCTTTCCACTTAACCAAGTACTGGAGTCTCCGTCAAGCCAGACGAGAATCCAATATCTTCTCCACTTCATACTCCAGATTGCCCTCAACCAAAATAGGCTCAGGAGGCGTAGCCGTAGGAACTACTGACTCAACAAATCTTTTCAATAAAGATTTATGGAAGACGTTGTGAATCTTAAACATCCCCGGAAGAGCCAAACAGAAAGAAATGGGATTAAGGATTTCCAAGATCTTATAAGGTTCAATGAACCTTGGCTTAAATTTTGGAGACGCAACCCTCATAGGGATATTTTTTGAGGACAACCAAACCATGTCACCTACTTTAAAAAGGGGACCACCAGTCCTATGCCGGTTGGCAAACCGCTGGGCCTTCTCCTGAGAGAGAGACAACTTATCCACTACTTGATCCCAAATCTGCTGCATTCTCTCTACCATAGAGTCAACACCCAGACAGACAGAAGCCTCCACCTGCCCCAAAGAAAACCGAGGATGAAACCCGAAATTGCAGAAAAAAGGGGACATCAAAGTGGCAGAACTAGCCCTATTATTTAGAGCAAATTCAGCCAAGGGCAAAAAAGAGATCCAGTCATCTTGATCAGCAGACACAAAACATCTCAAATAAGTTTCCAAAGTCTGGTTTGTTCTCTCAGTCTGCCCATTAGTCTGAGGGTGAAACGCAGAGGAGAAAGACAACTGAATTCTGAGTTTAGAACAAAAGGCTCTCCAAATTCTGGAAACAAATTGGACTCCTCTGTCAGACACAATGTTCTCTGGAATGCCGTGCAAACGAACCACCTGCTGAAAAAACAAGGGCACCAACTCGGAAGAGGATGGCAACTTCGGCAGTGGCACAAGATGGACCATCTTGGAAAATCTATCACAGATCACCCAGATAAAAGAATTATTCTTACCGTTAATTCGGTTTCTAGTAGCATTCCACGACAGCATAGGAGGATGTCTCCTTGTCCTATTGGGGACAGGAATACAGAGAGGTTAAAAACCCCTCCCACCTCCCGTTAACCAGTGTTTTACCACCACATTTAGGATCGGTTACCTTTAGTATTCTCAGAACTTAATCCAAGAATTTCGGGAGGGAATTGGCGCTGTCGTGGAATGCTACTAGAAACCGAATTAACGGTAAGAATAATTCTTTTTTCTCTAGTAGCCTTCCACGACAGCATAGGAGGTATACCAACCAATTCAAATTTTAAGGGGGGGTTATGGCCTGGAGAACTTTCCGGCCAAAAGCTAGGTCCCGATTGGACCAAAAGTCCAATCTGTAATGCTTCGTAAAAGTATGCAATGAAGACCATGTTGCAGCCCTGCAAATCTGCTCAGACGAAGCTCCAGCTCTTTCAGCCCAGGATGTTGCTACGGATCTTGTTGAGTGGGCCTTCAGGCCCGCTGGTGGAGCTATATTCTGGGCCAAGTAAGCTTCAGATATGGTTTTCTTTATCCAAGTGGCGATTGTAGTTTTTGCCACTTTTTTACCTTTATTCTTACCGTGTAGGTGAACCAAGAGATTCTGGTCAGCTCTAAAAGATGATGAGAAATCAAGGTAGTGAAGAACAATTCTTCTAACATCCAGGGTATGGAACTGTTGTTCTTTTAGGTTTGCCGGTTTATTGCAAAAAGAAGGTAAAACTATGTCCTGTGATCGGTGAAAATCTGATACAACCTTGGGAAGAAAAGATGGATCAGGACGAAATATGATAGCGTCATCTCTGATGAGCAAATATGGTTCTCGTATTGAGAGGGCCTGTAATTCCCCTATTCTTCTGGCTGTGGAAATGGCGATCAAAAATGCTGTTTTACATGCTAGTAATTGAGGGGAACATGTCACCAAAGGTTCAAAGGGGGGTCCTGTAAGGCCCTTGAGAACTATGTTTAAGTCCCATGGTGGGACAATAATTTGTTTCCTAGGGTTCAGTCTGAGTGCTGACACCATGAATCTTTTAATCCACTTATGGCCCGCTAAATTTTGGTCATACACCGAACTTAGAGCTGACACCTGGACTTTTAATGTGTTTGGTCTGAGACCAAGTTCCAACCCTTTCTGTAAAAAGTCCAGTATTTTAGATATATCAGGACGCAATGGGTCTGGAATATCAGGGTGACACCAGGAGGAGAACTTTTTCCAGACCTTGTTGTAAATAGTATTAGTTACTGGTTTCCTGGATTTTTGAAGAGTGGCGATCACAGGTCCTGAAAGTCCTTTCTCTCTGAGAACCCGGGCTTCAACAGCCAAGCTGCTAGGTTCAGTTTCCGGGGATCTGGATGATGGAGATGACCTTGTTGGAGAAGATCGACCTCCGGTTGCAACTGAATTGGTCCTTCTGCCCGTAACTCCAGAATGAGATGGAACCAACTTCTCTTTGGCCAGGCTGGAGCTACTAGTATGACCGGGACTTGATCGTCTAGGATTTTTCTCAGAGTTTTTGCCAGAAGAGGTATCGGGGGAAAAACGTAGGCCAGTCGGAAATTCCAAGGGTGACTGAACGCATCTACCCCTAGGCATCCATCTCCTGGATTTAGGGAAAAAAATGTTTCTACCTGGGCATTCTGCCCCGAGGCCATCAAATCCACATCGGGAAGGCCCCACAACTCTGTAAGTGACCTGAAGACTTTTCTCTTTAGGCTCCATTCTCCTGGTTGCAGGTCTTGACGGCTCAGGAAGTCTGCCTGGTAATTCTCTGAGCCTTTCAGGTGAACTGCTGGTAAGGAAAGGAGATTGGCTTCGGCCCATTGGAGAATCTGATTTGAAATGTTCCTCAGACTGTTGAATTTGGGGCTCCCTTGGTGCTTGAGATGAGCCACTGTAGTCATGTTGTCCGAAAGAACTCTGACATGATAACCTGAGATTAGAGAACTGGCTGCCTGAAAGGCTTTTAGTACTGCCTTTAGTTCCCTGTAGTTGGAGGATTTGGCGCTGTCCTGCTGACACCATAGGCCCTGGAAGGGAGTCTGTAGCACCACTGCTCCCCAGCCTCTTGAACTTGCGTCGGTTGTCACTGTCAACAAGGGAGCTTGAGACCAGTCTATTCCCTTGCGTAGGTTTGAAAGATTTAACCACCAAGACAGGGAGGTTTTGACCCTTCCTGGAGTTCGTATCTTCTTGTTCAGCAAGGCAGGGTTTCCATTCCAATTTTCTAGAATGTGTGCCTGAAGAACTCTGGAATGGGCCTGAGCCCATGCCACGGATTGTATACAGGCTGTCATTGACCCTAGCAGGGACGTAGCTGCCCTCAGCGATGGAGTTGTTTGACTTCTGAAGGCTAGAGTCTTGGATATCAGGTCTTGGCGGTGGTCGTCTGGTAGATATGAAGTCTGATTCTCTGCATCCAGGAGGACACCTAGAAACCTTATTACTTTTGAAGGTTGGAGTTGAGACTTCTTTATGTTGACGATCCAACCTAAACTCTGAAGGATGTCTCGAGTTTGGTGTAACCTTGTCTCGAGGATCCTAGCTGAGGGACCGATAATTAGAAGGTCGTCTAGATAGGGGACTATAGCCACTCCTTGTTTTCGAATATGAGCTATCGTTTCCGCCATAATCCTCGAGAATACCCTTGGGGCTGACGAAATGCCGAAGGGGAGTACTTTGAACTGAAAATGTACTATCTCGTGATCTAGACGGACCCCAAATCTCAGAAACTTCCGATGAAGAGGATGTATTGGAATGTGAAAATAGGCGTCTTTGAGATCTATGGTTGCCATAAACGAGTAACGGGTTATCAAGGGAATGGCTGACTTTACCGATTCCATCTTGAATCTCTGGTAGGAAACTGAATGGTTGAGGTTTTTCAGATTTATTATGATCCGAGCTTTCCCCAAACGGTTTTTTTACTATGAAATTGCGGGAGTAATGGCCTTTCCCTTGCTCGTCTCGTGGAACCATGGATATTGCGTCTGAGGCTACCAGATTTTGGATCTCTGTAGCGATCAAAGATTGACTCTCTTGTGATGGTAGGGAGGTTACTATGAATAGTGGAGGAGGGGGAGACTCGAAATCTATTAAGAGACCATCTCTTATTACATTCAACACCCAGCGGCTGCTGGAAATCTTTTGCCAGTTGTTTAGGAATTTCGAGAGTCTCCCTCCTACCTGTTGGGAGTCATTGCTTCTCCTGTTGTGCCTGCTGGGGGACGAGGATATTTTTAGGTTTCCCTTTTGCATGACTCCATCTTCCCGTCTTCCCTTTACCTCTATACTGAGTAGGTTGAGCCCGGGAAGGTTGAAAAACTCGCTTCTTGGGAGGCCTTTGTTCTGGAAGAGCTTTCTTCCTATCCGTGGCCTTTTCCAGGATGTCATCCAGGGCTGGCCCGAATACATAGTCGCCTTTAAAGGGAATGGAGCACAATTTAATTTTGGAAGTAACATCCCCGTTCCACATTTTAAGCCAGAGGGCTCTACGGGCCGAATTCGTTTGGACCAGGTTCCTAGCCGCAATACATATGGATTCCAAAGAGGAGTCAGCTAAAAAACCCGCTGCTTTATGCAGGATAGGTAGAGAGTCTAGCATGTCATCTCTTGGAGTGCCCTGGGAGATATGAGTTTCCAGTTCCTGAAGCCAGCGATGAAGAGATCTGGCAACGCAGGTGGATGCTATATTACCCTTAAGGGCCGAAGTGGAAGTCTCCCAAGATTTTTTAAGAAGACTTTCGACTTTCCTGTCCATGGGATCTTTCAGTTGGGAGGAATCTTCAAACGGTAGTGCCGTTTTCTTTGCTACCCTCGCCACTTGTACGTCCACTTTAGGGATATCCCATTTGACAGAATTTTCATCCAGAGGAAATCTATTTTTAAACTCTGAAGGGATCGTGAGGTGTTTCTCTGGAAGCTCCCACTCCCGATTTATCATGTCTAATATACTCTTATGGACTGGAAAGCCGACCAACCGCTCCACCTGGGCCCCGCCAAAAAATTCATCCTGTACGGAATGAGGGACCGGTAGGTCCTCCAACCCCATAGTGTTACGTACCGCACTTACTAGTTCCTCAATATATTCTGAAGAGAAAAGGAATTTCCTTAATTCCGCGGTTTTATGAACTAAGGGATTCTCCCACTTGGTTGATGACGACCCTTGGGAAATATCGGACTCGGAATCCGAAGGTTCCGCCTGAATCTTTCTCTTTTTTGGGAGAGATGGACCAGGTGAGGGTGGTGGAGGCGGGGGTGGGGGGGTTAATGCCGCCAGCGAAGATTGCACTTCTTGTTTCACCAGGGTGCGGATCTCGTCTAGCCACGAGGGATGCTCTGCACTAATCACTTTATCCGTGCACTTTTGACAGAGTTTTTTCTCCCATTTGGGAGGTAATTTAAGGGAACAAATTGCGCATTTATTCCTTTTAATCGAGGGTCTCTGGGCGGAACCTTCTCCCTGTAACAAAGGGAGAGATGAAAAAAGGGGGGGCCCAGGAGCCTCTAATAAGGGAGGGGGCCTTAGTACTCACTGAGGCCAGAGAAGCGCTGAGCTCTGCAGTTGCAGGGCTGGACGTCTCCATGGCAGGAAGATTCGGCCCAAGGGCGCTTACCTGCAGACGTTTTCGGCAGTTTATATACCGTCGGTATAAGCGCTGCCCAGCGCTTGGATTCCCCCTCCCCCTCCGGTCCCAGCGCAGGTGGAAGACGTGCGCTAGCGGAGACAGGGGCTTGCAGGAGCCCTGCGTTTCACCGCAGTGGAACGCAAGACCAGGAAATGATGCAGCACTTCCGGGTCACCGCACGTGGAGGGGAAGACGCCGGAGAGCTGCCTTTCAGGTGAACTGTCAGGAGGCCTTCGGCGGGGAGAGACGGACCGCTTTATCCCCTAAGGAGACGCAGGGAGTCCGTCTCGATGTGGTCCCGAGTCGGGAGCAGCTCTGGAGGAGGGAGACACAAAGGCCCCGACCACCGCCGCCCGGCATAAATATATCGCACATGGAGTGCGTCCTGGTACTGCTGCACAGCCGGCCACCAGCGTACTAGGATCTCTCCGTGCCCCAAGGGGGGCAGGAAAACACTGGTTAACGGGAGGTGGGAGGGGTTTTTAACCTCTCTGTATTCCTGTCCCCCAATAGGACAAGGAGACATCCTCCTATGCTGTCGTGGAAGGCTACTAGGGAAAACAGGCATTCTCTGAGAAACAGGGAGGTCGGAAATAAAATCCACAGAGATATGGGTCCATTGCCTCCTGGGCACAGGCAGTGGCATTAACAATCCACTAGAGTGAGAGCAGGGTTTGGACCGAGAACAAGTCCCACAGGACTGCACAAAATTCCTGACATCACGAGATAAAGTAGGCCACCAAAAGGACCGATTCACCAAATCTCTGGTACCAAAAATACCGGGATGACCAGCCAACGCGGAGCAATGAATATCAGGCATTACTTTCATCCTCCATTGGTCGGGGACATACAATTTCCCCACAGGGCATCGTTCAGGTTTATACCCCTGAAATTCCTCCAGGGCCAGTCTCAAATCGGGTAAGATAGCGGAAATAACCACACCCTCCTTCAGAATGGCAGTAGGCTCAGTCACATCAGAAGAATCTGCAAAGAAACTCCTAGAGAGGGCATCCGCCTTCACATTCTTAGTGCCCGGAAGAAAGGAGACCACAAAATTAAAACGCGTGAAAACCAGGCCCACCTGGCCTGTCTAGGATTCAGTCGCTTGGCTGATTCGAGATAGATCAGGTTCTTGTGGTCAGTGAGGACCACAACCAATGTCTCCACTCTTCAAAAACCCAATTCATAGCCAATAATTCCTGATTCCCACATCATAATTACGTTCAGCTGGGGAAAATTTTCGAGAGAAGAAGGCACAACGGTTACTCTTAGAGGTTACAGGATCCCTTTGGGACAAAACGGCTCCTGCACCAATCTCAGAAGCATCTATCTCCACCTGAAATGGTAGAGAAACATCAGGTTGCCGTAGAACAGGAGCAGAAGTGAATCTGGATCGCCCGCCAGGGCAGTGGGATACTCGGTACAGGGCCGGTGTATTAAAGGGATGTGTCACGGCAGCAGTGACCCAGTCCATGGCCCTGGGCGTCCAATAAAAGGGGGATTATTTACAGGGGATTATAGAGTTTGTAGTGTAGTATTCGTGACACCACCTGTGGTATCTGGTCAAAGGTGACCAGTGCTGCGGTGCAGATCCTCTGAGACCGATGGTGTAATGCAGCAGAGTTGGAATAGCTTTCCACAGGTAAAGCTTGTGGTCTCAGGGCAGGGTGATGTTGCAGATAGAATAATGGTGCTGGGAGATGTAGCAGAGTGGAGTGTGCGTCGAATGAAGAACTTGAGGAGACAGTCAGTTGCAGTTTCCAAGGATTTACTCACAGTTCTGGGGCGCACAGATGCCCGCTTGGTACAGTGTCCTCCAGGTGAGGAGCTCAGCAAACTCCCAGGTAGATTGGGATACACCTTTCCAGGACTTCTTTCTATATGTGTTCCTTTTACTGGCCGTCTCACTGTGCTGATTTTCCCGCCTTCTACCTTTCCAGCACCTTCACAAACAGTGTCCCAGATTAGCGGCTACGAATCCTGTCAGATAACGTCTTATCTCTGCGTTTCCTTGATTCTATATAGCTACCTCTCCGGCGAAGATAATTGTGGTTATCGACTGTGATCCCTAAAGTTACCACAGAAGTCGGCTTGCTAGCTGAGTCCTAAAGTTCTCCACTAGGCTAAGGGGCCGAGTCCCCTCTGCGGCCTGGTCCCTCTGCAAACAGATCGGGGCCCACGGATGGTTCTTGCTCTCTCCGTGTCCCTAGGACCCTTCCTCTCCCTCCAGAAGCTTCTCTTCTCTGCTTCTCTCTCCTTCACTTTCCACTTCCCGGACCGAGCTCTTCCCAGCTCAAGGTCCCCTTTGAGTCTGTCTCTAGACTCCTTTCCTCTACAGCTCCTGTATCAGGGAGCTGCTTCAGCACACGTCTGTCTCCACTTCCTCCTCACGTCTCCCAAAACTCCATTCCTTGCTTCCTAAAGCCTCACTCCTCCTCTTGCTACTTACTAGCTCCATCCACCCATACACTCTTTACTAACCAGCCTGGGATGAGACCATCCTCCCGCAGGGTACGTCCAGGGTGCCCGGCTGCTATAGTCTGTGTTGGGTGCAGGTGTTAGAGTCCTGGGTGGTGCTCCTTCCTTACCTGAGAGTGAAGTATCACACCTCTGGATGAGGCGCAATACCTCTGTGGCGACTGAACCCTCAGGGGCGCCACATACCCCCCTGTTAAACACAGCACGTCCACTGGCTGAAACAGAGTAAACAGATGTTACAGGAAACATACAAAATTTTCTGCAATGCATTGCAACAGGTACAATATCAATAAAACACAACTTCCCTTTATGGGAGGCACTTTTTCTTAAACTTTACATAATAAAATTACTTTACATTATTTACTCTAAAAGTGCTACAGGCAGCTACCGTTAAACTTACAAGTTCGCCACCAGGACAGGGCACAAATTCCCTGCAAAAATACTATTATATTTACATTTGCTTCTCTTCCTATAAAAGTACTGTTACTAATTTAACACTTATTCTTCTCCTTTAGTGCAAGCCCCATCCGGAGTGTTCTCTGGTAGCAACTGTTGCTACTAGGTTCACTACCAAATCTGGACATCTTATCCCTGCAACAATACTTCCTATTATTCTTATAACATATTTACAAAAAGTGCTCTTAGTTCTCAAATAACTGTCTGTACATATCTACAGTATATCAAATGGTACCTGTTACCAATAACTATCTTACACATTATATACAAGTGCTATCCAATAACTGTAATATAAAACAATTCTTACTTCACTCTAACATTTGTTCTGAGGTCAGTAGAGCAGTAGTATAGGGTGTCAACGCACCCTACAGGCCTCAAGTAAAACCTAGATGGAGCACCTAAAGCAAGAGTTCTGGGTCAAGTACTGTTCATGATCCCTTAGTCTTTTGAAACTAAAACGGCACAAACCCTACCGGATTAACTTGTAAGAAACTTGTAGGAAACTATTTACAGTTATATTGGGCTGCAGTGGTTTAGTTCTTTTCAGAAGTAGTACCTGGTACTACCTGATCCTCTTCAGAGAACTCATAGATTGTGGCTTCACTTGGGGCGACCATGACGCGATGCCTCCTGGTGGCATGTACGGTAATGTCATGGCCTGCAATGTCAGTCTGAGTGCTTACAGTTTGGGTAGCTATACTCCTCGGCCTGGGTGAGGAAGGAGGAGGGGTTGCAGCCTGACCAGATCTGGCTGGCTTTAGCGGGGTCTCACCTGCAGCTCCCTGCATGGTGGCGGTGGATGGACGTTTATGGACATTGAGGGCATACCAGCCCTTAAGGCCCCAGTGCCGGGTATAAGTGACTAAGTCCCCTGGGTAGAGGTCCCAATCCGGGTGTCCCTCCCTCAGGTGGGCCTCTACGTCCCGCCGATTTACAAAGACCTCCGCTAGCAGTTGTGGCTCCTTAATGAAGCCCCATCCTCCCTTCAAACGAAATTCGACCACAGCGCCCTGCCGCAGCGGCCCCCGACCCGTACCTCTCTCTTGCCGGGTCCGCTACTTTTCTGCCAGGTCACGTTCGGTTTGGTCCTGGCGCTGGGCCTGCTCCTCCCAACTCTGCTGCTCCCAATGAGCGGTGAATTGCTTGTTGTACGCGTCCCAGTTCAGTACCTCCAGTTCTCCTTCTTCGTTTTGCTTGTCCAGGAACCCGATTAATTCCGGGCCTTTGGGAGACCATAGATACACCATCCGCTCCGCGTGGAACTGGCTTTCCGGCGGAATGGGCTGCAGCACAGGCCCAAACCTATTCTCTAGCCCGCACAGCCGATCCCAATCCAGGGACGCACGCGGCCTGCCGGGTTTGCGGACTGGTGGCGTAGGCAGCGGGCCCACCAGCGAGTCGTCATCTGCGGAGGCCGGGTCCTCGGCCTCACTAGCTGCTCCTGGGCCTGGTTCTTCCTCCTCCGAGACTGGAGTGCTTGACCGCCAGAGCGGTCGTGACGGCTCCAGTGGCTGTTTCTGTCCCTGCGTGGTCTTCCACCAGGACTGCGCCATCACCTCCGCTTCTTCCAGCTGCCGGGTGATTTCTGCTGCCTCCTGGTCGGGCAGCTCTTGCTCCATGGCCACTGATGGTTCCTCTTCCTCCTGCCTGGGGAAGGAGCTCTCCTCTGCTCCTCCACTTCCCTGGTCACCACCAGCCGCCATCTTGCTCAGTAGTTTTTGTGTCGCAGCATGCAGGAGTTCCCGCTTTTTCTTTAGGGGGCAGACCTTCTTCTTCCTCCCGCCATTCAGGATCAGGAGGCGGATCTCTCTTGCTGACTGACATGTCCTTATGGTGCAATAACATTTAGATTGGGCGGCCATATCTTTTGTGCCACTTGGTGGGTCCGCGCCAACGACGATACGCCCTTCTTCTTCTTGCACACCTCGTGGTGCAAATATGGCGATAGTCTCTCACAATCTCCAACAAAGTTTCTAGCCCTTTTTATGTAACTTTTCTTGCACAAAAGAAAGTTCAGCATAGGCACACAGGACCCCATGATACCAGGCTTCGTAATCCTCTTCATGACGCCAAAATGGATAGCCCGCCAGGGCAGTGGGATACTCGGTACCGGGCCGGTGTATTAAAGGGATGTCACGGCAGCAGTGACCCGGTCCATGGCCCTGGGCGTCCAATAAAAGGGGGATTATTTACAGGGGATTATAGAGTTTGTAGTGTAGTATTCATGACACCACCTGTGGTATCTGGTCAAAGGTGACCAGCACTGTGGTGCAGATCCTCTGAGACCGATGGTGTGATGCAGCAGAGTTGGAATAGCTTTCCAAAGGTAAAGCTTGTGGTCTCAGGGCAGGGTGATGTTGCAGATAGAATAATGGTGCTGGGAGATGTAGCAGAGTGGAGTGTGCGTCGCATGAAGAACTTGAGACAGTCAGTTGCAGTTTCCAAGGCTTTACTCCAGTTCTTGTGTGCACAGATGCACGCTTGGTACAGTGTCCTCCAGGTGAGGAGCTCAGCAAACTCCCATGTAGATTGGGATACACCTTTCCAGGACTCCTTTCTATATGTGTTCCTTTTACTGGCCGTCTCACTGTGCTGATTTTCCCGCCTTCTACCTTTCCAGCACCTTCACAAACAGTGTCCCAGATTAGCGGCTGCGAATCCTGTCAGATAACGTCTTATCTCTGCGTTTCCTTGATTCTATATAGCTACCTCTCCGGCGAAGATAATTGTGGTTATCGACTGTGATCCCTAAAGTTACCACAGCAGTCGGCTTGCTAGCTGAGTCCTAAAGCTCTCCACTAGGCTAAGGGGCCGAGTCCCCTCTGCTACCTGGTCCCTCTGTAGACAGATCAGGGCCCACGTGTTGTGGACACGTTGGAGACGACTTCGGAGCTGGGGCTCCCTCCGGTGGTTGCTGAGGGTAATGAACCAATTGCGGAATGGCTTTCAGCTGGGTCCGAATGGTCTGATATAAGTGACCTGAACTCCCAGCAGCCTTGCCGGTAATCAATTTTTCTTTCAGGTCTTTGTTGGATCTCAGCTTGCATTCCTGCTATCATTCAGATAAGTGACTTGCTGTGTTTTTTTTCCTCTGGTTGGATTTACCTTGCTGGTTTGCTGCCTTGCAGCGGACTTCAGCCTGGTCCCCTTTTGGGGCCTGGCGCTGCATTTGTGCTCAGTTTGTGTTTGCAATTTTGCTCTGTTCATGTCTAGCTTTTTATTTACTGAGTAGCTGTGTGTTACACCAGAGATCTGATTTAGGTGGCAGAGATCGTGTGATCTCAGGTTTTTTGTTAATCAGAAGTGTTGGTATTTTTGTCAGGGTTTTTTGGGTTGCAGTCAGAATTCTTTCCTATACTTTCTATCTAGACAGAATTGGGCCCCAGTGTTTGCTCATTCTATTTTCTGTCTGTGTTCGTATTATCTTCTTGTCTAACCGCCATTACTTGCTTGGGGGCTTCCTATTTCTTTGGGGTTCTGCTACGGGGCAGTTAGTTTTCATCTTTCTGTCTTTAGGTGTAGCTATCTCTCCGGCTGTGACGAGGCGTCTAGGATCACAGTAGGTACGCTCCACGGCTACTTCTAGTGTTGCGGTTAGTTTAGGGTTCTGCAACCCAGTAGTTTCCAGCCTCTCTGGTGTATTGCTACTTTGGCTATTTTTTGCTATTTCTCCTCAGCTACCGATACATAACACCCATGGATGGTTCTTGCTCTTCCGTGTCCCTAGGACCCCTTCCTCTCCCTCCAGAAGCTTCTCTTCTTCTCTGCTTCTCTCTCCTTCACTTTCCACTTCCCGGACCAAGCTCTTCCCAGCTCAAGGTCCCCTCTGAGTCTGTCTCTAGACTCCTTTCCTCTGCAGCTCCTCCTGTCAGGGAGCTGCTTCAGCACACGTCTGTCTCCTTCCACTTCCTCCTCACGTCTCTCAAAACTCCGTTCCTTGCTTCCTAAAGCCTCACTCCTCCTCTTGTTAGTTACTAGCTCCACCCACCCATACACTCTTTATTAACCAGCCTGGGATGAGACCATCCTCCCGCAGGGTACGTCCAGGGTGCCCGGCTGCTATAGTCTGTGTTGGGTGCAGGTGTTAGAGTCCTGGGTGGTGCTCCCTCCTTACCTGAGAGTGAAATATCACACCTCTGGATGAGGCGCAATACCTCTGTGGCGACTGAACCCTCAGGGGCGCCACAAATCTCCGCTTAAGCTCCTGAAACGCCAAAACTGCCTCTGGAGACCAATTCACTACATCAGAACCCTTTTTGGTCAAATCAGTTGGTGGTTTCACAATACCGGAGAAATTACTTATAAATTTATGGTAAAAATTAGCAAAACCCCAAAATCTCTAAGACCCTTCAATGAAGTGGGCTGGACCCAATCACAAATGGCTTGAACCTTGACCGGGTCCATTTCAACAGCGGACGGAGACAAAATGAATCCCAAAATAATAATAATAATAATCTTTATTTTTATATAGCGCTAACATATTCCGCAGCGCTTTACAGTTTTGCACACATTATCATCACTGTCCCCGATGGAGCTCACAATCTAGATTCCCTATCTGTATGTTTTTTGGAGTGTGGGAGGAAACCGGAGTGCCCGGAGGAAACCCACGCAAACACAGGGAGAACATACAAACTCCTTGCAGATGTTGTCCTAGGTGGGATTCGAACCCAGGACTCCAGCGCTGCAAGGCTGCAGTGCTATCCACTGAGCCACCGTGCTGCACCGTGCTGCACCGTGCTGCCAAAAACGAAACCTTCTGTGCGCCAAAGAGACATTTTGATCCCATAACATACAAAGCATTTTCTCTTAAAATCTGGAATACCATCCGAACATGTTCCACATGAGAATCCCAGTCATTGGAAAAAATCAAAATATCGTCCAAATAAACGATCAGAAACTTATCCACAAAATCCGGGAAAATATCGTTCATGAAAGATTGGAAGACGGAAGGGGCATTAGTGAGCCCAAAAGGCATCACTAGTAACTCAAAATGCCCCTCAGGGGTATTAAACGCCATCTTCCATTCATCACGGTGCTTAATGCGAATAAGATTATACACTGTTGTGAATGTGTTAGAAATGAATTCTGAGCAGAAGCTCCCTCTGGTGGTTACAAACAGTACTGAACCATTCAATGAAGATTGTGAAGATTGGCAATCAGGAGTTACAGACTGGTCTTATACAAGGGAGGTTCCCTCCCATCATGTTTGCCGGTGATCAATTGTTCTTGTCTCAACTGTGGTTCCTGGTTCACTTTGAAGCTTGCTGAGTCTTGCCTGCATCTTCTGCTATCAGATAAGATATTTTCTGCTTTTATTTTTGTGCTTGCTATTTGCATTGTTCTCTGCACTTCTGTGGAGGTCAGCCAGGTCCCCTCCGGGGTCTTGTGCTCCTCTCAGTTCCTCTGGAGCCACTGTTATTTGTTCATTTGCCTTTTCCAGTTTTTTCTGTGGCTGCGGCTTAGTTTTGTTACACCAGAGAACTAATTTAGGTGGTAGAGGTCGTGTGATCTCAGGTGTTTTTGCAATTAGTAGAGTTGGTTTTTTTTGGTTTTTTTTTGGATTGCAGTAAGTGTCCTTCCTATCCTTTTCTTTCTAGGAAGATTGGGCCCCAACGTTTGCTCATACTATTTTCTGTCTGTGTCTGTATTTCCTCTTGTCTAACCGCCATTACATGTTTGGGGGCTTCCTATGTTCTTTGGGGATCGCTCCGGGGCAGATAGCTTTCCTCTTTCTATCTTTAGGTGTAGTTAACCTCTCAGGCTGTGACGAGGCGTCTAGGACCAACTTAGGAACGCTCCACGGCTGCCTTTAGTTGTGATGGTTAGTCAGGGTACTGCAATCTAGTAGATTCCAACCTCTCTTGTGTATTGCCATTTTTGCCTGCTCTCCTCAGCTACCAAATCATAACAATACACCCCCCTAAGGTCAAGCTTGGTAAACCAACTAGCACCTTTCACTAATGGAGAATAAATCGGAAATCAGGGGTAAAGGATGCTTATATTTAACAGTGATCTTATTAAGGAGACGATAGTCAATACATGGCCTCGATGAACCATCCTTTTTGGCCACAAAGAAAAAGTCAGCACCTAAAGGTGAAGAGGACGGTCTAATATGACCTTTCTCCAATGACTCTTTGATATAAGATCGCATAGCATCATGCTGTCACGCTGTATAGCAGATATATATATGTGATGTCAGTAATCTATATCAAAAGGGCAACATACTATATAACATGCGCATAGATATATGATAACATAGAATTACCTGACAGAATGTCCAGTGGGTCAATACTGAATCCGTTATACGCTGTCTCCGGCTAGAGGGTGACCGGGGTCTATGCTGACCCTAAACTGGGGTCCTGACTAATCCCTCTACCTGGAGGTACTGTTAAAGGTACAGAGGTCCAGGCCACCAGCGTAAACCCTGTCTCCTATCAATCCCTGCCAACTGTAATCTAGTCCTAAGAAGGACCCTGATTACCACCAAAGGGAATGAACAGGTAACGGTTAATGAACAGAAAGACATACAAGAAAGACAAGAAATAAAGTAAATAAAGTCTTACATACAACACTCACACACAGTAGGAACACCTAAGGTCTCAGAGATAAACTATAAGCTATAAGAGTAAAAACAACTAAGGAGCTCTTAGCTTAAGTATTCTCAGAACCGCTCCAGTCTGCTAGACTACATGAATGCTTTCACCGGCGTCTAACACCCAGACTGGCAGGAATATAAAGGAAACTAATTAGAACATAATCAAAAGCAGCCAGGCGAGGCTGGACCTAGTCTTAGCAAAGAGCTAGGTAAAATTAACTCTCTCATTACCAAACACAAAGAAACAGCAGCTCAGCTGTGAGAAGTCAGAATGTGCAGTCGCGACGATCTTCGTGGCGATGCACCCATGACAGTACCCCCCCTTCTACGAGGGGCCTCCGGACCCTCATGACCAGGTCTGTCCGGGTAAGTTGTGTGAAAGGTCCGAACCAATCGATCTGCGTTAGCATCAGACGCAGGGACCCACGTCCTCTCCTCAGGACCATACCCCCTCCAATGAACTAAGTACTGAGGGGATCGGCGACTGAGACGTGAGTCAATGATTTTCGACCCATGAAATTCCACGTTATCATTGACTACCACTGAAGGAGGAGGTAGAGGTGACGGTATGACTGGTGCCACATACTTTTTAAGTAATGACTTGTGAAACACATTATGAATTTTAAACGTAGGAGGGAGGTCCAGACGAAATGCCACAGGATTAATTATGGAACTGATCCTGTACGGCCCGATGAATCTGGGACCCAACCTCCAGGAGGAAACTTTAAGTTTTATATTCCTGGTAGACAACCAAACCAGATCGTTCACCTTCAGATCTAGACCAGAAACTCTCCTCCTATCAGCCATCCGTTTGTAACGGTTCCCCGTAACCTTCAGTCTTAAGCGATCTGGAACTATCAGTCTCCCTGGAAGTCCCACAGGGGCGTCCCCCTGAGCCCCCAATACCTCCCCCTCAAGCTCAGAGCATACAGCTGACACTACAACTCCCTCCTGAGGAATAGGAACCGGATCATCCGTCTTCCCGGCCCCTGGGAAAGTACGAGATAAGGCATCAGGAAGCAACTTTATTGAGCAGTCATATGCGCGATGAGGAGGTAACTCTTTACACCCCTCCTCTGAGAACATCTCCCCAAAGTCCTCCAGAAAAGGAGGCAAAGTCCTAGGCACAACCGCACCGATGACCGTGCTCATGCAGTTATTCCTGCAAAATTCACCCCACTGGCTTATCTTTCTGGATTGCCAATCAATCACTGGGTTATGTTTAGCCAACCAAGGAAGTCCCAACACAATAGGAGTAGGTAGACCCTCCAACACATAACAAGACAATTGCTCTTTATGTATTGCCCCTACTCGAAGATCTATGTTATGAACAGCTTGTACCAAGCTACCTTGACCGAGAGGTCTAGAATCAATAGAGACTATAGGGACCGGTTTGGCCAATACACTCAGTTGCATACGATGCACCTGGGCAAACCGAGCGTCCACCAGATTAGCCCCGGACCCACTATCAAGAAAAACAGAAATCCTCTCAGTTCTAGTACCAATCACCACCTCCGCAGGCACGAGAAACTGAGAGGGATTTGGGGACGAAATACACACTCCCAGGTTAACTCCTTTGCTCAAAGAGGCCCGGGATGGACACCCCCCAACAAAATGTCCCTCTCTCCCGCAAAAGAAACACCTTCTAGTCTTGGGTGCACCGCCGATTCCCTCCTACAAAATGATGTCCCTCCCAACTGCATGGGTTCCTCAGAACAGACCAGGGGAACCTCAGTATAAGGGACTTTAGTAGTAGGTGGAGTCATCACGGGAGGCGGAGTTACCTCGCGTCTTCCCCGAAGTCGTCTATCAATGCGAATAGCGAGGGCCATAGCAGCCTCCAGTGATGGAGGAGAATCATACTGAGCCAACACATCTTTTAATTTGTCAGACAACCCTTGACAAAACTGGCTCCTAAGAGCTGGGTCATTCCACTGAGTATCTGTTGCCCATCTACGGAACTCAGAAGAATATTCCTCCGCTGGACGATTTCCTTGCCGTATTTTACGTAACTTTGTTTCAGCAAGGGAGACTCGATCCGGATCATCATATACCAGACCCAGGGCAGTAAAAAATCGATCCACTGACTGGAGATCTGGGGAGCCTGGAGGAATAGAGAACGCCCAAGATTGAGGGTCCCCTTGTAAGAGCGAGATAACAATTCCCACCCTCTGCTCTTCACTCCCAGATGACCGAGGCCGCAGCCGAAAGTACAATTTACATGCCTCCCGGAAGGTAAAAAATTTGTCCCGCCCACCAGTGAACCTGTCCGGGAGAGCAACCTTAGGTTCAGATCTGGTTTGCTCCGGGGGGACAAAACCTTGGACTTAATGTCTGCAAACTCCATGGACAACCCCTGCAACTGCCGGGCCAGCTGGGCTACTGGATCCATGACAGCTGGGGAGAATCTTTAGTAAGGCCGGTGAAAATGTCACGCTGTATAGCAGATATATATATGTGATGTCAGTAATCTATATCAAAAGGGCAACATACTATATAACATGCGCATAGATATATGATAACATAGAATTACCTGACAGAATGTCCAGTGGGTCAATACTGAATCCGTTATACGCTGTCTCCGGCTAGAGGGTGACCGGGGTCTATGCTGACCCTAAACTGGGGTCCTGACTAATCCCTCTACCTGGAGGTACTGTTAAAGGTACAGAGGTCCAGGCCACCAGCGTAAACCCTGTCTCCTATCAATCCCTGCCAACTGTAATCTAGTCCTAAGAAGGACCCTGATTACCACCAAAGGGAATGAACAGGTAACGGTTAATGAACAGAAAGACATACAAGAAAGACAAGAAATAAAGTAAATAAAGTCTTACATACAACACTCACACACAGTAGGAACACCTAAGGTCTCAGAGATAAACTATAAGCTATAAGAGTAAAAACAACTAAGGAGCTCTTAGCTTAAGTATTCTCAGAACCGCTCCAGTCTGCTAGACTACATGAATGCTTTCACCGGCGTCTAACACCCAGACTGGCAGGAATATAAAGGAAACTAATTAGAACATAATCAAAAGCAGCCAGGCGAGGCTGGACCTAGTCTTAGCAAAGAGCTAGGTAAAATTAACTCTCTCATTACCAAACACAAAGAAACAGCAGCTCAGCTGTGAGAAGTCAGAATGTGCAATCGCGACGATCTTCGTGGCGATGCACCCATGACACATGCTCAGGTACCGACAAATTGAAGAATCGACCCTTGGGCACTAACTCAATCGCGCAATCATAACTCCTGTGAGGAGGCAAGGACGCAGACTTACTCTCACTAAACACATCAGAAAAATCAGCCAAATATTTGGGGATATCCTGACACTGGGGAGAGGTAGATAAAACAGGAGTGTCACCACGAACACATTGACAACCCCAACTGACCACAGACACAGACTTCCAATCCAAAACAGGATTATGGGTCTGCAACCAAGGAAAACCCAGTACAATAATGTCATGCATATTATGCAACACCAAAAATTTACAATTCTCTTGGTGGTCCAGGGCTACCCACATTATCACCTGGGTCCAAAATTGGGGTTTATTCTCCGCCAAAGGGGTAGAATCAATGCCCAGCAAAGGAATAGGAGTCCGCAGGGGTACCATGGGAAAACCACAACGTTTGGCAAAGTCGAAATCCATCAGGTTCAGGGCTGCTCCTGAATCGACAAAAGCCTGAGCAGAAAATGAGGACAAGGAGCAGATCAAGGTAACAGTCAAGAGAAATTTAGGCTGTACATTGCCCAAAACAAATGAGCGCGCAAAACGTCTTCCCCACTTAGGGCAGACGGAAATAGTATGAGAAGCGTCCCAAAAATAGAAGCACAACTTATTATGCTTCCGAAATTCTCGACACTGAGCCCTAGAAACAACCCTATCACACTGCATGGCTCAGAGGCCTGTTCGAAAGGCAACACCACCTCTCGCATAGTTTTACGTTCACGCAAGCGTCTGTCAATTTGAATGGCTAATGACATAGAATCACTGAGACCCGAGGGGACAGGAAATCCCACCATAACATCTTTTACGTTCTCTGCCAGCCCTTTCTGAAAAAGAGCCGCTAGGGCATCATCGTTCCATTTAGTAAGGACTGCCCACTTTCGGAATTTCTGACAATATAACTCTGCCGCTTCCTGACCCTGGTTTGATGCTAATAGGGGTTTTCTCAGCTTGATCAATCACATTAGGTTCATCATACAACAACCCCAGAGTCTGAAAAAACGCATCAACATTAGCCAAAACAGGATCCCCAGGTGTCAGTGATAATGCCCAATCCTGAGGGTCTCCACTAGTGTTGAGCATTCCGATACCGCAAGTATCGGGTATCGGCCGATATTCGCGTTATCGGAATTCCGATACTTAATTCCGATACTTTTTCAATATCGTATACCGGAATCGGAAGTTCCCATAATTCTTTGAGAGGCAATGTGATGTTAGTCAGCCAATGATGAATCTTATGAAGTGTGGGCACATCCTGTAATGCTGCGGTCATCTTAACTAATGGCATGGCTGTGATTGGCTGCTGAAATGATGTCAGAATGCACTATAAAAGGCGCCGCAGCCATTTTAGCGTCACTGTGCTGTGAACTCAGTTAGGGACAGAACGCTACTCTGCTCACTCTGAGGGACAGTTAGATATTGCGATTTTGTGTACTACTGTGCTTGAGGCAGGCTAGTTTACCAACAGGTCCTGCCCACATCCTTCTTCCTAGCGAGGATTCAACATCATCAGCCGGCGTTCCTGATCTGGCCACGGAGGCCAGAGATCACCGGCTTTCATCAACGGATGTAAGTTTCGTCTGCGGGCCATAGGAGGCTGAAGTCGGACTTTCTACTGCAAGTGACCCATCGGGGTTGTCAGCAGGCCAGAGGAGGCTGAAATTGGACTTTCTATTGCAAGTGACCCATCGGGTTGTCAGGTAAAACCTGTGCAAACAGGACTATTTTCTCCACAGTGCACCACTAATACTCATTCATCTGAGCTGTCACCGGCCGGGACAGTGTCAATTTCTTCTGACCTTTCTGCATAAAAGGTTTTTTAGGATTTCTGCAGCGTTTTTCTGCTCCATCGTTAAAAGAGGACCTCTTTTACTTTTTCAGGGTTTGTCCATATTAATACCCATATGAATAAATACCTTATGCGTATTATGACTATTTAGTCCTTTGGTTTGGGGTTTACTACATAATAGACTACAGGCTTTTCTCATCACCTTTTTCTCACGGGTCTTAGTGCAATATTTATTTATTACTGTATTATTACATCTGCATCTCAAACTGTTCTACAGAGTGCGTCTGAATTTATGTATTGTTTTCCATTTGACACATGCATATTCCTATTTTTCTACAGATCCTTTTGTGTCTTGTAGTTTTTTGTGCGCAAACTATTTTTATTTTCAATTATAGAGGGCCATGTTATTGACTTTGCATTGACGTGTAAAAGATTTATGTTGTGCCACTGGCTATATGTATTCTAAAGGTGTACCCAGTCTCAACAGATCATTAGTCTGATTGTTCTTTGATTCTCCTAAATGTGAATTTGTCTGATTTGGTGTCAAACTTGACTTTGTCCCTATTTTTGTTTTGCCATGTGACCCAATGATTATACAAATCTATATAGGGTTTGGCATCATCAAAAGTAACAGAATATTAGCATGCATGCATATTTAGGATATAAAAGAGAAGTATCTTGTTGTGCCAGAGTGTTCCTAACTCCTGAATGGATATGTGTAGCCCTGGTGGTAGGCACACGCAGTACCCTGGAGAGTGTATGGCGAGACGGCGGCTTAATGCTCACTCGACACACACTAGACACACCCCTAGGGTAGTGAAGTATACTCTAGAGGAGTGGTCAAGGTAGTAGGTGTTAGAGTGATTAGTCTTGTTCCTGTCTTCGGACAGTGAGGACGTGTGGAGTAGAGTCTAGACTTCTGTGTGAGGAGACGTTTTGGAGGGAGAAAAGAGTCTAGCCTGCTTCATCCCAGTTCATATCGTGGAGTCTGGTATAGGTGTTTGGAATACACCTTAGTCTAGTCAGAGCTGTATCACCTTCTCAACACATACTGAGGAAAGAAGAAGTATTAGCACGGAAAGCCTTCAGCACCCCTGTCTAGAGGACGGTATCAGGTTCAGAGACGTGCTCCTGCCTGTGATAACTGAGCATCCGTGGCTAACTTCATTGGAAGGAAAAGGAAAGAAGTGACTGCTCGACCCTTGGCTAGTTTTGAGTGCTTATGTTACCAGCGTGGACAAGGCGAAAGGCAAGTGGATTTATAGAATTAGTGCTACAGGATTGCAGAAGTCCAGCACGTTGCTACCGGTCACTGGGGACCGAAGGGTCACTGTTGTTTCAGGCACGGTGACAGGAAAACCAGGAATCTACCGGACCCTAGGTCGCGGCAGACAAGCCCCTTATAGTCAGTACGTATCTGGAGTCAGGGGGAGTGAAGACTTTGAAGTTCTGCAGGACAAAATAAGGATTCAGCTCCTTCACAGGAAGGCCCCTAACACTAAGCTGACTGGGCAGGTACAGCTTTGGATAAGCTGGAGAATTGAGGGAACTACGCTTCATGCTAGTTGCACTCGTCATATTGGAGATAAAGGAGGCCCCTAACTTGTCCAGCTGCCGTCTCAAGATACACTCTCCTTGGATCAGCCTCCCTGGGACCTGCCTTATCATCTTGCAAGTAAAGGTATGGAAAGACGCTGACCGTGTGAGACTGTGTTCTTTAACCGCACTCGACTTCACAAATCCCATAGACTTTGAGGGACCAGTCCCACCTGTAGGGGACCCGACATCTAGCTGCCTCACCATCCCCTCAGAGATCTACAGCAGCGCTGGTACTAATTACCAGAATACTACAGGTGGCGTCACGAACTGTATATAAATCAATCCCCTGTAAATATTCCCCCCAACATACGCCAGACCGCCAGGGCCACAGACCGAGCCACAGCTACCTGTGACAATCCCCATAGACTTCTACGGGCTCGGCTCTGAGTACCCCATTGCCCTGGTAACCCACAATTGTGGTGGCGGGTCGACACAAACTTTGGCGTCACGAACAGGATGCGAAACTCGCGAAATTGCGAGCCCTGTGTGCCTAAGAACTTGTTTTTGTGAAAAGGACTGTTTGCACTTTTGGCGCCAAAATCGCCATTTTTGTCGCCATATTCGCGCCCTCAGGCGCTGGAGAAGAAGGTGGGCGTACCTTCGTGGGCGTCTACCCCCCAGTGGCGCGAAGAAAATGCCTGCCCTCTCAAAGTGCTACTACAACATGCGGTCCTGCCCTACAGCAAAGGAGGTCCGCCTCCTCTTCACCTTCCCTGCGAGGAGGAGGAGACGCAAACCCCACCTCCACGGAAGAGACCGGATGTCTCCGCAGAAAGAAGAGAGAATCTTCTGGAACATGATGGAGGCAGGACGTGTGCAGCCGAGTGGGGCAGCGGAGGAAGGCAGGCCCCGTGCCCCCGCCAAGCTGCCATCGGCATCAGAGTCTTATGCGATCCTGCACCTGCAACAGGCGTTGCTAGAGCTTCAGGAGGAGAACGCCTGCCTAAAGAAGAAGTTCCAACCTGGACTGGAGGAGATTGAGAGACGCCGATGTAACCTGCTGAAGTGGCAACTAACGAACACGGCGTCCCCTCCCCTCAATGAACCCCCACGATTCCAAGTACCGAAGAGTCTGCTGCTCAAGGCGAAGGAGCAACCGGAGGCTGCCCCCGAAAGTACCGTTCCCGATCCCACTGGTGAAGCGGTGGAAGCGGAGGAGGTTGAGGAGGTACAGCCAGTCCCGGAACGCCCGCCCGGCCAAGAGGCCGCAGCAGATGATCGGTCCCCGGCAGGGACACCGGAGGGGTCCTGTCCGTCACTACCAGATGTGGACTGGGACGAAATGGCGCGCCTGGATGACGTCGCCTACACCGCCCAGTGGGAACGAGAATGGCGGAGTCGTGAGGAGAAGAAGAGGCGTCAGCAGGAGGAGGAGCAGAAAATCCAGAGGAACCGTCAGCGACAGTTTGCCGAGCTGATTGCCGACAAGGAGACTGTCCGTCGCGACAAAGGTACCTTACGGGAACCGCGGCGGCAGGGGTGTGTGACTGAGTTCCAGCTCCGGAAGGGCTGGGGCTTTATCCGTGAACCGGGCCTCTACCCAGCGGTCTTCGTCAGCAGGCGTGACGTAGAATCTCACCTGCCGCAAGGCCATCCCGGGAGGGACTTAGTAAACGGAGATATAGTCACCTATACGCGGCATTGGGGAATGAAGGGATGGTATGCCCTGAACGTCGCCATCGTCCGCGACCCCGTCCCAGACGCAGGTACCGTCACCATTACCGCAGCGTCCCCGTTTCCAGCTCAAGCAGCATCCGGCCGTGCCCCAGCATCGCCCCCTGCAAAGTCATCGCAACTAGCGACCCAAAGTTCATCGCAAGTTAAAGCCACCTCCACATCGCCACATGCGACCCGGTCTAGATCGCAAACCCTGACGCGGTCTATATCGTTGACTGTGATGGAGACGCAATCGGTGTCACACGGAGAGAGTATACCCGTTGCGCCCCTGGAGGTTCGCACCAGAACTGTCGCAACCCAGACCCTGATCGCAGCACATGATTTGCTGGTCTTGGGATCAAGGGCCCATTGCGTTGTTCCAGCCCCCGGGGTGGAAAATGTACTGGAAAAGTGTGATGAAGATGAATAAATAGTAAGAAATGTGGTGAGATCCCTATCGGATCTACCAAAAGCAAAAAGTTTAAAATGTTTTGAAAAAGTTTTGCACAGGTTATATATAGTGAATATATATTTCTAGTTATAGAATGCCCGGCTGGGTAATTGGTAAATGATAGATGGTAATTGATAAATGATAAATGATATATGATAAACAGTTGCACTTTTATAATGTGATTTATTATGTCTTTCTTTACAAATGGACTTTTGAGGTTAAGGACTATGCTAACCCAGAACTTTCTTGTACATAGTTGCGCTTCGGTGCCCTATCTTGGTTTTACAAAAGCCATCCATAACTACCTCTGAAAAACAAAACCCGTATGGTGTGGCACTGAGTGAGGTCTGCAATCGGATGTCCTGCAGCCCACCCAGGACCTACGTTGAAGGTTTGGTGCGGGTCCTTCACAAGTATATTGTATATTTATTTATTGAATGCTATTTGATATTATTTGTATTTTTCTATAAAAGTTTGTAACGTTCAAGGTGTTCTTACCTCCCGGATGGGAAGATGTTATTGTTCAATGTTATTGCATAAACAAAATGTCTTTTGTATTTTACAGCCCGGGAGTGCTGTCATTTACCATGGGGGAATGTGTAGCCCTGGTGGTAGGCACACGCAGTACCCTGGAGAGTGTATGGCGAGACGGCGGCTTAATGCTCAATAATCATTCACTCGACACACACTAGACACACCCCTAGGGTAGTGAAGTATACTCTAGAGGAGTGGTCAAGGTAGTAGGTGTTAGAGTGATTAGTCTTGTTCCTGTCTTCGGACAGTGAGGACGTGTGGAGTAGAGTCTAGACTTCTGTGTGAGGAGACGTTTTGGAGGGAGAAAAGAGTCTAGCCTGCTTCATCCCAGTTCATATCGTGGAGTCTGGTATAGGTGTTTGGAATACACCTTAGTCTAGTCAGAGCTGTATCACCTTCTCAACACATACTGAGGAAAGAAGAAGTATTAGCACGGAAAGCCTTCAGCACCCTGTCTAGAGGACGGTATCAGGTTCAGAGACGTGCTCCTGCCTGTGATAACTGAGCATCCGTGGCTAACTTCATTGGAAGGAAAAGGAAAGAGTGACTGCTCGACCCTTGGCTAGTTTTGAGTGCTTATGTTACCAGCGTGGACAAGGCGAAAGGCAAGTGGATTTATAGAATTAGTGCTACAGGATTGCAGAAGTCCAGCACGTTGCTACCGGTCACTGGGGACCGAAGGGTCACTGTTGTTTCAGGCACGGTGACAGGAAAACCAGGAATCTACCGGACCCTAGGTCGCGGCAGACAAGCCCCTTATAGTCAGTACGTATCTGGAGTCAGGGGGAGTGAAGACTTTGAAGTTCTGCAGGACAAAATAAGGATTCAGCTCCTTCACAGGAAGGCCCCTAACACTAAGCTGACTGGGCAGGTACAGCTTTGGATAAGCTGGAGAATTGAGGGAACTACGCTTCATGCTAGTTGCACTCGTCATATTGGAGATAAAGGAGGCCCCTAACTTGTCCAGCTGCCGTCTCAAGATACACTCTCCTTGGATCAGCCTCCCTGGGACCTGCCTTATCATCTTGCAAGTAAAGGTATGGAAAGACGCTGACCGTGTGAGACTGTGTTCTTTAACCGCACTCGACTTCACAAATCCCATAGACTTTGAGGGACCAGTCCCACCTGTAGGGGACCCGACATCTAGCTGCCTCACCATCCCCTCAGAGATTCTACAGCAGCGCTGGTACTAATTACCAGAATACTACAGGTGGCGTCACGAACTGTATATAAATCAATCCCCTGTAAATATTCCCCCCAACATACGCCAGACCGCCAGGGCCACAGACCGAGCCACAGCTACCTGTGACAATCCCCATAGACTTCTACGGGCTCGGCTCTGAGTACCCCATTGCCCTGGTAACCCACAATTGTGGTGGCGGGTCGACACAGATATAAAACAATATGGTCTACGGATCAGGTAAAATCGAGGGTCCGCATGTCTATATTTTATACAATTTGAGTGGGCAAGGGTGGGATTTAGAGATTAGCCCATTCATGAAAGTTTTGGGAGCTGAGAACCTTCAGGAGTTGTTAACCATGCTTTGAGGTCGATTGAATGCCATGTCACTCAGGCAGCCAATCACTGCTGTCAAGCGCAATGGAAAGCAACACACGGTTGGTCCTGTGGCCAGCAGCACAGGAGGGGTAAGGGTAAAACATGAATATATTAGATTATGTTTTACTATTTGGAGCAAGTTTGAAGTTTTCTTTAAGGATTGGAAAACCACCTTCAGTTAGGAATCGGATCAATCAAACAGGGCACAATATGGAATAATGTGCGTTGTTATACACAGTAACTTACAAACGTGGTTCTCTCTGGCATCTATGTACATGGGCAAGTATTACTCTAATTTGGGTCTAATGTGTAGTTTATTGGGTGCAATATAGGCTCATTGTAGGACTGCAAACACACAATTTGGTTCTTTGCAGGTAGAATATGGTACTTTATGCAAAGTATATGGCTGTGTGCAGGCACAGAATCGCACTGTCCTATGAAAACAAACTATGGGACTATTGTGGCATGGTATGGCGGTCTCTGGCCACTGTTTAGCATAATATAGTACTATATGGACATTGGACAACAACAACTTTTTAATGTGCTGGTATTGTTGTGGTTACAATTAAAGAAATATTCTCAATTTGTCTCTGGAGCAGGTCAGAGCTATGTTGCTCTTTACTTCTTTGTTTCTGATAGGATAGGCTGAGTTATAGTATTAGTAGAACTATAAAGTTCTGCTGTAACACATTCAGCTATTAGTGATTTGTTTTATAATGTACACTGCTATCACTGTATTTACGGTACATATAGAGATAATGGCACTTGAACAAGCACATAGCTCAGGATAGTCAGAGCTGTGATTAGGAGAACTGCTCTTGGAGAAGCTAGTGCTATAGATTGGTGATTTTGCAAGTAGAGATGGGCGAACCCGAACAGTAAAGTTCGGCATCCAGACCGAACACCTATGACCTATGACCCGACATGAAATGACACTTGGTGTACATAGGGTTAACCATGTCTTTTCATGTCCTTTGCTATCTAATTTGCACAAACAATTAAATCAGACTATGTGTGCAAAATTTCACACCTGTAGGGGTTAATTAAAGGTGTAAATTCGTAGCAAAAAAGTCCGTTTTTTTTACAACGAATTTACACCTTTAATTAACCCCTACAGGTGTGAAATTTTGCACACATAGACTGATTTAATTGTTTGTGCAAATCAGATAGCAAACGACATGAAAATACATGGTTAACCCTATGTACACCAAGTGTCATTTCATGTCGGGTGCTTCTGTCTTTTCACTGAAGCCGGCTTTACCCGGCAATTGAATCAGAGGATATTTTACTATGTAGAAGTGTATAAACTATACATATATGTATATATATATGTCACAATGACATGTATATATATATATGTATTCTATGTGTGTATATTTAGTGTTTACAAGGAAAGAATGGGGTTTTTTTAGTTGCGATATTTTGTTCCCATAGACTTACATGGGACTTCCGGTATCGGTATCGGGTATCGCCGATATTTTAGTGATATCGGCGATACCATTCCGATTCCGATACTTTAGGATATCGGAAAGTATCGCTCAACTCTAGTCTCCACACAACAGGGAGATGACAATTTTAACCGAGTTCCCTGAGGAATTAGGTTTCAAGGCAAAAAACAATTTACCGTATATACTCATGTATAAGCCGACCCGTGTATAAGCCGACCCCCCTAATTTTGCCACAAAAAACTTGGAAAACGTATTGACTCGCATATAAGCTGGGTGTATAAGTTGCCATCCTGCTCTGTGCTCCCCCATCCAGCTCTGTGCGCCCCCATTCTCCTCTGTGCTCCCCTCCTCCTGCTCCATTATCCTGTCCTGCTCGTGCTTTCCATCCTCCCCGTCCTGCTCCATGCTCCCCCATCCAGCTCTGCACTCCCCCATTCTCCTCTGTGCCCACCCGCATCCTGCTCCGTGCTCTCCGTCCTCCCCCCGTTCTGTTCCGTGCTCTCCGTCCTCCCCCCGTCCTGCTCCGTGCTCTCCGTCCTCCCCCCCAGTTCTGCTCCGTGCTCTCCATCCTCCCCCCATTCTGCTCCGTGCTCTCCGTCCTCCCCCCCATCCTGCTCCATGCTCCTTGTCCTCCTCCATGCTCCCCCCATCCTCCTCCATCATACTCACCCTCCCCGTGCCATCGCTTAATGTCCCGGCCGGCAATCCTGCGTTCTCCCCGGCTTCCTGCAGCTCTCCAGCGCTGAGCGGTGACGTAATACCGCTCATTAAGGCCATGAATATGGAGGCCACGCCCATGGGAGTGGCGTCGCATCCATATTACATGACCTTAATGAGCGGGTATTACGTCACCGCTCAGCGCTGGAGAGCTGCAGGAAGCCGGGGAGAGCTGCAGGAAGCCGGGGAGAACGCAGGATTGCAAGGACGTTCAGCGATGGCACGGGGAGGGTGAGTATGATGTCCCAGCCACCGGCTCCTGCCGCCGCATCCCCTCCCCCGCTGGTTTCTGCCCTATGACTCATGTATAAGCCGAGGGGGCATTTTGAGCACAAAAAAGGTGCTGAAAATCTCGGCTTATACATGAGTATATACGGTACTATTATTCTTAAAGTTCAAGAATTTAGACCGATCCCCAAAAAATAAATCAGGAATAGGAATCTTAGGTTCTACAGCAGACAACCGAGTGAGATAGGTAGAAATACTCCGAACTTCAGCAGCAAGCTGCTCAACATGATCGGACAAATGCTTAATTTCTATTGAAGAAAAAATTCTCCTACGGCCCCCAGAGAAAAAGAGGAAAAAATATATAAAAAATTCTGAAACTTTTTTTTTTTGCTATTCTTTCCTTCTTTTGAGTACCCTAGAATTACAGTTAGGCAGGTGATTCTGTTATGATTTGTTAGCCGAGGAGGACAGTAGCCAAAATAGCCTAGGCAACCAGACACCCAGAGAGGTTGGTAACTAGCGGATTGCAGACCCCTAAACTGACAGCACAACTAGAAGCAGCCGTGTGACGTGCCTACGGTGCCCTAGATGCCTCGACACAGCCGGAGAGATAACTAAGCCTAAAGAGAGAAAGGGGAAAGCTAACTGCCACGGAGTAGAGCCCCCAAAGAAATAGGTAGCCCGTAAACATATATTAGCGGTGAGACAAGATGAAATACAAACACGGGCAGAAAATAGAGCAAGCAAATGCTGGGGCCCAAACTGTCTAGATAGAACAGGACAGGAATCTAGCAAAAACTCTAAGAAAAACTCCAACCAGTCTGATATGCAAAAATACTGAGACCACATAATCTCTCCCCCGCTAGATCAGACTCTGGGGTGCACTGGTAGCAAATCAGCAAATACTGAAATAAGAGGGAACTGAAAATACATAAACAGTGGCAAATGAGAAACAGAGACCAGGGCAGCCCCCCGCAGGGGAACCTGGCTGTACAAATTCAAAAGGGCAGAAAACTGAGATAGACAAAAAACAAATGCCACAGAAATAAACAGCAAAAAGCTTATCTGAAAGTTGCAGGGCAAAGCATGAAGCAAGCTGACTTTCAAAAGAGACCAGGAAGCAACAAATCACCGACAAGGATCATGGGAAGGTTGATCACTTATATCTGTCCAGTCAGAAACACCTGATTGCCAGTCATCACCCCCAGGTGATAAACTTCTGTTAGCCAAAGCAGCTTCATTACTATTAGCAGCCACCAGGGGAGCCCCAACTCAGAAGTCAGATCCAGAGTGTTCACAACGGACTGCATTAAAGAATTCTCATATTCATCAAAAGTTGAGTGCCAAGTTTATATTTATATTACTCACTTGTTGGGTTCCTACTTGTGCACCACTCACAGCTGTGCTGCAATATACTCTTTATAAGTACTTTGAAGGACAGCATGGCCATCCAATATGGTACAGGGGCGTGCTGAGCTGTGAGTGTGTTGATTGACAGCTCGACTAACCAATTTGTGACTGGGAGGCGTCGGCTGTCTCAGGTGTTCTCTTTACTAGGAAATTGCTATGCCTACTTAACTGAGCAGCTTCTCCCAGACCATTGCTAGACGTACATTCATCCTGTGAGGTTGTGCTCTCCTGTGCCTGAGTTCTATATGCTTGATCTGTTGCCTGACCTTGGACTTCGTTCTGACCATCCGCCTGTTTAACACCTTCTGCTCTGATCCGTTCTCCTCCCGATACTCTGACCTCGGAACGTTACCTGACTATGGTTTTGTCTCTTCCTTCTGTTTAAGACGTACCCTCCTGGCTTCTGACCTTGGACTCCTTGACCTTTCCGACTCACGACTTGGCCGTGAGAAGTGACTAGCGTCACACCTGAGCTCTGTTTTAACCACACATCAGTTCCATCAGCACTTCAACTGCAAATCCATGACTATTCTGGGGGATCACAACCTGAGAATCCTCTCAAAACCATCCCGAGACCATAGCTCCAGTAAAGGGATTTTCCACAAATGATAATTTTCATTCCCATAGGCTTGCTCTAATTACTAAAAAAAAAATATGCGTTACTATCCATCCCTCTGTGGATGTTGTATGGGAATATGTGATGTCCTATCACCAGTGTGGATGTGATATGTGGGACATGTGACGCTGTATCACCACTGTGGGTGTGGAGACATGTGAAGCTCTATTACCACAGTTTATGTGATATGGGGGACATGTGACACCCTGTCACCACTGTAGATGTTATGTGGGGGGTACATGTGACTCAATCACCACTGTGGATGTAATATGGAGACATGTGAAGCTCCGTCACCACTGTGGATGTGATGTGGAGACATGTGAAGCTTTGTCACCACTGTGGATATAATATGGAGGCATGTGACGGCTCTGTCACCACTGTGGATGTAATATGGAGACATGTGATGCTCTATCAACACCAGAGATGGCCTGGGAGTGAAATTCAGCCCTGGCAATTGAAAGCAGATATGCCCATATTGTTCCTCCCTGCTGATGCTCCATCTCAACTGCACCTTGAAGACGCTGATACTGGTTACAGCATAGCAAACAATGCGGCCCACAACTGGACCAGCCCATCTGGCATTTGGCAGAAATTCCAGATGGCCAGTCCGGCGCTGATCACCACTGTGCATGTGATGTGGAGACATGTGACCAGGGCCGGTTCCAGGATTTTATGGGCCCCGGGCGAAAGAGTCTCAGTGGGCCCCTTTAACACAGACCATGATTCATGATACTGCAGAGAAATATGGGTATAGTACAATGCCGAACACTTCACTTCTTCCATTACATGAGTGATATCTATTGTAAATTGTACAATAGCTCAAAAACCGCCAAATCCTCACAGCGCACAGTACAGACTGGACAGTACAGTCCTCCATACAATATTATGGGCACCACATAGTCATCCATACAGTATTATGGGCCAAATATAATGCTCCATAAAGAATATTGGACCCCAAATAATGCTCCATACAGGATACTGGTCACTGTTATGTTTCGGTAGCTGAGGAGGACAGGAACAACAGCAGGGCAGCCGAACACCTGAGATGTTGGTAACTGATGGGTTGCAGATTCCTAAACTAACGACACAACTAGAGGTAGCCGTGGAGCGTTCCTACGTTGATCCTAGACGCCTCGTCACAGCCTGAGAGATAACTACACTGTTGTGAATGGACTTGAAATGAGTTCTGAGCAGAGGCTCCCTCTGGTGGTTACAAGCGGTACTGGACTGTCCAGTGAAGATTGTGAGGAGTGGGAATCAGGTGTTACTGACTGGTCTTATATAAGGGAGTCGCCTTCCCATCAGGGTTGCCGGTGATCAATTGTTCTGGTCTCACTCCATGATTCCTGTTTCCCTTGTAGCCTGCTGTGTCGTGTCTGCATCTCCTGCTAACAGATAAGACATTTTCTTCTTTTTGTTTTTGTGCTTTATTTTTGCATTTTGTCCTGCACTTCTGTGGGGGCCTTCAGGGTCCCCTCCAGGGGCTTTTGCCCTCTCAGTTTAGTTCAGCCACTGATGTTTGTACTTTTGCTTTTTCCAGTTTTTGTCAGTGGCTCCTGTTTTGATTTTGTTACACCAGAGAACTAATTTAGGTGGTAGAGGTCGTGTGATCTCAGGTGTTTTTGAAATTAGTAGAGTTGGTGCTTTTCAGGGTTTTCTGGGATTGCAGTAAGTACCCTTCCTATTCTTTTCTATTTAGGTAGTTTGGGCCCCAACGTTTGCTCATACTATTTTCTGTCTGTGTCAGTATTTCATCTTGTCTAACCGCCATTACATGTTTGGGGGCTTTCTATGTTCTTTGGGGATCTGCTCCGGGGCAGATAGCTTTCCTATTTCTATCTTTAGGTGTAGTTAGTTTCTCAGGCTGTGACGAGGCGTCTAGGACCAACGTAGGAACGCTCCACGGCTGCCTCTAGTTGTGGTGGTTAGTCAGGGTACTGCAATCTCATAGATTCCAACTGCTCTGGTGTATTGCCTTTTTTACCTGCACTCCTCAGTTACCGAAACATAACAGTATCACCGGCCTAAAATTTAAAGTTATATGGTACTCACAGAAGGGAAAAATATTGTGAAAGAAAAAATGGTTGTCAGAGTTGTCAGAGATATTTTTCTGTTTGTTGCAATTTTTTTTTTTTTTTTTTTTCCCTCTGTATCTCTGGGTGCTGGGGAGGATTTTTTCTCTCAATGGAGTTTGCACAGTTGTCTGGCCGTGTGGATCAGCTTGCCACTGAGGTTCAGAGTATTGCTGCATATCTTGCTAGGTTGCCTGTTGTGGAACCTAGGATTCCCATGCCAGATTTGTTTTTGGGGGATCGAGCTAAGTTTCAGAATTTCAAAAATAATTGTAAATTGTTTTTTGCCTTAAAATCTAAGTCCTCAGGGAACGCAGCGCAGCAGGTTCAAATTGTCATCTCTCTCCTGCGCGGCGATACTCAGGATTGGGCTTTTTCCTGACACCTGGGGATCCTGTTTTGAGTGATGTTGATGCATTTTTTCAGGCTTTGGGGTTATTGTACGATGAGCCTAATGTCACTGATCAAGCTGAAAAAGCCTTGTTGGCATTAAATCAGGGGCTTGATGATGCTGAGTTATACTGTCAGAGATTCCGTAGGTGGGCAGTCCTGACCAAGTGGAATGACGACGCTTTGGCGGCCCTTTTTCGGAAGGGTCTGTCAGATAATGTAAAGGATGTTATGGTGGGATTCCCTGTCCCCTCTGGTCTCAATGATTCTATGTCATTAGCGATTCAAATTGACAGACGTTTGCGTGAGCGGAGAAGTATGCGTGGAATAGTGTTGCCTTGTGAACCTGCTTCTGAATCCATGCAGTGTGATAGAGTGGTGTCTGGGGCACAGCGTCATGAGTTTCGAAAGCGCAATGGGTTATGTTTCTACTGTGGTAATGCCTCTCATGCTATTTCAGTCTGCCCTAAGCGGGGAAGACGTTTTGCACGCTCAGTTGTCTTGGGTAGTGTTCAGACTAAGTTTTTATTAACTGTCACTCTGATATGCTCTCTGTCCTCATTTTCTGCTCAGGCTTTCGTTGATTCTGGAGCAGCTATTAACCTGATGGATTATGATTTTGCTAAACGTTGTGGGTTTCCCTTGATACCCCTACAGAAGTCTATTCCCCTACTGGGGATCGATTCTACCCCTTTGGCTGAGAATAAACCTCAGTTCTCTACTCAGGTGATAATGAGGGTTGAACCTGATCATCAGGAGTGCTGCAAATTTTTGGTTCTGTATAATCTGCATGATATTATCGTACTGGGTTTCCCTTGGTTGCAGTCTCATAATCCTGTTTTGGATTGGAAAACTGTGTCTGTAACCAGTTGGGGCTGCCAATGTGTTAATACCAACACTCCTGTTTTTTCTGCCTCCCCCAGGCTCAGGATGTTCCTGACTTTTTGATTGATTTTTCTGATGTGTTTAGCGAAAGTAAATCTGCATCCTTGCCTCCCCATAGGAGCTATGACTGCGCTATTGAATTAGTGCCTGGTAGTAAATTCCCTAAAGGTTTCCTTTTTAACTTGTCTGTACCTGAACATGACGCTATGCGGTCTTATATCAAGGAGTCATTGGAGAAGGGTCATATCAGACCATCCTCTTCACCCTTAGGTGCCGGTTTTTTCTTTGTGGCCAAAAGGATGGTTCATTAAGGCCGTGTATTGATTATCGTCTTTTGAACAATATTACTGTGAAATATCAATATCCGTTACCCTTGATTTCTGACCTGTTTTCCAGGGTGAAAAATGCTACTTGGTTTACCAAGCTTGACCTCAGGGGGGCATATAACCTTATTCGCATTAAGCACGGGGATGAATGGAAGATGGCATTTAATACCCCTGAGGGGCATTTTGAGTACCTTGTGATGCCCTTTGGGCTCACTAATGCTCCTTCTGTCTTCCAGTCCTTCATGAATGACATTTTCAGGGATTTTGTGGATACATTTCTGATTGTTTATTTGGATGATATCTTGATTTTTTCCAATGACTGGGACTCTCATGTGAAACATGTTCGAACTGTATTCCAGATTTTGAGAGAGAATGCTCTGTATGTGAAGGGATCAAAGTGTCTTTTTGGCGTACAGAGGATCTCATTTTTGGGATTCATTTTGTCCCCATCTGTTATTGAAATGGACCCGGTCAAGGTTCAGGCTATCTGTGATTGGGTCCAACCTACTTCATTAAAGGCTCTTCAAAGATTTTTGGGTTTTGCCAATTTTTATCGTAAATTTATTGGTAATTTCTCGGTTATTGTTAAACCTTTAACTGATTTGACCAAAAAGGGTTCTGATGTGGTGAATTGGCCTCCTGAGGCAGTCTCTGCATTTCAGGAACTTAAGCAGAGATTCACTTCTGCTCCTGTTCTACGGCAGCCTGATGTTTCTCTACCATTTCAGGTGGAGGTTGATGCCTCTGGAATTGGGGCAGGTGCCGTTTTGTCCCAAAGATATCCAGAGACCTCTAAAAGTAACCCTTGTGCCTTTTTCTCTCGAAAATTTTCTCCAACTGAACGTAATTATGACGTGGGTAATCGGGAGTTATTGGCCATGAAGTGGGCTTTTGAAGAGTGGAGACATTGGCTGGAGGGAGCCAAACATCAGGTGGTGGTCCTTACGGACCATAAGAATCTGGTTTATCTGGAATCTGCCAAGCGACTTAATCCTAGACAGGCCAGGTGGGCCTTGTTTTTCACACGTTTTAATTTTGTGGTTTCATTTCTTCCTGGCACTAAGAATGTTAAGGCGGATGCCCTCTCGAGGAGTTTCCTGGCGGACTCTCCTGAGTTATCTGATCCTTCTGTTATTTTGAAGAGGGTATAGTTCTTTCCGCCATCTCGCCCAATTTGAGACTGGCTCTGGAGGGGTGTCAGGAGGATAAGCCCGAGCGCTGCCCTGTTGGGAAATTGTTTGTCCCGGACCAGTGGAAAAAGAGTGTGATGTCTGAGATTCATTGTTCCGCGCTGGCCGGTCATCCCCGGAATTTTTGGTACCAGAGACTTGGTTAGTCGGTCCTTTTGGTGGCCTACCTTGTCTCGTGATGTCAGGGAATTTGTGCAGTCCTGCGGGACTTGCTCTCGCTCCAAGCCTTGCTCTCGCTCTAGTGGTTTGTTGATGCCATTGCCTGTGCCCAAGAGACCATGGACCCATATCTCTATGGATTTCATTTCCGACCTCCCTGTTTCTCAGAGAATGACCGTCATCTGGGTGATTTGTGATAGGTTTTCCAAGATGATACATCTTGTGCCATTACCTAAGTTGCCTTCCTCCTCTGAATTGGTGCCTTTGTTCCTTCAGCACGTGGTTCGTTTACACGGCATTCCTGAGAACATTGTGTCTGACAGAGGAGTCCAGTTTGTTTCAAGATTTTGGAGGACCTTTTGTTCTAAACTTGGTGTTCAATTGTCTTTCTCCTCGGCGTTTCATCCTCAGACCAATGGTCAAACTGAGAGAACAAACCAGACATTGGAGACTTATCTAAGATGCTTTGTGTCTGCTGATCAGGATGACTGGGTCTCTTTTTTGCCTTTGGCTGAGTTTGCTCTTAATAATAGGGCTAGCTCTGCCACTTTGATGTCTCCATTTTTCTGTAATTCTGGGTTTCACCCTCGATTTTCTTCAGGACAGACGGAGGCTTCTGTCTGTCCAGGTGTTGACTCTGTTGTGGAGCGTATGCAACAGATTTGGGACCAGGTAGTGGAGAGGTTGTCCCTCTCTCAGGAGAGGGCCCAGCGGTTTGCTAACCGGCATAGGACTGATGGTCCTCGGTTTAAAGTGGGGACTTGGTCTGGTTGTCCTCAAAAAATATTCCTATGAGAGTGGCATCTCCTAAATTTAAGCCTAGGTTCATTGGACCTTATAAGATCATGGAGATTCTTAATCCTGTTTCTTTTCGTTTGCTTCTTCCAGGGACATTTAAGATCCATAACGTGTTCCACAAGTCCTTGTTGAAGAGGTCTGTTGAGCCAGTGGTTCCTACTACTGTGCCTCCTGACCCTGTTTTGGTTGAGGGCAATCTGGAGTATGTGGTTGAGAAAATATTGAATTCTCGTTTTTCTAGACGGAAACTCCAGTATTTGGTTAAGTGGAGAGGTTATGGTCAGGAAGACAATTCTTGGGTGTTTGCTTCGGACATCCATGCTAGGAGACTCATCCGTGCGTATCATAGAACTCATCCTGACCGACCTGGTTGCTCAAGTGAGGGTTTGGTGACCCCTCCTCAAGGGGGGGGTACTGTTGTGAATGGACTTGAAATGAGTTCTGAGCAGAGGCTCCCTCTGGTGGTTACAAGCGGTACTGGACTGTCCAGTGAAGATTGTGAGGAGTGGGAATCAGGTGTTACTGACTGGTCTTATATAAGGGAGTCGCCTTCCCATCAGGGTTGCCGGTGATCAATTGTTCTGGTCTCACTCCATGATGCCTGTTTCCCTTGTAGCCTGCTGTGTCGTGTCTGCATCTCCTGCTAACAGATAATACATTTTCTTCTTTTTGTTTTTGTGCTTTATTTTTGCATTTTGTCCTGCACTTCTGTGGGGGCCTTCAGGTCCCCTCCGGGGGCTTTTGCCCTCTCAGTTTAGTTCAGCCACTGATGTTTGTACTTTTGCTTTTTCCATTTTTTTCAGTGGCTGCTGTTTTGATTTTGTTACACCAGAGAACTAATTTAGGTGGTAGAGGTCGTGTGATCTCAGGTGTTTTTGAAATTAGTAGAGTTGGTGCTTTTCAGGGTTTTCTGGGATTGCAGTAAGTACCCTTCCTATCCTTTTCTATTTAGGTAGTTTGGGCCCCAACGTTTGCTCATACTATTTTCTGTCTGTGTCAGTATTTCATCTTGTCTAACCGCCATTACATGTTTGGGGGCTTTCTATGTTCTTTGGGGATCTTCTCCGGGGCAGATAGCTTTCCTATTTCTATCTTTAGGTGTAGTTAGTTTCTCAGGCTGTGACGAGGCGTCTAGGACCAACGTAGGAACGCTCCACGACTGCCTCTAGTTGTGGTGGTTAGTCAGGGTACTGCAATCTCATAGATTCCAACTGCTCTGGTGTATTGCCTTTTTTACCTGCACTCCTCAGTTACCGAAACATAACACTACACCTAAAGGCAGAAAGATGAAAGCTATCTGCCCCGGAGCAGATCCCCAAAGAAAATAGGAAGCCCCCAAACATATAATGGCGGTTAGACAAGATGAAAATACAAACATAGGCAGAAAATAGATGGAGCAAACGCTGGGCCCACAAGCTGACTAAATAAGATAGGAAAAGAGAGATTACTTTCTTCAACCAGAAAACCCTACAAAAATCCAACAATTCTGATTACAAAAATACTGAGATCACACGATCTCGCCACCCACTAAATCAGATCTCAGTGTGAACAAAAACCAAGCCGCAGCCGCTGAAAAAACAGGAAAAGGCAAATGAGCAAATAACAGTGGCTGCAGATAAACTGTGAGGAGCTCAGGCCCCAGGAGGGGACCTGGCTGACCTCCACAAAAGTGCAGAAAACAATGCAAAAAGCAAGCACAAAAAGAAAGCAAAAAATATCTTATCTGAAAGCAGGAGATGCAGGCAAGACTCCAGCAAACTTCCAAATGAACCAGGAACCACAATTGAGACAAGAACAAGTGATCACCGGCAACCATCATGGGAGGGAACCTCCCTTATATCAGACCAGTCAGTGAACCCAGATTGCCACTCCTCGCAGAAAGGTTCAGTACTGTCTGTAACCACCAGAGGGAGCCTCTGCTCAGAAACCATCTCTAGCACATTCATAACAGTACCCCCCTTGAGGAGGGGTCACCGAACCCTCACTTGTGCAACCAGGCCGATCAAGATGAGCTCGGTGATAGGCACGGATCAGTCTCCTAGCATGGATGTCCGAAGCAAACACCCAAGAATTGTCCTCCTGACCATAACCTCTCCACTTAACCAAATACTGGAGTTTCTGTCTAGAAAAATGAGAATCCAATATTTTCTCAACCACATACTCCAGATTGCCCTCAACCAAAACAGGGTCAGGAGGCGCAGCCATAGGAACCACTGGCTCGACAAACCTCTTCAATAAGGACTTGTGGAACACGTTATGGATCTTAAATGTCCCTGGAAGAAGCAAACGGAAGGAAACAGGATTAAGAATCTCCATGATCTTATAAGGTCCAATGAACCTGGGCTTAAACTTTGGAGATGCAACCCTCATAGGGATATTTCTTGAGGACAACCAAACCAAGTCCCCACTTTAAACCGAGGACCATCAGTCCTATGCCAGTTGGCAAACCGTTGGGCCTTCTCCTGAGAGAGAGACAACCTCTCCACTACCTGGTCCCAAATCTGCTGCATTCGCTCCACAACAGAGTCAACACCCGGACAGACAGAAGCCTCCGCCTGTCCCGAAGAAAATCGAGGGTGAAACCCAAAATTGCAGAAAAATGGAGACATCAAGGTGGCAGAGCTAGCCCTATTATTAAGAGCAAACTCAGCCAAAGGCAAAAAAGAGACCCAGTCATCTTGATCAGAAGACACAAAACATCTCAAATAAGTCTCCAAGGTCTGGTTTGTTCTCTCGGTTTGTCCATTGGTCTGAGGATGAAAAGCAGAGGAGAAATATAATTGAACACCAAGTTTAGAACAAAATGTCCTCCAAAATCTTGAAACAAACTGGACTCCTCTGTAAGACACAATTTTTCTCCGGAATGCCATGTAACCGAACCACGTGCTGAAGGAACAAAGGCACCAATTCAGAGGAGGAAGGCAACTTAGGTAATGGCACAAAATGTATCATCTTGGAAAACCTATCACAGATTACCCAGATAACGGTCATTCTCTGAGAAACAGGGAGGTCGGAAATAAAATCCATAGAGATATGGGTCCATGGCCTCTTGGGCACAGGTAATGGCATTAACAAACCACTAGAGCGAGAGCAAGGCTTGGAGCGAGAGCAAGTCCCACAGGACTGCACAAATTCCCTGACGTCACGAGACAAAGTAGGCCACCAAAAGGACCGACTCACCAAGTCTCTGGTACCAAAAATCCCGGGATGACCAGCCAACTCGGAACAATGAATCTCTGACATCACACTCTTCTTCCACTGGTCTGGGACAAACAATTTCCCAATAGGGCAGCGCTCAGGTTTATCCTCCTGACACCCTTCCAAGGCCAGTCTCAAATTGGGCGAGATGGCAGAAAGAACTACACCCTCTTTCAAAATAACAGTAGGATCAGATAACTCAGGAGAGTCCGCAAAGAAACTCCTCGAGAGGGCATCCGCCTTAACATTCTTAGTGCCAGGAAGAAAAGAAACCACAAAATTAAAACGTGTGAAAAACAAGCCCACCTGGCCTGTCTAGGATTAAGTCGCTTGGCTGATTCGAGATAAACCAGATTCTTATGGTCCGTGAGGACCACCACCTGATGTTTGGCTCCCTCCAGCCAATGTCTCCACTCTTCAAAGGCCCACTTCATGGCCAATAACTCCGATTACCCACGTCATAATTACGTTCAGTTGGAGAAAATTTTCGAGAGAAAAAGGCACAAGGGTTACTCTTAGAGGTTTCTGGATCTCTTTGAGACAAAACGGCACCTGCCCCAATTTCAGAGGCATCAACCTCCACCTGAAACGGTAGAGAAACATCAGGCTGCAGTAGAACAGGAGCAGAAGTGAATATCTGCTTAAGTTCCTGAAACGCAGAGACTGCCTCAGGAGGCCAATTCACCACATCAGAACCCTTTTTGGTCAAATCAGTCAATGGTTTAACAATACCGGAGAAATTACCAATACATTTACGATAAAAATTGGCAAAACCCAAAAATCTCTGAAGAGCCTTTAATGAAGTAGGTTGGACCCAATCACAGATGGCTTGAACCTTGACCGGGTCCATTTCAATAACAGACGGAGACAAAATGAATCCCAGAAATGAGACCTTCTGTACGCCAAAAAGACACTTTGATCCCTTCACATACAGTGCATTCTCTCTCAAAATCTGGAACACAGTCCGAACATGTTTCACATGAGCGTCCCAGTCATTGGAAAAAATCAAGATATCATCCAAATAAACAATCAGAAATTTATCCACAAAATCCCTGAAAATATCATTCATGAAGGATTGGAAGACGGAAGGAGCATTAGTGAGCCCAAAGGGCATCACTAGGTACTCAAAATGCCCCTCTGGGGTATTAAACGCCGTCTTCCATTCATCCCCGTGCTTAATGCGAATAAGGTTATACGCCCCCTGAGGTCAAGCTTGGTAAACCAACTAGCACTTTTCACCCTGGAAAACAGGTCAGAAATCAAGGGTAACGGATATTGATACTTCACAGTGATCTTATTCAAGAGACGATAATCAATACACGGCCTCAATGAACCATCCTTTTTGGCCACAAAGAAAAAACCGGCACCCAAGGGTGAAGAGGATGGTCTGATATGACCCTTCTCCAATGACTCCTTGATATAAGATCGCATAGCATCGTGTTCAGGTACAGACAAGTTAAAAAGGCGACCTTTAGGAAATTTACCACCAGGCACTAATTCAATAGCGCAATCGTAGCTCCTGTGAGGGGGCAAAGATGCAGATTTACTTTCACTAAATACATCCGAAAAATCAGTCAAAAAGTCAGGAACATCCTGAGACTTGGGAGAGGCAGAAAAAACAGGAGTGTCGGCATTAACACATTGGCAGCCCCAACTGGTCACAGACACAGATTTCCAATCCAAAACAGGATTATGAGACTGTAACCAAGGGAAACCTAGTACAATAATGTCATGCAGATTATACAGCACCAGAAATTTGCAACTCTCCTGATGATCTGGTTCAACCCTCATTATCACCTGAGTAGAAAACTGGGGTTTATTCTCCGCCAAAGGGGTGGAATCAATGCCCAGTAGGGGAATAGACTTCCACAGGGGTATCATGGGAAACCCACAACATTTGGCAAAGTCAAAATCCATCAGGTTAATAGCTGCTCCTGAATCAACAAAAGCCTGAGTAGAAAATGTGGACAGGGAGCAAATCAGGGTAACAGTCAACAGAAATTTAGTCTGAACACTACCCAAGACAACTGAGCGTGCAAAACGTCTTCCCCGCTTAGGGCAGACTGAAATAGCATGAGAGGCATCACCACAGTAGAAACATAACCCATTGCGCTTTCGAAACTCATGACGCTGAGCCCCAGAAGTCACTCTATCACACTGCATGGGCTCAGAAGCTGGCTCACAAGGCAACACTATCTCACGCATACCTCTGCGCTCACGCAAACGTCTGTCAATTTGAATAGCCAAAGACATAGAATCATTGAGACCAGAGGGAGCAGGGAATCCCACCATAACATCCTTTACATTCTCTGACAGCCCCTTCCGAAAAAGGGCTACCAAGGCATCATCATTCCATTTGGTCAGGACTGCCCACTTTCGGAATTTCTGACAGTACAACTCAGCGTCTTCAAGACCCTGATTTAATGCCAACAAGGTTTTTTCAGCTTGATCAGTGACATTAGGTTCATCGTACAATAACCCCAGAGCCAGAAAAAATGCATCAATATCATTCAAAACAGGATCCCCAGGTGTCAGGGAAAAAGCCCAATCCTGAGGATCGCCGCGCAGGAGAGAGATGACAATCTGGCATGGGAATCCTAGGTTCCACAACCGGCAACCTAGCAAGATAGGTAGCAATACTCCGAACCTCAGTGGCAAGCTGATCCACACGGGCAGACAACTGTGCAAACTCCATTGAGAGAAAAAAAAATCCTCCTCAGCACCCAGAAAAAGAGGGAAAAAATGCAACAGACAGAAAAAAGAAAAAAAAAAAATCTCTGACAACTTTTTTCTTTCCACACTATTTTTCCCTTCTGTGAGTACCATATAATTTTCAGTTATGGCCGGTGATACTGTTATGTTTCGGTAGCTGAGGAGGACAGGAACAACAGCAGGGCAGCCGAACACCTGAGATGTTGGTAACTGATGGGTTGCAGATTCCTAAACTAACGACACAACTAGAGGTAGCCGTGGAGCGTTCCTACGTTGATCCTAGATGCCTCGTCACAGCCTGAGAGATAACTACACCTAAAGGCAGAAAGATGAAAGCTATCTGCCCCGGAGCAGATCCCCAAAGAAAATAGGAAGCCCCCAAACATATAATGGCGGTTAGACAAGATGAAAATACAAACATAGGCAGAAAATAGACTGAGCAAACGCTGGGCCCACAAGCTGACTAAATAAGATAGGAAAAGAGAGATTACTTTCTGCAACCCAGAAAACCCTACAAAAATCCAACAATTCTGATTACAAAAATACTGAGATCACACGATCTCGCCACCCACTAAAATCAGATTTCAGTGTGAACAAAAATCAAGCCGCAGCCGCTGAAAAAACAGGAAAAGGCAAATGAGCAAATAACAGTGGCTGCAGATAAACTGTGAGGAGCTCAGGCCCCAGGAGGGGACCTGGCTGACCTCCACAAAAGTGCAGAAAACAATGCAAAAAGCAAGCACAAAAAGAAAAGCAAAAAATATCTTATCTGAAAGCAGGAGATGCAGGCAAGACTCCAGCAAACTTCCAAATGAACCAGGAACCACAATTGAGACAAGAACAATTGATCACCGGCAACCATCATGGGAGGGAACCTCCCTTATATCAGACCAGTCAGTGAACCCAGATTGCCACTCCTCGCAGAAAGGTTCAGTACTGTCTGTAACCACCAGAGGGAGCCTCTGCTCAGAAACCATCTCTAGCACATTCATAACAGGTCCCCATATAATGATCCATGCAAAATATGGAGCTCTCCTCTGCACTGTGCTGCGTTCTGCGCTGTTACGGCTCAGGAAAGGGCACTGTGGAAAGACTCCCCATCATCATCATTGCCTCCCCATCATAATCATCCTTGCCTCCCCATCATCATCTCCTCCCCATCAATATCACCATTCTCTCCCCATCATCATCGCCTCTCCATCATCATCATCATTGCCTGCCCATCATCATCGCCTACCCATCATCATCGCCTCCCCATCATCATTGCTCTCCATCATCATCGCCTCCTAATCATCATTGCCTCCCCATCATCATCGCCTCCCCATCATCATCGCCTCCCCATCATCATCATTGCCTCGTCACCACTATCACTGCCTCCCCCCACCACCATCACACATACAGCACCACACACAGACAGCACCGCAGCACTCTCTCACATACACACACAAAGGACCAAAACCATCTGGTGTGGCCGAAGAAGTGGTCCAACCTGGAGACGGACTATGCCTTGTAGCCACGCTCAAGGCCTACGTTGGGGGTTTGAGACAGGTCCCCCATATTGTACTCAGAGAGGAAAAGTTACCCTGGTTCAGGATTTAACTGAACCCTGTTGAACTTGATAAAAGTTATATTGCACTAAGTATAAAGAACGTTTTATAGTACTTGAAAGTTTTATTGCACTTAAAGGGAGTCTGTCACCACATTTTTGGACTATGAGATGTGACCACCGCCATCAGGGGCTTATCTACAGCATTCTGTAATGCTGTAGATAAGCCCCCGATGTCACCTGAAAGAGAAGAAAAACGAGTCATATTATACTCACCCAGGGGCGGTCCGCCGTCTGGTCCGATGGGCGTCGTGGCTCCAATTTCTTCTTTTCTGGCAGGGCCGACTTCCACCTGCCCACCGCGGCCAGCTGCACACCCAGGAGCTGGCGGCTCAGCTCCTCCACTTGTACTTCTAAGAACTCTGGGTCCATGGCTGTCGGTGGGTCCGGGTCCTCACTCCGTCAGCTGGGGAAGTCCTCTCCTGCTCCCCCATGCTCCAGGTCACCACCGCTTGCCATCTTGGTTGCCTGGTTCTCTGCAGCACCCACATGGCATCCTCACTGTCTTCTCTGTGGGCCAGGTTTCTTCTTTTTCCCGCCATCCAGGATCAGGAGGTGGATCTCACTGGCCAACTGACAGGTCCTTTGGGTACAGTAATACTTTGAGTGGGCGGCCATGATCTTCGCGCCCTTACTCTGGTACCGCCCATGATGACATGCCTCTCAGTGATCCATGTGGGTCAGCAATGGCGACCATTAAACAGCTCAGCACAATCTGTGGCGCACAGGACCCGATTTATCGGGTCAGTCCATCCTGTTCGTGTCGCAGGTAAACAAAGTGGGTGCATGAAATGAAGTAAAATTCAGGATGAACGAAAGGCAGAAACAAAAAACTAAATGTATAGGGGTGTTGTTTATCACAATACAGCACAGTTTAGCTTAAAAAAAAATTGGATTTCGGAGTTGGACAACCTCTTTAAGTTGTAAGACATGTTTGGGAGAAGGAAAGGAAACCAGGCTATTGCTAATATGCCATCAAACAGCCATGCTTTTCTATTAGGATGTGTTGCCTTGTATTGTAGCAGCTTAATCATAATAATGAATAAAGATTCCATTTACAACAGAATGAGAGCATGTTTTAATTACATTTATCAGTGTATCAACTCAGATAATTACTGTAAGTCTTAAATCCCCAAGCATTCAAAGTAGATGAGTTGATAAAAATAGATGAAGACTTTCCGGTATCTGCAATGTCTAGGCAAGAGAAAATGTTTAATGTTTATCTTCATTACTTTCTCATTAACCCTAGCATGCGTGACGTGACGTCACAAATCTACACTTTTACGTAACGGTAGCCTTTTATGCCCCCATGCAAATCATATGGAGAAACTCACATAAATAACTTTTACAAGTTTATTTCAAAATTGCAAAATAAGATATGAATAATGCACAACATTTTAATTACCATATATACTCGTGTATAAGCCGAGATTTTCAGCACATTTTTATGTGCTGAAAACGCACCTCTTGGCTTATACACGAGTCATTGCCTGCGGGGAGGGAGGATGGGGGAGCAGAAAGCATCATACTCGCCCTCCTGGCATCATCGTCATCGCTGCATGTCAGTCCCTGCATCTGGATCGCCTGCCAGGGCAGTGGGGTACTCGGTACCAGGCCGGTGTCTTAAAGGGATGTGTCACGGCAGCGGTGACCCGGTCCTTGGCCCTGGGCGTCCAATGAAAGGGAATATTTACAGGTGATGTTAAGAGTTTGTATTGAAGTGTTCGTGATGCCACCTGTGGTTTCTGGTCAGAGGTGACCAGCTCTGCAGTGCAGATCCTTTGGGACTGATGGTGTGATGCAGCAGAGTTGGTATAGCTCTCCACAGGCAGAGCTCTGTCCCAAGGCAGATATAATATAAGGTAGATGTAGCAGAGTGGAGTGTGTGCCGCAGGAAGTAATTGAAGAGACAATCAGATGCAGTATCAAAGGCTTTACTCACAATTCTGGCTGCAGCACAGATGCTCGCTTGGTACAGTGTTCTCCAGTTGAGGGACTCCGCAAACTCCCAGGTAGATCCGGATACATCTTTCCAGGACTCCTTTCAATATGTTCCATTCTCTGTCATCTCACTGTGTTGTCTTACTCGCCTCTCCTTCCTGTCCAACACCTCGCAATCAGTGTCCCAAGCCAGTAGCCGTGGACCCTGTTGGACCACGTCTTCTCTGCGTTTCCTTGCTCCTATATGGCTACCTTTTCAGCAAAGATAATTGCGGTTCAGTAGCTGAGGCAACTAGAGATGCCACTGCCTCTGGCTTGCTAGCTGAGTCTTAAAGTTCTCTACTAGGCTAAGGGGCCGGTGTCCCAAGGACCCCTTCTATCCTTCCAGAAGCTTCCCTCTGTTCTTCTCTCTCTAACGTTCTCTGTCTGGGGCCTAGCTGCTACCAGGTCCAGGTCCCCTCCAAGACTCTATGTCTAGACTCACTTTCCCGCTTTCCCAAGCTTCATTTCCCCTCCTTCTTACTTTCTCCACCCACCTATCAACACCCTTTCCTATCCAGCCAGGGACGAGACCATGCTCCCTATAGGGTACGTCCAGGATGCCCGGCTGCTATAGTCTGTGTTGGGTGCAGGTGTTAGAGTCATGGGTGGTGCACCCTCCTTACCTGAGAGTGGGGTATCACACCTCTGGATGAGGTGCAATACCTCTGTGGCGACTGAACCCTCAGGGGCGCCACACATCTCAGTCCGGGCGCGGCATCTCTCTTCCTGTCTTCCTTTCAAGGCTGAGCAGTCACGTGGTACCACTCATTAAAGTAATGAATATGCACGCGTCTCCACTCCCATAGGCGTGGAGCGCGTATGCATTACTTTAATGAGCAGCACCACGTGCAGGGACTGAGATGTAGCAGCGCTAGAAGGGTGAGTAGGACTGGGGGAGGGTCAGAGGGCACGATGACGTGTTTAGTGCGCGCCCTCTGCATGAACAGTCACTGCAGAGAGACGGAAGACACAGCGGCGTGCGATGGTGGAATGGGGACAGGTGAATATTGCAAGTCCCGGGGGCCTGAGCAAGCGGCGACACCGGCACCTGGCCCCCATAGCACACCGGTGTCCCAACCTGCTAAGGACACCGGCACCTGGCCCCCAGCGACGAGAGGTGAGTATGTCATTTTTTTTTTAATTGCAGCAGCATATGGGGCATATTTTATTATGGAGCATGTTATGGGGCCCTCAACCTTTATGGAGCATTATGTGGGGCATATTTTATTATGGAGCATCTTATGGGGCCATCAACCTTTTATGGAGCATTATGTGGGGCATATTTTATTGTGGAGCATCTTTTTGGGCCATCAACCTTTATGGAGCATTATGTGGGGCATATTTTAATGTGGAGCGTCTTAGTCTTATGGGGCCATTAACCTTTATGGAGCATTGTATGGGGCATATTTTAATGTGGAGCATGTTATGGGGTCATCAACCTTTATGTAGCATTATATGGGGCATATTTTATTATGGAGCATCTTATGGGGCCATCAACCTTTATGGAGCATTATGTGGGGCATATTTTAATGTGGAGCATCTTATGGGGCCATCATTAACTTTTATGGAGCATTATATGGGGCTTATTTTTCTATGGAGCATCTTATGTGGCCATCATTAACCTTTGTGCAGCATTATATGGGGCATAGTTTAATGTGGAGCATCTTAGAGCCATCATGGTGTATTTTGTATGGAGTATCTTGTGAGGTCCATCATGAACTGTATGAAGCATTATATGGGGCTCCTGATTCAATATGGATATTCAAAAACATTTAACCTACTGATGTCTCAATTAATTTTACTTTTATTTGTATTTATTTTTATTTTTGAAATTTACCAGTATCTGCTGCATTTCCACCCTAGGCTTATACTCGAGTCAATAAGTTTACCTAGTTTTTTGTGGCAAAATTAGGGGCCTCGGCTTATACTCGGTCGGCTTATACTCGAGTGTATACGGTATAACCGTATTTTTTGGACCATAAGACGCACTTTTTTCCCCAACATGGCCGCCAGGGACCTCCGGAAAGATGGCCGCCGCAACGAGAAATTCAAATCTCGGCATTGAGATCTCTTCCTGAGATCTCGTCTCCCGAGATCTCGGGACAAGATCTCGTTGCCGAGATTTTAATTTCTCGTTGCGGCGGCCATCTTTCCGGAGGTCCCTGGCGGCCATGTTTCTGGAAGCCACCGCATCGCAGCAGTGGAGCTGCGGGGGCTTTCGGGCTACGACGAAATGCCGGCGGAGCCCCCCACGCAGCAGAGTCCCGCTGCAGCCACATGAGAGCCCCGACACCACCGCACCGGAGGCTGCATTGGGACCGCCACCACGGGATTGGTGAGTACTGTATATTGTGACCCCACAGCGCATAGCAAACCCCACAGAGCACAGCAAACCCCACAGAGCACAGCAAACCCCACAGCGCACAGCAAACCCCACAGAGCACAGCAAACCCCACAGAGCACAGCAAACCCCACAGAGCACAGCAAACCCACAGAGCACAGCAAACCCACAGAGCACAGCAAACCCACAGCGCACAGCAAACCCCACAGAGCACAGCAAACCCCACAGCGCACAGCAAACCCCACAGAGCACAGCAAACCCCACAGAGCACAGCAAACCCCACAGAGCACAGCAAACCCCACAGAGCACAGCAAACCCCACAGCACACAGCAAACCCCACAGAGCACAGCAAACCCCACAGAGCACAGCAAACCCCACAGAGCACCCCTGGACCACTGAATGACCCCTGTGACCACTCATCTACCTGTGCTGACCCTTCGCTGGTAAGCTGAATTCGGACTGTAAGACGGACTCACATTTGAAACATTATTTTTTTTCCCTATTTTCCTTCTGAAAATTTGGGGTGCGTCTTATGGTCCGGTGCGTCTCATAGTCCGAAAAATACGGTAATTTTAGACAGAAAACACCAAAAAACATTTTTTTTCCAAATTTCAAACAAAGATCTGAAAAACACACAAAGGTATATAAATCTAGAGTAAACTAGCTGCAGCTACATTTCTTTCCTAACTTTTTCTTTTCAGTTTTATTGGTCTTCCAAACAATTTTCATATTGCCATTGCTGACTAGATTTTCGCAAACTAAAAGAAAAAACAATGAACATAATCAAAGTTGTCCACTATTTGCTTGTGTGTGACACACTGTAAGGGTAAAGTGCCCCCTTCCTCCTCTCACAGCAGCTCTAACCTTTTATACTTTCTTTTAGGTTGTGTACAATTCTCTGGATTTTTGTAGCTCACAAGCTCTACCCTTTGCAAGCTTCTTATAGAAACAAAGAGACTTAAAATGAGTCAGACTTCCTCCCAACATTATATCATCACAGGTCCTTTAGCAGTTACCTCACAGTGTATACTGACCTCAGTACTCTCTACACAGCTCATTACTGTGTTCAGAAGTACCTGAGATGATGTCATGGCCTTATCTCTCCCTCCGAAAATCATATCACATCCTCACATGGCATGATCCACCCCCCCCGGCCCCTCCACCAGCTACCCTGCAACCCTGACTACAAATAACTTAACTTGAGACACAAACACTGCTGAGTACATGATAAAAATAGCAGGGGCCTAAAAGGCCCCCGTTCTGTACAGATGTGGTTTTCCCCAAAAAAGCATTATTACACCAAAATGCCTATCAAAAAAATTATATGAACAACTGTATATTACCAACAACGACATACTTGAGGAATACCTATAGTTTCAAAATTCTAACTAAAGTCATTTTGCAGATAACAGCAAAAAGTAAGCACCCCCGATACGCATTGTAGGGTTAATAATTAAAATCAAATTAGGCATTTTACATACAACAGATAAAACTATTTAGTTGCTAACCATCCTCTGATCACCAACCTTCTTTATTTTGTATAAATCAAACTTTTGTTTTTAAGCCCAACTTGACTTAAAAAAAAAAGGTTGGTAGCTTTCTCATTCTATAACAGTGAGGGAATACCACATACTCCATCCCTGATTAAGGAGAGCATGCATCTCAGGAACACGTTGGATTGTTTGTGGACCTTGCTGTGTACCATAGAGTATCCAGACGTCACAATTGAATACCTGGAGCTCCATTTTTGAACTGCAAGAGACACTGGGGAAATTTTCTACCAGCTGGGGCACTTTCCACAAAGTATTCTGGTTGATATGTCGCTGAACCTATACAAAAACCACTTCTTGGACATTAAAAGGGTTATTCGGCCATGGAGTACAAGTCTGCAGTCACCTTATATGATTGCAGACTTGTGAATCCTTACAGCATGCAATGCACGTTGTGAGGATTCTCCGGTGCCAGCAGTGGCTGTTCATGCGACCGCAAGTATGAAATCTGCATATTTACAGACACATTCCAACTAGATGTGTCCAGCCTTGCTTTATACACTTGCATTTAGCAAGGCTGTGCACGTCTAGTTGGAAAGTGACCACATGTATGTAAATAGCGTAATTGCATTCACATGAACATCTGGCACCAGTACTGGAGAATCCTCACAACCAGGGCCACCATCAGGGCATTACTGCCATTAATGGCGTATGGGGCCCAATGAGCAGAGTGGCCCCCTTTGTTCTGCTCACCGGGACCGAGTGGCAGCATCCTGCCGCTTCAGTAATCGACTGCATATCCTCCGACGCACGATCAGTTAAAATCTGTTGCCATGTAGGAGATTCCTCCCGCACGGTAACGGTTAAAAGCCTCCAGCCAATCACAGGCCGTCAGCTGACGTCAGCGCACACGTCGCTGACGTATGACGTCACTGTCATACGCTGAAAGACGCTGCGCGCCTCAACCGAATCAGAGAGGAGGACACACCGCAAGAGCTCGGCCAGATGAGGAAATTTTTTTTTTTTTTTGCATAGCTGCGGTATGGGGCATATTATACCGGTATGGGGGTGCATTATACCACTATGGGGGGAAGGGAAACAAAAGGAAAGGTTATGCATTATATTATGAGGTGCATTATATCCCTATGGGCTGCTGCATTATACTATGAGGTACATTATATCCCTATGAGGCTGCTACTTATACTATGGGGCTGCTACATAATACTTTGAGGTTCATTATATCACTATGAGGCTGCTACATTATACTATGGGGCTGCTATATTATACTATGAGGTGCATTATATCCCTATGGGGCTGCTATATTATACTATGAGGTGCATTATATCCCTATGGGGCTGCTACATTATGCTATGGGGCTGCTGCATTATACTATGGGGCTGCTGCATTATACTATGAGGTGCATTATATCCCTATAGGGCTGTTACATTATACTATGGGGCTGATACATTATACTATGGGGCTGATGCATTATACTATGGGGCTACTGCATTATACTATGTGTGCATTATACCATGAGGTGCATTATATCCCTATGGGGCTGCTACATTATACTATGGGGCAGATGCATTATACTATGGGGCTGCTGCATTATACTATGTGTGCAATATACCATGAGGTGCATTATATCCCTATGGGGCTGCTGCATTATTCTATGAGGTGCATTATATCCCTATGAGGCTGCTACATTATACCATGGGGCTGCTACATTATACTATGAGATTAAAATTGTAACAAGGAAATCAATGGGAAGAATGGGGGACTAAAAAGTGACAGATGCAAAAAACCGCATGACGAAAAAACGGCAGGGACAAGGAAAAGTGTCCCCATGAACAGTACAAGTATGGCCACAATCACAAGTCAGATGAAAGAACAATCATATAGTACACATGACACAGCTGTATAGACAGAATGCTCAAAGTATCTGAAACACATACATCTCAAGAATAACATAATATATAAAGCATAAGAATCAGATAACAGGTATAACAGTATACGGGAGAACAATAAGTGCTCAGATACCTGGGCGATGCGGTCGGGTCTCGGGGAGGCTGATCCTGGCGGCGTCAGGAAGGGGGGGCAGAGTCTCCACTGCTGGAACCGGAAGTGGGTCACCGGCCAGCGTTTTTTTGAAAAATTGGCGCGGCTGCATCATGGCCGGGCGGCGCCTGCTGTGGGGGCGGCAGGGAAGTGCAGGGGGAGCTGTGGGGCGGGGAGTAGGAGGGGGTAGACCCCTGGCAGCACCTGCAAACCCGGATATCCGGGGGAGGATATAAGGAGCCTATGAAGCTGGGAAAGCGCTTCTGCCCCATTTCTTACAATGGACACTGCAGAAGCTCCCTCAGTACAGCAGGAGAGCCAGCAGCCGCAGCAGACAGAGCGCTCCTCTTCAATGGCCAGGGGCGCCAGCCGCAGGAGTTCCTCAGCTGTGAAAAAGACCCCTCCCCGTGATCCGGTACCTACTGCTGTATGGACTGGGTAAGAGATCGTCATACTTAGAATACCCAGTAATGCAGTTTCCCCCATTCTGTGTTCCGTTACTAGGGGAAGAAGTGTTCGGTGAAAAGCAAGCAGAGGGAATGTGCCTTTTGTGCTTGCCCTCTGCCAGACGCTTGCCCTAAAAGGTTATGCCAGCCGTGCACGCGGCAGACGGTAGGGCATTAAAGGGGAAAGAAAGAAGTAGGGGCCTGGGATGAAATAGTAACCCCCCCTGCCCCTTCCCTTTTTAGATAGCGGAGGAGACTCCAGATTTCACCGAGAGCCTGAAAGGCTAAGTGCACACGTTTGCAGAATGTTTGCAGAATATTCCTGAGCAAAACCGGACTTTTTTCGCGGCAAAACGCAAAATTAATGGACATGTTGCTAGATTTTCCGCGATGCGTTTTTTTCGCGGAAAAAAACGCACCATGTGCACAAAAATTGCGGAATTCATTCTAAATGATAGGATGCTTAATACATGCGTTTTTGATGCGTTTTTTCCCGCGAAAAAAACGCAAATATTCCTGAACGTGTGCACTTAGCCTAAGGGCGGAGATGAAGGCGTCCGTAGGACACGGAAAATCTTCCAGGCGTAGGACTGTACCTGTGGTATCTGATTCAGATTCTCCCGCCGCCCATGACAAGGGTGAAGTTGTTTCAGGACCCTCTTCGCCTTCCTCTTCGGCTTCTTCCTCTTCTTCTACAGAAGACGCTACTCGATTTTGTTTTCCCTTGGACCAGATGGACAAACTTGTCAAATCCGTTAGGTCCACCATGGGGGTAGAGGAGGCGAGGCCAGAACTCTCAGTACAGGATCTGATGTTCGGTGGTCTAAATCCAAAAAAACGCAGATCCTTTCCACTAAACAGTAGCATCCAAGGCCTTAAAGATAGAGAGTGGAAGAAGCCAGAAAAAACAGGCTCCTTACCCCAAGCGTTTAAACGGAGATATCCCTTTGAAGAGCCCTTGACAGGTAGATGGGATAAGGCCCCGAAGCTGGATGCAGCAGTGGCGAAGGCTTCCAAAAAATCCTCCATCCCATTCGATGATATGGGATCTTTGAAAGATCCACTAGACAAAAAGGCAGACTCCTTCTTGAAAGGGACATGGGAGATGTCGGCAGGTGCCCTGAGGCCAGCGGTTGCAGCCACTTGTACAGCCAGATCAATGATGGTCTGGCTAGACCAATTAGAGTCCCAGTTAGCAGATGGAACCTCTAGGGGGTCAATCCGAAAGACCTTGCCGATAATTCAGAACGCGGCGGCTTTCCTGGCTGATTCCTCAGCGGACTCAGTAAAGATGGTTGCCAGAGCAGCAGGTCTGTCTAATGCAGCGCGAAGGGCGTTGTGGCTAAAATGTTGGCCGGGCGATATTCAGGCCAGATCTCGCCTCTGCTCCATTCCATGTGATGGCGAATATCTTTTTGGCCCGGTCCTGGACGAGCTTCTGGAAAAGGCCGGGGACGACAATAAAAAGTTTCCCAGTCTTTGGACTCCTTCCTACAAGAGACCTTTCAGCAGAAGGAGGTTCAGCCGTAGAAGGTCGTCCAGGGAGCGAGCCAAATGGGATGAAAAGAGGCGAAAGAGGTACAGGGTTTATGTTTAGGGGTCCTCCTAGGGAAACCAAAAAACCCTCGCAATGACTAGCGATACCAGTAGGAGGCAGATTGATGGCCTTCTACCCGGCCTGGTCAGAAATCTCAAGCAGTAGCTGGATCCTTAGTCTCATAGCTACAGGGCTGCGGTTAGAATTCTCCTTGGTACCTCGGGATAACTTTAAAATTACCCCCCTCAGGTCATCCCTATCAGAGCAGGCCGCTCTGGAGTTGGAAGTTCAGGAGCTTTGCGCTAAAAAAGTCTTAGTGGAGGTGCCGGAAGCAGAGCGGGGTAAAGGGTTTTACTCCCCTCTGTTTTTGATCCGTAAACCGGACGGTTCTTTTAGAACAATTATTAATTTGAAAGCCCTCAATAAATTTCTGGTTATTCACCCGTTTAAAATGGAAACGGTCAGCTCAGCAATAAAGCTTCTGTTTGAAAATTGCTTTATGGTGGTGTTAGATCTGAAAGACGCTTATTACCACGTACCGATCCATGTGGAGCATCAGCGTTTCCTCAGAGTAGCAGTCCAGATGGGGGAATCGCTGCAACATTTTCAATATAGCGCCCTTCCTTTTGGCTTGGCGGTTGCCCCACGAGTATTCACTAAAGTTATGTCGGAGGTCATGGCCCACTTACGTGAATCCAATATGATTATAATTATAGTTCCCTACCTCGACGACTTTCTTATCATTGGAAAAACTGCAGAACATTGCCTAGAGCAACTGCAAAGAGCAATATCTACCTTAGAGCGGCTGGGATGGCTAATAAATACCAAAAAGTCTCGTTTGAATCCAATGAGGGTCCAGCAGTTTCTAGGGCTAATTCTAGATTCACGGAATCAGAACTGTAGTTTACCGTCAGACAAATTGATTCGCTTACGGCACCAGGTCCTAAACGCTTCCAATAACCCCTCCATGTCTCTTAGGAAGGCCATGTCCCTTTTGGGCTCCCTCTCGTCCTGTATCCCTGCGGTTCAGTGGGCTCAATTCCACACAAGGACGCTGCAGGCTGAGGTCTTGTTGTATCAAAATTTTCTAGGTGGTTACCTAGAAGGCCAGCTATCCTTGTCCCAGGCTACTATAAGATCCCTGGATTGGTGGAAAGAGGAGACGAACCTGGCTAAGGGGGTTCCCTGGGAATATGAAATATCCCGGATAGTCACGACAGACGCAAGCCCCTCGGGGTGGGGGGCTCATATGGGGAACGTTATGGTTCAGGGCTTATGGGAGCTGGATCAAATTCAAATGTCTTCTAATATGAAGGAGTTAACGGCGGTAGAGCTAGCGATTAAAAAGCTCCTTGTCTATCTACAGGGTCACCACGTTCAAGTGCTCTCCGACAATCGTGTCACAGTCGCTTACGTCAACCACCAGGGTGGTACTCGTACCGGTCCTCTCATGGAAGTGGCAAGGCGCCTACTCCAGATAGCAGAACGACACTTTCTTTCTCTAACGGCTCTACATATAAGGGGAGAAGAAAATACCAAGGCGGACTTCTTAAGCCGCAATCTCCTGAGTCAAGGAGAGTGGTCATTAAAGACTTCCATCTTCGACCTGATTGTGCAGAGATGGGGTCAACCAGAGATAGATCTCTTTGCTACCAAAAGCAACAGGAAAGTGAGACGGTTCTGCTCTCTGAATCCCAGAGAACGCCCCCTGTCAGTGGACGCTCTTCTATTAAAGTGGAATTTCAATCTAGCGTACGCCTTCCCTCCCTTGTCCTTACTTCCCCTAGTGTTGAGGAAGGTCAGGAAAGACAGGGCGATGGTAATAGTAGTTGCTCCCTTCTGGCCCAGGAGGGCATGGTTTTCATGTCTCAGGAACATGTCGATAGCCGACCCGTGGGTCCTGCCGGATATTCCCGATCTGCTCTCCCAAGGTCCAGTCTACCATCCTCGAGTAGCGGGCCTCCACCTGACGGCGTGGATTTTGAATGGTCACTGCTGAGAGATAAGGTGTAATGTATGTAGTACAGTTCATATAGCGTCTTGTGCTTGGGTGCGATGAAAATAAATGAGACACAGGTTTGATATAGAAAGTCTTGTATTACTTCATACAAGTTGGCAAAAATAGTCACACAGTTTGCAGACACAGAAGCAGGAGACACAGCAGGCCAGAGTAATCTAAGCTCAGCAATCACTCTCCACAACAGGTTCAGGATCTTCTTCTCTGTTACCGTAAGTCCATGCAAACGTGGGTCTTTCAAAGAGCAGGGTTCAGAGTCCACAAGTGCTTCAGAGTTCCTTAGTAGGAATAGCTGGAGTACAAGGTCCAAGGCTTTAGGAGTCAGGTCACAGGTTCACTGCAGGCTAGATTCTGAAGCACTGATTGCTCAGCTGTGGCTGCTTAAGAAGCAAAAGGAGAGAATCAGGGTGGGAACATGCAAGCTGGAAACTCCATTTTGACTGAGGGCAAGATAGCTGCAGCAAGACAGAAAGTAAAATGGCTGACGAACAAACTGAGTTTCAGGAACATGTACACAGAACCTTACATTACTCCCCCTTAGGGACAACCTCCGGATGACCTCAGGCCAGGCTTGTGTGGGTACCTCTGATGAAACTGACGGAGCAAGCGAGGAGCATTAACGTTATTGACTGGTTCCCATGAGTTGTCCTCCACTGGGTAGCCCTGCCATTTAATCAGATATTGTAACTGATTTCTATACAACCTGGAATCTAAAATCCTTTCCACCACAAATTCTTCCTGACCATCGACTAGCACTGGGTCAGGGCAAGGAGAAGAACGTCCAGGAAACGTATTGGGTGTCGCAGCCTTTAGTAGGGATACATGAAAGACAGGGTGAATTCTCATAGTTCTGGGCAGTTGAAGACGACAAGCAACGGCACTTATAATTTTACTGATTTTATAGGGTCCAATGTACTTATGTCCCAACTTAGACGATGGAATCCTTAACTTAAGATTTCTGGTTGACAGCCAGACCAAGTCTCCTACCTTGAAAGCTGGTGCAGGTTTACGAAATTTATCTGCTGCTTTCTTGTACCTTTCCTGAGCCGATTCCAGATTCTCCTTTAGAAGATCCATATTCTTCTGTAAAGACGTGATTCTTTCAGCCACTGCTGGTAAAGGCGTTTCTATGGGAAATCGTGGTAGAATGTTAGGATGATAACCTAGATTAGAGTAAAAAGGAGACTGCTTAGTGGAGGCACTCTGAGAGTTGTTATACGAGAACTCAGCTAATGGAAGTAGATCCACCCAATCATCCTGTAGGTGGCAGATAAAGCAGCGGAGATACTGCTCCAGGGTTTGATTGGTTCGTTCGGTCTGTCCATTAGTCTGGGGATGAAAAGCAGAAGAAAGGTTTACTTTAATGTCCAATGCTGCACAGAAATTTTGCCAAAACCTAGAAGTGAATTGCACCCCTCTATCCGAAATAACCTCATCCGGTACTCCATGTAAGCGAAACACATCTTTAATCATCAAATCTGATGTCTGTTTTGCAGTGGGTAAGCCGACACAAGGATAAAATGAGCTGCCTTTGTTAGACGGTCAACCACCACTAGAATGGTGTTCTTCCCTTGAGAGGTTGGTAACTCCACAATGAAGTCCATAGAAATGGATCCCCACGGGCGGGACGGGGTGGGAAGAGGCTGTAACAGACCAGTTGGTGAGGAGCGAGGTGTTTTGCATCTTGCACAGACTTCACATGAAGTGACATAGTTTAAAACATCCTTCCTGCAAGTGGGCCACCAAAGAAACGAGAGAGAATGTCAGGATCCCGTCTGGGTTGGAGCCGATGTTACTGCAAACACTAGGGAAAGCAGAGGCAGGTAGCGTAGTCAGAAGGCAGGCCGAGGTCGGTACACAGGAAAGCAGTGTTTGTAACAGCAGGAACAGCAGGAGAAAGAGCTTGACTAAAGGCTGGAAGCACAATAATCTCGCAATGACACACCCACAGGGCCAGGTTTATATAGGGTGTGTAATTGGCAATCAGAGGCCCAATCAAGAGAGCACTAGGTGTAGCCAATCAGGAAGAACAGTCAATGGTATCTGGGTTCAGCAAGGAACTTTGCAGCCAGCAGAATAGCTCAGATGGTAGAGCTGCTGGCCAGTGGACAAGAGGTACTGGGTTCGACTCCTGACAGTACTCCCCTCCTTCCAGGATGGCCTCTGGACATCTCAGGAGCTGGCTTATCCGGGTACCTTTGATGAAAGGCTCTTGTTAGTCTAGGAGCATGGACGTTGTCCCTTGGTTCCCATGAATTTTCCTCTGGTCCGTAACCCTTCCACTGCACCAGATACTGCAGTTTACCTCTGAATTTTCGGGAGTCCAGAATCTTATCCACAATGTATTCTTCTTCACCACGGATCCTTTCTGGTGGAGGAGGTGGCTGAATTCTTCCTGGAAACGGGTTTTCACAGAAGGGTTTGAGCAAGGATATGTGAAACACTGGATGAATCTTTAGATTGTTGGGAAGTTTTAAACGAAAAGCAACCTGGTTAATTTTTGCAGAAATTTGAAAAGGTCCAATGAATTTCTGACCCAATTTGGAGGATGGCACATGTGTCTTAAGGTTTTTAGTGGACAGCCAAACTTTGTCTCCAACCTGAAGAGCAGGGGGCACTCTCCGATGTTTATCTGCTGCTTCCTTATATTCTTCCTGGGTCTTGAGCAATATCTCTGATAATTCCTTCTGGGATTCCTGTAATTTTGTAAGCCTGTCATTAACAGCAGGAATGGGAGTGTTCACTGGCAGATTAGGGATAAATACTGGATGTACTCCATAATTAGCAAAAAATGGGGTTTGAGATGTAGCGCTATGTATGGAGTTGTTGTAGGCAAACTCTGCTGTTGGTAAATAGTCCACCCAGTCATCCTGAAGATAGGAAATGAAGCAACGGAGGTATTGCTCCAAAGTCTGGTTCGTTCTCTCCGTCTGGCCATTGGACTGAGGATGGAAAGCGGTAGAAAGATTCACCGTGACTCCCAAGGCTGTACAGAAACTCTTCCAAAATTTTGACGTAAACTGAACGCCTCTGTCAGACACCACGCTGTCAGGAATTCCATGTAACCTGAATACTTCTTTGATCATCAGTTCTGCAGTTTTTTCAGCAGTAGGAATTCCTTCAGTTGGAATAAAGTGGGCCATTTTTGTGAGTCGGTCCACTATGACAAGGATGACGGTCATCTGTTTGGAAGGGGGTAGTTCCACAATAAAATCCATGGAAATAGATCCCCAAGGCCTGGATGGAACTGGGAGTGGTTGCAAGAGTCCTAGAGGAGACGATCGTAGGGGTCTTGTTTCGTGCGCATGTTAAACAGGTTGAAACATATTTCCTCACGTCCTTCCTACAATTAGGCCACCAAAAGAAACGAAGTAGTAAGACTTGTGTTTTTGCAACTCCAGGATGTCCTGCCAGTTTAGAATCATGGACACTTTTGAGGACTTCAAGGCGAGAAGATTCAGGTACATATATTTCGTGTTTCTGCATCCAAAACCCCTCTTTGAATGAAAGATCGACGTCTTCCGAAGGATGGTTAAGGAAAGAGTCCTCTTGATATCCATCTTTAATTCTATTACCTAGTCCTCTAGAGTGCAATATTCCCAAAAAATTTTTAGGGCCTAGAATTGTATCATCATTACTAGACCTCTCCTGAGGTTCCGAACACATCCTGGACAGGGCGTCAGCCTTGCCATTCCTTGAACCAGGCCGGTAAGAGATTATAAAATTGAATCTTGAGAAAAATAAGGCCCATCGTGCTTGTCTTGCAGACAATCTTTTTGCTGTACGGAGGAATTCAAGATTCTTGTGGTCCGTGAGGACAGTCACAGGGTGATTGGCACCTTCCAGAAGATGTCTCCACTCGGAGAAGGCAACTTTAATGGCTAACAGTTCTTTATTACCAATGTCGTAGTTCTTTTCTGCAGATGACATGGTGTGGGAAAGAAACGCACATGGGTGAAGTTGCATCTTGTCCCCAACTCGCTGAGACAGAATAGCTCCCACTGCAGAGTCCGAGGCGTCCACTTCGACAGTAAATGGCAATTCAGGATTTGGGTGTACTAACAATGGAGCAGACGTAAAAAGAGTTTTCAACTTGTCAAAAGCCTCCTGTGCCTCTGGAGACCAGAAAAATGCTTTTGTCTTTTTTGTTAGTGTAGTAATTGGTAGTATGATCCGTGAAAAGTTCTTTATAAATTTTCGGTAAAAATTTGCAAATCCTATGAAACGCTGGACGTCTTTTAAATTTCTTGGAACAGGCCAGTCCACTACAGCATTGATTTTGCCGGGATCCATGCTCAGACCTTCTGGGGAGATGATATATCCCAGAAATTGGATACTGGTTTGTTCAAACTCACATTTTTCAAGTTTAATGTAGAGATGGTTCTCCTGTAGTCGTTCCAAGACTAACTGGACGTGCCTGCGATGCTCTTCCAAGGTGTCTGAAAATATAAGAATGTCATCGAGATAAGCCACAACGAATTGGTCCAAGAAATCTCGAAATACATCATTAATAAAATGTTGAAAGGTGGCTGGGGCATTGCTAAGGCCAAAGGTCATAACAAGAGATTCAAAATGTCCATATCTCGTTCTGAAGGCGGTCTTCCACTCATCTCCTGGGCGAATCCGTATGAGGTTGTAAGCCCCTCTAAGATCCAGCTTCGTAAAGATTTTCGCAGAACGGAGTCTCTCAAATAGTTCAGGAATCAAGGGTAGCGGGTAGCGATTCTTGACAGTGATATTATTCATCTCTCTGTAGTCAATACATGGCCGCAGAGTGGAGTCTTTCTTTTCAACAAAGAACAGGGGTGCCCCAGCTGGAGATGTGGAAGGTCGAATAAAGCCTTTCTCTAAATTTTCATCCAGGAACTTTCTTAATACCTTCAATTCAGGTTCGGAAAGATTGTAAATCCGTCCAAATGGAATGGTTGCTCCTGGCAGCAATTCAATGGGACAGTCATAAGGACGGTGAGGAGGTAATTGATCTGCTTTCTTCTTACTGCAGACATCAGAGAACTGCTGATATTGAGGTGGTAGTTTCTCTTCCTTCTCATGCGAAATCTCAGAGATTTGGACTTGTTGGAGAACAGGGGGTTCCTTATGACAATTATTCTTACAGTAGTCAGATGGAAAGGTGATGGTCCTTGATGCCCAGTTGATAGAAGGGTTATGGACTGAAAACCAGGGGATCCCTAGAATAACCGGAAATTTCGGAAATGAAATAAGGTGGAAACTGACAGCTTCATGATGATCCGGGTCGATACAAATCTCCAGTTCGATTGTCTCATGCGTGACAGGTCCAGAAGACAAAGGTGATCCATCCACAGTTTCCATTTCAATTGGTGTGGATTTGGTCCTACTGGAAATATCATTATCACGTGTAAATTTTAAGTCCATAAAATTTCCTCCTGCTCCCGAATCCAACAGGGCAGAGCATTGTATTTTTTGGGTGCCCATTACAACCTGAATGGGGATTACAAAATGAGATGATGTGGTATGTATTTTGTCTATTTCTGGCGTTACTGATGAGATAGTCTGCAAGATGGAATCCGACTGCTGAGAAAGGTCCGTATTGCTGGCAGACCTGTTGTTGGTAAAGGCTATAGTCCTTTTGTTAGGACAGTTGATGGCATAGTGTCCAGGGTCCCCACAATAGAGGCAGAGATGTTCTGCACGTTGCCTCTCCTTCTCCTGTGCAGAGAGTGGTCTTCGGATGACGTCGATCTGCATCGGTTCAGACACAACTTGCGTCTTTTCTTGGTGGTCTGATGCTGAAAATGAGAAGCCAGGGCTATTCCCAAGTGCTCGCAGTCTCTCCTTTCTCCTTTCAGTAAGTCTCTGGTCAATCCGGATACATAGTTGAATAAAGTCCTCCAACTGGTCAGGGTCTCAACCCTGGCAAGCTCGTCTTTCACTGGTTCTGATAACCCTCGTCGAAATTGACTTCTCTGGGCCGCTGGATTCCAGGTGGTGTCGGCCACCCAGCGACGGAACTCCGATGTATATTCCGCAACAGAGCGACGTCCTTGGCGCAAATTATGTAATTTGGTTTCTGCTGTGGCACAGCGGTTTGGGTCATCAAAAACTTGATTCATAGCTGCGAAGAAAGCTTCCAGGTCATTAAGGAGGCATAGTCCTTTTCTACATAAGGTGAAGCCCAAGCAAGAGCTTCATCCGTCAGGAGATTTATCATGAAAAAAACTTTCTTCCTCTCACTGGTAAAGGGAGCAGGTTGCATCTGGAAGTATATGCGGCATTGATTGAGGAATCCTCGGTACTGCTTGCGATCCCCACTGAACTTTGCAGGCAGCGGCAGCCGCGCATTTGATTCGGACCCTGAATTGCGCACGTCCAGTAGTTGTTTTTGTAGCTCAATTACTTCCTGTTGTATCGCCGTGAAATCAGTTTGTAACTTGGCATATTTTCCTTGAGAGTCAGTACAAAAACTTTGAAGCTCCGTAACTTGCCGCCTCAGGGTGTTCACAGCGGACTCCATTTTGGCGCGAGATTATTCTGTCAGGATCCCGTCTGGGTTGGAGCCGATGTTACTGCAAACACTAGGGAAAGCAGAGGCAGGTAGCGTAGTCAGAAGGCAGGCCGAGGTCGGTACACAGGAAAGCAGTGTTTGTAGCAGGGAAGCAGGCAAATAACGTAGTCAGGTGGCAGCCGGAGGTCGGTACACAGGAAAGGCAGTTCGGTAGCAGAGGAGCAGGCAGATAACGTAGTCAGGTGGCAGCAGGAGGTCGGTACACAGGAAAGCAGTGTTTGTAACAGCAGGAACAGCAGGAGAAAGAGCTTGACTAAAGGCTGGAAGCACAATAATCTCGCAATGACACACCCACAGGGCCAGGTTTATATAGGGTGTGTAATTGGCAATCAGAGGCCCAATCAAGAGAGCACTAGGTGTAGCCAATCAGGAAGAACAGTCAATGGTATCTGGGTTCAGCAAGGAACTTTGCAGCCAGCAGAATAGCTCAGATGGTAGAGCTGCTGGCCAGTGGACAAGAGGTACTGGGTTCGACTCCTGACAGAGAAATTCCTGTGTCTTTAGAATTCCTCTATGCCCAGCTATCTTGGAATCGTGAATGAGTTGCAATACTCTCAATCTGACTGTTTCAGGAATATACAGGCGTTGTCCCTGAATCCACACACCATTCTTAAAGACAAGACTTACGTCCCTTGGGGGTTGTGCCAAAAAGGAATCCGCATGGTATGCTTCCTTGATGTCCTTAAGTAGGTCTTGATTATGAATTACTCCTAGGAATCTAGAGTCAGGAAGAATAGTCTTAGGAGGAGTAATTGGACGTGTCTCTGCTGAGTAAATCCTAGAGAGTGCATCAGCCTTTCTATTGCGCGATCCTGGTCTATAAGAAATGATAAAATTAAATTGGTTTAAGAAAAGATTCCAGCGAGCCTGGCGAGGAGTCAGGCACTTAGCCGACCTGATAAACTCAAGGTTACGATGATCTGTCAGGACGACTATTTGCTGTGCAGCTCCCTGAAGAAGGTGTCTCCATTCTTTGAAGGCGGCAATAATGGCCAACAACTCTCTATTGCCCACATCGTAGTTCCTCTCAGCCGAAGACAACTGCTGGGAAAAGAAGGCACAGGGATGCAAGACATTCTTCTCACCTGTTCTCTGAGAGAGTATAGCTCCAACGGCACAGTCTGAAGCATCCACCTCTATTATGAAGGCAAGCTCGGGGTTGGGATGTACTAGGATAGGTGCAGTGGTAAATTTATCTTTTAGACGGGAAAATGCTTCCTGGGCTTGGGGAGTCCAGGAGAACCTAGACTCTTTCCGGGTAAGTTGGATGATAGGTGACACTACCTCAGAGAAATTTCTAATGAAACGTCTATAGAAGTTGGCAAACCCGATGAAGCGCTGTACCTCCTTCACATTTCTAGGACTTGGCCAATCCTTGATGGCTTGGGTTTTGCTTCCATCCATACTAATTCCTTGTGTAGACAGTACATACCCCAGAAATTGAATTTCGGTCCTATGGAATTCACACTTTTCAAGTTTGATGTAAAGATGATTTTGTCTTAGACGTTCCAAGACCATTCTCACATGTCCATGATGTTCCTCTGTGGAGTTAGAAAAAATTAGAATATCATCCAAATAAATTATCACGAATGTATCTAGGAGATCCCTGAAGATGTCATTCACCAAGTGTTGGAAAGTGGCTGGGGCGGTACTCAGACCAAAAGGCATAACTAGATATTCAAAGTGTCCATAGCATGACCTGAATGCAGTCTTCCATTCATCCCCAGGTCTAATACGGACTAAGTTATAGGCCCCACGAAGATCTAGTTTAGAGAAAATTTTGGCATGTCGCACTCTCTCCAATAACTCAGGGATTAAAGGCAATGGATAACGGTTTCTAATAGTAACCTTATTGAGTTCCCTATAGTCTACGCATGGTCTCAGAGATCCATCTTTCTTCTTTACAAAGAAGATGGGTGCACCTGCAGGAGATGAAGAGGGCGTATGAAGCCCTTGGCTAGATTTTCGTCTATGTAATCCTTTAAAGCCTTTAGCTCGGGCCCCGCCAGGGGGTAGATCTTACCAAAAGGTATCTCTGCTCCAGGCAATAATTCAATTGGACAATCATATGGACGGTGAGGAGGAAGCTGGTCAGCGTTCTTCTTGTCACATAAATCCACATAGTCCTGGTATACAGCTGGTAGTTCAGGGACTGACATGGTTCCTTTAGGAACAGAGCAAGCTGAAACTTTTGGACTCATCTGTTTCTCTGGAAAGTGTAATTCCTTGGTCTCCCAGTTAATGGTAGGATTCTGAGCCTGCAGCCATGGTAGCCCTAGAATAATGGGAAAGTGGGGAGAAGAGATAAGCATAAAGGACAGTTTCTCTTGATGATCTTTACCCATAAGAACCCTCAAAGGCTCTGTTTCCTGATCCACTGGTCCAGAGGTCAGCAGGGAGCCATCCACAGTTTCCATCTGTACTGGAGTAGCCTTCTTCACTGAACGTATCCCCTGTTTCAGAGCAAAGGAGACATCCATAAAATTTCCACTTGCCCCTGAGTCGATCATAGCAGAGCTAGACACCCAAGCTGAGTCAACCCAGAGTTTGATGGAAAGAAAGCAATGAGAATTGTTTTTCTTACAACTCAGCTGGGACACCGCTGAGGAAACTTGAAAAATGGCAGCGTTTACACAGTCAACGTCCTCAGAGGTAACGGAGTTTAAGTCCGAGAAATCAAGATCTGTTGCTGCAGATCTCTCTGGAGCCTGAGGCTCGGACCTGACAGATCCCCTCTCGCAACACTCACAATGAATGAGTGCTGCAGTGGTCTTACGAGAACAGCTGGGGCAGTTTATAATGAAGTGCCCTTATTTACCACAATAGAAACATAGATTTTCCTTAAAACGATGTTCCTTGCGTGCATCACTAACCCATCATTGTAAAGAGTCTACCTGCATGGGTTCAGGTTCAGGTTCCCATGTAATCCTACTCAAAGGTTCCTTAGCTGGAGAGGAAGGTAGGAAAAGGTTAGTGCGATTGCTTTCGAACCATCTCTCTTGCCTGCGTTCAGTCAGACGAGTATCAATACGGATGCAGTAGTTAATAAAGTCACCTAACGCAGTGGGAGGGTCGGCACGAGCAAGTTCATCCTTAATCAGTGGAGATAACCCCTTTCGAAAAATAGATTTTTTGGCGGAACTGTCCCAGGTGGTATCAAGGGCCCATCTCCTGAAATCCAAGGCATATTCAGCTACCGAGTGCTTACCTTGGCGCAAAGCTAACATGGCTGCTTCAGCTGTTGCACCTCAATTGGGGTCATCAAACACCTGCCCCATGGCTGAAATAAAAGCATCAAGGTGATTCAAACAATCATCCTCAGTCTCAATCAGAGGGTTTGCCCACATCAAAGCCTTGTTGGTAAGCAACATAATTATAGTAAGCACCTTAGATCGTTCAGTGGGAAATTGTGAAGCATGTGCAGAAAAAAAAAGATTGCATTGATTAATAAATCCCCTGAATTTCTCACGTTCACCGCCAAAACGAAAAGGGGGCAACTTGGGAATCCCAGAACTCGGGGCTACGGCAGGAGCCTGGACTCGCTCTTCTAGAACCTCAATCCTGGCTCGCAAATCCTGGGCAGTCTGTCCAAACACTTGCAAATTGTGATTAGTGAGGTCCTGTAGGCTTGAAAAACGGGTCTTTATATTCTGCAAATCTGCAAGGATATTATCAGTCACTCCGCAAAGTTCCTTTATGCGGGCCTCCATTTTCCAGATCTTTTAAGACAGGAGTACTGGAAGAAGAGGAGAAAAAAAACAAAAAAAACAATAGTGTTTACCTGTGGTAACACTGCAGAGAGAAAAAAAATTAAGGGAACTGCTCACCTGGAATGGTTGTGAGAAGTCACAACCACTATCATCACAGAAAGTTCACCCGGACATCTGATATCCACAGTTACAGCAGACAAAAAAGAGAAAAGAGAAAAAAAAAAACAATAGTGTTTACCTGTGGTAACACTGCAGAAAAAAAACACTTAAGGGAATTGCTCACCTGGAATGGTTGTGAGAAGTCACAACCACTGTCATCACAGAAAGTACAACCGGACATCCGATATCCACAGTTACAGCAGACAAAGCCTTTCCAGACCCAGCAGACACTAACGTTTTGGCTTCAGAATCTTGTAATGTATGTAGTACAGTTCATATAGCGTCTTGTGCTTGGGTGCGATGAAAATACATGAGACACAGGTTTGATATAGAAAGTCTTGTATTACTTCATACAAGTTGGCAAAAATAGTCACACAGTTTGCAGACACAGAAGCAGGAGACACAGCAGGCCAGAGTAATCTAAGCTCAGCAATCACTCTCCACAACAGGTTCAGGATCTTCTTCTCTGTTACCGTAAGTCCATGCAAACGTGGGTCTTTCAAAGAGCAGGGTTCAGAGTCCACAAGTGCTTCAGAGTTCCTCAGTAGGAATAGCTGGAGTACAAGGTCCAAGGCTTTAGGAGTCAGGTCACAGGTTCACTGCAGGCTAGATTCTGAAGCACTGATTGCTCAGCTGTGGCTGCTTAAGAAGCAAAAGGAGAGAATCAGGGCGGGAACATGCAAGCTGGAAACTCCATTTTGACTGAGGGCAAGATAGCTGCAGCAAGACAGAAAGTAAAATGGCTGACGAACAAACTGAGTTTCAGGAACATGTACACAGAACCTTACATAAGGGGTTTTCTGCTAATGTAATTAATACTCTCCTTAAGAGCAGAAAAGAGGTTACAACTAGAATCTACGCTAGGACTTGGAAAAAATTTCTCCAGAGCTCGGGGGTGGTAGCAGGGGACCCAACACCGATAACCCAGATTCTAGAATTCCTACAAAAGGGTCTGGACTTAGGTCTCTCCACAAGCACCCTTAAGGTGCAAGTTTCAGCTTTGGGGGCACTCTTCAGTTGCAACATCGCCAATAATTACTGGATCAGTAGATTCATTAAAGCTGCGGGTAGGTCGAGACCCATAGTGAAGAACAGAATCATGCCATGGGATTTAAACCTTGTTCTTACTGCTTTAACAGAACCCCCTTTTGAACCTATATCAGCAGCATCAATAAAAATTCTTTCCCTTAAAACCGCATTCCTGGTAGCATTAACTTCGGCTAGGAGGGTAGGTGACATCCAAGCACTATCTAGACTGTCTCCTTACACTCAGGTCCTGAATGACAGAATAATACTTAGACCTGATCCGGCATACTTACCTAAGGTGTCTTCCGCCTTCCACAGAACACAGGAAATTGTTCTCCCTTCGTTCATACCTAATCCATCTAATCAAAAAGAGATAAAACTCCATACTCTAGATGTTAGAAGATGTCTCCTGCAATATTTGGCAGTCACTGATCCCTGGAAAAGGGACAATGCATTGTTTGTCTCTTTTCAGGGAATTAACAAAGGCCGTAGAATAACAAAAAGCTCATTGGCCAGATGGATTAGGGAAGCAATTTCTCTGGCATACACCTCGAGGGGCAAGCCGGCACCTGAGAGGCTAAGGGCGCATTCCACCCGAGCTGTGGCGACTTCATGGGCAGAGAGGGCAGAAGTCTCCATTGACCAGATATGTAAGGCGGCTACGTGGTCTTCTCCACACACGTTTTACACTCATTATAGGTTAGATTTGGGTGCTTCCTCAGACCTTTCTTTCGGACTAAGGGTGCTGCAGGCTGTAGTCCCTCCCTAAGCAGTGATTACTCTCTGTAATTCTCTCCGTAGTGCTGTCATGGACGTTCGAATAAAGTCTTAGTTACTTACCATTAACGGTATTTTTCGAAGTCCATGACAGCACCCTTAGATTCCCACCCATGTTCTATGTGCACTTCTTCCTCTTATATAGTCCACATGTAATAAACAATTGATCAATATTACTGTGTGATGCATAAATTTTTTGCTGTATACCATTTAACCTTGGTAGTCCTCTTATGCTCTGTAATCCAACTGATGCGTGGGAGAGGTGCCGCCCTTTTATATCTGTAGGTTTCCTGTTCCTAAGGGGCGGATCCCCTCTCTCCGTAGTGCTGTCATGGACTTCGAAAAATACCGTTAACGGTAAGTAACTAAGACTTTCATTTTGTCAGAATTTTTAGGTTTTTGTTTGTCCACCCGTCTCTTGATGATTGACCACAAGTTCTCAATGGATTAAGATCTGGGGAGTTTCCAGGCCATGGACCCAAAATCTCTATGTTTTGTTCCCTGAGCCATTTAGTTATCACCTTTGCTTTATGGCAAGGTGCTCCATCATGCTGGAAAAGGCATTGTTGATCGCCAAACTGCTCTTGGAGGGTTGGGAGAAGTTGCTCTTGGAGGACATTCTGGTACCATTCTTTATTCATGGCTGTGTTTTTAGGCAAGACTGTGAGAGAGCCGATTCCCTTGGCTGAGAAGCAACCCCACACATGACTGGTTTCAGGATGCTTAACAGTTGGCATGAGACAAGACTGGTGGTAGCGCTCACCTTGTCTTCTCCGAATGAGGCGTTTTCCTGATGTCCCAAACAATCGAAAAGGGCATTCATCAGAGAAAATAACTTTACCCCAGTCCTCAGCAGTCCCCTGCCTGTACCTTTTGCAGAATATCAGTCTGTCCATTATGTTTTTTCTGGAGAGAAGTGGCTTCTTTGCTGCCCTCCTTGAGACCAGGCCTTGCTCCAAGAGTCTCCGCCTCACAGTGCGTGCAGATGCACTCACACCTGCCTGCTGCCATTCCTGAGCAAGCTCTGCACTGCTGGTAGCCCGATCCCGCAGCTGAAACACTTTTAAGAGACGGTCCTGGCGCTTGCTGGTCTTTCTTGGGCGCCCTGGAGCCTTTTTGGCAACAATGGAACCTCTCTCCTTGAAGTTCTTGATGATGCGATAGATTGTTGACTGAGGTGCAATCTTACTAGCTGCGATACTCTTCCCTGTTAGGCCATTTTTGTGCATTGCAATGATGACTGCACGTGTTTCTTTAGAGATAACCATGGTTAACAGAAGAGAAACAATGATGCCAAGCACCAGCCTCCTTTTAAAGTGTCCAGTGGTGTCATTCTTACTTAATCATGACAGATTGATCTCCAGCCATGTCCTCATCAGCACCCACACCTGTGTTAATGGAGCAATCACTGAAAAGAGGTTAGCTGGTCCTTTTAAGGCAGGGCTGCAATGATGTTGAAATGTGTTTTGGGGGATAAAGTTCATTTTCTAGCCAAATATTGACTTTGCAAGTAATTGCTGTTAAGCTGATCACTCTTTATAACATTCTGGAGTATATGCAAATTGCCATTAGAAAAAGTGAAGCAGTAGACTTTGTAAAAATTAATATTTGTGTCATTCTCAAAACTTTTGTCCATGACTGTATACTATGAGGTGCATTATATCGCTATGGGGCTGCTACATTATACTATGGGGCTGCTACATTAATGAGGTGCATTATATCCCTATGGGGCTGCTACATTATACTATGGGTGCATTATATCCTTTTGGGGCTGCTACATTATACTATAGGGCTGCTGAATTATACTATGGGGTGTATTATACTGCTATGGTGGTGCATTATAATGCGGTGGGGTGCATTATAGTACTATAGGGTGCATTATGCTGCTATGGGGGTGCATTATAGTACTATAGGGTGCATTATACTGCTATGTGGGTGAATTATACTATATATGACTATGGGGTACATTATACTACTATGGGGGTGCATTATACTGCTATATATGACTATGGGGTACATTATACTATTATGGATGACTGTGGGGCAATATGGAGAGACATGAGGCAGAATGGGAGGACACGTGGGGTCAAGAATGTGGGATATTATTACTGTAGGGGATAATTAAAGGATATTATTTTTGAGGATACTGTTTTCAGTGTGGGGAGGAGATGTCCTGTTGCTGTGCAGGGCGACACAGTCGCGTATTTTCTTCATCTGGCGTAGTGTAGAGGTTGGTGAAAAATTGGGGAATGTGCTCTAGATAACTGCTATTTTCTGCAGAGACGATTCCTGGCTGGAAGAAGTGATGGCGGTGTGCGCTGGATAAAGATGAAAAGCGAAGATGAAAGATTTCAACTAGAGATGTCACCGGTGAGTCAGTGTGTTACCTGTACACTGACACTATACACTGTATACTATATACAGATCTAGTTTCCAAAATGGGGTCACTTGCGGGGGAGTTTCCACTGTTTAGGCACATCAGGGGCTCTACAAACGCGACATGGCGTCCGATCTCAATTCCAGCCAATTTTGCGTTGAAAAAGTCAAACTGCGCTCCTTACCTTCCGAGCTCTGCCATGAGCCCAAACAGTGGTTTACCCCTACATATGGGGTATCAACGTATTCAGGACAAGTTGCACAATAACTTTGGAGTCCAATTTATCCTGTTACCCTTGGGAAAATAAAAAAATTGGACCTGAAATAATTTTTTTGTGAAAAAAAGTTTGATGTTCATTTTTTTTTAAACATTCAAAAACTTCCTGTGAAGCACCTGAAGGGTTAATAAACTTCTTGAATGTGGTTTTGAGCACCTTGAGGGTGCAGTTTTTAGAATGGTATCAATTTGGGGTATTTTCTATTATATAGACCCCTCAAAGTGACTGCAAATGTGATGTGGTCCCCACCAAAACTTGTGTTGTAAAAATGAGAAATCACTGGTTAACTTTTAACCCTTATAACTTCCTAACAAAAAAAAAATTTTGTTTTCCAAAATTGTGCTGATGTAAAGTAGACATGTGGGAAATGTTACTTATTAAGTATTTTGTGTGCTATATCTCTGTGATTTAAGGGCATGAGAATTCAAAGTTGAAAAATTGTGAAATCTTCAAAATTTTCGCCAAATTTCCGTTTTTTTCACAAATAAACGCAAATTATATCAAAGAAATTTTACCACTTACATGAAGTACAATATGTCACGTGAAACAATGTCAGAATCACCGGGATCCATGGAAGCGTTCCAGAGTTACTAACTCATAAAGTGACTGTGGTCAGAATTGTAAAAATTGGCCCGTCATTAACGTGCAAACCACCCTTGGGGGTAAAGGGGTTAATGGGTGGATGATTTCCAGTGGGGATATGATGTTGGACCCCTTTTACCTGCCCAAAGTCTAAAGGGTGTTTGCTGAATACCCATTCAAACTCTTGGACTACTCGGGAAACCCCATCCTTTTGGTGTGGAAGGGTAGAGTGAGTGCTTACATGCAGCTGCTGACACCAATCCTCCAGCTGTTTTGTAGAGCCATTGTCCTCCATCTGGTCGGATGAGACCAAGGGTTCTGCTGTCTGAATTGCGTTGTGATTGACAGTGAACAGCTTAGCAACGGTGGCATACTGAGGTAGTTTGGCCTCTTGCTCCCCACAATTTAAGATGCGTACAGGTACCCTCCCCTTGTGGAAATCGACTACCCCCCTGGCTGTCAGGACAGCAGGCTGTCAGAGTACACTGGTTCTACCAGGGCTTGGTAATCTTTACCTCTGATGCCTATGGCTGCCCGACACCAAATTAACATTTCACTCCTCGGGGGTATGACAATGGGGAACGGATCACTCACTCTGACACTGCCAACTTCTCCGCTAGACAGGTCTACCTGTTGTCTTTGCATCAGGGCTTTAATCTCCTTTTGCAGGACCCATTGCTCACTGGAACCAGCAGTTTCGGCCACCTGTTGCAACAAAACAATAACCTCTGCAAGACAATTTTCTATTACATTAGTACCTAAGGTCATTATTGGGTCATTATTGGGTTACATTCTCATCGGTCAATGTCTACAATTATCAAACCTTGGGCTCTTAATTCTACTCACCCCCCTTTAATGTTCAACTCCTTGTACCCCACCTGCGGCAAAGCCTGACCATTGCTGGCGACTACCGTCAGCTCATCATCTGGGCCGCGAGTAAGATCAGAGTCAGCCCAGTACCGTTTGTAAAGAATATATGGCATAGTCATCACCTGAGAGCCGGTGTCCAGTTCTTTGGGATACCGTTAATCACAACTGGGAGGACCGGTCGTCCTCCGACGTACTTGGCTTGCCAGTTCTGTGGGCCTGGTCGTCCTACTCATGGGGGATGGCCCTCTGCCTGAGGGGTTGTTTGTTTAAATGACACATTCTTGCGATTTTCCCCGCTTTGCTGCAGCTGCGGAAAATGGGTCGCCCGTCCTGGTCGTAGCGATCGTTGTCTCTCCCTCTGATCGGTGGGATCCTCTTCCGCCATCGCCACGTGACGTCATCTGGACTGGAGGCCAACTGAATCTTCTCCTTCGGGGGCACTTGCATTGACTGCACAGTTTTGGCTAGTGCAGCCACACTTTTGGTCAGCTCCTGGACCTGAAGACGTAGTTCTGCAGATGGATCATTATCCAGGGTCTATGCGTCTGCCTCAACGGGGGCCTGAGAGGATGCCGCCTCCTGGTGGTATGTAATTGCTGGGATCCTAGGGGGCGCTGGGCGGCTGACATTTGGTTCATGCAACACCCGGATAGCCCTATCTTTAAAGTCTGCAAAGTTCAGGTCAGGGTTTTGTAGGGCCATGATGCGCAGCTGTGTTCTGTGGGTGCTGGACAGGAGTCCCTCAATAAATTGTTCCTTTAACAATCTGTCTCCATCCTGCTCGCTGTCTGGGTCAATCTGTTTCACGGCCCGCAGCGCCTCCTGAAGTTTAAGAGCATAGTCCCGTATACTGTCCTGCATCCTTTGTTTGCACCCAAAGAACCTGGCCGTTTACTCCTTAAAGGGGATGTCGCTGTGGCAGTGACACGGTCCGTGGCCCTGGGTGTCCATGCAAAAATGGTGTAAATGAAATTAAAGGAAAAGGGGATTTTTAAAGGGGAAATGTTTGTGACGCCACCTGTGGTTTGTGGTCAGAGGGGACCACCGCTGTAATGCAGATCCTCTGGGACTGGTGGTGAGGCAGCAGAGTTGCTATAGCTCCCCACAGGTGGAGCTAAGTCCCAGGACAGATGTAGTATGTTCAAGATAGTAATGATGTAGTATTTGGCAAGGGATGTAGCAGTGCTGAGTGGGTGTTGCAAGAAGAACTTGAAAGGACACAGGTGCAGTTTCCAAACAATAACTCACAGTTCTGCAGGTAAAGTCTCCAGGGCACAGGCTACAGATGGTGCTGGAGAACCGATTGCCTGGAAACAATTTGAGTTCCACCTTGCCAGGAGGATTTAGAAGCCTTCCTGCTGTGTTCTCTGTTCCTGGCTTCTGCTGCTTATAGATAAGCTGCGGCCCTCTTCTCTGTGTTGTTTTTCCAACCTGTGCAGCAGGCAGAGTGAGCCTATCAGGGGCTCTGTCTCTTGTCACTGGCAACCCTGCTTCTTGTGTTACTGCTGTGCTGGCAGGTGTTAGTGGGAACACAGAACTGGCAATTCTCTGTTCTCCAGATGCGACTATCGGTACTTGGAGTCCCCAACCGGTTCAGGACTCTGGCATCCTCTTTTATCGGAGCTCTGCTCTGGGTGAGCTGTAGCATACAGCTCCTCTCCCACGAGCTTCTCTCCACCCGTCCTCTCTCGTCCCTGTCTACACACAGACTCCTCTAACTCCTCCCCAAGCCAGAATGTTTCAACGAAGCTCCCCTGAAATCAGTTGTTAGAGCTCCCCCTTCTGGTCTGGAGTAGGAAAAGTGTTGCATGCTGTGTTACCTGGTAAGGGGTTTCCTCTTTGTTTCCAGGCATGGCATCACCCCCTGTGAAGGAAGCAATGCCACTGTGGCAACCGGACTCCTGTGGTGCCACATTACCGTGGCTGCCAGGTGCACATGAATTGGCCAATTTAAGCGCTAAGCATTCTCAATTTCTCATATTTATAATGCAGTAATGCAATTCAATTTTCCTATTTCATGTTTGCATGCTATAGCACTGCAGAGTGCTGCCTTATTTATTTGATTGCCTAAGAGCACAGAGGCCTCCTGTAGCGCAGGGTCTCTGCCTGCTGTCAGGCAGGGACGCTGTTCCACTCACCCTGGCTGCGCGCGCTCCTCTGCTTCGGGGCCGGCGTCCTCGTCCCGCTCTCCTGGCTGCGCGCGCTCCTCTGCTTCGGGGCCTGCGTCCTCGTCCCGCTCTCCTGGCTGCGCACGCTCCTCTGCTTCGGGGCCGGCGTCCTCGTCCCGCTCTCCTGGCTGCGCACGCTCCTCTGCTTCGGGGCCGGCGTCCTCGTCCCGCTCTCCTGGCTGCGCGCGCTCCTCTGCTTCGGGGCCGGCGTCCTTCTCCCGCTCACCTGGCTGCTTGCGTCCCTCTGTCTCGGGTCCGGCGTCCTCCTCCCGCCCTGCTGGCAGCGCGCGCTCCTTTTCGGCCACTGTGTTTAGGTCGCGCACGCGAGCGCTCCCCCTCTCTTAAAGGGGCCGCGCGTGCCATCCTAAAAAGTCCCCGGCCAATGGCCGGAGGACTTTACCCTATATAAGGCACTTCCTCTAGAAGGAAGGTGCCCGAGCAATGTTGTTGCACTGTTCACTACTCTGCTTCAGCCCTCAGGTTCCGTTGCCAGTTACCTGCCAGGTTCCTGCCTGATATTCCGTGTACCTGCTTGCTAGTTTGCCGTCCGACAGTCTGCCCAACGTCACCTGCCAGTCTGCCTATGGACCAGTCTGCCCGCTCACCTGGGAGAGGTCACCTGTTACCTGTCTGCTAGCCTACCTGGAGGCTCTGCCGTCCGACAGTCTGCTCATCGTCACCTGCCAGTCTGTCGATGGACCAGCCTGCCCGCTCACCTGGGAGCGCTCACCTGTTACCCGTCTGCTAGCCTACCTGGAGGCTCTGCCGTCCAACAGTTTCCTCATCGTCACCTGCCAGTCTGTCTATGGACCAGCCTGCCTGCTCACCTGGGAGCGCTCATCTGCTATCCGCCTGCTAGCCTACCGGGAGGCTCAGCCATCACAGGTCGTATTACCTTTACCCAGAGACTGCCCCGGTCACTTGCAGTGACCTCCTGCCTGGTTACCCAGAGACTGCCCCGGTCACTTGCCGTGACCTCTTACCCGGTTACCCAGAGACTGCCCCGGTCACTTGCCGTGACTTTCTGCCCGTTTACCCAGAGACTGCCCCGGTTACCTGTTGTGACTGGCTGCCCGTTTACCCAGAGACTGCCCCGGTTACCTGTTGTGACTGTCTGCCCGTCTACCCTGGTCGCCACCCGCTCTCTTACAAGAACCACCTCCTTGTATAAGTAGCTCAGAGGTTCCGCCTCCCAGACCCGTTACAGTTTGCTCGGGCCATGGAACCCGGTGGCACCCAAGCTCCCTCTATCTCGGACCTGTGTCATGAATTATCCCGTCAGAGGTCCCAACAGGAGTCCATCCTGGGTCACCTGCGGAATGTCAATTCTCGCCTGGACACTCTGACAGCTCCACCAGCAACCTCAGCTGGTGCCACGACACGCAATCCGGCAGCTCCTATGCTTCCCAATCCCATAGTTTCCTGTCATGGACCCCGACTTTCTGCACCTCCTCGCTTCGGAGGTGACTCCGCTCAGGCTCGGGGCTTCATTAACCAGTGCACCCTGCACTTTGAACTTCTCTCCCACCAGTTTAACTCTGACCGGGCCAAAATTGCCTTCATCATGTCCCATCTCACGGGGGAGGCCCTGGCCTGGCTGAATCCTCTTTGGGAGAGAGGAGACCCCCGGTGTCCGACCTGTCTGCCTTTCTCGCGGCTTTCCGGAAAGTCTTCGATGAACCTGGATGGAAGATCTCATCCGCATCTTCTTTGCTACGCCTCCGTCAGGGAAGTCTCACCGTGGGCCAATATGCCATACGGTTCCGTACCCTTGTCTCGGAGCTGGCCTGGGATAACGACGCTCTAGTATCTGTCTTCTGGGAGGGTCTGTCCAGCCATATAAAAGATTAACTCGCCGGTCGGGACATCCCTACCACTCTCGATGACCTAATCACTCTTGCCACTCGGATTGACCTACGATTTCAGGAGCGTGCCAAAGAGGTCACCCGTGAGAGGAGGTTTCCACGTCTAGCTCCTACGTTTCAGAAACCCGTCACTCCCTCTGTTTCTCCCCAATTACACTCTCCGGAGCCTATGCAGGTCGACCAGACTAAGATGGTCAAAACCCGTCAGGACTTACGTCGTGCCGAAGGGAGTTGCTTCTACTGTGGCAGTAAGGAGCATCGGATTCGTACTTGTCCGGAGAGGTCGGGAAACGCCTCTGTCTAGGTTCGCTCAGAGAGGTCGACCTAGACACGAAGAAAGCCTCTCCATCTCTGCTGCTGTCAGTCTCCATTCTCTGCGGGGAGAATCGTTATTTCGAACTTGCCCAACTTGATTCTGGAGCAGCCGGGAATCTTATCTCACAGTTCCTGGTAGAAAAATATCACATTCCCACCAAACCTCTGGCGGTACCCTTATCGGTCGCGGCTGTGGATGGGGGTCTCTTACCATGTCCCATCCAACTCATCACCGAATCCATAACGCTACAAGTGGGAATGCTGCATTCTGAGAGCATCTCTTTTCATGTTCTGCCTGGACTCTCTCACGCACTCTTACTAGGTTTACCTTGGCTCCAGAGACATGCACCCGTGCTCGACTGGCAGACCGGAGAGGTCCTTCGCTGGGGACAGGATTGTCATAAGACGTGTTTGATTCCTGTTCATCCCGTCTGTCCTTCTCCAACCCCAACTAATCTACCAGGTCTTCCGATTCCCTATTGGTCATTTTCTGATGTCTTTAATAAAAAAGAAGCAGAGACATTAACTCCTCATAGACCATACGATTGTCCTATCGATCTGTTACCTGGTACTACGCCTCCCCGTGGGCGTATTTACCCATTGTCTGCTGCTGAGACCCGGTCGATGTCCGAATATATCAAGGAGAATTTGGCCAGGGGATTCATCCGGAACTCTACTTCCCCGGCGGGAGCAGGCTTCTTTTTCGTAAAAAAGAAGGACGGCTCTCTCCGTCCCTGTATAGACTATAGAGGACTCAACCAAATCACGGTGAAGAATAAGTATCCCCTTCCGCTCATTCCGGAATTGTTTGATCGTCTGCGGGGGGCTAGAATCTTCACCAAACTGGACCTCCGCGGGGCGTACAACTTAGTCCGTATCCGTCAAGGGGATGAATGGAAGACTGCCTTTAACACCCGGGACGGCCATTATGAATACCTAGTGATGCCCTTTGGGCTCTGTAATGCTCCCGCCGTCTTTCAAGAGCTAGTCAATGACATCTTCCGGGATCTTCTCTATTCCTGCGTAGTGGTGTACCTGGACGACATCTTGGTCTTCTCTCCGGATCTCCAGACTCACCGGAGGGACGTTCGTCAGGTTCTGCTCAGGCTCAGGCAGAATCACCTCTTCGCTAAATACGAGAAGTGCCTCTTTGAGCAGACCTCGCTTCCGTTTTTGGGCTACATTATTTCTCAGACCGGTCTACGGATGGATCCTGAGAAATTGTCTGCCATCGAGAAATGGCCCCGACTGGAGGGATTGAAGGCCATTCAGCGGTTTCTGGGCTTTGCTAACTATTACCGTCTCTTCATACCGCACTTCTCTTCCCGGACCGCCCCAATTTCCGCGCTCACCTGTAAGGGCACTAACCCCAAGGTGTGGACTCCCGAAGCAGAGGAGGCCTTTCTCTCCTTAAAACAGGCGTTCTCTTCCGCCTCGGTGCTGCATCGCCCGGATGGCAACAAGCAGTTCTTCCTGGAGGTTGACGCTTCCTCCTCTGGAGCCGGGGCAGTGCTTACTCAGAAATCATCTTCCGGGAGAATGGTAACTTGTGGCTTCTTCTCCAAACTCTTCTCCTCTTCTGAGCGCAATTACTCCATAGGAGACCGAGAGTTATTGGCTATCAAGCTGGCATTGGAGGAGTGGCGTTACCTACTCGAGGGGGCTCTTCATCCGGTAATTATTTACACTGACCACAAAAATTTGGCTTACCTCCAGCATGCTCAGAGGCTTAACCCGCGTCAAGCCCGGTGGTCCTTGTTTTTTGCTCGCTTTGACTTTATTCTACATTTTCGCCCGGCGGACAAGAACATCAAGGCGGACGCCTTGTCCCGGTCTTTCCTGGTGTCGGATCTCGAGGAGGAACCTAAACATATTATCGATCCCGCCAGAGTCATGCAGGTGGCCCCCGTGAGTCTGAACCGTCCACCTCCTGGTAAGACGTTTGTATCGGTAACCGATCGGGAGAGGATCCTACACTGGGGTCATTCGTCTAAACTTGCTGGCCACGCCGGCCAGAAAAAGACCCTCCAACTTATCTCTCGGCATTACTGGTGGCCTACCCTGCACAAGGACGTTATAGATTTTGTTGCTGCCTGTGCCTCCTGTGGCCGCAACAAAGTTCCGAGACACCTGCCTGCCGGTCGCCTTCTTCCGCTTCCGGTACCCACTGCCCCCTGGCAGCATATAGCCATGGACTTCATAACAGACCTCCCTGTCTCTGCTGGTTTTACGGTCATTTGGGTGGTCGCCGACCGCTTTTCCAAGATGGCTCACTTTATTCCCCTGCCAGGCCTCCCGTCTGCACCTGAGCTGGCTAAAGACTTCATCCACCACATTTTCCGACTTCATGGCCTGCCCCGTCACATCGTGTCGGATCGAGGGGTACAGTTCACCTCACGTTTCTGGAGAGCCACTTGTAAATTATTGGATGTCACCCTGGACTTCTCCTCCGCTTACCACCCACAGTCCAATGGTCAAGTGGAGCGGATCAACCAGATCCTGACCAGTTACCTCCGGCACTTTGTTAATGCCCACCATTCTGACTGGGTGGATCTCCTGCCATGGGCCGAATTTTCTTATAACAATCACGAGAGTGAATCTTCCTCCAAATCCCCGTTTTTTGTAGTCTTCGGTCAGCATCCTCGGATCCCATTTCCCGTCTCCACCTCAGTGGACAATCCGGCTGCAGAATCTCTGGTTGACAAATTTTCCTCCATATGGGAGAGTACTCGGTCTGCACTTCTTCTGTCATCCGAGCGTATGAAAAGACATGCTGACAAAAAACGTCTGGATCCTCCTCAATTCCGTCCTGGGGATAAGGTCTGGCTCTCGTCCAAGTATGTTCGGCTCAAGATTCCTTCCTATAAGTTAGGTCCTCGGTTCATCGGTCCTCTGGAGGTCATCAGTCAGATCATCCGGTGGCCTATAAATTGAAACTCCCAGCCAACTTGCGGATCCCCAACTCCTTCCATGTATCTCTCCTCAAACCGGTGGTATTTAACTCTTTTTCTAAGTCTATAGGCACGCCTCCTGCTCCGGTTTCTGCTGAAAATGAATTTGAGGTAGAGAATATTTTGGCCACCAAAAGGGTAAGAAGGAAGACCTATTTTTTGGTTGATTGGAAGGGGTTTGGTCCTGAGGAGAGAACGTGGGAGCCGCGGGAGAACATCCATGCCCCTCTCATCTTAGCTAAATTTCTCTCTAGCCTTAAAAAGGGGGGACCTAAAGAGGGGGGGGGCTGTAGCGCAGGCGTCTCTGCCTGCTGTCAGGCAGGGACGCTGTTCCACTCACCCTGGCTGCGCGCGCTCCTCTGCTTCGGGGCCGGCATCCTCGTCCCGCTCTCCTGGCTGCGCGCGCTCCTCTGCTTTGGGGCCGGCGTCCTCGTCCCGCTCTCCTGGCTGCGCGCGCTCCTCTGCTTCGGGGCCGGCGTCCTCATCCCGCTCTCCTGGCTGCGCGCGCTGCTCTGCTTCGGGGCCGGCGTCCTCGTCCCGCTCTCCTGGCTGCGCGCGCTCCTCTGCTTCGGGGCCGGCGTCCTTCTCCCGCTCTCCTGGCTGCTTGCGTCCCTCTGTCTCGGGTCCGGCGTCCTCCTCCCGCCCTGCTGGCAGCGCGCGCTCCTTTCCGGCCACTGTGTTTAGGTCGCGCACGCGAGCGCTCCCCCTCTCTTAAAGGGGCCGCGCGCGCCATCCTAAAAAGTCCCCGGCCAATGGCCGGAGGACTTTACCCTATATAAGGCACTTCCTCTAGAAGGAAGGTGCCCGAGCAATGTTGTTGCACTGTTCACTACTCTGCTTCAGCCCTCAGGTTCCGTTGCCAGTTACCTGCCAGGTTCCTGCCTGATATTCCGTGTACCTGCTTGCTAGTTTGCCGTCCGACAGTCTGCCCAACGTCACCTGCCAGTCTGCCTATGGACCAGTCTGCCCGCTCACCTGGGAGCGCTCACCTGTTACCTGTCTGCTAGCCTACCTGGAGGCTCTGCGGTCCGACAGTCTGCTCATTGTCACCTGCCAGTCTGTCGATGGACCAGCCTGCCCGCTCACCTGGGAGCGCTCACCTGTTACCCGTCTGCTAGCCTACCTGGAGGCTCTGCCGTCCGACAGTTTCCTCATCGTCACCTGCCAGTCTGTCTATGGACCAGCCTGCCCACTCACCTGGGAGCGCTCATCTGCTATCCGCCTGCTAGCCTACCTGGAGGCTCTGCCGTCCGACAGTCTGCTCATCGTCACCTGCCAGTCTGTCGATGGACCAGCCTGCCCGCTCACCTGGGAGCGCTCACCTGTTACCCGTCTGCTAGCCTACCTGGAGGCTCTGCCGTCCGACAGTTTCCTCATCGTCACCTGCCAGTCTGTCTATGGACCAGCCTGCCTGCTCACCTGGGAGAGCTCATCTGCTATCCGCCTGCTAGCCTACCGGGAGGCTCAGCCATCACAGGTCGTATTACCTTTACCCAGAGACTGCCCCGGTCACTTGCCGTGACCTCCTGCCTGGTTACCCAGAGACTGCCCCGGTCACTTGCCGTGACCTCTTACCCGGTTACCCAGAGACTGCCCCGGTAAACTTGCCGTGACTTTCTGCCCGTTTACCCAGAGACTGCCCCGGTTACCTGTTGTGACTGGCTGCCCGTTTACCCAGAGACTGCCCCGGTTACCTGTTGTGACTGTCTGCCCGTCTACCCTGGTCGCCACCCGCTCTCTTACAAGAACCACCTCCTTGTATAAGTAGCTCAGAGGTTCCGCCTCCCAGACCCGTTACACCTCCATAATCCTTAAATGGAAGAAGTTTGGGACCACCAGAAGTCTTCCTAGACCTGGCCTTCCAGCCAAACTGAGCAATCGTGGGGGAAGAGCCTTGGTGAGAGAGGTAAAGAAGAACCCCTAGATCACTGTGGCTGAGCTCCACAGATGCAGTAGGGAGATGGGAGAAAGTTCCACAAAGTCAACTATCACTGCAGCCCTCCACCAGTCGGGCCTTTATGGCAGAGTGGCCTGACGGAAGCCTCTCCTCAGTGCAAGACATATGAAAGCCTGCAGAGAGTTTGCTAAAAAACACATGAAGGACTCCCAGACTATGAGAAATAAAATTCTCTGGTCTGAAGAGCCGAAGATAGAACTTTTTGGTGGTAATTCTAAGTGGTATGTGTGGAGAAAACCAGGCACTGCTCTTCACCTGCCCAATACAATCCCAACAGTGAAACATGGTGGTGGCAGCACCATGCTATGGGGGTGTTTCACCTGCAGGGAAAAGACGACTGGTTGCAATTGAAGGAAATATGAATGCGGCCAACTACAGAGATATCCTGGATGAAAACCTCTTCCAGAGTGCTCTGGACCTCAGACTTGGCTGAAGGTTCACCTTCCAACAAAACAACGACCCTAAGCACACAGCTAAAATAACAAAGGAGTGGCTTCAGAACAACACTGTGATCATTCTTGACTGGCCTGGCCAGAACCTGACCTAAACCCAATTGAGCATCTCTGTAGAGACCTGAAAATGGCTGTCCACCAAAGTTCACCAACCTAACAGAACTGGAGAAGATCAGCAAGGAAGAATGGCAGAGGATCCCCAAATCTAGGTGTGAAAAACTTGTTGCATCATTCCCAAGAAGACTCATGGCTGTACTAGCTCAAAAGGGTGCTTCTACTCAATACTGAGCAAAGTTTTTGAATATTTGTGATCATTTCAGCTTTTATTTTTAAATAAATTTGCAAAAATCTCTACATTTGTTTTTTTTCAGACAAGATGGGTGCAGAGTGTACATTAATGAAAAAAATGAACTTTTTTGAATTTACCAAATGGCTGCAATGAAGCAAAGAGTGAAAAATGTAAATGGGTCTGAATACTTTCCGCACCCACTGTAAAACCAATTCTTCACCTTTTTTTCATTCTGCCTCACAAAGATCACAGTAAGGCTCAGCTATCATTTATCCTGCAATCTACGCTGTGCACTTACATCAGGGTTTCCATGTAAATCTCTGAAATACGTGATTCAGATGGAACTCCCGACAATAGATTTACTGTAATGAGGTAGATGTAGTCACTGTGGACGCAGTCTGACCTGTGATCCGGCAGTGTCCGTTTTTTTAGGCATGCATAAAAGCGCGGTCCGACACAGTTTTGTGCACTTCTGAAAGGAAGGACAACGTTGAATAGAGGCCAGACTCTTCTGCCTTAATATAGTAAATGGATCCATCACGTCACTCAGAGATTTAGATGGAAACCCCAAAGTAAGTGGTCATCGTAGAGCTCCGGAAAAATGTGATCCCAAACGTTATGTAAAATGTTCCAAATAAAAGCTTCAACTCAATCCACAAAAAAAGCAAGTCCTCAATTTGGTCTGTCCTCAGTTATCGGAAACATAGGGTGCTTCCATGTTACTGGTAGTACAAAGGCTTTGGCAAAGCAAAATGGCTCCTTGCTCCACAAGAGAAATTCAACATTTTCTACGCTCCCAGATCCAAATGATTCCCTCTCTTCTGAGCTCCAGTGTGCCTAAACCATATTTAGCGGCATAAACATGTTTGCCATTTCTGTAATGATGAGAGCCCACCTAATTTACAGGTGCATATCTCCAGAAGCATGAGTTGGTCACTATAATGTACTAGTCACTACAGTTTACTGGTCACTACAACATACTGGGGACTACAACTGCAGTTTGCAATTTTCGGTCGGCAACATCCACTGTTTTTTGTTTTCTGGAAAACACTCATGGAGTCTAAATCATCATTACAGCTGTAGATAAATTCCCAAAGGGGTATAATTTCCAAAATAGGGTCACTTGAGGTCTCTGCACATGGAGTCCGCAAACTATTCTAGGAAAATGTGCGCTCCAGGTGGCCAATAACGCTCCGTCCCTCACAAGTCTCGACGTATGGCTAAGCAGTACTGTATAGCCACATATGGGGCATGTCTACATTCAGCAGAAATTGTGGGACAAATTTTGGTGCCATTTTTGTCCATTTCACCTTGTTAAAATGTAAAATCTGGGGCTAAAACTAAATTGGTGTGGGAAGCTCCACCGGCATTTTGCGACAGGTTCGGCAGTGGTGCTCTGTGGTGTGGTGGGGCTCCGCCGGCATTTTGAGACAGGTGCGGCAGCGGTGCTCTGTGCTGCGGCAGTGGTGCTCTGTGCTGGGGTGGCGGGGCTCCGCCGGTATTTTGTCAAAGCCCGGAGGCCCCCCAGCTCTATTGCTGTGATGCGGTGGCCTCCGGGAAAATGGCCGCTGGGGGCAGCGCATGCTCAGATTCAGATCTCGGCAACGAGATCTCGTCCCAGTAAAATCTGAACTCCAATATGGCGCTTCTTTTATTCTGACTTTTGCACAGTACTCCAGAGAAATTGCACAATAAATTTTAGATTCCGTTTTCTACTGTTAACCTTGTGAAAATAAAAATTTTGGGACTAAAATAACATTTTTGTGGGGAAAAAGGTGATTTTTTTATGTTCAATGCCTTACGTTATAAACTTCGGTGAAGCACCTTGGGGTTCAAGGTGCTCACCACATATCTAGATACATTTCTTTGTATAAGTCTAGTTTCCAAAATGGGGTCACTTTTGGGGGGTTTGTATTTGTTAAGGCACATCAAGGGCTCTTCAAATGCAACATGGCATATGCTAATTATTCCAGTCAACTTTGTGATCCTAAAGTCAAATAGCGCGCTTTCCCTTCCGTACCTTGCCGTGTGCCGAAACAGTAGTTTTCCCTTCCACATTCCATTAATTCCTGTGAAGCACCTGAAGGGTTAATAAACTTCTGGAATGTGGTTTTGAGCACATTGAGGGGTGCAGTTTTTAGAATGATGCCACTTTTGGGTATTTTCTGTCATCTAGGCCCCTCAAAGTCACTTCAAATGTGATGAGGCCCCTAAAAAAATGGTTTTGTAAATTTTTTTGGAAAAATGAGAAATCGTTGATCAACTTTTAACCCTTATAACTTCCTATAACAAAAAATATATATGTTTCAAAAATTGTGCTGATGTAAACTAGACATGAGGGAAATGTTATTAACTATTTTGTGTGACATAACTCTCTGATTTAAGGGCATAAAAACTAAAAATTTTAATTTTGAAAACATTTTCCACATTTTCTCAAAATTTCAATTTTTTTCACAAATAAACACAAGTCATATTGAAGAAATGTTACCACTATTATGAAGTACAACATATCACAAAAAAACAGTCTCAGAATCAGTGGGATCTGTAGAAGTTCTCCAGAGTTATTACCACATAAAGTGACACTAGTCAGAATTGTAAAACTTGGCCTGGTTATGAAGGTGAAAGCAGGCTTAGTGGATAAAGGGGTTGATGCATGAAACAGGGATCAAAGTGAAAAATATCCATGTGCCATAGTGTGACTAAGTGAAAAAGTTAACAAAGTGAACTAAAGTATACATATTGTGACAGGGTCACTGGTGCCGTACGTGAGGAGAGATATGTGCTGCAAAGGTTGCTATCCTGCATAATGTGAAAAGTCATGAGTTTTCCTAGAGCATGATATGTGCTCAGAGCAATCCAGTCGCTACATGGGTCAGGCTTTCATAGTGGGTAGGTCATAGATGGGCAGGACACCTACCCACAATAGCTTCACCTCAAGGGTGTGGCTGGAGGGAGATAAATGTCCAGCCAGTTTTTTTTTTTCTCTATGTGTGGTTTGGAGGAAGGAAGCCTCCAGACTAAACCTCCTGCGAGAGCTGTCGTATGTGTTGTCCCAGAAGGCGGGAGCCATACTGAGAAAGGCTGTATATGAACCTTTTACTTTCATTTGAGCCAGAAAAGCAGTTTTTCTGTTATTAGTTTGGGATTATTGGTTTATGATGCAATAAACCACCCAGAGACTTTAACCAAACGTGTTCCTGTGTCTACCTCTGGGAGCAGCTAAGTGAGCCGACCTTCCACAAGTGGTGTTTCAGATGTGGGCAACGTCCCATGAACACAGGTAGCAGCTGTGGACAAATTGTATGTCATGGGTTAAGCCGGCTACTAAGATGGAACAATGGTCGGACAAAATGGAGGAGCTAATCAAGCATCTGATCCGGAGTCAACAGCAGCAACATCAACTGCATAGTGAACAGCAGCGTTGCCAGGAGCAGCAGTTCCATGAGCAGCAGCAGGTACAGCAGGAGACAAATAAACCCTGATGCAGCAGATTCAACAACAACAAAGGCAGATGGAACTCCTGGTGGGAGATGTCCACAGCAGAGGAAACGCCCTTCCCCTACATCAAGATGGTAAGATGAGCCATGCAAAAGATGACCCCAGGGAATGATATAGATGTGGTTTTGATCGTTTTCAAACAGGTTACAAAGCGGAAGAGGCTGCCCCTGAAGCAGTGGGCGGAGGTGCTGCCCCCCTATCTGACCGGTGATGCCCAGAAAGCTTCTTTTGACTTGGCCTTACAGGATGCCCGGGAATATGCCAAGTTACAAATGAAGATATTGGCACTCTTCGGGGTCACTATGTCTGTCAGAGTCCAAAGGGTTCATCACTGGTGACAAACCTCCCCACTCATAAATGTTTGACTTGTTGCATTTGGTCCAAAAATGGTTGCACCCGGAGTCCTCCACTCCAGCCCAGATGGTCGAACAGGTGGTCATGGACAGGTTTATTCACTCCCCCAGGCTGGTGCAGACCTGATTGCCCAGGGAGACCCCCAGAATGCAGATGACCTGGTGGGCCTTGAAGAAAGGTACCAGATGGTCGAGAGGTCCCAAAGGAAGTCGGGGGGTGGCACATCTCCATACTGGGGTACCCAGTGGGAACCCGTGTCCCAAAAGAGGGGTACCAGAGCCACCACTGGGGAGAGTCCGAGGTCTCAAGGAGCCGCTGAGGGGCTACCAAAGGCTGCTGGTAAAGACCTGATCTGGTGTCATGGTCCTGGACACATAGCAGCCCATTGTTCCTATGTCTTCCAAGATGGATTGTAGCCTAGGCAGGCACTGGTCATATTATGCCTATCCCGCCTGCAGTGTGGACTATCAGCCCAGAGAGGGGCCGCAGTCATGCCCTGTGACCATAAACGGAGTACTGATGTCAGGATTCTTGGACTCCGGGAGTTTGGTGACCCTGATATGGGCCACGCTTCCCCACCAGTTGATCCCAGGGAAACGTGGGTGTCCGCTGTATCCACGGAGACACCAAAGACTACCCTATTGCCAGAGTGTTGATAAAATCGAGCCGTGGAACAGAGGTCCATGAGGTCGGGGTAGTCAGACTTGCTACACCCCGTGATAATCGGGTGGGACTTCAACCTGTTATGGGACTTGTGGAGAAAGGCAAGGGTGTCAAGTGACTCAGGCAGGAGTCAGCACAACCCTGATGAATCCCCGTCGCAGTCGGAGGTGGAGTTACACTTGTGTGTCCTGGCTAGTGATGAGGACGAAACGGTGACCATTGAGGCCGAGGTTCCTGAACTTGGGGTTTCTGGAGAAAATTTGGGGCTGCTCAAATGCGGGATCTTACACTAAAAGGGGCCTTTGAAAATGTGTCTGTAATTGATGGTGTGAGCAAGTTGCGGGATGCAGTAACAGACAAGAGACAGAGCAAGGGTTAATGCTTTTAATTAACAAAAGTATGCTCCACGCAGGGAGGTGAATGGTTAAATGGGGAGAACAGGCAGTGCAGATGAAAAAGTATATACTGCTTTAAAGAGACAACGAACGTGGTTCCAGTACAGTTCTGTAAGGTGTAACTTATCCCAACAGGCGGTCTTCAAGCAGTAGGGACCACAAAACAAACGATGGCGCCAGAGATGGCCGACACAGGATTAGTCCGGTGAAGTCCTATAGATGACGATGATCCAGGTCCCGGCAGCAGCAGTAAGTCTCTGGTGCCTCCTGCAGGTGCTCAGTCCATATGTTGATGTGGCAGAAGGCTTACAGGCCACAGCATACTCTGAGCCCAACGTGGCTAAGTAAACATACACCGGGGAGTCAGGAAACCGTTCACGGTTACTCACCCTGTCTCTTTTAGGCAGCACGTGTGCAACACTAATGGGCCCAGAGCGTTTGGCAACTTGCCCTGCAGGGACCAACTGGCACAGGTCCGGTCTATGCGGATGTCAGCGAGGACACTCAGGAGCGGGCCTGCGCTGCTATGGTACCCGAGGAGTGGAGCGCTCACTTCTCCCTTCTGCGCACTGTCTGTTCCCACTGCTTCAGTGTGCGCTGTGGCTACTGCAGCTTAGCCAAGCCCCCGCTTCCTGGTGCAATAGTTTGTCCGGTCCACTAAGCTTTCCCCCGGGCAACAGAGGAGACAGCCCCCACAGTTCCGGACTCGATGCAGAGCAGATACCCATGGCCCAGTCCTTCTTTCTACAATGGTGTCGCTCAAGACCTGGGGCTGACACCAAGTACCCACTGTGAGGGACAGGGGAGAATCCATTTTTGATTTTAAGTTCAGGACATCTTCTTCCACTCCTGAAATGTGCCCCCACCCTAGTATTGCCCAAGACCATAAAAAGCCATGCAGTCTTTATCTTTAATTAAAAACCAAGAACAAATCCTTTGAAGCTTATAACACAAAGGTGCGAAAACCCCTGCAAGCTACAGGCAAACTATTGTGACTTGAAACACATGGATATACCTCATCGTACAACAAATCACAGCAAGGCTATGAGGTATTGAATCTGGAAAATGACCTATAATTACAGAATGCAATATCTCTGAGCCTAGACGAGCACATCATCCGAATCGGCGTTCTTTCCCCATACGCCCGTGCCCGGTAGCCAATTGTAGCACTCTGTGCTATTGAGTTATAAAGCTTAGCCACTAGGAATTACATACGGTAGGCAAATTTGGACTTTATGAGCAGATGAAATCCAGCCAAATCCAGTGGCACTGCTGCCATTCCATTCAGAGTTTCGGGCGGAAAGTTGTGGGCCATTCATGGTTCTGGACTGGAAATCATACTCTCAGAGATGGGAGGAGAGAGGCTGCACAAGCCCAGGGGTGGGCGCAGAGTGTGGGAGAGTGTCAGCTCCTCACTTGGAGCTCAGTTTTCTGCTGGCCGGAGGACCCGTTATTAGACAGAACCAGGAAAGCCTGTAACTAAGATTTGGACCTGTGATCCATCAGCGCTTCCCTGTGGTCACTTGCTACATAACACGGTAATTGCAACCTATTTAATCGCTATCCTTTGTACTACACTCCTGACTACATACCTGTATATTGTTCTGTAAATATATGCTTGTATATTTCTATTGCACCTTTTAGGCGATTAAATATAAAATTAATCTTGGGCTGCTCTTTTATCTCAGTCCACGAATCCCCACGTCTGCACACTCGGTTGGTTATACGCTATACGCTACCCGGGTGGATTCCTGACCCGATATAATCCTGCAGTCGGACATGGCTTATTTCAAACAAGCATTCTGCCACCAGTTCCCGTATTGTTTTAGTGAGGAACTCTGGCAGTGACGGCCGAGAGGTTTATATATATATATATATATTATATATATATATATATATATATTATATATCCGCAGCCTGGACTGGTGATATATATCCTCCCTCACTGGGAGCGTCTCATTAACTCGTACCTATAAGGGAAGTCTTTCCGGTGACTATTTGCCCTCGGTGCAGTTCCCGGACTGATCTGGGGCAAGTGGTGGTGCCAGAGAGCCGACCCCTGCTAGGTCCTTCTCTCCTCTCTCCCCAAGGTGAGTGAAGTTGACACCCCCCTTCCCCTATGAGATCCCTCACACCCACCCTTTGCAGTCAATGGCGAATTGTTGTATCGAGTGACTACACTGAGGGAAGGTGAGTTAGTGGAGCAACTGTTGGTTCCAGGACCATACCTGCGGAGGGTTTTAGACATGGCCCATTTGCATGTTTTAGGGGACATCTGGGGTAGGGAAAACACCAGATAGAATATTGCAGAGGTTCTATTGGCAGGGATGTTACAGGGAGATCCGGAATTATTGTAGGTCCTGCCCCACCTGCCACATAACAGCTCCCTCTTCTCACTTCCGAAGTCCCCTAGTCCCGTTACCTGTAATAGAGATCCCGTTCGTTTGAATTGCCATGGACCTAGTAGGCCCTCTAGTTAAGTCTGCACGGGGGCACCAATATATCCTAGTGGTCATGGACTATGTGACTTGGTACCCTGTAGCAGTACCCCTAAGGAATGCTTCGGCTACGAGTATTGCCTGGGAACTTGTCCATATTTTTGCTAGGACAGGTCTGCCAAATGAGATTTTGCCAGACCAGGGAACCCTCTTCATGAGCAAGGTAATGAAAGAACTAGACCGGAGGTTCAAACTTGTGTCAGATCATGCCCCTCTGAGATGGATAGCAGAGAAAAAGGGTAAAAATGCCCAGGTGACCAGGTGGTTCTTAGGCCTGGAGGATTTCAAGTTCCACATAGAACACAGACACGGGAAGTTACATGGGAACGCAGATGCCCTCTCAAAGGGTAGGTCAGAGATGGGTCGCGGGCGGGATGCCTATCCACCATATCTCCACCTCCAGGATTGCCTATACCTCTTTATCCCTTATTTACATATATGGGAGGTTGTTTATTACAAATCACAAAAAGCCAATTTGTTTCTAAAAATGCAGCTTTTCTAGTAAAACAAAAAAGTACACATAATTGGTATTGCCAAGTACTGAATGACCAAAGCTATAAAACTGTTAAGTTGTTAAATCGATGAGACGAACACCATAAAAAAAACAAGGTAAAAATGTAGCTATTTTATCATACCGACACAAAAAAAGTGAATAAAAATGATCAAAAGTGGTATAAATTAAAACGCAAAATCGTCCAGCAAAAAACAAGCCCTAATATGTCTTATTCGGCATCAAAATAAAAAAAGTTACATCTCTCAGAATATGGCAACGGAAAAATAATTTTCTTAAAAAAAACAACATTTTTACTATGTGATAGTAATAAAACATAAAAAATATGTAAATCTGGTATGACTGTAATCACACTAATCAAAAGAATAATTCCGTCATCACTTACACCACAAGCAAGGCAAAATAAAAAGTTTTATTGTAGTGCTGTGTATTTGTTCATTCTGCCTCCCAAAAATTGGAATAAGACTCGGTTCACATTTATCCTGGGCTCTCCGCTGAGCGCTTCTGTCGGGTTTTCCATGTAAATCCCAAAAACCATGATTTAGACAAAACCCCTGACAGAACCACTCACTTTAACCCTTTCACGACCTTGAGATTTTCCGTTTTTGCTTTTCCATTTTTTGACCCCCTTCTTCCCAGAGCCATAACTTTTTTATTTTTTAGTCAATATGGCTGTGTATGGGCTTATTTTTTGCGGGACGAGCTGTAATTTTGAAGACATCATTGAGGTTAACATACAGGTCCTTCTCAAAAAATTAGCATATAGTGCTAAATTTCATTATTTTCCATAATGTAATGATTACAATTAAACTTTCATATATTTTAGATTCATTACACACCAACTGAAATTTGTCAGGTCTTTTATTGTTTTAATACTGATGATTTTGGCATACAACTCCTGATAACCCAAAAAACCTGTCTCAAAAAATTAACATATTTCAACCGTCCAATAAAATAAAAGTGTTTTTTAAAAAACAAACAAAAAAACCATCAAATAATAATGTTCAGTTATGCACTCAATACTTGGTCGGGAATCCTTTTGCAGAAATGACTGCTTCAATGCGGCGTGGCATGGAGGCAATCAGCCTGTGACACTGCTGAGGTGTTATGGAGGCCCAGGATGCTTCGATAGCGGCCTTAAGCTCATCCAGAGTGTTGGGTCTTGCGTCTCTCAACTTTCTCTTCACAATATCCCACAGATTCTCTATGGGGTTCAGGTCAGGAGAGTTGGCAGGCCAATTGAGCACAGTAATACCATGGTCAGTAAACCATTTACCAGTGGTTTTGGCACTGTGAGCAGGTGCCAGGTCGTGCTGAAAAATGAAATCTTCATCTCCATAAAGCATTTCAGCCGATGGAAGCATGAAGTGCTCCAAAATCTCCTGATAGCTAGCTGCATTGACCCTGCCCTTGATGAAACACAGTGGACCAACACCAGCAGCTGACATGGCACCCCACACCATCACTGACTGTGGGTACTTGACACTGGACTTCAGGCATTTTGGCATTTCCTTCTCCCCAGTCTTCCTCCAGACTCTGGCACCTTGATTTCCGAATGACATGCAAAATTTGCTTTCATCAGAAAAAAGTACTTGGGACCACTTGGCAACAGTCCAGTGCTGCTTCTCTGTAGCCCAGATCAGGCACTTCTGCCGCTGTTTATGGTTCAAAAGTGGCTTTACCTGGGGAATGCGGCACCTGTAGCCCATTTCCTGCACACGCCTGTGCACGGTGGCTCTGGATGTTTCTACACCAGACTCAGTCCACTGCTTCCTCAGGTCCCCCAAGGTCTGGAATCGGTCCTTCTCCACAATCTTCCTCAGGGTCCGGTCACCTCTTCTCGTTGTACAGCGTTTTCTGCCACATTGTTTCCTTCCAACAGACTTCCCATTGAGGTGCCTTGATACAGCACTCTGGGAACAGCCTATTTGTTGAGAAATTTCTTTCTGGGTCTTACCCTCTTGCTTGATGGTGTCAATGATGGCCTTCTTGACATCAGTCAGGTCGCTAGTCTTACCCATGATGGGGGTTTTGAGTAATGAACCAGGCAGGGAGTTTTTAAAAGCCTCAGGAATCTTTTGCATGTGTTTAGAGTTAATTAGTTGATTCAGAAGATTAGGGTAATAGGTCGTTTAGAGAACCTTTTCTTGATATGCTAATTTTTTGAGACAGGTTTTTTGGGTTATCAGGAGTTGTATGCCAAAATCATCAGTATTAAAACAATAAAAAACCTGACAAATTTCAGTTGGTGTGTAATGAATCTAAAATATATGAAAGTTTAATTGTAATCATTACATTATGGAAAATAATGAAATTTAGCACTATATGCTAATTTTTTGAGAAGGACCTGTATAGTGTAATGGAAAATGGGAAAAAAAGTTCCAAGTACGATGAACTTGCAAAAAAAAGTGCAATTTCACATGTTTTTTTTACTATGTTCACTAAATGCTAAAACTGACCTGCCATTATGATTCTCCAGCTCATTATGAGTTTGAAGATGTGTAGATTCTTTTTTATTTAAGCAATGCCTGTTATGTTTCGGTAGCTGAGGAGTGCAGGCAAAAAAGGCAATACACCAGAGCAGTTGGAATCTATGAGATCGCAGTACCCTGACTAACCACAACAACTAGAGGCAGCCGTGGAGCGTTCCTACGTTGGTCCTAGACGCCTCGTCACAGCCTGAGAAACTAACTACACCTAAAGATAGATATAGGAAAGCTATCTGCCCCGGAGCAGAACCCCAAAGATAATAGAAAGCCCCCAAACATGTAATGGCGGTTAGACAAGAAGAAATACTGACACAGAACGAAAATAGTATGAGCAAACGTTGGGGCCCAAACTAACTAAATAGAAAAGGATAGGAAGGGTACTTACTGCAATCCCAGAAAACCCTGAAAAGCACCAACTCTACTAATTTCAAAAACACCTGAGATCACACGACCTCTACCACCCAAACTAGTTCTCTGGTGTAACAAAATCAAAACAGCAGCCACTGAAAAAACTGGAAAAAGCAAAAGTACAAACATCAGTGGCTGAACTAAACTGAGAGGGCAAGAGCCCCCGGAGGGGACCCTGAAGGCCCCCACAGAAGTGCAGGACAAAATGCAAAAATCAAGCACAAAAACAAAAAGAAGAAAATGTCTTATCTGTTAGCAGGAGATGCAGACACGACACAGCAGGCTACAAGGGAAACAGGAATCAAGGATAGAGACCAGAACAATTGATCACCGGCAACCCTGATGGGAAGGTGACTCCCTTATATAAGACCAGTCAGTAACACCTGATTCCCAATCCTCACAATCTTCACAATCTTCACTGGACAGACCAGTACCGCTTGTAACCACCAGAGGGAGCCTCTGCTCAGAACTCATCTCAAGCCCATTCACAACAGTACCCCCCCCTTGAGGAGGGGTCACCGAACCCTCATTTGAGCAATCAGGTCGGTCAGGATGAGTTCTATGGTACGCACGGATGAGTCTCCTAGCATGGATGTCCGAAGCAAACACCCAAGAATTGTCTTCCTGACCATAACCTCTCCACTTAACCAAATACTGGAGTTTCCGTCTAGAAAAACGAGAATCTAATATTTTCTCAACCACATACTCCAGATTGCCCTGAACCAAAACAGGGTCAGGAGGCACAGCAGCAGGAACCACTGGCTCAACAAACCTCTTCAACAAGGACTTGTGGAACACGTTATGGATCTTAAATGTCCCTGGAAGAAGCAAACGAAAAGAAACAGGATTAAGAATCTCCATGATCTTATAAGGTCCAATGAACCTAGGCTTAAATTTAGGAGATGCTACTCTCATAGGAATATTTTTTGAGGACAACCAGACCAAGTCCCCTACTTTAAACCGAGGACCATCAGTCCTATGCCGGTTAGCAAACCGCTGGGCCCTCTCCTGAGAGAGGGACAACCTCTCCACTACCTGGTCCCAAATCTGTTGCATACGCTCCACAACAGAGTCAACACCTGGACAGACAGAAGCCTCCGTCTGTCCTGAAGAAAATCGAGGGTGAAACCCAGAATTACAGAAAAATGGAGACATCAAAGTGGCAGAGCTAGCCCTATTATTAAGAGCAAATTCAGCCAAAGGCAAAAAAGAGACCCAGTCATCCTGATCAGCAGACACAAAGCATCTTAGATAAGTCTCCAATGTCTGGTTTGTTCTCTCAGTTTGACCATTGGTCTGAGGATGAAATGCCGAGGAGAAAGACAATTGAACACCCAGTTTAGAACAAAAAGTCCTCCAAAATCTGGAAACAAACTGGACCCCTCTGTCAGACACTATGTTCTCAGGAATGCCGTGTAAACGAACCACGTGCTGAAGGAACAACGGCACCAATTCAGAGGAGGAAGGCAACTTAGGTAATGGCACAAGATGTATCATTGTCAGGAGTCGAACCCAGTACCTCTTGTCCACTGGCCAGCAGCTCTATCATCTGAGCTATTCTGCTGGCTGCAAAGTTCCTTGCTGAACCCTGATACCATTGACTGTTCTTCCTGATTAGCTACACCTAGTGCTCTTTTGATTGGGCCTCTGATTGCCAATTACACACCCTATATAAACCTGGCCCTGTGGGTGTGTCATTGCGAGATTATTGAGCTCCAAGCCTTTAGTCAAGCGTTTCCTGCTGATCCATTGCTACAAACACTGCTCTCCTGTGAACCGACCTCGGCCTGCCTTCTGACTACGCTCTCCGCCTGATCCATTGCTACAAACACTGCTCTCCTGTGAATCGACCTCGGCCTGCCTTCTGACTACGCTCTCCGCCTGATCCATTGCTACAAACACTGCTCTCCTGTGTACCGACCTCCGGCTGCCACCTGACTACGTTATCTGCCTGCTCCTCTGTTACCGAACTGCCTTTCCTGTGTACCGACCTCCGGCTGCCACCTGACTACGTTATCCGCCTGATCCATTGCTACAAACACTGCTTTCCTGTGTACCGACCTCCGGCTGCCATCTGACTACGCTACCTGCCTCTGCTTCCCCTAGTGTTTGCAGTAACATCGGCTCCAACCCAGACGGGATCTTGACAGAATAATCTCGCGCCAAAATGGAGTCCGCTGTGAACACCCTGAGACGGCAAGTTACGGAGCTTCAAAGTTTTTGTACTGACTCTCAAGGAAAATATGCCAAGTTACAAACTGATTTCACGGCGATACAACAGGAAGTAATTGAGCTACAAAAACAACTTCTGGACGTGCGCAATTCAGGGTCCGAATCAAACGCGCGGCTGCCGCTGCCTGCAAAGTTCAGTGGGGATCGCAAGCAGTACCGAGGATTCCTCAATCAATGCCGCATATACTTCCAGATGCAACCTGCTCCCTTTACCAGTGATAGGAAGAAAGTTTTTTTCATGATAAATCTCCTGACGGATGAAGCTCTTGCTTGGGCTTCACCTTATGTAGAAAAGGACTATGACCTCCTTAATGACCTGGAAGCCTTCACCGCAGCTATGAATCAAGTTTTTGATGACCCAAACCGCTGTGCCACAGCAGAAACCAAATTACATAATTTGCGCCAAGGACGTCGCTCTGTTGCGGAATACACATCGGAGTTCCGTCGCTGGGTGGCCGACACCACCTGGAATCCAGCGGCCCAGAGAAGTCAATTTCGACGAGGGTTATCAGAACCAGTGAAAGACGAGCTTGCCAGGGTTGAGACCCCTGACCAGTTGGAGGACTTTATTCAACTATGTATCCGGATTGACCAGAGACTTACTGAAAGGAGAAAGGAGAGACTGCGAGCACTTGGGAATAGCCCTGGCTTCTCATTTTCAGCATCGGACCACCAAGAAAAGACGCAAGGCGTGTCTGAACCGATGCAGATCGACGTCATCCGAAGACCACTCTCTGCACAGGAGAAGGAGAGGCGACGTGCAGAACATCTCTGCCTCTATTGTGGGGACCCTGGACACTATGCCATCAACTGTCCTAACAAAAGGACTATAGCCTTTACCAACAACAGGTCTGCCAGCAATATGGACCTTTCTCAGCAGTCGGATTCCATCTTGCAGACTATCTCATCAGTAACGCCAGAAATAGACAAAATACATACTACATCATCTCATTTTGTAATCCCCATTCAGGTTGTAATGGGCACCCAAAAAATACAATGCTCTGCCCTGTTGGATTCGGGAGCAGGAGGGAATTTTATGGACTTAAAATTTACACGTGATAATAATATTTCCAGTAGGACCAAATCCACACCAATTGAAATGGAAACGGTGGATGGATCACCCTTGTCTTCTGGACCTGTCACGCATGAGACAATCGAACTGGAGATTTGTATCGAACCGGATCATCATGAAGCTGTCAGTTTCCACCTTATCTCATCTCCGAAATTTCCGGTTATTCTAGGGATCCCCTGGTTTTCAGTCCATAACCCTTCTATCAACTGGGCATCAAGGACCATCACCTTTCCATCTGACTACTGTAAGAATAATTGTCATAAGGAACCCCCTGTTCTCCAACAAGTCCAAATCTCTGAGATTTCGCATGAGAAGGAAGAGAAACTACCACCTCAATATCAGCAGTTCTCTGATGTCTGCAGTAAGAAGAAAGCAGATCAATTACCTCCTCACCGTCCTTACGACTGTCCCATTGAATTGCTGCCAGGAGCAACCATTCCATTTGGACGGATTTACAATCTTTCCGAACCTGAATTGAAGGTATTAAGAAAGTTCCTGGATGAAAATTTAGAGAAAGGCTTTATTCGACCTTCCACATCTCCAGCTGGGGCACCCCTGTTCTTTGTTGAAAAGAAAGACTCCACTCTGCGGCCATGTATTGACTACAGAGAGATGAATAATATCACTGTCAAGAATCGCTACCCCTACCCTTGATTCCTGAACTATTTGAGAGACTCCGTTCTGCGAAAATCTTTACGAAGCTGGATCTTAGAGGGGCTTACAACCTCATACGGATTCGCCCAGGAGATGAGTGGAAGACCGCCTTCAGAACGAGATATGGACATTTTGAATCTCTGGTTATGACCTTTGGTCTTAGCAATGCCCCAGCCACCTTTCAACATTTTATTAATGATGTATTTCGAGATTTCTTGGACCAATTCGTTGTGGCTTATCTCGATGACATTCTTATATTTTCAGACACCTTGGAAGAGCATCGCAGGCACGTCCAGTTAGTCTTGGAACGACTACAGGAGAACCATCTTTACATTAAACTTGAAAAATGTGAGTTTGAACAAACCAGTATCCAATTTCTGGGATATATCATCTCCCCAGAAGGTCTGAGCATGGATCCCGGCAAAATCAATGCTGTAGTGGACTGGCCTGTTCCAAGAAATTTAAAAGACGTCCAGCGTTTCATAGGATTTGCAAATTTTTACCGAAAATTTATAAAGAACTTTTCACGGATCATACTACCAATTACTACACTAACAAAAAAGACCAAAGCATTTTTCTGGTCTCCGGAGGCACAGGAGGCTTTTGACAAATTGAAAACTCTTTTTACGTCTGCTCCATTGTTAGTACACCCAAATCCTGAATTGCCATTTACTGTCGAAGTGGACGCCTCGGACTCTGCAGTGGGAGCCATTCTGTCTCAGCGAGTTGGGGACAAAATGCAACTTCACCCATGTGCGTTTCTTTCCCACACCATGTCATCTGCAGAAAAGAACTACGACATCGGTAATAAAGAACTGTTAGCCATTAAAGTTGCCTTCTCTGAATGGAGACATCTTTTGGAAGGTGCCAACAACAAGAATCTTGAATTCCTCCGTACAGCAAAAAGATTGTCTGCAAGACAAGCACGATGGGCCTTATTTTTCTCAAGATTCAATTTTATAATTTCTTACCGGCCTGGTTCAAGAAATGGCAAGGCTGACGCCCTGTCCAGGATGTGTTCGGAACCTCAGGAGAGGTCTAGTAATGACGATACAATTCTAGGCCCTAAAAATTTTTTGGGAATATTGCACTCTAGAGGACTATGTAATAGAATTAAAGATGGATATCAAGAGGACTCTTTCCTTAACCATCCTTCGGAAGACGTCGATCTTTCATTCAAAGAGGGGTTTTGGATGCAGAAACACAAAATATATGTACCTGAATCTTCTCGCCTTGAAGTCCTCAAAAGTGTCCATGATTCTAAACTGGCAGGACATCCTGGAGTTGCAAAAACACAAGACTTACTACTTCGTTTCTTTTGGTGGCCTAATTGTAGGAAGGACGTGAGGAAATATGTTTCAACCTGTTTAACATGCGCACGAAACAAGACCCCACGATCGTCTCCTCTAGGACTCTTGCAACCACTTCCAGTTCCATCCAGGCCTTGGGGATCTATTTCCATGGATTTTATTGTGGAACTACCCCCTTCCAAACAGATGACCGTCATCCTTGTCATAGTGGACCGACTCACAAAAATGGCCCACTTTATTCCAACTGAAGGAATTCCTACTGCTGAAAAAACTGCAGAACTGATAATCAAAGAGGTATTCAGGTTACATGGAATTCCTGACAGCGTGGTGTCTGACAGAGGCGTTCAGTTTACGTCAAAATTTTGGAAGAGTTTCTGTACAGCCTTGGGAGTCACGGTGAATCTTTCTACCGCTTTCCATCCTCAGTCCAATGGCCAGACGGAGAGAACGAACCAGACTTTGGAGCAATACCTCCGTTGCTTCATTTCCTATCTTCAGGATGACTGGGTGGACTATTTACCAACAGCAGAGTTTTCCTACAACAACTCCATACATAGCGCTACATCTCAAACCCCATTTTTTGCTAATTATGGAGTACATCCAGTATTTATCCCTAATCTGCCAGTGAACACTCCCATTCCTGCTGTAAATGACAGGCTTGCAAAATTACAGGAATCCCAGAAGGAATTATCAGAGATATTACTCAAGACCCAGGAAGTATATAAGGAAGCAGCAGATAAACATCGGAGAGTGCCCCCTGCTCTTCAGGTTGGAGACAAAGTTTGGCTGTCCACTAAAAACCTTAAGACACATGTGCCATCCTCCAAATTGGGTCAGAAATTCATTGGACCTTTTCAATTTCTGCAAAAATTAACCAGGTTGCTTTTCGTTTGGAACTTCCCAACAATCTAAAGATTCATCCAGTGTTTCACATATCCTTGCTCAAACCCTTCTGTGAAAACCCATTTCCAGGAAGAATTCAGCCACCTCCTCCACCAGAAAGGATCCGTGGTGAAGAAGAATACATTGTGGATAAGATTCTGGACTCCCGAAAATTCAGAGGTAAACTGCAGTATCTGGTGCAGTGGAAGGGTTACGGACCAGAGGAAAATTCATGGGAACCAAGGGACAACGTCCATGCTCCTAGACTAACAAGAGCCTTTCATCAGAGGTACCCGGATAAGCCAGCTCCTGAGATGTCCAGAGGCCATCCTGGAAGGAGGGGAGTACTGTCAGGAGTCGAACCCAGTACCTCTTGTCCACTGGCCAGCAGCTCTACCATCTGAGCTATTCTGCTGGCTGCAAAGTTCCTTGCTGAACCCTGATACCATTGACTGTTCTTCCTGATTAGCTACACCTAGTGCTCTTTTGATTGGGCCTCTGATTGCCAATTACACACCCTATATAAACCTGGCCCTGTGGGTGTGTCATTGCGAGATTATTGAGCTCCAAGCCTTTAGTCAAGCGTTTCCTGCTGATCCATTGCTACAAACACTGCTCTCCTGTGAACCGACCTCGGCCTGCCTTCTGACTACGCTCTCCACCTGATCCATTGCTACAAACACTGCTCTCCTGTGAACCGACCTCGGCCTGCCTTCTGACTACGCTCTCCGCCTGATCCATTGCTACAAACACTGCTCTCCTGTGTACCGACCTCCGGCTGCCACCTGACTACGTTATCCGCCTGATCCATTGCTACAAACACTGCTTTCCTGTGTACCGACCTCCGGCTGCCATCTGACTACGCTACCTGCCTCTGCTTCCCCTAGTGTTTGCAGTAACATCGGCTCCAACCCAGACGGGATCTTGACAATCATCTTGGAAAACCTATCACAAATCACCCAGATGGCGGTCATTCTCTGAGAAACAGGAAGGTCGGAAATGAAATCCATAGAGATATGGGTCCATGGTCTCTTGGGCACAGGCAATGGCATCAACAAACCACTAGAGCGAGAGCAAGGCTTGGAGCGAGAGCAAGTCCCGCAGGACTGCACAAATTCCCTGACATCACGAGACAACGTAGGCCACCAAAAGGACCGACTAACCAAGTCTCTGGTACCAAAAATTCCGGGATGCCCAGCCAACGCGGAACAATGAATCTCAGACATCACACTCTTTTTCCACTGGTCCGGGACAAACAATTTTCCAACAGGGCAGCGCTCGGGCCTATCCTCCTGACACCCCTCCAGAGCAAGTCTCAAATTAGGTGAGATGGCGGAAAGAACTACACCCTCTTTCAAAATAACAGAAGGATCAGATAACTCAGGAGAGTCCGCAAGGAAGCTCCTCGAGAGGGCATCCGCCTTAACATTCTTAGTGCCAGGAAGAAAGGAAACCACAAAATTAAAACGTGTGAAAAACAAGGCCCACCTGGCCTGTCTAGGATTGAGTCGCTTGGCAGATTCCAGATAAACCAGATTCTTATGGTCAGTAAGGACCACCACCTGATGTTTGGCTCCCCCCAGCCAATGTCTCCACTCTTCAAAAGCCCACTTCATGGCCAATAACTCCCGATTACCCACGTCATAATTACGTTCAGTTGGAGAAAATTTTCGAGAGAAAAAGGCACAAGGGTTACTTTTAGAGGTCTCTGGATCTTTTTGGGACAAAACGGCACCTGCCCCAATTTCAGAGGCATCAACCTCCACCTGAAATGGCAGAGAAACATCAGGCTGCCGTAAGAACAGGAGCAGAAGTGAATCTCTGCTTAAGTTCCTGAAATGCAGAGACTGCCTCAGGAGGCCAATTCACCACATCAGAACCCTTTTTGGTCAAATCAGTTAATGGTTTAACAATAACCGAGAAATTACCAATAAATTTACGATAAAAATTGGCAAAACCCAAAAATCTTTGAAGAGCCTTTAATGAAGTAGGTTGGACCCAATCACAGATGGCCTGAACCTTGACCGGGTCCATTTCAATAACAGATGGGGACAAAATGAATCCCAGAAATGAGATCCTCTGTACGCCAAAAAGACACTTTGATCCCTTCACATACAGAGCATTCTCTCTCAAAATCTGGAATACAGTTCGCACATGTTTCACATGAGAGTCCCAGTCATTAGAAAAAATCAAGATATCATCCAAATAAACAATCAGAAATTTATCCACAAAATCCCTGAAAATGTCATTCATGAAGGACTGGAAGACAGAAGGAGCATTAGTGAGCCCAAAGGGCATCACAAGGTACTCAAAATGCCCCTCCGGGGTATTGAATGCCGTCTTCCATTCATCCCCGTGCTTAATGCGAATAAGGTTATATGCCCCCCTGAGGTCAAGCTTGGTAAACCAAGAAGCATTTTTCACCCTGGAAAACAGGTCAGAAATCAAGGGTAACGGGTATTGATATTTCACAGTAATATTGTTCAAAAGACGATAATCAATACACGGCCTTAATGAACCATCCTTTTTGGCCACAAAGAAAAAACCGGCACCTAAGGGTGAAGAGGATGGTCTGATATGACCCTTCTCCAATGACTCCTTGATATAAGACCACATAGCGTCATGTTCAGGTACAGACAAGTTAAAAAGGCGACCTTTAGGGAATTTACTACCCGGCACTAATTCAATAGCGCAGTCATAGCTCCTATGGGGAGGTAAGGATGCAGATTTACTTTCGCTAAATACATCAGAAAAATCAATCAAAAAGTCAGGAACATCCTGAGCCTGGGGGGAGGCAGAAAAAACAGGAGTGTTGGTATTAACACATTGGCAGCCCCAACTGGTTACAGACACAGTTTTCCAATCTAAAACAGGATTATGAGACTGTAACCAAGGGAAACCCAGTACGATAATATCATGCAGATTATACAGAACCAAAAATTTGCAGCACTCTTGATGATCAGGTTCAACCCTCATTATCACCTGAGTAGAGAACTGAGGTTTATTCTCAGCCAAAGGGGTAGAATCGATCCCCAGTAGGGGAATAGACTTCTGTAGGGGTATCAAGGGAAACCCACAAAGTTTAGCAAAATCATAATCCATCAGGTTAATAGCTGCTCCAGAATCAACGAAAGCCTGAGCAGAAAATGAGGACAGAGAGCATATCAGAGTGACAGTTAATAAAAACTTAGTCTGAACACTACCCAAGACAACTGAGCGTGCAAAACGTCTTCCCCGCTTATGGCAGACTGAAATAGCATGAGAGGCATCACCACAGTAGAAACATAACCCATTGCGCTTTCGAAACTCATGACGCTGTGCCCCAGACACCACTCTATCACACTGCATGGATTCAGAAGCAGGTTCACAAGGCAACACTATTCCACGCATACTTCTCCGCTCACGCAAACGTCTGTCAATTTGAATCGCTAATGACATAGAATCATTGAGACCAGAGGGGACAGGGAATCCCACCATAACATCCTTTACATTATCTGACAGACCCTTCCGAAAAAGGGCCGCCAAAGCGTCGTCATTCCACTTGGTCAGGACTGCCCACCTACGGAATCTCTGACAGTATAACTCAGCGTCATCAAGCCCCTGATTTAATGCCAACAAGGCTTTTTCAGCTTGATCAGTGACATTAGGCTCATCGTACAATAACCCCAAAGCCTGAAAAAATGCATCAACATCACTCAAAACAGGATCCCCAGGTGTCAGGGAAAAAGCCCAATCCTGAGGATCGCCACGCAGGAGAGAGATGACAATTTGAACCTGCTGCGCTGCGTTCCCTGAGGACTTAGATTTTAAGGCAAAAAACAATTTACAATTATTTTTTAAATTCTGAAACTTAGCTCGATCCCCTAAAAACAAATCTGGCATGGGAATCCTAGGTTCCACAACAGGCAACCTAGCAATGCATATGCAGCAATACTCTGAACCTCAGTGGCAAGCTGATCCACACGGCCAGACAACTGTGCAAACTCCATTGAGAGAAAAAATCCTCCCCAGCACCCAGAGATACAGAGGGAAAAAAAAAAAAAAATGCAACAAACAGAAAAATATCTCTGACAACTCTGACAACCGTTTTTTCTTTCACAAATTTTTTTCCCTTCTGTGAGTACCATACAATTTTACATTTTGGGCCGGTGATACTGTTATGTTTCGGTAGCTGAGGAGTGCAGGCAAAAAAGGCAATACACCAGAGCAGTTGGAATCTATGAGATTGCAGTACCCTGACTAACCACAACAACTAGAGGCAGCCGTGGAGCGTTCCTACGTTGGTCCTAGACGCCTCGTCACAGCCTGAGAAACTAACTACACCTAAAGATAGATATAGGAAAGCTATCTGCCCCGGAGCAGAACCCCAAAGATAATAGAAAGCCCCCAAACATGTAATGGCGGTTAGACAAGAAGAAATACTGACACAGAACGAAAATAGTATGAGCAAACGTTGGGGCCCAAACTAACTAAATAGAAAAGGATAGGAAGGGTACTTACTGCAATCCCAGAAAACCCTGAAAAGCACCAACTCTACTAATTTCAAAAACACCTGAGATCACACGACCTCTACCACCCAAACTAGTTCTCTGGTGTAACAAAATCAAAACAGCAGCCACTGAAAAAACTGGAAAAAGCAAAAGTACAAACATCAGTGGCTGAACTAAACTGAGAGGGCAAGAGCCCCCGGAGGGGACCCTGAAGGCCCCCACAGAAGTGCAGGACAAAATGCAAAAATCAAGCACAAAAACAAAAAGAAGAAAATGTCTTATCTGTTAGCAGGAGATGCAGACATGACACAGCAGGCTACAAGGGAAACAGGAATCAAGGATAGAGACCAGAACAATTGATCACCGGCAACCCTGATGGGAAGGTGACTCCCTTATATAAGACCAGTCAGTAACACCTGATTCCCAATCCTCACAATCTTCACAATCTTCACTGGACAGACCAGTACCGCTTGTAACCACCAGAGGGAGCCTCTGCTCAGAACTCATCTCAAGCCCATTCACAACAAATGCCCAACAAAATTCCAAAGTTTGTAAGAGAAAAAAAATTTGACCCATTTTCCAAGACCCATAGCTTCTCCATTTTTGGGGATCTGGGACTGAGTGAAGGCTTGTTTATGTACGCCAAGCAGACATTTTTATTGATATCATTTTGGGGTAGATACGATATTTATTTGCATTTTATTGCAATATTGCAGCAACCAAAAAAGCATAAATTCTGGCATTTTGATTTTTGTTTTCGTTACCCCATTTACCAATTGTGGAGACATGGGGTTCAGTGGGTTCCCTAGTCTGCAATCCGAAACCGCATGGACCAGGCTCATGCCACCAAACGCATGCTCCCCTTTTATCGTGGGCATAATACTACTATGGCAAGTATTATTGAACCACAAAACAAACAACATATAGAACAGTCCCAGCAACATACCCAAGATTGGGCAAAATTACAGAGTCTCACCCTTCCGCTGTCTCCCCAAGATAAGAGCAGCTGTAACTTCAGAGCTTCCAGGGCTGACTACCCCCACCTGTGGCACGAGAGGAGGTAATGACAAGCTTAGGAAGCCTACTTTCCTTTGAGGTACAAGGCCAGGTGGCCGGAGGGTCACAACCTGGCTTTCTCCTAACATTAACATGTCCATGGAGGCAGGTGACCGGTGGGTCCCAATCCTGGCTTTCCCAAATATATCAATGGGGCTCAGGTGATCTGTGGGTCCAAATCCTGACCACCCCAAAGGCATCTTAGCCGCCCTCCCAGAGCATTGGGGTACTCGGATCTGAGCCTATTGTCTTCTATGGGGATGTCACGGCAGCACAGCTTGGTCCGTGGCCCTGGGCGCTCACCATAAAAGGGGGATATATACAGGGGAATAAATGTTCGTGTAGTTAGTCGTGACGCCACCTGTAGTATCTGGTCAGGGGGACCAGCGCTGCTGTGCAGATCCTCTGGAAGGGATGGTGTTGTGCAGCTATAGGTGTTAGGCCTCCTACAGGTGAGGCTGTATCCTTCCAGAGCAGGTAGATGTGTAGGGATGCAGGACTGAGGGAAACCCGGCAAGGTAGGGACAAGAAGGTGGACACACACACACACAAGTCTCTTTGGTATCTTTACTGAAGATGTTGCAGGTACAACCCGGAGCACGATAGGGTGAAGGGTGCACATCCAGATTCTCCCACTAAGTAGGTTTAAGGCCTCCTTGTTCCTTGCCTCTCTGTAATGAAGTCCTGGCCTGCATGTAGCTGGGCCTAACTTAGTCTCTGTCCTGCATCTGGCTGACCTTGTGGTTGGACCTTTTCTTGAAGTACACAGTCCCGGTTACCTATCAGCTCTGTGGTGCTCCTGGGACCTGTAGTCCTCCAAGAACTCCGGTGGTCTCCTACTGGGTCGTGGAGATCCCCGTAGGCTTGGACCCGGTATCCGGTATATACTTGCTGGGTTAAGCTGATTAGGCTCCTCTGCCCCTTTACTATGCTCCTCTTGCCTTCGGCCTACTCGGGCCCTCACAGGATTATACACACTGGCAGTTGGTGGGCTGCCTCTTCTGCCGCTCTCAGAGCGTTGGCACGCTCCTAGCTCTCTAACTGAGCTATTGAGTCTCTCACTGCAAACTCCACTCTGCTCTGCAGACTCGACTCTGTCTGACTGCTCTGTCTGCAGACTACTTACTACTCACTTGTCTCAGCTAGACTGAACTCTGAGCTCTGCTCTGCTCTGACTGAACTTCCTACCTTCACCCTCCTTTTATAGTCCTATCAGGGCTCCCTCTGGTGGTCTTAGGGGACGGGTGAAGGAGTGTGCATGTATAGTGAGACCTCTAGTAGTTAATTCCTTTTGTGCACCCTTCTGGGATGTGTGAATCTGAGCGCAGCTGGGCTCCACATATCCATGGGTTCAGTGATGGTCAATGGAGCAGATCTGTATTCTTTTAGCCAGGGCCTTGATCCCCTAAGCTGGCATCCTGTAGAATGTCAAATCTGTGTCCCTTCTGATAGTCATGATCTGGCAACTACCCTGTAGAGTGTTCCTTGCTGTGGCTTTGTAAAAAGTATATGGTTCTTTTGATATCTTGGATGTCTTGTAAAGCCCCCGTCACACACAGCAATCTCGCTAGTGAGATCGCTGCTGAGTCACTAGTTTTGTGATGCAACAGCGATCTCCCCAGCGATATCGCTGTGTGTTTGACATTCAGCGATGATCAGCCCCCCTGCTGGGTATCGCTGATCGTCGCTGAATGTCCTGGACATTTTTTTGATAGTTGGTCTCCTGCTGGCCAGCACGCATCGCTGTGTGTGGCAGGCAGGAGACCAGCGATCAGCTGGTAACCAAGGTACACATCAGGTTTCCAGGCGCCGGGCAGCGCCTGGAAACCCGTTGTGTATGTTGGATACCAGCGCACTGCTGCAGGGGAGCTGGTAACCAAGGTACACATCGGGTTTCCAGGTGCCGCGCAGCGCCTGGAAACCCGATGTGTACCTTGGTTACCATCTCCCTGTACAAGCAGGCTGGTATCCAACGTACACTGCGGGTAACTAAGCGACGTTACCCGCAGTGTCACTGTCCTGATCACTGCCTGAGCTGCCTGTTTGGCAGCTCACCAGCGATCATGTTGCGACACACCAGCGATCCTGACAAGTGCATATTGTTGTCGGGATCGCTGGTGTGTCGCTAGGTGTGACGGGGCCCTTACAGAGGCATATCTCCTTTTTATAGATCATAACTGTTTTACAAGCCATACTTTACAGGTCAAGGAGAAGGGGTGATGAGATTAACTTGCATTGTTTGATCATTTACAGTTTATCCTTCCAAGTCAACAAACTGCATGGCCTGGTATAATGTGTAATCAACATATCAGCAAACATTATTGTTCAGTGACCCTGCATCAATGTTTTGCAAAGATAACAGTGCAATAAATTGTAGGAGCTGATATAAGAGGTAAATAATAACCATTCATCAATTTACAAATATCAATTCAACCTACAAGAAGAGTCACCATAAAGTTAACAGTCTATGCCTCCTGATTTACTGAAAATAGATGTCTGGATAATGAAAATTAAATGCTGTATCGTCACACCGATCGGATTAATTCTCTTTATATTTTAATAGATTGTTGTTTTAGTTTGAATGGGGCAAACATGGGGTGATTTGAACTGTTATTTTTTTTTAATTATGTTAAAAAAAAATTGTTATTATACTTTATACTGGCTTTAATAGTCTCCTTAGGAGACTTGAAGCTGCGATCATCTGACTGCTTGTACTTCACATATGTGTACCAGAAATGGGCGGTTGTCCATAGGAGTTCTGCATTGACAGACACGGGGGTCTTCTGCACTCCCCGGCTGTCATGCCAACCCATCGGCGCCCTACGATCATGTAAAAGAGATTGAAAGTGGAATTTAATATGTTAACAGCCACAGATGGATCACGATTCCACCCACAGCTGTCAAGTGCTTGAAAAGATGCAGGCTCAGTGCCGGAGCCTGCATCAAAGGGAGGGAGGCGACCTATGATATACTTATACGTCGTAGGTCGTAAAGGGGTTAATGAGACAGATGGAGTCATTTTGGTGCCACCTTATTTTAGATGTCTTTTTAGTGCACAAGTGTGGTCGACCACAGTTCTGTACATGCCTAAAAAGATGGATACCATCGAAACAGTTGCCAAACAGCGTCTCCATCTGCCTCATTATAGTGAGTGGCTCCATTGGGGGTTTTGTTTTGAATTGTGTTTTTGGGAATTTACACATAAACTGCGAGACGTAACAGCTCAGCGTAGAACACTAGAATGTGATCCCTGCCTTATACTGAAAGTGCTCAAAAGATGTTATGTATGTGGGCAGTAGACCAGATTGCCGCCTATGCGCGCAGAGCTCTGGATTAGGATTTTCCGTTGTCAGCAGCAAGACCGAGTGGTCATGTGACTACAAGTATACGATATGCGTACACCCGGCCACATTCCCACTAGACTCGTGCGACCAGTGCACCTCCAGAGAATCCTCACATTATGCGCCACGCCCAATGTGAGGATTCACAAATCTGCAGTCAACTAGAGTGACTGCAGGCTTTTGTGATAAACCTGAACCACCCTGTAGTGTTGTTGTGCAGATGAAGGGAACTCCAGAAGGCCACACAGAGATGCTGGATGGTAGGTTTAAACAGCCATACTTTATTTTCCGTTCCTCTCCCTCGCTCCCCTTACCAGGACTTCCTGCTCCTGCCTTGTCTCCTCCTCCCCATTACATCATCGTTACTAGGCAGAAACTGAAACCAGGATAACAGCAAACCAATCACAGATATAGTAACAACATCACATCTCTCCTCTTCTCACCAAACAAAACAACATTAGAACTGGATAACGGTCCAAAAGTTCACATTAGTACGAAGGGTTCTTTTTACTGCAGAACATAGTCCAAGAGGTGGGCTGGCGGTCTACGATTTGCCCTCGCTGGATAGCGGTGAGACATCACAGTCCCAGATGAACTGTCTGAGTCCCCTGAGGTATCCTCCCTTGGAACTGCTGAGCTCTGGGGATCCGGCAGGACGTCATCGCTATCTGCCTCGTCTGTTTCTGGGACATAGTCGCAAAGTTTTTTAAAATGGGACACGTTCCTTGTGACCTGGCGACCGTGATCTTGAGCAGTAACCATGGTGCCTTTGACTTGTGTGACCTGAAAGGGTTCAGGATAGTATTGTGATGCAAACTTGTCACTAGGTCTTAGCCTTTTTACCAGGACCCAATCTCCCACCAATACTTCCGGTGGCTTGCAACGATGACTGCTCTTATCTGCATACCTCTTCATCTTCTGTTTGGATATGGCATCCTTAGTAGCAATTGGGGTTTGAACAGGGCTCAGCGGAACGCTCGGGAGTTTGACACGCATAGGCCTGTTGAACAGCGCAGTGGCAGGTGGTATCCCAGTAGTAGAATGGGGTGTAGCTCTGTACTGTCTAAGAAATCTGTGTAATTCTTGCTGTAAATCCTTGTGCTCCATGGTAGCGATCCTCAAAGTTTTGTTGATTGATTGCATGAACCGTTCCACTTCACCATTGGCCTGAGGCCAGTAAGGAGTTATTTTCCTGTGAGTGAAACCAAGATAGGTTGCGAATGATCGAAAGTCTGTGCTACTAAAAAGTGGTCCATTGTCGGACTTCACTGTTTCCGGTATGCCATATGCCGAGAAGATCTTGTCTAATTTTGGTATAACAGCCCTGGCAGAGGTTGTCGAAACATGTTCAATGACTGGGAACCTCGAATAGTCATCCATGACAACCAGCAGATAGGAGTGATCTGGTAAAACACAGAAGTCAACACTAACAGCAGACCACGGGCCCTCTGGCAGGGGTGTCATTTGTAAGGGTGCGCGTCTATGGTCAATTGTAGTTGCTTGCCAAGGTATGCAAGTTTCTTTTTTTGTTGAATATGTATTTATTAACACACATGTATAACACATATCAAGGGTATGAACAGTAACAAAACATGTCACATAATATAAGCCAAGCGTCATCATATCAGGTCATGTCCAATAAAACAGAGCACAATACAGTTAGGTCCATATATATTTGGACAGAGACAACATTTATGTAATTTTGGTTCTAGACATTACCACAATGAATTGTAAACAAAACAATTCAGATGCAGTTGAAGTTCAGACTTTCAGCTTTCATTTGAGGGTATCCACATTAAAATTGGATGAAGGGTTTAGGAGTTTCAGCTCCTTAACATGTGCCACCCTGTTTTTAAAGGGACCAAAAGTAATTGGACAGATTAAATAATTGTAAATACAATGTTCATTTCTAGTACTTGGTTGAAAACCCTTTGTTGGCAATGACTGCCTGAAGTATTGAACTCATGGACATCACCAGACGCTGTGTTTGCTCCTTTTTGACGCTCTGCCAGGCCTTCACTGCAGTGGTTTTCAGGTGCTGTTTGTTTGTGGGCCTTTCTGTCTGAAGTTTAGTCTTTAACAAGTGAAATGCATGCTCAATTGGGTTGAGATCAGGTGACTGACTTGGCCATTCAAGAATATTCCACTTCTTTGCTTTAATAAACTCCTGGGTTGCTTTGGCTTTATGTTTTGAGTCATTGTCCATCTGTAGTATGAAACGACGACCAATCAGTTTGGCTGCATTTGGCTGGATCTGAGTACACAGTATGGCTCTAAATACCTCAGAATTCATTCGGCTGCTTCTGTCCGGTGTCACATCATCAATAAACACTAGTGACCCAATGCCACTGGCAGCCATGCATGCCCAAGCCATCACACTGCCTCCGCCGTGTTTTACAGCTGATGTGGTATGCTTTGGATCATGAGCTGTACCACGCCTTCGCCATACTTTTCTCTTTCCATCATTCTGGTAGAGGTTGATCTTGGTTTCATCTGTCCAAAGAATGTTCTTCCAGAACTGTGCTGGCTTTTTTAGATGTTTTTTAGCAAAGTCCAGCCTAGCCTTTTTATTCTTGATGCTTATGAGTGGCTTGCACCGTGCAGTGAACCCTCTGTATTTACTTTCATGCAGTCTTCTCTTTATGGTAGATTTGGATATTGATACGCCTGCCTCCTGGAGAGTGTTGTTCACTTGGTTGGCTGTTGTGAAGGGGTTTCTCTTCACCATGGAGAGTATTCTGTGATCATCCACAACTGTTGTCTTCTGTGGGCGCCCAGGTCTTTTTGCATTGATGAGTTCACCAGTGCTTTCTTTCTTTCTCAGGATGTACCAAACTGTAGATTTTGCCACTGCTAATGTTGTAGCAGTTTCTCAGATGGGTTTTTTCTGTTCTTGCAGCTTAAGAATGACTTGTTTCACCCGCTTGTAGAGCTCCTTTGACCGCATGTTTCCTTCACAGCAAAACCTTTCAAATGCAAACACCACACCTCAAATCAACTCCAGCCCTTTTATCTGCTTAATTGAGACTGACATAACAAAGAGATTGCCCACACCTGTCCATAAAATAGCCTTGGAGTCAATTGTCCAACTACTTTTGGTCCCTTTAAAAACAGGGTGGCACATGTTAAGGAGCTGAAACTCCTAAACCCTTCATCCAATTTTAATGTGGATACCCTCAAATGAAAGCTGAAAGTCTGAACTTCAACTGCATCTGAATTGTTTTGTTTAAAATTCATTGTGGTAATGTCTAGAGCCAAAATTAAATAAATGTTGTCTCTGTCCAAATATATATGGACCTAACTGTATATATGAATGAAACAGCGTGATCGAGGATCACTACTAGTATTGCGTGAGATTTGGCACACAAATTGGGTTACTGGACTAACGAACCCCAATAACATTCTACAAGAACAAGAACTGAGAACAAAATAAAACAAGAAGACACAGAAAATATAAGGGGAAATAAAGAAAAATAAGGGAATTAAATGAACCTAAATGAAAAATAAATAACTGGACAAAGAAAAAAGGAAGAAGGTTAAAGGTAAGGGGAAGGAAGAAGGGGAGGGGGGGCGCCCTCGGTCTCCGCCCACAGCACACCACGTGGCAGAGAATCTTACATACAAAAATAGCACTCCAATGAGTCACTTACACTATGTAGGCGAAGGGGTACGAAAGGCAATCCACGGGGACCAGATGGTCTGGAATTTATCCCGGGTATGGTTGATCCATGCCGACAGGTCCTCCATGTCCCTGATATGGTCCACAGCAACAGTCCACTCCTCCAGAGAAGGCGCCACAGTAGAAAGCCAATGCTTAGGCACTAGAAGTTTGGCAGCCGTCAACATAAAGGTCGCCAGTTTGTGCTTAATGGGGTTATAACCCGTCGCCGGCACCCAAAAAAGGACTGAGTCCCTGGGTAAATCACAAGGCAGAAGGCAGATATCTTTGATTTTTTGTCGTATCGCATTCCAGAAGGGCACAATGAGGGGACAATCCCACCAGATGTGAGCATAAGTTCCTGAACCCGCCCCACATCTCCAGCAGATGTCAGAGGTCTGCAAGCCATGGCGAAATAGGAAGGACGGGGTTCGGTACCACCTGGCAATCAGTTTATAAGAATTCTCTTTAATGCGAACGCACCTAGAAAATCCCAGTGCGTGTCTTTTAATACACCTGGCGACTCGTAGGGACAATGGGTGCCCCAGTTCCCGTTCCCAGGCAGCAAGGTAAGTAGGCTCAGTATCAGAGCGAAGAGACATAAGCCATTTGTAAATGGTGGAGATCACGCCTTTGACAGGACTCTGTGCCAGCAACAGCCGCTCCAAGTTGGAGGCAGCCCGCAAGGGACGATGTTGCTCCATAAAGGTCTGACAGACATGATGTACATGTGCTAGCGATAAAAAGTTGGCGTGTGTAGGTCCGAGGATGGATGACAGGCCCTCCGCCGAAGGGACATTGCCTCCAGCAAAAAAGGAATTGAGGGGCGTTACCAGTTTGCTCCACAAACCCTGAAAAGTCCAAAAACCCTCATCCGAGCAGGTCAACAAAGGGAGTAAGCGTACAGGCATGAGCGGAGAGGGGAACTTACTCATAGTGTCATGATGTAGACAGTTCAGTATGTGTGGAGCAAACCCTTCAGGAGAGGGGAGAAGCCGCGTGTACGAGGGATCTGAGTATGCACATCCCATAACTCAAGTGCCTCCCGAGGCGAAAGAAGAGCCGTTTCTAGGGAGGACAAGAAAGACCTTTTGTTCCAGCTGTTTATCTTCACCCAACGACGAAGATGGCAAGCGAAGTAATAGTTCTTCAGGTCGGGCATACCCACTCCACCTGCATCTGTGGGCAGAGTCAAAGTCGAGAAAGCGATACGAGCCGGACGTTGGTTCCATAGGAACCGTGAGAACAGAACGTGTAAGGCACGAAAAAAGGAATTGGGAAGGAATATAGGAGCTGCCTGGAATAAGTAGAGGAATTTTGGGACTATATATGTGGACAGATAATTTTTTCGGCCCAACCAAGACATGAACGGTATTCGTAGACGCTGGAGCTGTGTCTTAACCGAGGAGAGTAGGCGTAGGTGGTTCAGAGCGTAGAGGCGAGAAATATCCCTCGGAATAAGAATGCCTAAATATTTTACATGGTCTGTCTTCCAGGTGAACGGTGACATTCGTTGGAGGTGGGTTAGAGTGTCCCTGGGGAAGCCGATAGCAAACGCGACCGATTTATTATAGTTGATTTTGAAGTTTGAAAGAGTACCAAAATGTTGAAAAAGATCCAGCACAGCGGGTATAGCAGTCTCCGGGTTAGTGATACTAAGCATGATGTCATCAGCGTATGCGGACACGAGGGCCTCGCCTTTAGGCGTGGACGCGCCTCGGATGTCTGGGTGTGTACGAAAAGCCTGTAACAAAGGTTCCAGGCACAGAGCGAACAGACTGGGGGACAAGGGGCAGCCCTGGCGGGTTCCATTGGATATAGAGAATGGAGCCGAAAAAGAATTGTTCACCTTGACCCTGGCAGTGGGCGAGGTGTAAAGTGTAAAAATGGAGTCTATAAAGCGATCGGGAAAATTAAATAGGCGAAGGACCGACTTCATGTAAGACCAATCTATGCGGTCAAACGCCTTTTCGGCATCAGTACTTAACAACAACAAAGGCGTTTTTCGGGAAACTGCTCCATGGATTAGGTGTAAGATCTTTGTGGAGTTTTCCCTCCCCTCCCTACCAGTACAAACCCAGTCTGATCGCTCTGCACCAGGAGGGGGACCAAGCGAGACACCCGGTTCGCCAGGACCTTCGCCCAGAGCTTCAAATCACAGTTAAGAAGAGATATTGGCCGATAACTACTACACTGTGCTGGATCTTTGTCTTCCTTATGGATTAAAGCTATATCCGCAGAAAGGGATTGGGGAGGAAAGGAGGAGCCAGTCATCAAGGCGTTAAAAAGTCGGGTGAGGTGTGGGAGAAGGGTAGCTTTAAACTTTTTGTAGTAAAGTATTGTCAGACCATCTGGGCCAGGAGATTTTCCCGATGGAGTAGACTTCAGAGCTTCCTCCACTTCCTCCACCGCAATTGGAGATAACAATTCCGAGTGATGGGAAGGTTTCAATTTAGGGAGGTTCAGGGAGGAGACAAAGTCCACAATAGCAGGATGGGGGTCTGCAGTGGGGGCAGATTCATACATGGGGTTATGTAAGTTATACAAGGCGGTGTAATATTGATGAAAATCTTGCGCGATTTGCACCGTCTCGGTGTGTGCGGCACCCGAGGGGCATCTCGTCTCAGCGATGAATGTACGCGGAGACGTTTCTTTGACGTAGGCGGACATAAGTTTCCCACCTCTGTCACCTGAAGCATAAAGACGGTGTTTCGCGTGTAAGAAATTTTTTGCAATTTTTAGGTTTAGGAGGGATTTAAGGGCCATACGCAAGGACAGGAGATCGGAGAGGTGTTGTTGGCACAGAGATCGCTTGTGGAGCGACTCCAATTTGCAAATTTGAAGGAGCAAGGCATCGGTTTGTTTCTCCCTAGATGTAAGGTTCTGTGTATCTGTTTCTGAAACTCAGTTTGTTCGTCTGCCATTTTGCTTTCTGTTTTGCTGCAGCTATCTTGCCCTCAGTCAAAATGGAGTTTTCCAGCTTGCATGTTCCCGCCCTGATTCTCTCCGTTTGCTTCTTAAACAGCCACAGCTGAGTAATCAGTGCTTCAGAATCTAGCCTGCAGTGAACCTGTGTTCTGACTCCTGAAGCCTTGGACCTTGTACTCCAGCCATTCCTACTGAGGAACTCTGAAGCACTTGTGGACTCTGAACTCTGCTCTTGAGAGCCTCACGTTTGCATGGACTTGCGGTAACAGAAGAGAAGATCTGAATCTGTTGTGGAGAGTTATTGCTGAGCTTAGATTACTCTGGCCTGCTGTGTCTCCTGCTTCTGTGTTTGCAACCTGTGTGTTTATTTTTGCCAATTTGTATGAAGCAATACAAGACTTTCTTTATCAACCTATGTCTCAAGTATTTTCATCGCACCCAAGCACAAGACGCTATATGAACTGTACCACATACATTACAAGATTCTGAAGCCAAACGTTAGTGTCTGCTGGGTCTGGAAAGGCTTGTCTGCTGTACTGTGGATATCGGATGTCCGGTTGTACTTTCTGTGATGACAGTGGTTGTGACTTCTCACAACCATTCCAGGTGAGCAATTCCCTTAAGTTTTTTTTTCTGCAGTGTTATCACAGGTAAACACTATTGTTTTTTTTTTTTTTTTTCTCTTCTCTTTTTGTCTGCTGAAACTCTGGATATCAGATGTCTGGTTGAAAGCTTTCTGTGATGATAGTGGTTGTGACTTCTCACAACCATTCCAGGTGAGCAGTTCCCTTAAAGTTTTTTCTTTCTTCAGTGTTGCCACAGGTGAACACTATTGTTTTTTTTTCTCTCCTCTTCTTCCAGTATCCTGTCTTAAAAGATCTGGAAAATGGAGGCCCGTATAAAGGAACTTTGCGGAGTGACTGATAATATCCTTGCAGATTTGCAGAATATAAAGACCCGTCTTACAAATCTTCAGGACCTAAATAATCACAATTTGCAAGTGGTTGGACAGACTACCCAGGATTTGCGAGCCAGGATTGAGGTTCTGGAGGGGCGAGTTCAGGCTCCTGCCGTGGCCCCGAGTTCTGGGATTCCCAAGTTGCCCCCTTTTCGTTTTGGTGGTGAACGTGAAAAATTCAGGGGATTTGTTAATCAATGCAATCTTTTTTTTCTGCACATGCTTCACAATTTCCTACTGAACGATCTAAGGTGCTTACTATAATTATGTTGCTTACCAACAAGGCTTTGATATGGGCAAACCCTCTGATTGAGACTGAGGATGATTGTTTGAATCACCTTGATGATTTTATTTCAGCCATGGGGCAGGTGTTTGATGACCCCAATCGAGGTGCAACAGCTGAAGCAGCCATGTTAGCTTTGCGCCAAGGTAAGCACTCGGTAGCTGAATATGCCTTGGATTTCAGGAGATGGGCCCTTGATACCACCTGGGACAATTCCGCCAAAAAATCTATTTTTCGAAAGGGGTTATCCCCACTAATTAAGGATGAACTTGCTCGTGCCGACCCTCCCACTGCGTTAGGTGACTTTATTAACTACTGCATCCGTATTGATACTCGTTTAACTGAACGCAGGCAAGAGAGATGGTTCGAAAGCAATCGTACTAACCTTTTCCTACCTTCCTCTCCAGCTAAGGAACCTTTGAATAGGATTACACGGGAACCTGAACCTGAACCCATGCAGGTAGACTCTTTACTACGACGGGTTAGTGATGCACGCAAGGAACATCGTTTTAAGGAGAATCTATGTTTTTATTGTGGTAAGTCAGGGCACTTTTATTATTAACTGTCCCGCCGTTCTCGCAAGACTACTGCAGCACTCATTCATTGTGAGTGTTGCGAGAGGGGATCTGTCAGGTCCGAGCCTCAGGCTCCAGAGAGAGCTGCAGCAACGGATCTTGATTTCTCGGACTTGAACTCCGTTACCTCTGAGGACGTTGACTGTGTAAATGCTGCCATCTTTCAAGTTTCCTCAGCGGTGTCCCAGCTGAGTTGTAAGAAAAACAATTCTCACTGTTTTCTTTCCATCAAACTCTGGGTTGACTCAGCCTGGGTGTCTAGCTCTGCTATGATCGACTCAGGTGCAAGTGGAAATTTTATGGATGTCTCCTTTGCTCTAAAACAGGGAATACGTTAGTGAAGAAGGCTGCTCCAGTACAGATGGAAACTGTGGATGGCTCCCTGCTGACCTCTGGACCAGTGGATCAGGAAACAGAGCCTTTAAAGGTTCTTATGGGTAAAGATCATCAAGAGAAACTGTCCTTTATGCTTATCTCTTCTCCTCACTTTCCCATTATTCTAGGGCTACCATGGCTGCAGGCTCAGAATCCTACCATTAACTGGGAGACCAAGGAATTACACTTTCCAGAGAAACAGATGAGTCCAAAAATTTCAGCTTGCTCTGTTCCTAAAGGAACCATGTCAGTCCCTGAACTACCAGCTGTATACCAGGACTATGTGGATTTATGTGACAAGAAGAACGCTGACCAGCTTCCTCCTCACCGTCCATATGATTGTCCAATTGAATTATTGCCTGGAGCAGAGATACCTTTTGGTAAGATCTACCCCCTGGCGGGGCCCGAGCTGAAGGCTTTAAAAGAGTACATAGACGAAAATCTAGCCAAGGGCTTCATACGCCCCTCTTCATCTCCTGCAGGGGCACCCATATTCTTTGTAAAGAAGAAAGATGGATCCCTGAGACCATGCGTAGACTATAGGGAACTCAATAAGGTTACTATTAGAAACCGTTATCCATTGCCTTTAATCCCTGAGTTATTGGAGAGAGTGCGACATGCCAAAATTTTTTCTAAACTAGATCTTCGTGGGGCCTATAACTTAGTCCGTATTAGACCTGGGGATGAATGGAAGACTGCATTCAGGTCACGCTATGGACACTTTGAATATCTGGTTATGCCTTTTGGTCTGAGTACCGCCCCAGCCACTTTCCAACACTTGGTGAATGACATCTTCAGGGATCTCCTAGATACATTCGTGGTAATTTATTTGGATGATATTTTAATTTTTTCTAACTCCACAGAGGAACATCATGGACATGTGAGAATGGTCTTGGAACGTCTAAGACAAAATCATCTTTACATCAAGCTTGAAAAGTGTGAATTCCATAAGACCGAAATTCAATTTCTGGGGTATGTACTGTCTACACAAGGAATTAGTATGGATGGAAGTAAAACCCAAGCCATCAATGATTGGCCAAGTCCTAGAAATGTGAAGGAGGTACAGCGCTTCATCGGGTTTGCAAACTTCTATAGACGTTTCATTAGAAATTTCTCTGAGGTAGTGTCACCTATCACCCAACTTACCCGGAAAGAGTCTAAGTTCTCCTGGACTCCCCAAGCCCAGGAAGCATTTTCCCGTCTAAAAGATAAATTTACCACTGCACCTATCCTAGTACATCCCAACCCAGAGCTTGCCTTCATAATAGAGGTGGATGCTTCAGACTGTGCCGTGGGAGCTATACTCTCTCAGAGAACAGGTGAGAAGAATGTCTTGCATCCCTGTGCCTTCTTTTCCCAGCAGTTGTCTTCGGCTGAGAAGAACTACGATGTGGGCAATAGAGAGTTGTTGGCCATTATTGCCGCCTTCAAAGAATGGAGACACCTTCTTCAAGGAGCTGCACAGCAAATAGTCGTTCTGACAGACCATCGTAATCTTGAGTTTATCAGGTCGGCTAAGTGCCTGACTCCTCGCCAGGCTCGCTGGAATCTTTTCTTAAACCAATTTAATTTTATTATTTCTTATAGACCAGGATCGCGCAATGGAAAGGCTGATGCACTCTCTAGGATTTACTCAGCAGAGACACGTCCAATTACTCCTCCTAAGACTATTCTTCCTGACTCTAGATTCCTAGGAGTGATTCATCATCAAGACCTAATTAAAGACATCAAGGAAGCATACCATGCGGATTCTTTTTTGGCTCAACCCCCAAGGGACGTAAGTCTTGTCTTTAAGAATGGTGTGTGGATTCTGGGACAACGTCTGTATATACCTGAAACAGTCAGATTGAGAGTATTGCAACTCATTCACGATTCCAAAATAGCCGGGCATAGAGGAATTCTAAAGACACAGGAATTTCTTTCTCGTTTCTTTTGGTGGCCCACTTGTAGGAAGGATGTTTTGGACTATGTCACTTCGTGTGAGGTTTGTGCAAAATGCAAAACACCTCGCTCTTCACCAACTGGTCTGTTACAGCCTCTTCCCACCCCGTCCCGCCCGTGGGGATCCATTTCTATGGACTTCATTGTGGAATTACCAACCTCTCAAGGGAAGAACACTATTCTAGTGGTGGTTGACCGTTTAACAAAGGCAGCTCATTTTATCCCTTGTGTCGGCTTACCCACTGCAAAACAGACATCAGATTTGATGATTAAAGATGTGTTTCGTTTACATGGAGTACCGGATGAGGTTATTTCGGATCGAGGGGTGCAATTCACTTCTAGGTTTTGGCAAAATTTCTGTGCAGCATTGGACATTAAAGTAAACCTTTCTTCTGCTTTTCATCCCCAGACTAATGGACAAACCGAACGAACCAATCAAACCCTGGAGCAGTATCTCCGCTGCTTTATCTGCCACCTACAGGATGATTGGGTGGATCTACTTCCATTGGCTGAGTTCTCTAGCTGTGCCACTCATCAGGAAACACAACGTTTTGACGGATGCGAAATTCCTCGTCTATAGTCCCTACCCTTCTGACCGGTTTCTCGAGAGCTTTCAGTGGACATGAACACTCGGAAATAACGCAGGCTACAATAGCCTAGTGTAATTTTGTTCGCGACACCCGGAAGCTAGACATCTGCGGTTAAAACGCCGCATTCGTGAAAGGCAAAGGGGTGCGCCTCGATTTGCGCAATGAAGGATTCTCTTGAATCCCACTTCTGTAACGTACTGGACCTGCGTGTTTGGCTGCCCAACCACAGGAACGCAGCATTAGTAGTCAATCCTAGTTTGGAATCACTTACAACAACTCTCGAGTCCTCCACTAAACAGTCTCTTTTTACTCTATCTTGGTTATCATCCTAACATTCTACAGATTTCCCATGAGAGCTTTCCGATGCTGAAGAGTCACACTTACAAAGAATATGGATCTCTAGAAATCAATCGCTCGGAAAGTTCAAAAGGCAGCAGATAATTTCGTAAACCTGCCCATGCTTAAGGTAGAACCTGGTCTGGCGTCAACCAGAAATCTTAAGTTAGGAATCCATCGTCTAAGTTGGGACATAAGTCATTGGACCTATAAAATCAGTAAGATTATAAGTGCCGTTGCTTGTCGTCTTCATTGCCCAGAACTATGAGATCCACCCAGTCTTTCATGTATCCTACAAGGCTGCGACACCCATACGTTTCCGGAGCGTTCTTCCTTGCCTGACCCAGTGCTAGTCGATGCAGGAGATTTGTGGTGGAAGGATTTTAGATTCCAGGTTGTATAGAAATCAGTTACATATCTGATTAAATGGCAGGTACCCAGTGGAGGACACTCATGGAGCCATCAATACGTTAATGCTCCTCGCTTGCCCGTCATTTTCATCAGAGGTACCCCACAGCTGGTCTGAGTCCACTCGAGTGTCCTAAGGGGAGTAATGTAAGTTCTGTTATCGTTTCGAAACTCGTTTGTTCGTCTGCCATTTTGCTTGTTTTGCTCAGCATCTTGCCCTCAGTCAAATGGAGTTTTCCAGCTTGCATGTTCCCGCCTGATTCTCTCCGTTTGCTTCTTAAACAGCCACAGCTGAGTAATCAGTGCTTCAGAATCTAGCCTGCAGTGAACCTGTGTTCTGACTCCTGAAGCCTTGGACCTTGTACTCCAGCCATTCCTACTGAGGAACTCTGAAGCACTTGTGGACTCTGAACTCTGCTCTTGAGAGCCTCACGTTTGCATGGACTTGCGGTAACAGAAGAGAAGATCTGAATCTGTTGTGGAGAGTTATTGCTGAGCTTAGATTACTCTGGCCTGCTGTGTCTCCTGCTTCTGTGTTTGCAACCTGTGTGTTTATTTTTGCCAATTTGTATGAAGCAATACAAGACTTTCTTTATCAACCTATGTCTCAAGTATTTTCATCGCACCCAAGCACAAGACGCTATATGAACTGTACCACATACATTACACTAGATTTTTTAAGTCTAGAGGCCAGTGAGATGAATTCACCCCTGACAAAAGATTTGTGAGTTTCCCAGACGATGGGGATTGGCATGCCTGGAGTGTAATTTCTATGGAAGAAATCCTGAAGGGGTATTTCAATGGCATTTATATTATCTTGAACGTCCAACAGTGTCTCATTGAGTCGCCAGGTGTATCCGAGACCACCCACCCCAGGTAAGGCCAGTGTTAAGGATACAGGCGCATGGTCCGATACTGTCATGGATCCAATATCCGCCGTAGAATAACACCCCAGGTGGCGTCGGGATAGAAAGAGGTAATCAAGTCTTTGGTATGAGCGATGCGGCGTCGAATAAAACGTATAATCCTTAGTGTCAGGATGGAGGACTCTCCAGGCGTCCACCAAGGACAGCTCCGCTAATAGCAGTTTAAGTCTTCTGAGATTCCGAAAAGAGATGGCGGAGCGGCCCGTGGAGGAGTCCACGAGAGGCTCCATAGTGAGGTTAAAGTCTCCACCCAGTACCACTAGCCCCGACATAAATTGCTGTAAAAGACGTAGAGTAGATAGTAACCAGTCGACTGTGCGAACATTGGGCGCATAAATATTAGCAAAAGTCACTAAAGTGTTTCCCAGTTTACCCTTCAAGAAAAGATATCGACCATCTGTATCTGCCAACTGCGCTTGCAACTGAAAATGAAGATTGCGGCAAAAAGCTATACTCACCCCTCTCGACGCGTGGGAGTCGCTGCAACTGTGGAACCATACTGGGAATGAAGAGCGAGACAGCTGTGGAACATGATAGTGGCGGAAATGTGTTTCCTGCATAAAAATAACAGAGACACCATCTTTTTTAAGGAGTCGCAAAACCTGAGCACGTTTCGCAGGCGCATTCATACCCTTAGCATTATAGGATTGCATAACAATATCACGTGGAGTCATCATGGAGGTGCACTGGGAGGACAGAGAAGCGATAAAGCGGTGTACCGTAGCAAGGACAGAGAGCGACCCCAAGGAAAGAGGAGTGTGACAAGGAGGACACAAGAGGGAAAGAACACAAAAAAATCAAAACAGAGACAAAAATAAAGCACCATAGGTAGCGGTGCTTGTAAACATTTGGAGAAATGTGAACTAGGCGGATCCACAAGGGGAGCCGGGAGACATTGCACCCCTCCTGAAGGAGGAGGGGGCAATGGAGGCGATGCAAGTGTCGCATAAGAGCCCACCTGCAATAACCTCCAGCCAGCCTGTGGAACCCAAGAAAACCTGGGTCATAGTGAAATGTATTTGCCCAAAAATGGGGAGGAGAGTGGGGAGAGAAAGGTAAGGAAGAAAAAGAAGGGAAGGGACCAAGAGAAGAACAGCAGGAGATGATGCCTTCCCAGGTGCAAGCAGAAGGGGCAGCGTATAGGAGAGAAAAAGGGGGGAGGGGGAGAGAGTGAAGGGGGAGAAGGAGAGGATAGCAGACCAGACCCACATATAGCTACAGGTGGGGCGACTACCCGGACCAAGAAGGTGAAGAATAGGGTAATGGAGGAGAGAGGCCGGGGGTCAGGAGGGTAGGGAAGGAGGATGGGGGAGAAAGCAAGGTATGCAAGTTTCAATGAGTGCCTCTACTTTTTTGTCTAGTCCTGGAAACCAGACTTTCTCTCTCAGTAATTGCTTTGTTTTCACCACCCCTTGATGAGCCTCGTGGGCCAGATCCAGTACTCTGCTTTGAAGTTTCTGGGTATCACCAGCCGATTGTTACGCAACAGTAGATTTGAATCAGACACGGAGAGATCATGTCGTGCATTAAAGAAGGCTGTCAAGTAGGTTGTTTGATCCGGTGTTTGGAGGCGGGCTTCAGCAAGAAAATTGCTCCAATTTTTAGATCGAACAGTCTCTATAACTAACTGAAGTTGGTGATCGGAATCCACCGTTTGTTGTATTTCCTCCATAGTCATAGCTTTTGGCACAGAATGTGCAACAATAAAATTGATATGTTCCTCTGCAAGGATAGTTGCTGGGATGTCGTCCTTGGTAGTTTGTGGTGTTGGGTGTCTCGAAAAGTAGTCTGCCGGATTACCAGCTCCTGCCTCGTATCTCAACCGAAACTGGTAGTTCTGTAGGCGGAGCAACCAGCGTTCAAGTCGTGGGGGAGGCTTTGAAGAATGTTTGTTGAAAAGCGGAATGAGCGATTTGTGGTCACTTATCACTGTGAATTTATGTCCCATAAGGTACAGATGAAAATGAAGGCATCCCCACACAACCGCAAGAGCTTCCCTTTCAGTTTGTGAATAGCGTTGTTCTGTCTCTGTTAAGGCTTTGCTTGCATAGGAAATGGTAGAAACGTTGCCTTCTTTGGACACTTGTGTGAGAATTGCACCCAGGCCCACCGGACTAGCATCCACGATCAGCTCTGTGGACTTTAGAGGGTCAAAATAGGCCATGACGGTGTCGCCAGTCAGACCGGACTTCATGGAGTCGAATGCTGCTTGGTGTTCAGTAGTCCATGTCCAAGGAGTGTCTTTTTTCGTGAGTAGTCGCAGGGGTTCGGAGACCGTGGCCAGATCAGGCATAAATCGCCCACAGTACGTGACTAGTCGTAGAAAACTGCGAACCTCTGACACATTTTGAGGTTGGCTAGCTGACTTTATGGCAGAAACTTTCTGAGGATCTGCTGAAACTCCTTGCTCCGAAAAGATATATCCAAAGAAGCTTAATGACTTTTGGTTAAACTCACATTTTGACAGATTGACAGTTAGATTGCAGGCTTGCAGTCTCTGAAACACTTGCTCTAAGTGACTGTCATGCTCCTCTTGGGTTGTACCATATATAAGAATGTCATCACTGACGTTTAGAACTCCTGCTATTCCAGATAGAACCTGACTGATAACGTTCTGAAATATTTCTGCCACAGATGAGATACCAAAGTTCAACCTCTTGAATCGTCGTAAGCCCACATGGGTACTAAAAGTTGTGATGTACCTGGAATCTGGATGCAACTCAAGTTGATAACCTGATTTTAAATCAATTTTAGAAAATACTTTTGCACCATTCAGGTCTGTGAGAATGTCATCAATAGTGGGCGTGATGTGCCTTTCTCTTTGAATAGCCAAATTGGCATGCCGCATATCCACACATAGCCGGATTTTACCAGGCTGCTTTGGTTTTGGAGCAACAACAATGGGCGATACCGAAGGAGTCGGGCCTTCAACTCGTTCAACAACATCAGACACTTCCAGATCTTGCAGTTCTTGCTCCACAAGTTTGTGGACATGAAATGGGATGCACCTGTGAGGTTGAACAGACGGCTGTATTGACTGGTCAATATGCAATTTTATCTGAACGTCTTTTAGCTTACCGAGACCTTTAAAGAGATTGGGGTATCTCTGCATGATGTGTTGGGCCGAAGGACCTGTGACGCTATTGACCAGGTTGACCAGACCCAGAGATATAGCACTCCTGCAGCTGAGAAGCGTGTCTGCGGAGCACTCTACTACATATACAGTGTCGGTGATGGACTTCCCGTCAGCTGCAAGTTCTGACTGAAATTTGCCACACAGGGGTAGTGCAGATGCTGAACCATAAGGAAAAATCTTTAGGCTAGTGCTTTGTAGAGCAGGTCTGTTCGGGAGTCGGCTATAGACTGCACGGCTGATGACGTTTACTGATGCCCCCGTGTCTACTAGGGCTTCCACCGGACTACCATTTATCAGGATAAGTCGCCTTGGACTGGTAAGTGCGTGCAGTGTTTGAGATCCCTCTGCAGTCACTGAGAATAGATAAGTACTGTGAGGCTCGTCAGTAAGCTGCAGCGTTTGGATTTTCTGTGACCTGGGTTGTACTGTGGGATGAGGGGATTGTGGTTTGGATCTACACACTTTTGCAAAATGGTTTTGTTTTCCACAATTATGGCAGGTCCCCTGTTATGATTTGGTAGCTGAGGAGAGCAGGCAAAAAAGAAAATACACCAGAGCAGTTGGAAACTATGAGATTGCAGTACCCTGACTAACCACCACAACTAGAGGCAGCCGTGGAGCGTTCCTACGTTGGTCCTAGACGCCTCGTCACAGCCTGAGAAACTAACTACACCTAAAGATAGAAAGAGGAAAGCTATCTGCCCCGGAGCAGATCCCCAAAGAACATAGAAAGCCCCAAACATGTAATGGGGGTTAGACAAGAAGAAATACTGACACAGACAGAAAATAGTATGAGCAAATGTTGGGGCCCAAACTTACTAAATAGAAAAGGATAGGAAGGGCACTTACTGCAATCCCAAAAAACCCTGAAAAGCACCAACTCTACTAATTTCAAAAACACCTGAGATCACACGACCTCTACCACCTAAATTAGTTCTCTGCTGTAACCAAAAACAAAACAGCAGCCACTGAAAAAACTGGAAAAAGCAAATGTACAAACATCAGTGGCTGAACTGAACTGAGAGGCAAAAGCCCCCAGAGGGGACCCTGAAGGCCCCCACAGAAGTGCAGGACAAAATGCAAAAATCAAGCACAAAAACAAAAAGAAGAAAAAGTCTTATCTGTTAGCAGGAGATTCAGACACGACACAGCAGGCCACCAAGGAAACAGGAATCAAGGATTGAGACCAGAACAATTGATCACCGGCAACCCTGATGGGAAGGTGACTCCCTTATATAAGACCAGTCAGTAACACCTGATTCCCAATCCTCACAATCTTCACTGGACAGTCCAGTACCGTTTGTAACCACCAGAGGGAGCTTCTGCTCAGAACTCATTTCCAGCCTATTCACAACAGTACCCCCCTTGAGGAGGGGTCACCGAACCCTCATTTGACCAACCAGGTCGGTCAGGATGAGTTCTATGATACGCACGGATGAGTCTCCTAGCATGGATGTCCGAAGCAAACACCCAAGAATTGTCTTCCTGACCATAACCTCTCCATTTAACCAAATACTGGAGTTTCCGTCTAGAAAAACGAGAATTCAATATTTTCTCAACCACATACTCCAGATTGCCCTCAACCAAAACAGGGTCAGGAGGCACAGTAGTAGGAACCACTGGCTCAACAAACCTCTTCAACAAGGACTTGTGGAACACGTTATGGATCTTAAATGTCCCTGGAAGAAGCAAACGAAAAGAAACAGGGTTAAGAATCTCCATGATCTTATAAGGTCCAATGAACCTAGGCTTAAATTTAGGAGATGCCACTCTCATAGGAATATTTCTTGAGGACAACCAGACCAAGTCCCCCACTTTAAACCGAGGACCATCAGTCCTATGCCGGTTAGCAAACCGCTGGGCCCTCTCCTGAGAGAGGGACAACCTCTCCACTACCTGGTCCCAAATCTGTTGCATACGCTCCACAACAGAGTCAACACCTGGGCAGACAGAAGCCTCCGTCTGTCCAGAAGAAAATCGAGGGTGAAACCCAGAATTACAGAAAAATGGAGACATCAAAGTGGCAGAGCTAGCCCTATTATTAAGAGCAAACTCAGCCAAAGGCAAAAAAGAGACCCAGTCATCCTGATCAGCAGACACAAAGCATCTTAGATAAGTCTCCAATGTCTGGTTTGTTCTCTCAGTTTGACCATTGGTCTGAGGATGAAACGCCGAGGAGAAAGACAATTGAACACCAATTTTAAAACAAAAGGTCCTCCAAAATCTGGAAACAAACTGGACTCCTCTGTCAGACACAATGTTCTCAGGAATGCCGTGTAAACGAACCACGTGCTGAAGGAACAAAGGCACCAATTCAGAGGAGGAAGGCAACTTAGGTAATGGCACAAGATGTATCATCTTGGAAAACCTATCGCAAATCACCCAGATGACGGTCATTCTCTGAGAAACAGGGAGGTCGGAAATGAAATCCATAGAGATATGGGTCCATGGTCTCTTGGGCACAGGCAATGGCATCAACAAACCACTAGAACGAGAGCAAGGCTTGGAGCGAGAGCAAGTCTCGCAGGACTGCACAAACTCCTTGACATCACGAGACAAGGTAGGCCACCAAAAGGACCGACCAACCAAGTCCCTGGTACCAAAAATTCCGGGATGACCGGCCAACGCGGAACAATGAATCTCAGACATTACACTCTTTTTCCACTGGTCCGGGACAAACAATTTCCCAACAGGGCAGCGCTCGGGCTTATCCTCCTGGCACCCATCCAGAGCCAGTCTCAAATTGGGCGAGATGGCGGAAAGAACTACACCCTCTTTCAAAATAACAGAAGGATCAGATAACTCAGGAGAGTCCGCCAGGAAACTCCTCGAGAGGGCATCCGCCTTAACATTTTTAGTGCCAGGAAGAAATGAAACCACAAAATTAAAACGTGTGAAAAACAAGGCCCACCTGGCCTGTCTAGGATTAAGTCGCTTGGCAGATTCCAGATAAACTAGATTCTTATGGTCAGTAAGGACCACCACCTGATGTTTGGCTCCCTCCAGCCAATGTCTCCACTCTTCAAAAGCCCACTTCATGGCTAATAACTCCCGATTACCCACGTCATAATTACGTTCAGTGGGAGAAAATTTTCGAGAGAAAAAGGCACAAGGGTTACTTTTAGAGGTCTCTGGATCTCTTTGGGATAAAACGGCACCTGCCCCAATTTCAGAGGCATCAACCTCCACCTGAAATGGTAGAGAAACATCAGGCTGCCGTAGAACAGGAGCAGAAGTGAATCTCTGCTTAAGTTCCTGAAATGCAGAGACTGCCTCAGGAGGCCAATTCACCACATCAGAACCCTTCTTGGTCAAATCAGTTAATGGTTTAACAATAACAGAGAAATTACCAATAAATTTACGATAAAAATTGGCAAAACCCAAGAATCTTTGAAGAGCCTTTAATGAAGTAGGTTGGACCCAATCACAGATAGCCTGAACTTTGACCGGGTCCATTTCAATAACAGATGGGGACAAAATGAAACCCAGAAATAAGATCCTCTGAACGCCAAAAAGACACTTTGATCCCTTCACATACAGAGCATTCTCTCTCAAAATCTGGAACACAGTCCGAACATGTTTTACATGAGAGTCCCAGTCATTGGAAAAAATCAAGATATCATCCAAATAAACAATCAGAAATTTATCCACAAAATCCCTGAAAATGTCATTCATGAAGGACTGGAAGACAGAAGGAGCATTAGTGAGCCCAAAGGGCATCACAAGGTACTCAAAATGCCCTTCAGGGGTATTAAATGCCGTCTTCCATTCATCCCCGTGCTTAATGCGAATAAGGTTATATGCCCCCCTGAGGTCAAGCTTGGTAAACCAAGTAGCGTTTTTCACCCTGGAAAACAGATCAGAGATCAAGGGTAACGGATATTGATATTTCACAGTAATATTGTTCAAGAGACGATAATCAATACACGGCCTTAATGAACCATCCTTTTTGGCCACAAAGAAAAAACCGGCACCTAAGGGTGAAGAGGATGGTCTGATATGACCCTTCTCCAATGACTCCTTGATATAAGACCGCATAACGTCATGTTCAGGTACAGACAAGTTAAAAAGGCGACCTTTAGGGAATTTACTACCAGGCACTAATTCAATAGCGCAGTCATAGCTCCTATTGGGAGGTAAGGATGCAGATTTACTTTCGCTAAACACATCAGAAAAATCAATCAAAAAGTCAGGAACATCCTGAGCCTGGGGGGAGGCAGAAAAAACAGGAGTGTTGGTATTAACACATTGACAGCCCCAACTGGTAACAGACACAGATTTCCAATCCAAAACAGGATTATGAGACTGTAACCAAGGGAAACCCAGTACGATAATGTCATGCAGATTATACAGAACCAAAAATTTGCAACTCTCCTGATGATCAGGTTCTACCCTCATTATCATCTGAGTAGAGAACTGAGGTTTATTCTCAGCCAAAGGGGTAGAATCGATCCCCAGTAGGGGAATAGACTTCCGTAGGGGTATCAAGGGAAACCCACAACGTTTAGCAAAATCAAAATCCATCAGGTTAATAGCTGCTCCAGAATCAACAAAAGCCTGAGCAGAAAATGAGGACAGAGAGCATATCAGGGTAACAGTTAACAAAAACTTAGTCTGAACACTACCCAAGACAACTGAGCGAGCAAAACGTCTTCCCCGCTTAGGGCAGACAGAAATAGCATGAGAGGCATCACCACAGTAGAAACATAACCCATTGCGCTTTCGAAATTCATGACGCTGTGCCCCAGAAACCACTCTATCACACTGCATGGATTCAGAAGCAGGTTCACAAGGCAACATTATTCCACGCATACCTTTCCGCTCACGCAAACGTCTGTCAATTTGAATCGCTAATGACATAGAATCATTGAGACCAGAGGGAACAGGGAATCCCACCATAACATCCTTTACATTATCTGACAGTCCCTTCCGAAAAAGAGCTGCCAAAGCGTCGTCATTCCATTTGGTCAGGACTGCCCACCTACGGAATCTCTGACAGTATAACTCAGCGTCCTCAAGCCCCTGACTTAATGCCAACAAAGTTTTTTCAGCTTGATCAGTGACATTAGGCTCATCGTACAATAACCCCAAAGCCTGAAAAAACGCATCAACATCACTCAAAACAGGATCCCCAGGTGTCAGGGAAAAAGCCCAATCCTGAGGGTCGCCGCGCAGGAGAGAGATGACAATTTGAACCTGCTGCGCTGCGTTCCCTGAGGACTTAGATTTTAAGGCAAAAAACAATTTACAGTTATTTTTGAAATACAGAAACTCAGCTCGATCCCCTAAAAACAAATCTGGCATGGGAATCCTAGGTTCCACAACAGGCAACCTAGCAAGATAGGTAGCAATACTCCGAACTTCAGTGGCAAGCTGATCCACACGGCCAGACAACTGTGCAAACTCCATTGAGAGAAAAAAAAAAAATCCTCCTCAGCACCCAGAGATACAGAGGGGAAAAAAAAATGCAACAAACAGAAAAAAAAAAAAACTCTGACAACTTTTTTCTTTCACAATATTTTTCCCTTCTGTGAGTACCATATAATTTTCAGTTTAGGCCGGTGATACTGTTATGATTTGGTAGCTGAGGAGAGCAGGCAAAAAAGAAAATACACCAGAGCAGTTGGAAACTATGAGATTGCAGTACCCTGACTAACCACCACAACTAGAGGCAGCCGTGGAGCGTTCCTACGTTGGTCCTAGACGCCTCGTCACAGCCTGAGAAACTAACTACACCTAAAGATAGAAAGAGGAAAGCTATCTGCCCCGGAGCAGATCCGCAAAGAACATAGAAAGCCCTCAAACATGTAATGGCTGTTAGACAAGAAGAAATACTGACACAGACAGAAAATAGTAGGAGCAAACGTTGGGGCCCAAACTTACTAAATAGAAAAGGATAGGAAGGGCACTTACTGCAATCCCAAAAAACCCTGAAAAGCACCAACTCTACTAATTTCAAAAACACCTGAGATCACACAACCTCTACCACCTAAATTAGTTCTCTGCTGTAACCAAAAACAAAACAGCAGCCACTGAAAAAACTGGAAAAAGCAAATGTACAAACATCAGTGGCTGAACTGAACTGAGAGGCAAAAGCCCCAGAGGGGACCCTGAAGGCCCCCACAGAAGTGCAGGACAAAATGCAAAAATCAAGCACAAAAACAAAAAGAAGAAAAAGTCTTATCTGTTAGCAGGAGATTCAGACACGACACAGCAGGCCACCAAGGAAACAGGAATCAAGGATTGAGACCAGAACAATTGATCACCGGCAACCCTGATGGGAAGGTGACTCCCTTATATAAGACCAGTCAGTAACACCTGATTCCCAATCCTCACAATCTTCATTGGACAGTCCAGTACCGTTTGTAACCACCAGAGGGAGCTTCTGCTCAGAACTCATTTCCAGCCTATTCACAACAGTCCCCCCTTTTGCTGGGCAGACACTCTGGTGAGGATACGACCCTCCGCAGTTGTAGCAAGTTGCCCCTGCATACGAGGCACAGGCGGTCTCTGTGTCAGCTTTGCTATACAAGATGGTGCTTCCGCGTCACCCTCAATGTTCTCTATGAGTTTAGCTTGTTTTTCGGCGGTATCATTTACACGTGCTGTTTCAAGCAGTTTTGCTAAAGTCATGGTGGGATCTCTGAGTGCTTGTCTCCGTAACTTAGAGGAGATGCAGCCTTGTAAAATCTGCATTTGGATCTCTTTGTCGACATCTGCAAATTCACAGTAAGCTGCAAGGTGCCGTAGTCGGACATGATATTCATCAATGCTTTCTGTTGCTGACTGCTTTAATTGTCTAAACTTGAAGATTTCAAATGCTGCATTTCTGTGTGGGGAGAAATACTTGCTTAATGCTGCCTTACTGAGCTCATAGTCTTTGTCTTCTCCTGTATTAGGCAGAGTAGTGAAGATATCATAGACTTGTTCCCCTGCATAATGTAATAGCATGGCTTTCTTCCTGGTATCATCTGATATGTTCATGGCTTGTAGGAATATATCAAAACGCTTCAGCCATTTCTCCCAACATGCTGCTAGGTTAGCTGGGGACTGATGCACATCAAAAGCAGGGAAGGCAGGTAAACAGGCAATTGTTGTAGAGCTGAAATGCCTTTAGCTGATGATGAACGCTTCCTCGTCGCCAGTTGTAGTGTTGTTGTGCAGATGAAGGGAACTCCAGAAGGCCTCACAGAGATGCTGGATGGTAGGTTTAAACAGCCATACTTTATTTTCCGTTCCTCTCCCTCGCTCCCCTTACCCAGGACTTCCTGCTCCTGCCTTGTCTCCTCCTCCCCATTACATCATCGTTACTAGGCAGAAACTGAAACCAGGATAACAGCAAACCAATCACAGATATAGTAACAACATCACACACCCCTTTTAAATAAAATGCATGTGTGTAAATATATATACTTACAATATCAGTATATTTACATAACTATATGAAAGAAGAATTATAGGCTAGATATATGCATGTATAAATCATTACAATACAACATATATATTACAAACATCTACTATAGACTCACATTAAGTGCTATATATAGTTTTCATTACACAGTATTTCTAGGTCAGCCATAATATTGGAGACTTGTGACGGCTCTGTCACCAATGTGGATGTGATGTGAGGTAGACTTTTGCACTATAGACCGAGGACACAGGATCGCTCCTCTGTCACTTCCAATGCTGGAATGAATGACAGAAGTCAGTGCTGGGGAACATACTGTGATCGCTGAACCAGCATTTTTTCTTAGAGCTAGCATTTTTCTAAAGTTCAGAGGCCTTGTTCTCTTTTTAACCGACAGGCTGACGTGTACCAGGAGACAAGATAAGATGTTCCTCATTTTAGTCAATACAATACACACCCCCCGCCTGAGAAGAGACGCTCTGTGCTAGGAGCTAAACAGGGCCAAAAGCCAAGAATGGAGTTTTTAAAGTGAAACTAGCATTTTATGTTTATGTTGTATTAACTGCCATATATGGTAATTCCGCTTCCTGCTTCAGGGGGTGTATATAAATCCCTTTGTTAGCAATAAACCGCAGAGCTTATTGACGCATCCTTTGGTCTGTGTCTTATTCTCTCTGGTACCACATTCCGAGGAGGAAAGGGTTAACGAGATAACAGCGACGACAACTGGCGCCCGACCAGGGGCCTGAGTTATTTTACTCTGAGGAATCCCGACCGATCCGGAGACGTGGGATGAGCGGAGCCTTCTGTTGGTGATATACATACAGCGCTGAGGTAAGAATACTTATTATATTCTACCTAAAATCTATATCACTGTATAGTGGACTCCCTCTTCCCCGAGCGGTCGGCTTTCCAGGTAAATCACAGGTATTCCTGGCTCAGGTCCCTTTGAACCAGTAGACCTTCAGATTAATTGTCAGTCCTGCCTTTCCTCCTTTGAAAAATGACAGTATGGATCCAATGATTGTGGTGTGGTTTTGTCTTGGTGTTGGTGTGATTGGATTGTTTATTTGGTTGGCATACAAATCTTGGAAAGCGAGCAGTGGAATGGTTCAGAAACCTTTGTGGCCCATTGTCTTGGTGACAGAGTCTTGGTGACAAACTTGTCTTGGTGACAAGAGAATCTCTTCTAGGTGAGGAGATACAAAAATGGGGAACCAAAACACCAAGGAAGGTGTTGCTGCTAAAGATTTAGTTGTGCGCAGAGATTGTGAAAAGCAGGCATGAATGAAAACGGAGAATTGAACAGTGATAAATGGAAAAGGTTCTTTAACTCACATCATGGATGGTTGAGAGACAAAGGTCTGTTGAAAACAGTGAACCTGTGGATGAGTGCGTGTGATTACTTAGAAGAAAAGACTGAAGAATTAGGAGACGGACGTTACGGACTGACAAAAACAGGGATGCCTGATTTACCCTCCTGTCTGCCCCCCCCCCGGACAGCAGAAATGTACAGACCATGGAGCCCTACAGAGCAGTTGGCTCTAATAAAGCAACTAGACAGGATTTGCAAGCGCTTATAAGAAGGGAAATTGGCAGATGAAGCTAGATACGATAGACTGATAGATGAGACATACAAGTGTTATGTTGGTAGGAACGGACCTGATAATGCAGAAGTCAATGACGCAGAAGCAGGGGGTATGTTTACAGAAGCGTTGAAAAAAAGCATGTAAAGATAGACAGGCAGAGAAGAAAGTTACACTAGTTCAGGGAAAGGAAGAAGAGCCAAAAGATTATTTCTGGGCTCTAAGAAAAACTTGGGTAGAAATGGGTTTTGTCCCAGAAAACAAGACTAGTGAGAGGGTTCTGGCAAGTGCATACATGAATGGGTTAAAAAAGGAAGTGAAAGTAAGTAGACCGGATTGGAGATCAGTAAAAGAGAGGATCTAGCCAGAATAGCACAAGGGGCACAACATGATTTAGCGCAGGCAAAAAGAGGAGCAAGGATACATGCTGTAGGTACTCGTCCTGCAAACCACACGGAGAGGAGACGTGTGCCAGGAGATGGGCAGAAGTTGTGCCACGAGTGCAGGAAGCCAGGACATTTCACGAGAGATTGCAGAAACTGGTAGCAAGTGGTGTTTTAGTTAAAACCTAGCCCTCACCTTCGGCATCTCTGCAGCTAAGGTTTCTTATCAGTGGCCTTGACAGTAAAACTTCAACTTCAGCTTCCCCCTTCAACTACGAGATTTAACTCTCTATGTATTGGCTGGTACAATATATATATATATATACACTTTTGTTCCAGATATCTCAGGATGCTGCTTGGTTCACAGTTATTGATTTTGCCAAATGTTATTTTTATTATATGTTGATGACTTACTGATTTGTGCCCCCTCCAGGAAACAGTGTCGCACTGCAACAATATCACTCATGTTGTTTCTGTACCAAGCTGGTTGTAAAGCGTCAAAGGATAAACTGCAATTTTGTAAATCTTCAGTTATCTTTTTGGGACATTGCATTACACCGGGGGCGCGACATCTGACCAGCGCTCGCAAAGAAGCTGTACAGAATTTTCCTATTCCTGTTAATGTTGCCGCTCTTAGGACATTTCTTGGACTGGTTTCCTACTGCAGACTGCAGCCTCTCTATGACTGTATCACCATTGTGCCTTTTAAACTAACTCCTGAAGGTATAGACTGTTTTTATTCCCTCAAAAACAGGATTGTGGCAGCTCCAGCCCTAGGAACCCCCAACTATGAACTACCATTTACCCTGTATCTCCATGAACAGCAGGGACACGCGGCAGGAGTATTGACTCAGTTACATGGTGACAATCAAAGGCCAGTAGCCTATTTCAGTGGAAGACTAGATGCAGTGGCTAGGGGTGCCCCGTCCTGTGTACGGGCGGCACATGCTGTAGGACTATTGCTCCACAAATCGTCAGACATCGTTCTTGATCATCCATTGACAGTACTTACACCTCATGATGTATATACCATACTGAACCAGGTGCAACCGGCACACCTTTCAGCTGAACGTCACCTTCGATTGCAATGTGCACTTTTAATGCCTCCAAATGTTTCTTTGCAGAGATGTACCACACTTAATCCTGCCACATTGTTATCTCTCTCGGATCTAAAGGAGGGGTCAGGTACGGTATTGTACAAAGAAGATCCAAGAGAGGAGATTCCTCATGATTGTGTTCAGCTTATGGCACAGGAAACAGCAGGCCTACCCACAGTGTTTGAAACTGAAAGACTTAATGCTGATTTTGAATTTTTTGTAGATGGATCTCGCCACCAAGATGACTCAGGTACCTTCCACACCGGGTATGCCATCGTCTCCCTGAATGCAGTAATCAAAGCAGAACCAATGCTCCCACATCAGTCGGCCCAGGAGGCTGAACTTAAGGCTCTGACCGAGGCCTGTAAGATAGCTGAAGGTAGAATTGTTAACATCTACACAGATTCTAGATACGCATTCGGTATAGCTCATGATTTTGGTCCAATTTGGAAATCTAGAGGATTCCTGACGGCAGCAGGACATCCCATTAAAAATGCTGACGCAGTCCAGCAGTTAATTGATGCATTACAATTACCAAAATAAGTAGCTGTCATAAAAGTTAAAGCACATACCAGATGCACTGATCAGGTGAGTAAAGGAAACGCAATGGCTGATGCAGCAGCAAAAACAGCAGCCAGTAGACCACTCCAAGGGGTAACGATGCACCAAGTAAGCGCTCCCAAAAATCCCTTTGTGTCGGAGGATGCCTTATCCCAGATGCAGGCTCAGGTGCGCCAGGAGGAAGTAGAAAAGTGGGAAAAAGAAGGTGCATGTCTGAATGAAGCAAATGGGGTATGGGAAGAGGGATGCGTCGATGCCTTCCAAGGGCTTTGTACCTTGCGGTCGCCCAGATGTTACATGGGCCAACCCACCAGTCCAAAACTGCTGTAATGAGCGTGATGCAGAAGCATTGGGTGGCACCAGGCTTTTCCACCTGTATAGAAGGTTTGATCCAGGGATGCATGGTATGTGCTACACATAATCAGGGAAGGTAGTCAAGACACCACCCAAACACACCCCTCGGCCCCTCTATCCTTTCCAGAGACTGCAGATTGATTATATTCAGCTGCCAAAATCAGGGTAATGGGAGTACGTGTTGGTGTGTTTTGATTTATTCTCAGGTTGGCCGGAGGCTTTCCCGATTGCCAAGGCTACGGCTGCGGCGACCGCAAAGAAGCTGCTTGCGGAGGTGGTGTGCAGGTATGGAGTACCAGAGGTGATCGAAAGTGACAGAGGTACACATTTCACAGGTGAAATAATGAATGAAGTCTTGACAGCTCTGGGAATCCAACAAGCTTATCACACCCCATATCACCCACAAAGCAGTGGGAAAGTAGAAAGACTAAATGGGACATTGAAGTTAAAAATTCAAAAGGCCATGGCTGAAACAGGGAAATCTTGGCCTGAATGTTTACCATTAGCCCTATACTCAGTAAGGTACACTCCAAATAGAAAAACTGGACTTTCTCCGTATGAAGTACTATTTGGCAAAGTGCCTAGTTTAGGATGTTTCTTTCCACAAGCACTGGAAATGAGTAACCATGTATTAAGCTCATATGTAAGGGATTTGCATAAAAGACTCAAGAAAGTACATGATAATGTCTTCAGTTCTCTTCCAGATCCGAACCAGGATCCTGGGAGTCACAGCCTGCAGCCCAGAGACTGGGTAGTCATTAAAAGACACGTGAGAAAGAGTCTGGATCCGAGATTTGACGGACCTTTTCAAGTTCTACTGACGACAAGTACCGCAGTCAAGCTACAAGGCAAGGAAACTTGGATCCACGCATCGCATTGTAAGAAGATCCTTGGAGAGCCTCCAGAAGAGGAATGATGCTACTAATGACATTTGCTTGCATCCTTGCAGTAACGGATGCTTGGAACAGACTTAGCCGTGTAGATGGTGATGATAACAGGTTCATTAGACACCACTTAGCTTTAGTGGATGGACTGAAAGAACAAAACCAAACTGTTGCAAACTGTTGGATTTGTACACATGCGCCGGTGACATCCACCAGTCTACCATTTCTTGCAGTCCCAGTCTCATGGGAAGAGATTAACTCTTGGGGTAACTGCTCAGACACATTAAGCAACAATGCCACTCAAAAACTTTGGAACACTACGGTAGGAATACCGGTAGTGGGTTGGACTGATTTTTCATGGTGGCAGGGAAATCTAACAGGACAGATAATTCCAAGACTGTATCTATTTTTTGAAGGTGGGGCATGGGTCCCCAGAAATAGAACTAGTATAACCTCTTTGGGAGAAATACCGACACAGGGGTTAAAGATAAGTTTTGGGGTCACTACAGGAAGCTTAGATGCTTTCAAACCCTCCCTATTAGAACGATACCTACACACTGATAGATGGGAAAAATAATGTTTTCTTTGAGAATGGAAATGATGAAACTTGTGCTAACAAACCAGGTAACCTGAGGTGTAATAAACATGAAGGGTATCAGAAGAACACTCCCACCTGCGGAGAACCTACCGCAGGATACTGTTCCCCAATAGGACAAAAGCCCGGATGGTGCATGATGAGTAATATTTTAAAGTTTATAGATTTGGCACACCGATTAGTATTACAGCATTCAGCTATATGGAACCTTCCACCATCAATGTATTGGGTATGTGGGGACAAGGCATTTAAGTGGCTTCCAGTAGGAGTCACCGGGAAATGCACCCTAGCTAGATTGACACCAGCCACCTATCTCATCACTCCAGATAGATTAAATCCATTGTCTATTCCAAAACACACACTACATAAACGATCTGCAGACAATAGACCTCGCCCAAATGGGAGACCACACATAGTGGAGATGGGGATAGCAAATAAATTTTTCAGTGCATTATTTATCTACCCTATGATAACTCAGACATGGGACAAGTTGGTAGAATCCACAGACTACCTAGATGATCAAATATGGGATATTTTAGATATCATGAATGGGTCCCTTGCAGTACAGAACCAGTTAATTATTGTTACTAACCAACATACCCTCGTGTTAGATTACCTGACTGCAGCTCAAGGAGGGATGTGCCAGATTATTGGACCTGCATGTTGTCATTATATTGATAATTCTAGTGTTTTAACCCTTAAACATAAGCTAGAGGATGTCATAAAGTTAAGGAAACTATATGATGAGGCAAATCTGAAGAATCAAGATTCATGGTGGGCAAACACTTTCTCCTTTCTTAACCCCGCAAATTGGTTCAAAGGTATAGGGGGATGGCTGACTGGGATAATACAAGCTGGCCTACAGGTTTTATTGATATGTCTTGCCATCTATTTAGTGTTTAAAATTTGTTTGATGTGTATTAAACGATGTACTAGGACACAGAGGAGGTATGAAGATGTGTATTGATCAAATGAAGGAACAAAAGGAGGGAAATGTGATCGCTGAACCAGCATTTTTTCTTAGAGCTAGCATTTTTCTAAAGTTCAGAGGCCTTGTTCTCTTTTTAACCGACAGGCTGACGTGTACCAGGAGACAAGATAAGATGTTCCTCATTTTAGTCAATACAATACACACCCCCCCGCCTGAGAAGAGACGCTCTGTGCTAGGAGCTAAACAGGGCCAAAAGCCAAGAATGGAGTTTTTAAAGTGAAACTAGCATTTTATGATTATGTTGTATTAACTGCCATATATGGTAATTCCGCTTCCTGCTTCAGGGGTGTATATAAATCCCTTTGTTAGCAATAAACCGCAGAGCTTATTGACGCATCCTTTGGTCTGTGTCTTATTCTCTCTGGTACCACATTCCGAGGAGGAAAGGGTTAACGAGATAACAGCGACGACAATTAGGCAGAAACTGAAACCAGGATAACATCAAACCAATCACAGATATAGTAACAACATCACACACCCCTTTTAAATAAAATGCATGTGTGTAAATATATATACTTACAATATCAGTATATTTACATAACTATATGAAAGAAGAATTATAGGCTAGATATATGCATGTATAAATCATTACAATACAACATATATATTACAAACATCTACTATAGACTCACATTAAGTGCTATATATAGTTTTCATTACACAGTATTTCTAGGTCAGCCATAATATTGGAGACTTGTGACGGCTCTGTCACCAATGTGGATGTGATGTGAGGTAGACTTTTGCACTATAGACCGAGGACACAGGATCGCTCCTCTGTCACTTCCAATGCTGGAATGAATGACAGAAGTCAGTGCTGGGGAACATACTAACAGCCAATGAGTGTGTAGTGGGCAGGCTGAGGGCAGGGGTTGGACACTGATGCCAGTGCCGGGCTAGCTCTGGCTGTGAGCTAGAGAAAAAAGCCCAGGAAGCTGCCTTGTCTGGTAGAGCCAGATGTAAACAAACTGGGTGCAGGCAATTAAGTGAAATTCAGGAGAAACAAAAGGTAGAAACAAAAAACAATATCTATAGGGGTGTTGTTTATTACAATACAGTACAGATTATCTAAAAAAACTAATTTAGATTTTGGGGGTGGATAACTCCTTTAAATGTGAATTCCACCGTTACCGGCTGTACAAGATCCTGAAGTAACAGTGCTCTGTCAATGGTAAAAATTGGAATGGGTCTTTCCAACCTAACTGTCCCTAATCCTAATTTCAGAGCCAGTCCTGAATTGATAAAGTTGGATGCAGACCCGCAGCCAATGAAAGCGAACACTGATAACAACTGGTTCTGGAAAAGTAGTTCCACGTCTAGCAGTACTTTACCTGAGAAGTAAAGAGGTACCTTGAAGTCTGGGTGACCCCCTTGACAATCACCCAAACTTAGGCGTTTCCAGATAGCTTGCTTCCCTGAGGCTATATCGAGCAGTGCTTAAGAAAATACTCAGCGCAACCACAGTAGAGGCAAAGTCTGAGACTGCGCCAACATTTCCTATCAACGACCTGAGAACTGGTGACTAAAACTTCCATTGGTTCAGGCTCAGTTAAGTGGACAGATTCGAAGGGAATGACCAAAACACCCTGCCGCTCACTTTGCCTGTCCCAAACTTTACAATCCATCTAAATGGCCTAGGTCATGGCTTCCACAAAGGAACAAGGTGGAGTATGCAGAGACAGAGTGTACTTAAGTGCTTCAGAAAGGCCTCTATGGAACTGGCACCTGAGTGCGGCATCATCTACAAAACTCCAGTGGACCAATGCTGGAACTCAGTACTATAGTCCTAAGAGGTGCAGTGCCCACTGTGTCAGATTCATGACCTTTGCCTCCGCAACCTGGATCCTGTCAAGTTTGTCATAGATCAACCCTATGGCATCAAAAAAGGGGTCAACAGAAAACCATTCTGGGGCTTGTGGTGTCAAAGAAAATGCCCAAGTCTGAAGGCCCCCTGGCATTAGGGACATGATTATTCCCACCTGATGGTACTCATCCCCTGAAGACTGGAGTCGCAGGGTAAAAAGTATAATAGCCACAATTAATATGCTTATTATAGGCTCAATGCGACTATTTAATGGGCACCAAAATAGCTAATAGTATCATATCTGTAAGGTTTATTGAGTAGTACTTATATGACAGTATTATTTAGGTGCATTATGGCTATATAATGTAGGTCTTAGAATTAAACACAATTCATTTATGATTTAGTAAGATGAATGTTTTTGTTTTTATAGGAGCAAACCCCATTCCAGGACCACAAATAATAAGATTGCCATTGTGATAATCAATTATTGTAATAGAAGATGTAGTAGTAGAAGATGTGCAGATTCCATAAAAAAACCTGCAAAGATAAATCAAGAGTAAAATAACAAAATAAAATAACAAGTATACAAAGATTCCAAACATAATATGCCTTACAGGCCTCTATGGAACACAAACAAAACTTCCCTTTGAAAAGGGATCACAAAAGAAACTAGACTCTTCTGAGTTGCAAATTGTATGCTGAGTAACAAATTCTCTCACACAAGGCTTACAGAACAAATCTTACAAACCCTAACCCATGGTTTTGGATCAAAGAGCTGCAAAAGAGGAACCATGAAATGGGAAATGTCAGAAATTCAAGGCAAATAGAGAAGCTGCACATTGCAAGTCTGAACCATTTCCTAAATGATGCTTGAATAATGCTGTTAGGATTGTAATGTAGCTCTAGAAGAATATCAAGAAAGGATGACACATTCTTAAAGGGAATCGGTCAGCAGGATTTCAACCTCGAAACTTTTAGCAGATGTGGCCGAAATTGTTGGCACCCATGTCATTGTTCCACAAAATGAAGTATTTCTCTCAGAAAATTATTACAATTACACATGGTTCGTTATACACATGTTTATTTCCTTTGTGTGTATTAGAGCAACACAAAAAAAGAGAAAAAATACAAATTGGACATAATTTCACAAAAAAACATAAAAAGGCAGGACAAAATTGTTGGTAAACAACTTTGTTTCAAGCATGTGATGGTCTTTCAAATTCTCCTGTGGCAAGTAACAGGTGTGGGCTATATGAAAATCTAAAAGAGCATCCAAGAACGAACATTCAGTTGGAGTAGCTGCTGGCATTGACGGGCCCCCCTGCCGCACGGGAATGGTCGTGGACTCACCCTCTGTGACCGTTATTGCTTCATTCCTGGAACAAAATCTGTCACTTTAAAAAGATCACCATTCTAATAGACCTAGAGAAAAACAACTCAATAATCCTGAGCTATGATGCCATAAATCCTGAGTTATGATGTCACCATGCAATGTCAGTGCATTTTAGCAAAAGAATATTGTTTCTTAATGACTCAGTATAGGAGAGAGTGATTGATCTAGCTTCGAAAGAGGCTGAGTGAAATCTCATGACAAGATCTTGGGAACTTTCCAAACGCGGCAGAATTTCTCATCTAATTTACTTTGTTCTTGTGTAATGTTTAGGGAATGTGATGTTTGAGTTCTCAAAGACCATTTTAAAAGTCATGAAGTTATTGGAAATCAATGTAAAGGGAGCAGCAGAAATATTTAAATTGTCAGCGAGGAAGTGTGATTAATTTATAATAATAGCTCCTAAAACAGAACAGACTATCTAATAATACTAAAAATAATAATAATAATCCAGACACAAATCATCCATTTTGTGTAGTATCTGTATACTATGACCTTTTAAGTTGTGATCATATGCACATGATAACGATCCTGAATAATGCATCCATAGCCTACTACAGGTTTAACCCTTTAGATGGAGACACACTGAATTTATTAAAATGTCTCAGGTTGTTTCCATTTGTTTGAAATGCAGTCTAAAGAATAGAATCAACCTTGCTACCGCAAAAAAACTCACATCTGCGATGGTAGGTAAGCCATAGTGAACACTAGAGATAATTAAAATATCAATTTTTATTTAAATACAACAAGTTAAACAAACAAAATAAATACAAGAATAACAGAGGAGCCGACTGACAAATCAGACCATATAAGACCAATCCATAAATATAAGCACAATAATAGCTCAAATGTAGTATATGGAGAAGTACATATATTCCACATCAATTCGCAGTCATGTTCTCACAAATAGCATGGCATATAAAGTGTCTGCCTCCAGAGGGAAGTGGGTAATAACAAAATTAATCTATCCCACTATAATGTCCATATTGCGGCAGAAACCATAGAAGGTGTAAGTGCATTTGAATTTAACTAAGATATTCCTCTGAAAGTGTCAGTGCATCAAGAGAAATAGCTTGCTAAATAAGATAATATAGGTGAGGTGAGAGATTTTACCTGTGGTTTGAGCTGGTACAGGGCAATGGCCAGGGCTGTAAGACGTTCCTCTACCCCGACGCGTGTTTCAAGCACACTTCTTCAGGGGGCATGAATGGAATGAATGAAAGAATGGAGCATGATTGTGTGACATTGTCTTTTCAGGTACTATTTTATTTTCTCTTTTCAAAGTGTATCCTAGTGGTTCTGTACCCTGAAAAATAAGTTTAATTTACTTGCTTGTGATGCACTGAACCCAAGGCAAACTTTACCAACTCAGAGAATTGCTTTTTTCATGCAAAAGTTGCCTCTAAGCATAATGAGTGGAAAAAATATGGAACCTTCCCATCCGCTATGAAGAAAACAATAATGCATAATTCTCAATTACTGCATATGACCTGAAATTTTGGCATTAACATAAAAGCCAGTTAAATAGTTCTTTAATGGCAAAAACAAACAAACAAACAAACGATTTATTGTTTCCTACTGTTAAAACCCATTCTTTAGCATATTATATATCAGTGCCCTTCCTAATTGTCATCATGACATGCATTTCTGGATTTGTCTAAAAGGTTTGAACCCTTTATAGAATATCACTGTCCATTAGCAGTTATTATTAGACACAGTCTCACTGTACATGCACAGCCGACATAACCTCTTCTTGCTGGCTTGCTACTGGCATAGTCAATACACTCATCAATTATTCAGTTCTTGTCCTTGATTGCACTATGATCTGTCAAACTAATTTAAAGAAAGGTTAGATAAAATATCAGTGCACTACAAAAGGTTGCAGTGCAATCACAGATTAAATCCAAGGTCTTGCAAGCTATAGGTTTCCATGGCACATAAGAATAATGTCACCATAAATAAGGTTGCTAGAGGTTCAATAACATGCTATGTTCAATGTACAATGATGTACTCTTACTTCATGATTATGTAGTATGATTATAAATATAAAATATTTGCACTGTATGTCTCATAAAAAGCAGAAAGTCTGTTCGATGCTTGAAATCTTCGAGGGCACTGTTCCGGCCGGTAACAGATGCCCAGATACCACGCCGTATTGAAGCTTCAGTTGAGAGTGGACTATTCGTTTATCCCATCAGGACTGCATCTGATATGGACACTAATTAATCTCTCTGCCAGCAAGGTAGGAACTGAATGGGCAATTATATTTATTTTTCTATTGTTGGACCAAGTGCCCTTATACTGTGACGTGGCCATAGTATAAAACGTTATTCCACATTCTAAGTTGGAGTTTGCAAGTTTGCTAACACTTTTAACAGTATTCTTGTACTACTTATATTATATCTCGCCCTTTGGTGTTGATTTCATGACTCACTATATGAGTTTGTTTTTAGCAGTGACATTCACTAACAGACTTTCTGCTTTTTATGAGACATACAGTGCGAATATTTTATATTTATAATTATACTTGTACCCTTGAGGCAAAGTGGTGGCGTTGCCTTATTATTCGCAGCAGGTTGTCTTTTGTATATACCAGCGCCTTGGTAATTTGATATATTTAATATGTAATATGGTTTGGGTGGTTGTTTTCTCCTTTCAATATATAGCATACAATGTCCCTTGGTGGTGGAATGGATTTCCCACTCAGGGATGGTGCAACAGATCACGTATTAAGAATTTCCTTATGATTCTTTCACACTGCGTTTTGTCACCTGTTCGATGTTCCTGTCAGGGCTTGCATCTAAGACCCCCGCAAAACAGGATTCGGGTGTGTGCGCCAACAGGGCCATTGACTATAATGGTACCGAGAGAGTTAACCTGCTCTCTATTGTGCATCTTTTTCGGGTTTGTACGCCTACTGGAGGCAGGCACCCAGACGTAGTAGATGGATCTATCTACAGTAGGTGTAAATGCCCGAAAATGATGCGCAGCAGAGTGGCCCAGTGAGCAGAAGTACAAGGGGGGGCCCGAACCCCGTCTGGGTCCCCCCTCTTGAGCTTCTGCTTAGCGGGCCCCATGGTGTAATAAAGTGCTGTGCACCGCGGCGCACACCTTGGCGCTAGGAGCTTTCCTGGAGCTCCATGGCCATCAACCCTGAACGACTGAGCATCTCCAGCCCTCTCCGCCTTTTATGAATGTCTGGTGATGGTGCGTACACGATGACATCATCGTGTACGCGCCGGCATGTACACGCGCCTCTGCAGACAGCATTGAGAGCAGAAGGGCCTTATGTCTCTCCAGTTTAGCACTATAGCACTTTAATACAAGCCAGTCCCCTGATGAATCTGCTTGAAGGAAACGCGTCGGGACACCCATTTAGGGAAATGCAGGGCGTATATTATTATAGGACTAGTTGTGGACTGCCCTTGTGAGGGCGGGAGCTTGGGGGTTAGTCTATTGATAGCCCCTTAGGGAGTGACAGGGAATTGTCCTCCTGTTGGATGCATCAGAGATCCAGTGCCTTATATTTGGTTCCTGAAAGGGCTCCTGCTCCCTCCTCACACTAATGGTGAGATCGTTCTAATTTTTTATCTCCCATCAATTTCACATTTACAATATAATATCTATCATGTGTTATATATGTGTTTCCGTGGTGACTTCCTTTAGAATTTGAAGGGTGATTGATTGCATACCACCCCAATTGGTTGCACCTCGGTATTGTAATTACCACCTGATGATTGCAAGTGGTCTAATTTATCCTGTATGAAGTTGCTGGTCTCAGCTTTCACAATCTCAGGAGTGCTTATATTTCTGACACAATTGTCAGCATCTCCTATTGATTTTATTGGGTGACTTAATTTTTCATAGTGATTTTATACAATTCTATTAAAGGTTATGTTTTAGGTTCACCTTTGCTGTATACTACCATGTACACGCGCCACAGCCTGTTACCAGGACACCAGAAGTGGAGCTGTGCCTGCAGGGGATCATCAGTTAAGTAAGTATGAAAACCTTTTTTTCATTTTATAAAGAAATAAATGGGTGAGTGGGGGGAGAAGGACTGCAAATGATGAGGTGAGAGGAGAGTGGGCTGGCAAATGATGAAGTGGTGGGTAGGGGGATGGCAAATGATGAAGTGGGAGAGGGGGACTGCAAATAATGAAGTAGGGGAAGGGGACTGCAAATGAAATGATAGGGGAGTGGGACTGAGAATGATGAAGTGAGGGGGGAGGGGGAAGGCAAATGACGAAGTGAGGGTGTGAGGGACTGCAAATGATGAAGTGAAGGGGGAGGGAGGCAAATGATGAAGTGGGGGATTGCAAATGACGAAGTGAGGGGGACAGCAAATGATGAAGTGAGGGGAGGGGACAGCAAATGATGAGGTGAGGGGGGACAGCAAATGATGAAGTGAGGGGGAGGGGACAGCAAATGATGAAGTGGAGAGGAGGGGGACTGCAAATGATGAAGTGGGGGAGGGGGTCAGCAAATGATGAAGTGGGGGAGGGGGATGGCAAATGATGAAGTGGGGGAGAGGGAGACGACAAATGATGAAGTGCAGCGAAGGGAGACGGTAAATGATGAATAGGTGGAGGGGGACTACAAATGACAAAGTGAGGGGGAGGGGGATGGCAAATAATGAAGGCAGGGGGGAGGGAGATGGCAAATGATGGAGGGAGGGGGCAGGGGGACGGCAAATTATGAAGTAGGGGATTGCAAATGACGAAATGAGAGGGAACTGGGAATGATGAAGTGAGGGGGAGGGGGACTGCAAATGATGAAGTCGGGGGGAGACTGGGAATGACAAAGTGAGGGGGCGGGGACTGTAAATGATGAAGTGAGGGGAAGAGGATGGCAAATGACGAAGTGGGGGTGGGGGACTGCAAATGATAAAGTGGGGGATTGAAAATTACAAAGTGAGGGGGGATGGCAAATCATGAAGTTGGGGAGGGGGACTGGGAATGACGAAGTGAGTGGGAGAGGGATAGCAAATGACAAAGTTGGGGAAGGGTAATGGCAAATGATGAAGTGGGGGACGGGGACTGCAAATGATGAAGCGATAGAGTGGGACTGGGAATGACGAAGTGAGGAGGACTGCAAACGATGAAGTGAAGAGGAGGGGGAGGCAAATGATAAAGTGGGGATTGCAAATGACAAAGTGAGGAGGACAGCAAATGATGAAGTGGGGAGGAGGACAGCAAATGATTAAGTGGGGGAGGGAGACTGCAAATGATGAAGTGGAGGATTGCAAATGAAGTGAGGGGACAGCAATTGATGAAGTGTGGGAGGGGGATGGCAAATGATGAAATGGGGAGGTGGACAGCAAATGATGAAGTGGGGGAGGGGGGACTGCAAATGATGAAGTGAGAGGGAAGGGGATGGCAAATGACTAAGTGGAGGTGGAGGACTGCAAATGATGAAGTGGGGGATTGAAAATGACAGTGAGGGGGGACGACAAATGAAGTGGGGGAGGGGGACTGGGAATGACAAAGTGAGGGGGAGAGGATGGCAAATGACAAAGTTGGGGAAGGGTAATGGCAAATGATGAAATGGGGGAGTGGGGCGGCAAATGAAGTGGTGGGTAGGGGATGGCAAATAATGGAGACGAGGGGGACAAAAAATGATGAAGTGGAGAGGAGGGGGATGGGAAATGATGAAGTGAGGGAGAGGGGGACGTCAAATGATGAAGTAGGGATGAGGGAAACGGCAAATGATGAAGTGGTGGGTAGGGGGATGGCAAATGATGACAGGTGGGAGGAGGACTGCAAATGAAGTGATTAGGGGAGTGGGACTGGAAATGACGAGGGGGAGGTGGATGGCAAATGATAAGGGGTGGGGGACTGCAAACGATGAAGGGGAGGGGGAGGCAAATGAAGAAGTGGGGGATTGCAAATGACGAAGTGAGGGGGACAGCAAAAGATGAAGTGGGGGAAGGGGATGGCAGATGATGAAGTGTGGAGAGGGGGACTGCAAATTAAGTGGAGGATTGCAAATGAAGTGAGGGGGACAGCAAATGAAGAAGTGGGGAGGGGGACTGCAAATGATGAAGTGGGGGAGCGGGACTGCAAATGATGAAGTGGGGGATTGCAAATTGCATAGTGAGGGTGACAGCAAATGATGAAGTGGGGGAGGGGGACTGCAAATGATGAAGTGGGGGATTGCAAATGACAAAGTGAGGGGGACAGCAAATGATGAAGTGGGGGAGGGGGACTGCAATGATGAAGTGAGGGGGAGGGGATGGCAAATGATGAAATGTGGGGGAGGGGACTGGACTGATGAAGTGAGGGGGACTGCAAACGATGAAATGAGAAGGAGCGGGGACTGCAAATGAAGTGAAGGGGAGGGGACTGCACATGATGAAGTAATGAGGGGGAGTGGGAATGACAAAGTGAGAGGGGAGGGGGACTGTAAATGATGAACTGAGTGGGGAGAAGGATGGCAAATGATGAAGTGGGGGAGGGGCGGCTGCAAATGAAGTGAGGGAGACTAAAAATAATGAAATGAAGGGAGTGGGACAGCAAATGATGAAGTGAGGGGGGAGGGGACGGCAAATGATAAGTGAAGGGGAGGGGACTGGAATGATAAGTGAGGGGAGGGGACTGGATGAATGATGAAGGGGGCGATGAGAAGGGGGAGACTGGGAATAGAGGAAATGTGAAGTGAAGTGGGAGGGAGACTGCAAATGAAGAAGTGAGGTGGGGGACAGGAGACTGCAAATGATGAAGAGAGGGGGGGCAGGTGGGGCAACCATCACCACAATAGAGGGGCCCATGGTTGCATGATTAGTACACAAGCATCGACCCTATTTAATGAATAAGGGACATAGATATCAGTGTCTCTTGCTGCGTAAGACATCTAGAGAAAAGAAAACTCTCTCTTTTGACACCTCCATACACTGGAAATTATGACTTGACCAAACGTTCCTGCAAACAATGACTTAGTGGGCTGAGGGAGAACAAATAATGATGAATTTTGAGGGTGGATGAGTAAATGATGATGTACTGAGACTGGAGGGGTGAGGACAGTAAATAATGATGAATATTTTGGAAGATAACAAATGATGACTGGGGGTGAGTAGCAAATAATGATAAATTGAGGGTGGGGGAGAGTAAATGATGTATTGAATGTGGGGAGAGCAGTTGATAATGAATGAAGAGCGGGAGAGGGAGGGAGAGAAGTCATGACATCATGAATTTGGGTGGAAGGGGCATGTAAATATAGTGAATCAGGGAAGCAGGAGGTACAGAGTGGGGGCATTGAGGATGTAGTGACTTGAATTGGGGAAAAGTACAGGTGCTAATTAACTTATATATTTATTAGGTGGGGAAAGTGGCTATTTATAGTTAGTGGGGCACAGTGGTGGATTACAATTTATATTTGGAATGGTGGGTTGCATGGTGGGTTGCATAAAAACTAATTATATATTAATGATGGGTGCACCTCTGTATTCAGCTCTGTAGTGTAGAAGAAAGGGTAAAAGTGGGGAATGTGCTCTGGAAGCGGTGCGCTAGATTACTATGTAAATAAAGCAAAGGTTGCACTCAATTGCACCAAAGCAAATCAGTGTGTGATACATGAAGTGTGAATAGCATAATGGCTTTTGGAAATGAAAAAACACATGAGATGCTTAGCCCAAAATTTGGACAAAAATTGTGAGCCCACCAACAATGTCAAAGTAATCTCATGGGTTGGATGGGTCGCTGACCAAACTGCCTAGTGTGAACACTTACCTTTGGCTACTAACTTGGTAAAGCGCCATGGAATAAATGGCGCTATAAAAATGTATAATAATAAATAATAAATAAATAATAAAGCCTATATTTATAGGAAGGTTGGGACCAAATGTGATTGGATGTAATAGTAAGGGGAGGGCAGGACGGTTGTCATAGCCGAGGACACCGGGGCTCTGGTGTCCTGACCGCCTTCCACAGACAAACCATCAGTTCCTACTGGCGTACCTGTTCGGGGAGCTGGTCCACCTTCACGAATTCCACTGCGGTGCGAACCAGCTCCTGTACACTTGGTTCCAGTGCTCAGGGTTGAAATAAAAAACACAGATACCGATTCTGATGTAAATCAACGATTTTACGTTCTTCTTCAACAGACCCGGACACATCAGTTACATCACAGTCCTTCCCTTCCGAGCTCTGCCATGCACCCAAACAGTGGTTTACCCCCACATATGGGGTATCAGCATACTCAGGACAAATTGCACAACAACTTTTGGGGTCCAATTTCTCCTTTTACCCTTGGGAAAATGAAAAATTGGGTGCGAAAATATCATTATTGTGAAAAAAATATGATTATTTTTACGGCTCTATGTTATAAACTTCTGTGAAGCACTTGGGGGTTCAAAGTGCTCACCACACATCTAGCTAAGTTCCTTTGGGGGTCTACTTTCCAAAATGGTGTCACTTGTGGGGGGTTTCCACTGTTTAGGCACATCAGGGGCTCTCCAAGCGCGGTTTGGCGTTCGATCTCAATTGCAGCCAATTTTGCATTGAAAAGTCAAACGGCGCTCCTTCCCTTCCGAGCTCTGCCATGAGCCCAAACAGTGGTTTACCTGCATATATCGGGTATCAGCGTACTTAGGACAAATTGTAAAACAACTTTTGGGGTCTAATGTCTTCTGTTACCCTTGGTAAAATAAAGCAAACTGGATCTGAAGTAAAATTTTTTGTGAAAAAAATAACTACCTAACAAAACAAAATTTTGGTTCCAAAATTGTGCTGACGTAAAGTAAACAGGTGGGAAATGTTACTTATTAAGTATTTTATGTGACATATCTCTCTTATTTAAGGGCATGAAAATTCAAAGTTGGAAAATTGAGAAATTTTCAAAATTTTTGCCAAATTTCCCTTTTTTTCACAAATAAACGCAAGTCATATCAAATAAATTTTACCACTATCATGAAGTACAATATGTCACGAGAAAACAATGTCAGAATCACCGGGATCCATGAAAATGTTCCAGAGTTATTACCTCATAAAGGGACAGTGGTCAGAACTAGTGATGAGCGAGTATACTCGTTGCTCGGGTTTTCCCCGAGCAGCTCGGGTTGTCTCCGAGTATTTAGAAGTGCTTGGAGATTCCGTTTCTGTTGCCGTAGCTGCATGATTTGCGGCTATTTGACAGCCTGAATACATGTGGGGATTCCTTAACAAGCAGGCATTCCTCACATGTTTTCAAGCTGTCCAGCAGGCATAAATCATGCAGCTGCAGCAACAGAAATCAAATCTCCGAGCATTTCCAAATATTCGGACACCACCCGAGCAACGAGTATACTTGCTCATCACTAGTCAGAACTATAAAAATTGGCCTGGTCATTAACATGCAAACCACCCTTGGGGGTAAAGGGGTTAAAGGAAAATAAATAAAAATATACCTAGAAAGAGTATTGGATATTTTAAGACATTTTTAATAGGTTAGAGTAGAGTAAGGCCTGGTGTTGTGAATGCGCTGGATTCTGAGTTGGGGCTCCCTCTGGTGGCTGCTGATAGTATTGAAGCTGCCTTGACTGACAGAGGCCCTTCAGCTGAGTATTCAGCTGCGGACGATTGGCAATCTGGGAGTGATGACTGGGGAGATTTAAGGGAGTAACCTTCCCATGATCTTCGCCGGTGATTAGTTGTCTCTTCCTGGTCCAGTTTGGAAGTCAGCTTGTTTTCAGCTGTCTCCTGCAACTTTCAGATCAGTTATTTTTCTCTTTTTCTGTGGTTTTGTTTTCCTTTGTTTTTTGCTCTTCTGGAGTGAGGTAAGCCGGGTCCCCCTACTGGGGCCTGCGCTGGTCTATTTCTCATTTATCTCTGTTTATTTGTCAGTCCCTGTTATTTCAGTGGCAGCTGGGTAGCTACCTGTTCACACCAGAGTTCTGATCTAGCGCGGGAGAGATCGTGTGGTCTCAGTATTTTTGGAATCCGAAGTGTTGGAATTTTTCCTAGGGTTTTGCTGGATTGCAGACAGTATTCTTTCCTGTTCTGTCCTATCTAGATAGTTTTGGGCCCCAGCGTTTGCTTATTCTATTTTCTGCCTTAGTGTGTATTTCATCTTGTCTCACCGCCAATATATGTGTGGGGGCTACCTTTTCCTTTGGGGCACTACTCCGGGGCAGTTAGCTTTCCCCTTTTTATCTTTAGGCTTACCTAACTCTCCGGTTGTGTCGAGGCGTCTAGGTCATCGCAGGTACGTCTCACGGCTGCTTCTAGTTGTGCGGTTAGTTTAGGGTCTGCAATCCATTAGTTACCATCCTCTCTGGGTGTCTGGCTGCCTTGGCTATTTTTGTTACTGTCCTCCTGGGCTACCACATCATAACAGAATCACCGCCAGAACCGTAATCCTAGGGTGCTCGAAAGAAGGAAAGAATAGTAAAAAAAAAGGAGTTTCAGACTTTTTTTTTTGTATTTTTTCCTCTTTTTCTCTGGGGGCCGTAGGGGGATTTTTTTTTCTTCAATAGAGATTGTGCAGTTGTCTGGTCGTGTTGAGCGGCTCGCTACTGAATTTGCCTGATTTATTTTCTGGGGATCGGTCTAAATTTTTGAACTTTAAGAATAATTGTAAATTGTTTTTTGCCTTGAAACTTAAGTCCTCGGGAACGCAGCGCAGCAGGTTCAAATTGTCATCTCCCTGTTGCATGGCGACCCTCAGGACTGGGCCTTTTCCCTGACACCTGGGGATCCTGTGTTGGCTAATGTTGATGTGTTTTTTCAAGCTCTGGGATTATTGTACGATGAACCTAATGTTATTGATCAAGCTAAGAAAACCTTGTTTGCATTGAACCAGGGTCAGGAAACAGCAGAAATTGTCAGAAATTCCGAAAATGGGCAGTCCTTACTAATTAGAACGATGATGCCCTGGCGGCTCTTTTTCGGAAAGGGCTGGCAGAGACCGTAAAAGATGTTATGGTGGGATTTCCTATCCCCTCGGGGCTCAACGATTCTATGTCATTAGCTATTCAAATTGACCGACGCTTGCGTGAACGTAAAACTATGCGAGAGGTGGTGTTGCCTTTCGAACGGGCCCCTGAGCCCATGCAGTGTGATGGGGTTGTTTCTGTGGCTCTGCGTCGAGAATTTTGGAAGCGTAATAAGTTATGTTTTTATTGTGGGGATGCTTCTCATACTATTTCCGTCTGCCCTAAGCAGGGAAGATGTTTTTCGCGCTCATTTGTTTTGGGCAATGTACAGTCTAAATTTCTCTTGACTCTTACCTTGATCTGCTCCTTGTCCACATTTTCCGCTCAGGCTTTTGTCGATTCAGGAGCAGCCCTGAACCTGATGGATTTTAACTTTGCCAAACGTTGTGAGTTTCCCATGGTACCTCTGCAAACTCCTATTCCGTTGCTGGGCATTGATTCAACCCCTTTGGCGGAGAATAAACCCCAGTTTTGGACCCAGGTGATAATGCGGGTAGCCCCGGACCACCAAGAGAATTGTAAATTTTTAGTGTTGCATAATTTGCATGACACTATTGTACTGGGTTTTCCTTGGTTGCAGACCCATAATCCTGATTTGGATTGGAAGTCTGTGTTTGTGGCCAGCTGGGGTTGTCAATGTGTTCATGGTGACACTCCTGTGTTTTCTACCTCTACCCAGTCTCAGGAGATCCCCGGCTATTTGGCTGATTATTCTGAAGTTTTTAGTGAGAGTAAGTCTGCGTCCTTACCTCCTCATAGGAGTTATGATTGAGCGATTGAGTTAGTGCCCGGTTGTAAATTTCCCAAGGGTCGGCTCTTCAATTTATCTGTACCTGAGCATGATGCTATGCAATCTTACATCAAAGAGTCATTGGAGAAGGGTCATATTAGACCGTCCTCTTCACCCTTGGGTGCCGGCTTTTTCTTTGTGGCCAAAAAGGATGGTTCATTGAGACCATGTAATGACTATCGCCTCCTTAATAAGATCACTGTTAAATATCAGTATCCGTTACCCATGATTTCCGATTTATTCTCCCGAGTGAAAGGTGCTAGTTGGTTTACCAAGCTTGACCTTAGGGGGAGGCGTATAATCTTATTCGCATTAAGCACGGGGATGAATGGAAGATGGCGTTTAATACCCCTGAGGGGCATTTTGAGTACCTAGTGATGCCTTTTGGGCTCACTAATGCCCCTTCCGTCTTCCAATCCTTCATGAACGATATTTTCCAGGATTTTGTGGATAAGTTTCTGATCGCTTATTTGGACGATATTTAGATTTTTTCTAATGACTGGGATTCTCATGTGGAGCATGTTCAGATGGTGTTCCGTATTGTGAGAGAAAATGCTTTGTATGTCAAGGGATCAAAATGTCTCTTTGGCGTACAGAAGGTACGCCAGTGATTAGTTGTCTCTTCCTGGTCCAGTTTGGAAGTCAGCTTGTTTTCTGCTGTCTCCTGCAACTTTCAGATAAGTTATTTTCTGCTTTTTTCTGTGGTTTTGTTTTCCTTTGTTTTTTGCTCTTCTGGAGTGAGGTCAGCCGGGTCCCCCTACTGGGGCCTGCGCTGGTCTCTGTTTCTCATTTATCTCTGTTTATTTGTCAGTCCCTGGTATTTCAGCGGCTGCTGGGTAGCTACCTGTTCACACCAGAGTTCTGATATAGCGGGGGAGAGATCGTGTGGTCTCAGTATTTTTGGAATCAGAAGTGTTGGAATTTTTCCTAGGGTTTTGCTGGATTGCAGACCGTATTCTTTCCTGTCCTGTCCTATCTATATAGTTTTGGGCCCCAGCGTTTGCTTATTCTGTTTTCTGCCTGAGTGTGTATTTCATCTTGTCTCACCACCAATATATGTGTGGGGGCTACCTATTCCTTTGAGGCGCTACTCAGGGGCAGTTAGCTTTCTTCTTTCTATCTTTAGGCTTAGCTAACTCTCCGGCTGTGTCGAGGTGTCTAGGTCATCGTTGGTATGTCCCACGGCTGCTTCTAGTTGTGCGGTTAGTTTAGGGGTCTGCAATCCATTAGTTACCACCCTCTCTGGGTGTCTGGCTGCCTTGGCTATTTTTGTTACTGTCCTCCTCGGCTACCAAATCATAACAGCCTGGCCAAAAGAGTCTACCTTGTTGTGGTGGCAGCTTAAAACAATCTGTTGGCCAAAACAAAAGCTGCTGGCTATGTATGTGTGGCACCCCAGAGTCCGGTTGCCACGGTGACTGTTATGATCTGCTACAAGCACTAAGGAAAGGTGGGAATTCTGTCCCTACAATAGGACTGAGCTGGATCCCTACGATGTAACGGGGAACCTGATCCTGCGACCAGACACGCTAAAGTCCTCAGCTAGTCTGAACGAAGACCTATAGTTGCGAGGAAGGAATCCCTACAAGATCTAGGGACTGGGTGAAAAGGTGGACACCTCCTAACAGAAAGTGTAGCAGGGAATATAAAACAGAAAACAAATACTAAGAGATCCTAAGATCAAGCAAAACTGACAGAGTAAGGTACCTAAGCACCCGGCTAGCTTAAGAGTAGATAATACAATGATGTCCAGCAAAGCCAGAAGGGCGGAGCCAGATTAAATAGGGTAAAAAGGTCATGTGACCAGCAAACTGAAACAAAATCTAACAAGAGGGTTCTAACAGTACCCTCCCTTCAAAGAGGATCCTCCGGATCCCCTAGGACTTAGGCTTATCCGGAAACCTCTTGTGAAACGCTCTAACAAGTCTAGACGCAGAAACATCATCCGCCCTCATCCATGAGTTATCCTCGGGTCCATAACCCTTCCAAGCGACGAGGTACTGCAAACTCCCTCTATACCGTCTAGAATTTAGGATGCGGGAAATCTCATATTGCCCGTCCTCCACCACCAGGGGAACAGTAGCCGAGACGTCTCCATCTGAGACCTCAGCTTTTTTCAAGAGAGAAACAAGAAACACCGGATTAATCTTCCAGGAGGTAGGAAGCTCCAACTTAACAGCAGATTGGTTACAACCTTAAGCACCTTAAAGGGCCCTACAAACTTGGGACCCAATTTCTTAGACGGAATCCTCAAGCGCAGATTCTTAGAGGACAACCAAACCATGTCACCAATAGCAAACAAAACCTCTTGTCGTTTTCTATCAAAATACACTTTGGATCTTTTGTTAGCCTCCTGAAGATTACCACGCACATCAGTCCAAACTCTCTCCAAAACAGCAGAAAAATTCTCCTCTTCAGGTACAGCCGATCCCAACTTGGAAAATGACCCAAAAGACGGATGTCTCCCAGTACAACAAAAAAAAGGCGAACAACCAGCAGAAGCGGATGTATGATTGTTAAGAGCAAACTCAGCAAGTGGCAGAAACTCAGACCACCCCTCTTGATTATCAGTCACAAAACAACGCAAGAACTGCTCAACATCCTGGTTTTTCCTTTCTGTCTGGCCATTAGACTCAGGATGATATCCGGAAGAAAAAAACAAATGAACTCCCAACCTGTCACAAAAAGCGCGCCAAAAACGAGCCACAAACTGAGGTCCCCTATCGGAAACAATGTCAGTAGGAACGCCATGTAGTTTGACTATTTCCTTGACAAAGGCCTTAGCGAGAGTCTTAGCGCAGGGCAGTTTGATGAAAGGAACCAAGTGACACATCTTGCTAAAACGGTCCACGACCACCCAGATGACAGTGAAACCCTCAGAGGGGGAAAGTCAGTAATAAAGTCCATAGCCAAATGTGTCCAAGGTGCACTAGGGACCTCCAGAGGGCAAAGCAACCCCGCAGCAGGAGTATGAGAAGACTTAGATCTAGCACACACAGTGCATTGACGCACCCACTTAATGACTTCCTTCTGCCATCCTGGCCACCAAAAACTGCGACCCACAAGTCTCTTGGTCTCAGAGATTCCAGGATGACCTGCCAACCGAGAGTCATGACATTCAACAAACAAATCTCTCCTCAGGGTACCAGGCACAAACAACCTCCCATGCGGCGTGTTAGATGGGCATTCTCCTGTGCTTTAAGAATCTCATCTTCCAACACGGAGTCCAAAACAGCAATAACAACCCCCTCTTGCAAGATGTTCTCCTCCTCCTCCTCCTCAGTACCCACCATAGGAGAAAAGCTGCGAGACAAAGCATCAGCTTTAACATTTTTAGTACCTGGGATGTAAGTAACGGTAAAATTAAACCGTGAAAAAAACAGTGCCCACCTAGCCTGACGGGCATTCAAGCGTTTGGCAGCATCAAGGTAGATCAGATTTTTATGATCGGTGAAGACTTGAATAGGAAATTCCGCTCCCTCCAAAAAATGACGCCAGTGTTCAAATGCGAGTTTAATTGCCAACAATTCCCGATTACCGATATCATAATTTAGTTCAGACTCAGAAAATTTCTTTGAAAAAAAAGCACAGGGATGTACTCCATCCGTCTTTGCCTGAGACAACACCACGCCGACCCCCACAGAAGAAGCATCAACCTCAACCAAAAATGGTTTAGTCACATCAGGCTGCGTAAGGATGGGAGCAGAGCTGAACCTCTCCTTTAGCAACACAAAAGCCTCAATGGCCTCAGTAGTCCACTGAACCACATCAGCACCTTTCCTGGTGAGATCGGTCAGAGGTTTGGCAATCACAGAAAAATTTTTATGAATTTTTTATAATAATTGGCGAACCCCAAAAACCTCTGTATTGATTTCACACCAATAGGTCTAGGCCAATCCTGCACAGCTTGCACTTTCACTGGGTCCATCTCAAAACCTTCACTGGAGACAATGTAGCCCAAAAAACTAAGTCTCTGTACAGCGAACTCACATTTTTCTAGTTTGGCAAAAAGTGAATTATCACTCAGTAACTGTAATACTTCACGCACACTCCTCCAAAGAGACTCCAAATCTGATGAATAAATCAAAATGTCATCCAAATACACAACCACATTTCTGCCGATCAAAGGTCTAAGGATGTCATTAATAAGATTCTGAAAAAATGCCGGAGCACTGGAAAGTCCAAAGGGCATGACCAGATTCTCAAAATGACCCAGTGGAGTGTTAAACGCAGTCTTCCATTCATCCCCCTCCTTCATGCGCAACAAATTGTATGCCCCTCGAAGATCAATTTTCGAGAACCACTTGGCCCCCACTAACTGATTAAACAAATCAGGAATCAATGGCAGTGGGTAAGGATTGCGTACAGTAATCTTATTAATCTCACGAAAGTCTAGACAAGGCCGTAAACCGCCGTCCTTTTTTTTAACAAAAAAAAATCCAACCGCCACAGGAGATTTGGAAGGCCTAATGTGACCGGCGGCCAAGCTTGTCTGTATGCATTCCTCCAAAGCCTTTCTCTCAGGAATAGTCAAATTAAATAAACGACTTTTAGGAAGAGTCGCTCCAGGGACAAATTCAATTGCACAATCATAATTTCTATGAGGAGGCAATACCTGCGATTCCTTATCAGAAAAAACTTTCCAAAAATCCTGAATAGGTACAGGTAACTCCCCCTTAACTACAGCAGCAATACGCCCGTTACAACACTTGTCATAACAATTGGGACTCCAGGACTTAATTTCATTGGTAGACCAATCCAGTACCGGATTGTGCAATTTTAACCAGGGTAACCCCAAAATCACCGTGAGGGCAAATTATTCAAAACTACCAAATCCAAATTCTCTTGATGAACACCATTAACAGTAAGAGGAAATTCACAGATATGGTGAGTAACATTTTTCAAGGGAGAACCATCCACAGAGACCACATTAATAGGGGAAGACAGAAGTTTGGGTTTTAATTTTAGTTTTTCCAAAAATTTCCCATCAATCACATTGAGAGTTGAACCACAATCCACAAATACCCGAAACTCCATTAATTCCTCCTCAACAGCAGTGGTAGCAGAAAGAAAGACACCTTTATTGTTTAAACAAGCTATGCGGGCGACACTGACCTCATTTTTTTTTTTCTCTTTATTCATTCGAAGCGCACAGTTCTTAATGAAATGCTCAGATTTACCACAATAGAAACACAAACCTTGAGAAAATCTGCGTTCTTTTTCTCGAGAGTGAGGTGCCATTGCTCCAATTTCCATCGGCTCTGCAATGTCAGTACATTCCTTCTCCAAACTTGAAGCTGACAAGGCAGATTTACTCTCATTAACCCTTGCACGCAGTCTCCTATCCACCCATATGGCTAATTGCATAGCCTCTTGCAAGTTACCAGGTATGGGATAAGCAATCAGTAAATCTTTAACCCTCTCACTTAAGCCTGCAAGAAATAAACTTTTCAAAGCTGAATCGTTCCAGCCCACCTGAGTGGACCACCTTCGGAAGTGAGTACAATATTTTTCCACATTACCTGATCCCTGTCTCAAACGTCTCAATTCTGTCTCAGCTGATGAAACACGATCCGGATCGTCATACAATAACCCCAAAGCAGAAAAAAAACTATCCACTGATCTAAAGCATGGATCACCAGACTGCAGAGAAAAGGCCCAGTCCTGAGGTTCTTTGCACAAAAGTGACATTATGAACCCTATGCGCTGTGATTCATCACCAGAGGATCTGGGTCTCAAACGGAAATACAACAAGCAAGCATTTTTAAAAGAAAAAAAATCTTGTTGTTCACCAAAAAATAAATCAGGCAAACGTACCTTTGGCTCCACGAAATGTGCTCCAGAACAACTACTCACGTGTTGCTTTATCTCAGCCACCTCCAGAGAAAGTCCCTGCAGGCGTTGAACCAAATCCTGAACCGAAACCATGATGAAACAGAAAATCTTTCCTTAGAGATTTTTTTTTTTTTTTTTTTTCTTTGGGCTGGACTTACTGTTATGATCTGCTACAAGCACTAAGGAAAGGTGGGAATTCTGTCCCTACAATAGGACTGAGCTGGATCCCTACGATGTAACGGGGAACCTGATCCTGCGACCAGACCCGCTAAAGTCCTCAGCTAGTCTGAACGAAGACCTATAGTTGCGAGGAAGGAATCCCTACAAGATCTAGGGACTGGGTGAAAAGGTGGACACCTCCTAACAGAAAGTGTAGCAGGGAATATAAAACAGAAAACAAATTACTAAGAGATCCTAAGATCAAGCAAAACTGACAGAGTAAGGCACCTAAGCACCCGGCTAGCTTAAGAGTAGATAATACAATGAAGTCCAGCAAAGCCAGAAGGGCGGAGCCAGACTAAATAGGGTAAAAAGGTCATGTGACCAGCAAACTGAAACAAAATCTAACAAGAGGGTTCTAACAGTGACATTGCCTCCCTCTACAGGTGGTAATGTCATGCCTGGAAGCAGGAAGAGGTCCCCATGAGAGGTAATACACAGCATCCAACACTTGTTCTAACTCCAGACCAAAAGGGGAGGAGCTTAAATGAGTGGCAGTTGGTGGGAGGAGTTAGTGCTGAGGTAAGGAGATTGTTCTCGAAAGAGTTAGTTGGTCTGACGTGAGGGAAGAGAGAGGAGCGGAGACAAGAGCTCTGGGAATAGCAGCTGTGTTAGAGCTGATCCCAGAGCGGAGCGCTGATAAAAAGGACGCCAGAGTCCTGGGCTGTGCAGGTGCTGTACGCCCCGACAGCCGAATCTGGAGGGAAGGGGACTACAAGCTCCCTGATCACACCGAACACCTGGAGGCACCGCAGCAGACCAAGAGCCCAGGGCTGCCAGTGAACAGACAGTGCCTGTGATAGGCTCACATTGTTAGCCATGCAGGTTAAAGCCAACAAGCAGGAAAGGGTCGCAGCTAAGCTACAGGCAGCAGTGACCAGAAAAGAGAGCACAGCAGGAAGGTCTCTAACCCCCCTGGCAGGGTGGATCTCCTGAATGCTTCCAGGCAAGCCGCACTCCTGCTACCATCTGTAACTAGTACCCCGGATTGCATCTTCATTTACCAAGAAGTAAAAGGTAAAGAAAACTGCACTTTTCTGTGTCCCTTGCTTATTCTCTGCACCTCAATATTCACCATCACTTGAACAGACTACCATATCTGACCTGGGGCCCCGCTCTACTCGTGGGGAGCAGTAACATCTCTGCTGCGTCACCATCTGCCCCAGTGGACCTGAACCGTAGCAATTTTGAGATTTTTTCGTAGCACATTATAATTTATGATAATAGCAAATTTAGGTTATGTTTTGTGTTTATTTATAAAAAAAATCTGAAATTTGACAAAAATGTTAAAAAAAATGCTATTTTCAAACTTTTAATGATTATCCCTTTAATCCAGATAGTCATACCACAGAAAAACATTAATAAATATTTCCCACATGTCGGCCTTACATCAGCACCATTTTTAAAATGTTATTTCGTTAGCCTTTTAGGAGGTTTAAAAATGTAGCAGTAATTTTTTATTGTTTTAAGGAAATTTTCAAAGTTTATTTTTTTGAGGGACCTATCGATGTTTGAAGTGACTTTGGGGGTCCTATATATTGAAAACCCCAAAAGTGATACCATTTTAAAAACAGTACCCCTCGACATATTGAAAACTTCCATATTTGTCAGATAATTTATTAACCCTTCAGGTGATTTTCAGGAATTAATTAAAAGTGGTATAGCAGGAATGAAAACATGTTTTTTTACCACTTAAATGTCGCTAACTTCTGAACCGACCGCTATAGCCGGGAGACTCTAATGCATCTATTTGTCCATGAATTGCCATGGCAAACAATAAGACCACACAATCACGATCTCAGGGCGTCGATTAGATTAAAACGGAAGTCCCCGTAATGTATTAACCATTTATTTGATGCAGTAACTTGACAGCAGCAACTGAGGGGATAAACAGATATGAACAGTGCCAACTCTGATCGTTGGTGATACAGCAAGTTGTCGGCTATAATGTATAGCCGACAGCTGCTGGATTGTCACCTGTATGGGAATGCTATTCTCTTATATCTCAGGTCAGTAAAAAGATCTTGGCGGTCATTAAGGGGTTAAAAGAAACATTACCAGATATTTTGATGGTATTCCCAATCAGAATAGGGCAGAGATTACAACTTTAGTGTTATTAAGTATTAGACTTACCGTAATTCGGTTCACGGAACCTTCCATAACGGCATAGGAGATTTTCTCCACGCCCTAATGGGGCACAGGAAGCACAAAGAGGTTAAAAACCCCTCCCACCTCCTACTCACCAGTGACTTACAACTAACCCCATAGCACCGGTTACCTTTAGATTCCCAGGAATTATCCAAGGAACATAAGGAGGGAAATAGTGCTGTTGTGGAAGGTTCCTAGAAACCGAATTACCGGTAAGTTTCATTCTATTTTCTCTAGTCACCTTCCACGACAGCATAGGAGGAATACCAACCAATTCTCCACTAGGAGGGACAACGGCCTTAAGAACTTTTCAGCCGAAGGCTAAATCCCTATTGGATAGTAAGTCCAATCTATAGCGTGTAGTAAAAGTATGAAGTGAAGACCATGAAGCGGCCCTGCAAATCTGCTCGGTGGATGCGCCTGCTCTTTCAGCCCAGAAGGCTGAGGTAGACCTTGTAGAATGAGCCTTGACTCTGGAGGGCACTGTCATATTCAGGGCTAGTTATGCTTCAGATATGGCCCCCTTGATCCAATTCGCAATGGTACTCTTCGCCACCTTCTTTCCTTTATTTTGACGCAATGGATTTCCCACACTCTGCGCCCACCCCTGGGCTTGTGCAGCCTCTCTCCCCCCATCCCTGAGAATATGATTTTTAGTCCAGAACCGTGAATGCTCAACATTTCGCCCAAAATTCCAAATGGAATGGCAGCTGTGCCACTGGATTTGGCTGGATTTTATCTGCGCAAAGAGATCAAATATGCCTACTGTATGTAATTCCTGGTGGCAAAGCTTTATAACTCCATAATGCAGGGTTCTGGAGGTGGCTATATAATATGGGCGTGTGGGGAAAGGAACGCCAATTCCGATAATCTGCTTGGCTAGGCTCAGAGATATTACATTCTGTTATTATAGGTCATTTTCCAGATTCAATACCCAGAGCCTGCTGTGACTTGTTATAAGACGGTGTATAGCCATGTGCTTCAAGTCAGACAAAAGAGTTCAGTTTGCCTGAAGCTTGCAGGAGATTTCACACCTTTGTGTTACGAGCTTCAAAGGGTTTGTTCCTGGTTTTTAATTAAGGCAAACCATTGCATTGCCTTTTGTGGCCTGGGAGGATGCAAGGGTGGGGACACATTCCAGGAGTGGACGGAGATGTCCTATAATCCAAAATGGATTCTCCCTTGTCCCTCACAGGAACATATATGTTTGGATGGTTCTGCATGACTAATGTTTATTTATATTTTCAATAAATGTAATAGGCAAATTGTCTCTGCAGAGAAGATGAGGACTTGAACTCGAGTGCCACCCATTAGAAGAAGCCCCCTTTAAGCCCCCAAGATGGCTTGAACATTAATGACCAAAACAATTTTTTACAATTATTACAATAATTTCCCTCGGGATCAATAATGTGTATCCTATCGTACCAGTGTCAGTTTGTGAGGTACTAACTCTGGAACGCTTCAACAGATCCCACCGATTCGGAGATGACATATTGGTCTTCATGTTAGTGGTAATATTTCTTCAATATGACTTGTGAACAAAATGGAAATTTGATGAAAATTTAGCAATTTTCAAACGCCAATTCCGATAATCTGCTTGGCTAGGCTCAGAGATATTACATTCTGTTATTATAGGTCATTTTCCAGATTCAATACCCCAGAGCCTGCTGTGACTTGTTATAAGACGGTGTATAGCCATGTGCTTCAAGTCAGACAAAAGAGTTCAGTTTGCCTGAAGCTTGCAGGAGATTTCACACCTTTGTGTTACGAGCTTCAAAGGGTTTGTTCCTGGTTTTTAATTAAGGCAAACCATTGCATTGCCTTTTGTGGCCTGGGAGGATGCAAGGGTGGGGACACATTCCAGGAGTGGACGGAGATGTCCTATAATCCAAAATGGATTCTCCCTTGTCCCTCACAGGAACATATATGTTTTGGATGGTTCTGCATGACTAATGTTTATTTATATTTTCAATAAATGTAATAGGCAAATTGTCTCTGCAGAGAAGATGAGGACTTGAACTCGAGTGCCACCCATTAGAAGAAGCCCCTTTAACCCCCCAAGATGGCTTGAACATTAATGACCAAAACAATTTTTTACAATTATTAAATAATTTCCCTCGGGATCAATAATGTGTATCCTATCGTCAGTGTCAGTTTGTGAGGTACTAACTCTGGAACGCTTCAACAGATCCCACCGATTCGGAGATGACATATTGGTCTTCATGTTAGGTAATATTTCTTCAATATACTTGTGAACAAAATGGAAATTTGATGAAAATTTAGCAATTTTCAAACGCCAATTCGATAATCTGCTTGGCTAGGCTCAGAGATATACATTCTGTATTTAGGTCATTTTCAGATTCAATACCCAGAGCTGCTGTATTGTATAAGACGGTGTATAGCTGTGCTTAAGTCAGACAAAAGAGTTCAGTTTGCCTGAAGCTTGCAGAGATTTCACACCTTTGTGTTACGAGCTTCAAAGGTTTGTTCCTGTTTTTAATTAGGCAAACCATTGCATTGCTTTTGTGGCCTGGGAGGATGCAAGGGTGGGGACACATTCCAGGAGTGGAGAGATGTCTTAATCCAAATGGATTCTCCCTGTCCCTCACAGGACATATATGTTTGGATGGTTCTGCATGACTATGTTATTTATATTTTCAATAAATGTAATAGGCAAATTGTCTCTGCAGAGAGATGAGGACTTGAACTCGAGTGCCACCCATTAGAAGAAGCCCCCTTTACCCCCAAGATGGCTTGAACATTAATGACCAAAACAATTTTTACAATTATTACAATAATTTCCCTCGGGATCAATAATGTGTATCCTATCGTACCAGTGTCAGTTTGTGAGGTACTAACTCTGGAACGCTTCAACAGATCCCACCGATTCGGAGATGACATATTGGTCTTCATGTTAGTGGTAATATTTCTTCAATATGACTTGTGAACAAAATGGAAATTTGATGAAAATTTAGCAATTTTCAAACTTTAAAATATGCCCTTAAATCAGAAAGATATGTCCCACAAAATAGCTAATAAATAACATTTCCTACACATCTACTTTACATCAGCAATATTTTTTAAACATTTTTTTTTTTTATTTTTTAGAAAGTTAAGGGGTTTAAAAGTTGACCAGTGATTTCTCATTTTTCCAACAATTTTTTTTTTTTTAGGACTACATTATATTTGAAGTGACTTTGAGTGGTCTATATGATAGAAAATATCAAAAAGTGACACCATTCTAAAAACTGCAACACTTAAGGTGCTCAAAACAACATTCAATAAGTTTATTAACGCTTCAAGTGCGTTACAGGAACTTTTGAAATGTGTAAAAAAAAACATTTAACCCCTTTCTACCATATGATGTACTATTCCGTCCATGTGACCTGGGCCTTAAGTCCCAGGGACGGGATAGTACGTCATGCGCCATTACAAGCGATCGGATGTGCTCATGGGGTGAGTGCGGCCGATCGCGGCCGGGTGACACAGCTGACACCAGGCACTAAGTGCCAGAAGCGGTCACGGACCGCACCTGGCACTTTAACCCCCGGCACACTGCGATCAAGGATGATCGCAGCATTCCGGCGGCTGCAGACAGGCTGACAGCCCCTCTGCTTTTGAATCGGAGACCCTGCGGCATGACGCGGGATACCGATTGCTCCCATGGAGACCCAGATGCGACATCCGGGTCTCCAGGTCAAAGAGATTGCGCATGTCAGGAAGTCTCAGGTTAGTGCACAGAGAAGCAGCAGCGCAGCAAGCTTCTATAGCATGCAGATGCTGCTTCATCTGCATGCTATAGAAGCGATCAGCCTGCAGAAAATGAGTGTCCCTTTGTGGGATAATGTGCAAAAATAAGAATTAAGTAAAAAAAACTTTTTTTAAATAATTGTAAAAATATTTAAAAAAATATTAAAAAAATTAAAAAATCAATTTATTATATCAATAAATATTTAAGTGAAAAAAATCTAAATAATAAAAGTACACATTTAGTATCCCCGCATCCGTAACGACCCGACCTATAAAACTGTCCCGCTAGTTAACCCCTTTAGTGAACACCATAAAAAAAAAACAAGGCAAAAAAACAAGTGCTTTCTCATAATGCCGCCGAACAAGAAGTGGAATAACACGCGATCAAAAAGACGGATATAAATAAACATGGTACCACTGAAAACGTCATCTTGTCCCGCAAAAAACAAGCCCCCGTACAGCGCCATCAGTGAAAAAATAAAGTTATAGCTCTCAGAATAAAGAGATGCAAAAATAATTATTTTTTATATAAAAGTTTTTATTGTATAAAAGCGCCGAAACAGAAAAAAATGATATGAGGTATCACTGTAATCGTACTGACCCGACGAATAAAACTGCCTTATCAATTTTACCACATACGGAACGGTATAAATGCCCCAAAAGAAATTCATGAATTGCTGATTTTTGTTCATTCTGCCTTCCAAAAACCAGAATAAAAAGCAACCCAAAAATGTCATGTGCCCTAAAATGGTACCAATAAAACTGTCCACTCGTCCCGCAAAAAAGAAGCCCTCAGATGACTCTGTGGGCCAAAATGTGGAAAAATTATAACTCTCAAAATATGGTGATCCAAAAACTTTTTTTGCAATAAAAAGCGTCTGCCATGCGCCCAAACAGTGGTTTACCCCCACATATGGGTATCGACGTACTCAGGACAAATTGCACAACTTTTGGGGTCCAATTTCTCCTGTTACCCTTGGGAAATTAAAAAATTGGGGGCGGTAAGATCATTTTTGTGGAAATTATGATTTTTTATTTTTATGGCTCTACTTTATAAACTTCTGTGAAGCACTTCAGAGCTCACCACACATCCAGATAAGTTTCTTAGGGGGTCTACTTTCAAAAATGGTGTCACTAGTGGGGGCTGCCTACTGTTTAGGTGCATCAGGGGCTCTCCAAACGAGACATGGCATCCGATCTCAATTCCAGCCAATTCTGCGTTGAAAAAGTCAAATGGTTCTCCTTCCCTTCCGAGCTCTGCCATGCGCCCAAACAGTGGTTCCCCCCAACATATGAGGTATCAGCGTACTCAGGACAAATTGCACAACAAATTTTGTGGTCCAATTTCTCTGGTTACCCTTGGTAAAAAAAAAAAATGGATTTGAAGTAAATATTTTGTGAAAAAAGTTAAATGTTCAATTTTTTTTAAACATTCCAAAAATTCCTGTGAAGCTCCTGAAGGGTTAATAAACTTCTTGAATGTGGTTTTGAGCACGTTGAGGGTGCAGTTTTTAGAATGGTGTCACTTTTGGGTATTTTCTATCATATAGACCCCTCAAAGTGACTTCAACTGTGATGTGGTCCCTAAAAAAATGATGTTGTAAAAATGAGAAATCACTAGTCAACTTTTAACGCTTATAACTTCCTAATAAAAAAAAAAATTTGGTTCCAAAGTTGTGCTGATGTAAAGTAGACATGTGGGAAATGTTATTTAGTAACTATTTTGTGCGCTATAAGGCCGGCGTCACACTGCGACAGAATCGGACGACTGCAATGCGATGAAATATCGTATTGCAGTCTGCCCTATGTTAATCTATGGAGCAGCTCCCAGTATCAGATTTTTTGTGGTCCGTTTTAAACGTCCGTGTGCAATCGCAGCATGCTGCGATTGTCACCGATTGTGGGTCGACTATCGCCAATGCAAGTCTATGGGAGCGATGAAAAATCTGATTACAAACGGACCGCATGTGAGACTTGCGATTAAATCGCATCGGTGTCCTTTAGAAAAGCCGGCAATTCATCCCCGGCTATACTGTAAAATCACACTGACAGCTTTAATAAAGACTAGAAAGAATAGATATACACACATAGAATACATATATATATATATATATATATATATATATATATATATGTAATTGTGACATGTATATATATATATATAATATATATTATATATATATATATATATATATATTTATTTATATTTATATTTCCTAGACTTCTACATACTGTAATAGCTGCAAATTCAATTGCCGGCTTCTGTGATATCACAGAAGCCGACATGAAATGATACATTGTTTCCACACAGTTAACCATGTAATTTCCTGTATTTTGATATTTGTTTAGAACTTACAATTACATGAGTGTATTTGTGCTAAATTTCAGACATGTAGGGGTTAATTAAAGGTGTAAATTCGTTGACAAAAAAATGTGTGGGCTCCCGCTGTATTTTCTCCACCAGACAGACAAAGCAAGCGAGTGGGGGCAGATAATAGCCTAGGGAGGGTACTTTTTTTTTGTGCCCCCCCTGGCTACTAACATCTGCCCCCAGACACCCCAGAAAGGGCAAATCTATAATTAGATTCGCCCTTTCTGGCACTTTGCCCGTCTATTCCCATTGCCCTGTAGCGGTGGCGAATGGGTTAATAATCTCACCTTAATGTCACCTTAGTATTGAAAGGTGACCTTAAGGCAGGTTAATAATTGAGAGCTGTCAATTAGACAACTATCAATTATTAATCCTATTGAAGTAAATTAAAAAAACACAGACACATTAATAAAAATTAATTTTAATGAAATAAAAACACATTTTTTTGACCATCTTTTATTTTACACTTAATCCGTGCGAAGCCATTGATCTCCTAAAATAAAAAAAAAAAATAAAACAACATTATTCTTACCTATTCCGCCGATCTGTCACGTCCCACGCTGTAATCCTTCACAAAGGGTTAACTAGCTTTGAGCCAAGCAGTGCAAGTAATCCTGCGTGCTCAGCTCAAAGCTCCTGAATGAATAAGTTCCTCTCCTGGCGACAGGAGAGGATGTGTTTAATGAATGAAGCTTAATTGATTGTGTCCACTTTCCCTTTAGGTCAGGTCACTAAAGTTAAATTGCCAATAAATCAATTAAGCTCCATTCATGAATCACTTCCTCTACTTTCTGTGGTAGAGGAACTTATTCATTCAGGGGGTTACAGCTAGGAGACAGAATTATCTCTCTGCTAACTGTAACCTCTTAACCCTTTCTGATGGATTACAGCGTGGGACCTGACTGTACTTCGGATTGGTAAGTATGATTTTGCTTTTTTATTTATTTTTATTACAGGAAATGGTTTTAGCAGGAAAATAAAATATTGTCAAAAACTGTGTGATTATTTCATTAAACTTCTTTTTTATTAAACTGTGTGTGTTTGATTTTTCTATCATACAATAGGATTAATAATTGATAGTTGTCTAATTGACAGCTCTCAATTATTAACCTGCCTTAACCCCTTCACCCCCAAGGGTGGTTTGCACGTTAATGACCGGGACAATTTTTACAATTCTGACCACTGTCTCTTTATGAGGTTATAACTCCGGAACGCTTCAACGGATCTTCGCGATTCTGAGATTGTTTTCTCGTGACATATTGTACTTCATGTTAGTGGTAAAATTTCTTCCATATAACTTGCGTTTATTTTTGAAAAAAACGCAAATATGGCGAAAATTATTTATTCCCTTAAAACAGAGAAATATGTAACACAAAATAGTTAAGAAATAACATTTCCCACATGTCTACTTTACATCAGCACAATTTTGGAATCAAAATTTTTTTTTGTTAGGAAGTTATAAGGGTTAAAAGTTGACCAGCGATTTCTCATTTTTACAACAAAATTTACAAAGCCATTTTTTTTAGGGACCACCTCACATTTGAAGTAACTTTGAGGGGTCTACATGACAGAAAATACCCAAAAGTGACACCATTCTAAAAACTGCACCCCTCAAGGTACTCAACACCACATTCAAGAAGTTTATTAACCCTTCAGGTGCTTCACAGGAACTAAAGCAACGTGGAAGGAAAAAATGAATATTTAACTTTTTAGCCACAAAAATGATCTTTTACAAACTTTTTTTTTATTTTCACAAGGGTAAAAGGAGAAAATGGACAGATAAGGTGTTATGCAATTTCTCCTGAGTACGCCAATACCCCATATGTGGGGGAAAACCACTGTTTGGGCACACGGCAGAGCTCGTAAGGGAAGGAGCGCCGTTTGACTTTTTCAAACTAAAATTGGCTGGAGTTGAGATTGGACGCCATGTCGTGCTTGGAGAACCTCTGATGCGCCTAAACAGTGGAAACGCCCCACAAGTGACTCCATTTTGGAAACTAGACCCCCTAAGGTACTTATCTAGATCTGTTGTGAGCACTTTGAACCACCAAGTGTTTCACAAAAGTTTATAATGCCTGGGTGTGAAAAAAAAAAAAAAAATTCCACAAAAATGATTTTTTAGTCCTAAATTTTTGAATTTTCCCAAGGAAATTGGACCCCAAAAGTTGTTGTCCAATTTGTCCTGAGTACGATGATACCCCATATGTGGGGGTGGAAAACTGTTTGGGCGCACGGCAGGGCTTGGAAAGGAAGTAGTAACGTTTTGGAATGCAGACGTTGATGGGGGTCATGTTCCGTTTGCAGTGCCCCAGATGAGCCTAAACACTGGAAATCCCCACAAGTGACCCCATTTTGGAAACTAGACCCCCTAAGGAACTTATCTAGATCTTTGGTGAGCACTTTGAACCCCCCAAGTGCTTCACACAAGTTTATAATGCCCGGGCATGAAAATAAAAAATCCTATTTTATTCCCACAAAAATTATCTTTTAGTCACTAATTTTTTATTTTCCCAAGGGTATCAGGAGAAATTGGACCACATAAGTTGTTGTCCAATTTGTCCTGAGTACGCTGATGCCCCATATGTGGGGGGGAACCACTGTTTGGGCGCACGGCAGAGCTCGGAAGGGAAGGAGCACCATTTGACTTTTTCCAACCAAAATTGGCTGGAATTGAGATTGGATGCCATGTTGCATTTGGAGAGCCCCTGATGTGCCTAAACAGTGGAAACCCCCCACAAATGACCCCATTTGGGAAACTAGACCCCCTAAGGAACTTATCTAGATCTTTGGTGAGCAATTTGAACCCTCAAGTGCTTCACACAAGTTTATAACGTAGAGCCGTAAAATTTAAAAATCATATTTTTTCCACAAAAATGATCTTTTCACCCGAATTTTTATTTTTCCAAGGGTAACAAGACTCCAAAAGTTATTGTGCAATTTGTCCTGAGTACACTGATACCCCATATGTGGGGGTATACCACTGTTTGGGTGCATGGCAGAGTTTGGAAGGGAAGGAGCGCCGTCTCACTTTTTCAACGCAGAATTGGCTGGACGCCATGTCGTGTTTGGAGAGCTCCTGATCTGCCTAAACAGTGGAAACCCCCCACAAATGACACCATTTTGGAAACTAGACCCCACAAGGAACTTATCTAGATGTGTGGTGAGAACTTTGAACCCCCAGGTGTTTCACTAAAGTTTATAACGTACAGCCTTAAAATAAAAAATCCTTTTTTTTTTTTTACAAAAATGATTTTTCGCCCCCAATATTTTATTTTCACAAGGGTAACAGAAGAAATTGGAACCCAAAAGTTGTTGTCCAATTTGTCCTGAGTATGCTGATACCCAATATGTAGGAGAAAACTACTGTATGGGTGCACGTCAGGGCTCGGAAGGGAAGTAGTGACGTTTTGGATTGCAGACTTTGATGGAATGGTCTGGGGGCGTCATGTCGCATTTGGAGAGCCCCTGATACGCCTAAACAGTGGAAACCCCCCACAAGTGACCCCATTTTGGAAAATAGACCCCACAAGGAACTTATCTAGATGTGTGGTGAGCACTTTGAACCCCGAAGTGCTTCACAGAAGTTTATAACGCACAGCCGTAAAAATAAAAAATCCTTTTTTTTTTTTTACAAAAATGATTTTTTTCGCCCCCAATATTTTATTTTCACAAGGGTAACAGGAGAAATTGGACCCCAAAAGTTGTTGTCCAATTTGTCCTGAGTACGCTGATACCCAATATGTGGGAGAAAACTACTGTATGGGCGCATGTCAGGGCTCGGAAAGGGAAGTAGTGACTTTTTGGATTGCAGACTTTGATGGAATGGTCTGGGGGCGTCATGTCGCATTTGGAGAGCCCCTGATGCGCCTAAACAGTGGAAACCCCCCACAAGTGACCCCATTTTGGAAAATAGACCCCACAAGGAACTTACCTAGATGTGTGGTGAGCACTTTGAACCCCGAAGTGCTTCACAGAAGTTTATAACGCACAGCCGTAAAAATAAAAAATCCTTTTTTTTTTTTTACAAAAATGATTTTTTTGCCCCCAATATTTTATTTTCACAAGGGTAACAGGAGAAATTGGACCCCAAAAGTTGTTGTCCAATTTGTCCTGAGTACGCTGATACCCAATATGTGGGAGAAAACTACTGTATGGGCGCATGTCAGGGCTCGGAAAGGGAAGTAGTGACGTTTTGGATTGCAGACTTTGATGGAATGGTCTGGGGGCGTCATGTCGCATTTGGAGAGCCCCTGATGCGCCTAAACAGTGGAAATCCCCAACAAGTGACCCCATTTTGGAAAATAGACCCCACAAGGAACTTATTTAGATGTGTGGTGAGCGCTATGAAGCCCCAAGTGCTTCACAGAAGTTTATAATGTACAGCCGTAAAAACAAAAAAGTCTTATTTTTTTTACAAAAATAATATTTTCGCCCCCAGTTTTTTATTTTCCCAAGGGTAACAGAAGAAATAGGACAAATTTCACAATAACTCTTGGGGTCCAGAGTACGCTGATACCCCATATGTGGGGATAAACTACTGTTTGGACGCATGGCAGAGCTCAGAAGTGAAGGAGCACCGTTTGACTTTTTCAACGCAGAATTGGCTGGAATGGAGATCAGACGCCATGTCACATTTGGAGAGCCCCTGATGTGCCTAAACAGCGGAAACCCCCCAATTCTAACTCCAACCCTAACCCCAACACACCCCTAACCCTAGTCCCAACCCTAATCCCAACCCTAACCCTAATCCTAACTCTAACCTTAATCCTAACTTTAGCGCCAACCCTAACCCTAACTTTAGCCGAAACCCTAACCCTAACCCTAATGGGAAAATGGAAATAAATACATTTTTTTAATTTTATTATTTTTCCCTAACTAAGGGGGTGATAAAGGGGGGTTTGATTTACTATTTATAGAGGTTTTTATGATTGGCAGCTGTCACGCTAAAAGACGCTTTTTATTGCAAAAAGTAGTTTTTTGCATCGCCACATTTTGAGAGCTATAATTTTTGCATATTTTGGCCCACAATGTCATGTGAGGTCTTAATTTTTGCGGGACGAGGTGACGCTTTTATTGGTACCATTTTTGAGCACGTGACATTTTTTGATCGCTTTTTATTTCGATTTTTGGGAGGTTAGAATGAACAAAAATCAGCAATTCATGAATTTCTTTTGGGTGAGGCGTTTTTATTGTTCCGCGTGTGGTAAAATCGATAAAGCAGTTTTATTCTTCGGGTCAGTACGATTATGGTGATACCTCATTTATATAATTTTTTTATGTTTTGGCGCTTTTATAGAATAAAAACAATTTTATATAAAAAATAATTATTTTTGCATCGCTTTATTCTGCGAGCTATAACTTTATTTTTTTGCTGATGATGCTGTGTGACGGCTCGTTTTTTGCGGGACAAGATGACGTTTTCAGCGGTACCATGGTTATTTATATCCGTATTTTTGATCGCGTGTTATTCCACTTTTTGTTCAGCGGTATGATGATAAAGCACTGATTTTTTGCTTCGTTTTTATTTTTTATTTTTTAAGGGGTTCAGAAAAGGGGTTAACTAGTGGGACAGTTTTATAGGGGGGGTCGTTACGGACGCGGCGATACCATATATGTGTACTTTTATTGTTTTATTTTTTTTTATTTACAATAAGTAATGAATTTATTGGGGAATATTTTTTTTTTTTATTTATTTATTTTGGATTTTTTTTTACACGTTTATTTTTACTTTTTTTTACTTTTTTACTTTGTCCCAGGGTGGGACATCACTGTATTTCATCAGATCGCTGGTGTGACAGTGTGCACAGCACTCTGTCACACCAGCGATGTGACAGGCAGTGCAGGACGCTTCCTCATGCCTGCTCTCGGCAGGCACTGAGGAAGCCGCCTCCCTCCAGGACCCCAGCGCCATCTTGGATCCGGGTCCTGGGAGGGAGGAAGCCCTCAGAGCAGCGCGATCACATTGCGCTGCTCTGAGGGTCTCAGGGGGGCGCGCAGGGAGCCCCCACCCTGCGCGATCCTCCCCTGTGCCCCCAGTACACCGCGATCATGTTTGATCGCGGTGTGCAAGGGGTTAATGTGCCGGGAGCGGTCCGTGACCGCTCCTGACACACAGTCACGGGTGTCAGCTGTGATAATCAGCTGACACCCGGCGGCGATTAGCTGCGCTCCCGGAGGGAGCGCAGCTAATCGCCTATGACGTACTATCCCGTCCATGGTCAGAATGGCACGGGTTTTATGGACGGGATAGTACGTCTAATGTCAGAGAGGGGTTAAGGTCACCTTTCAATACTAAGGTGACATTAAGGTGAGATTATTAACCCATTCGCCACCGCTACAGGGCAATGGGAATAGACGGGCAACGTGCCAGAAAGGGCGAATTTAATTATAGATTTGCCCTTTCTGGGGTGTCTGGGGGCAGATGTTAGTAGCCAGGGGGGGCACAAAAAAAATGTACCCTCCCTAGGCTGTTATTATCTGCCCCACTCGCTTGCTTTGTCTGTCTGGTGGAGAAAATACAGCGGGAGCCCACGCATTTATTTTCAACGAAATTACACCTTTAATTAACCCCTACATGTCTGAAATTTAGCACAAATACACTCATGTAATTGTAAGTTATAAACAAATATCAAAATACAGAAAATGACATGGTTAACTGTGTGGAAACAATGTATCATTTCATGTCGGCTTCTGTGATTTCACAAAAGCCGGCAATTGAATTAGCGGCTATAACAGTATGTAGAAGTCTAGGAACTATAAATATATGTATATATATGTCACAATGACATATATATATATATATATATATATATATATATATATATATGTGTGTTCTATGTGTATATATCTATTCTTTTTTTTGTGATTGAAATACTATTCTTTTGGATCAATTATATGTCAGTTTTGCAAGCCTGCGAGAAAATCTCGCAAGTCGGATGAAAATCGGATGTTACAAGGTACACACACATGCGACTAAATCGCATCTTTGAAGGAAAATCGGATGCCAGAAGGATGTGTGATGTTTGCATTTTGATCCGACAATCGACCGTCTAAAACGGACCGATTTTTTGTCGTTGTGTGTGACGCCGGCCTAACTCTAATTTAAGGGCATAAAAATTCAAAGTTTGAAAATTGAAAAATTTGCCATATTTTCATTTTTTTCATAAATAAACGCAAGTTATATCGAAGAAATTTTACCACTATCATGAAGTACAATACGTTACGAGAAAAAAAGTCTCAGAATCGCCAAGATCCGTTGAAGCATTCCAGAGCTATAACCTCATAAAGGGACAGTGGTCAGAATTGTAAAAATTGGCCCAGTCATTAACGTGCAAACCACCCTTGGGAGTAAAGGTGTTAACAACTTTTTTTCCACAAACATTTTTATACCCAAATTTTATTATTTTCACAAGAGTAAAAGGAAAAAATAGACCCCAAAATTTGTGCAATTTCTCCGGAGCATGCAGATACCCCATATGTGGGGGAAAATCACTGTTTCGTCACACAGCAGAGCTTGGAAGGGAAGGAGAATCATTTGACTTTTTGAATGGAAAATTTGCTGGAACTAGCGCAGGGTTCCCCAGCTCCAGTCCTCAAGGCCCACCAACAGGTCATGTCTTCAGGATTTCCATAGTATTGCCCAGGTGATAATTGCATCACCTGTGCAATACAAAGGAAATCCTGAAAACATGACTTGTTGGTGGGCCTTGAGGACTGGAGTTGGGGAACACTGAACTATCGGACGCCATGTCGCACTTGGAAAGCCCCTTACGTACATGGACAGTGAACATCCCCCACAATTGACTCCATTTTGGAAACTAGACCCCTCAGGAAACTTACCTAGATGTATGGTGAGCACATTGAACCCCCAGGTGCTTCACAGAAGTTTGTTTTCACGGCTCCAGGTTAGAAACCAAAAATAAAGCAAAAAACATTTTCACCACAGAAGTGTTTTTTTTTAGCTCCACATTTTGCATTTTCATAAGGGTAACAGGAGAAATTGCAACACAATTTGTTATACAATTTCTCCTGAGTACAACGATACCCCATATGTGGGGAAATACTACTTTGAGGCACAGTGCAAAGCGCAGAAGGGAAGAGGCGCCATATTGGAGTTCAGATTTTGCTGAAATTGTTTGAGAGTTCCATGTCACATTGGCAAAGCCCCTGAGGTGCCAGAAAAACAGAAACCCCCTATATGTGAACTCATTTTACAAATTATACTCCCCAGTGAAATAAAATTTTGTGAGGCACATGTGTCAGTATGATCACTGCACACCTAGATTAAACCATTGAGCGGTGAAGAAAGAATAAGTTACATTTTTACCACTAAAATGTGGTTTTACGCTCAAGTTTTTAATTTTTCAAAGCGCTAATAGGAAAAAAAATTTGCAACAAACTGAGGTCCATTTTCTCCTGAGTGCTCCAACACCTTACATGTAATTGGGAAATCTTTTTACAGTGCAAAGTCAGAAGGGAAGGGGCACCACACTACACTGCTCAAAAAAATAAAGGGAACACTCAAATACCACATCCTAGATCTGAATGAAATATTCTCATTGAATACTATGTTCTGTACAAAGTTGAATGTGCTGACCACAAAAATCATCAATGGAAATCAAATTTATTAACCAATGGAGGCCTGGATTTGGAGTCAAACACAAAGTTATAATGGAATGTAATGTCCTTAAAACAAGTCAAAACGATGCTCAGTAGTGTGTGTGGCCGCCACGTGCCTGTATGACCTCCCTATAATGGCTGGGCATGCTCCTGATGAGGCGGCGGATGGTCTCCTGAGCGATCTCCTCCCAGACCTGGACTAAAGCATCCGCCAACTCCTGGACAGTCTGTGGTGCAACGTGATGTTGGAGGATGGAGCAAGACATGTCCCATATGTGCTCAATCGGATTCAGGTCTGGGGAACGGGTGGGCCAGTCCATTGCTTCAATGTCCTCATCTTGCAGGAACTGCTGACACACTCCAGCCACATGAGGTCTGGCATTATCCTGCATTAGGAGGAACCCAGGGCCAAATGCACCAGCATATGGTCTGAGGATCTCATCTCGGTACCTAATGGCAGTCAGGCTACCTCAGGCGAGCACATGGAGGGCGGTGCGGCCCTTCAAAGAAATGCCACCCCACACCATTAGGGTGAGTTTCCACGGTCAGGAAACGCTGCGTGTTTGGCGCTGTGCGCTGGCGCAGCGCCAAACACGCAGCGTCCAGATGTTACAGCATAGTGGAGGGGATTTCAAGAAATCCCGTCTCCACTATGCGTAACAATACGCAGGTGGCAAACCTGCGTAAACGGACATGCGGCGCGTCTTTTTAGACCGCAGCATGTCCTCGCGTATTGCGGCGACGGTGCGTCGCCGCAACAGAATATTACACAGGGCTATGTAGCCCTGCGCTCTTTCCGGAGGTGTTCCGGAGGTGTCCTGAACACCTCCGGAAAGATCGCGCGTCAGAAAGGGGGCGGGGCTTAGACGGAGCGGAATATCCGCTCCGTCAAAAGCGCTATGGTTCCGGACCGTGGAACCATAGCCTTACTGACCCACTGCCAAACCAGTCATGCTGAAGGATGTTGGAGGCAGATCGCTCTCCACGGCATCTCCAGACTCTGTCACGTCTGTCACATGTGCTCAGTGTGAACCTGCTTGCTTTCATCTGTGAAGAGCACAGGGCACCAGTAGCGAATTTGCCAATTCTGGTGTTCTGTGGCAAATGCCAAGCATCCTGCACGATGTTGAGCTGTAAGCACAACCCCCATCTGTGGACGTCGGGCACTCAGACCTTACTCATGGAGTGTTTCTAACAGTTTGTGCAGACACATGCACATTTGTGGCCTGCTGGAGGTCATTTTGCAAGGCTCTGGCAGAGCTCCTCCTGTTCCTCCTTGCACAAAAGCGGAGGTAGCGGTCCTGCTGCTGGGTTGTTGCTCTCCTACGGCCCCCTCCACGTCTCCTGGTAGCGCCTTCAGCCTCTGGACACTACACTGACAGACACAGCAAACCTTCTTGCCACAGCTCGCATTGATGTGCCATCCTGGATGAGCTACACTACCTGGGCCACTTGTGTGGGTTGTAGAGTTAGTCTCATGCTGCCACGAGTGTGAAAGCACAACCAACTTTCAAAAGTGACCAAAACATCAGCCAGAAAGCATTGTTACTGAGATGTGGTCTGTGGTCCCCACCTGCAGAACCACTCCTTTATTGAGAGTGTCTTGATAATTGCCAATAATTTCCATCTGTTGTCTATTACATTTGCACAACAGCATGTGAAATTGATTGTCAATCAGTGTTACTTCCTAAGTGGACAATTTGATTTCACAGAAGTTTGATTTACTTGGAGTTATATTCTGTTTAAGTGTTCCCGTTATTTTTTGTGAGCAGTGTATATTGTGCAGATTTTACTGTTATGGTTTGTTTGTGTTATGACCCATTAGGAGAGCCCCAAGTTGCCAGAACAGCAGAAACCCCCATAAGTGACCCCATTTTACAAACTACACGTCTCAATGAAAATAGCACCAAAGTTTGTCCCACAATTTCTACTGAAATTGTACAGCCATATGTGGCTGTACAGTACTACTTACCATACGGAGAGACTCGGGAGGGACGTAGTGCTATTTGCCTCCTGGAGTGCAGATTTTCCTAGAATAGTTTGAAGAATCCATATGCAGAGCCCCTAAGTGCTAGAAGAGCAGAATCCCTACCTCAAGTGACCACATTTTGGAAATTATACCCATTTGTGAATTTATCTACAGGTGTATGGACGATTTTGACTCCATGAGCATTTTCCGGAAACAAGCAATAATTAATGACTAGTGAAAATTGTAAACTGACGTTTAGTGAAAAGTACGTTGTAGTGACCAGTACGTTATGCCCAGCTCATGCTTCTGAAGACACCCCTAAGTTTGGCATTTCTGAAGGGATGAGAGCCAGCCTAACATGTAGAAGCTATATGTGGTTTAGACTTTAGATGCACTGTGGGGCTCATAAGGAAGGGGGACATTTGGATTTGGGAGCGCAGAATTTGATTATTTCTTTTGGGTGATGAAGAGCCATTTTGCTTTTCCAGAGCATTTATACTAATCAGTAACATGGAAGCCCCTATATTTGTTAAAAGAGGAAGTACCTTAGTTGGAACTTGCTTTTTTTTTTGTGGATGGAGGTGAAGCTTTTATTGGGAACATTTTACATAGCGTTTGGGATCACATTTATCCTGTGCCCTACGCTCAGCACTTACATCGGGGTTTCTATCTAAATCTCTGAGTTACTCTGGACTCAGTCTGGCCTCTGTTCAGCGGTGTCCTTTTTAGAAGTGCACAAAACTGTGTCCGACAGCACTTTTATGCACACCTAAAAAGATGGACACTGCTGGATCACAGGTCCTATTGCGTCCACAGTTTCTGCCTCATTATAGGGAATCTTACGACTGGGGTTCCCTCTGAATCACAGAATTCAGAGATTTACACGAAAAACCCGGAGTAAGCGCTCAGCGCAGGGTATATGTGCACCGAGCCAGACTGCGATCTTTGGAAGGCAGAATGAACAAATCAATAGCAGGTGAAGAATTGGTTTTATTTTTCACACCGTTCCTCATGCGGTACAAGCGATTAGGCAACTTTATTCTTTGGGTCGGTGTGATTACAGAGATACCAGATTTATATCGGGTTTTTATGTTTGGCTGCTGTCACACACTAAAAACCCTTTTTATTGCATCACCATATTTTGAGAGCTATAATTTTTCCGTATTTCATCCGACAATCATGTGAGGGCGTGTTTTTTTGCGGGACGAGATGACGTTTTTATTGGTACCATTTTCAGACATGACATTTTTTAATCCCTTTCTATTCAGATTTTTAGGAGGCAGAATGAACAAAAAAAAACAAAAATTCAGGATTTTTTTTATTTTGTTCCATGAGTGGTAAGGTTGATAAGGCATACTTATTCTTCCGTTCAGTACGATTACAGCGATACCACATCTACTTTTTTTTTTAAGTATCGGTTTTTTTTTGTAATATAAAATAAAAGCCAACATTATTCTGAGCTAAAAATTTATTTTTCCGCTGATATGATAAACAAGGCAAAAAATGCTTTTTTTATGGTGTTCACTAAAGGGGTTAACTAGTGGGACAGTTTTATAAGTTGGGTTTCTCCAGATGCAACGATGCCAAATGTGGGTAATTTTTTTTTATAAATTTTTCCTAAAAAAATATTTATTAATGGGTACAATATATTTGATTTTTATTATTTTTTTCCCAACTTTTTTCTACTTTGTCCCACTATGGGACTTTCACTTTTTCCAGGCTGAGCGCTTGTGTAGCATAGGGATGCAAGAGCATCCCTATGCTATGCAAGCTGTCAGCGCTGCACTGACAATCTTGCTTTATTATGCTCTGAGCATGATCAAGCAACTTTGATAGCTCCGTTGACTTGGATGTCTTCATGACATCGGTCACCATGGCAACGATCGAGACTCCGCAATGACGTTTCCGATCCAAGGGCAGAAGGGCTTTCTTCTGTCTGCTCCAGAAATGCTGCGATCAAGTTAGATTGCAGCATTTAGGGAGTTAAAGTGTCGGGAGTGGTGTGGGACCGCTCCTGCCACTGAGTGCCAGCTGTCTGAATCAGCCGACACCGGCGTTGATCACTCATATCACCATATTGACAGCAAAATAACAAAAACTTATGGCTCTGGTAAGAAGTGGAGCAAAAAACAAAAACTGAAAAATCTCAAGGTCGTGAAGGGGTTAATATTGCCAACCAGCCCCTGTATGGCTTTTAATCTTTTAAATGTACTATGTGCATATATCTCAATAATAGTGGAATTTTCTTACAGGCATTTCTGCTGTTCTGAATGCTATATAAATGCTAAAAGCAACTGAATAACCAAGAAGCTTTAATATTTGAAAACTTTATTTTTTTTTCAAATGAGCACCAACACATTGAAAATGACAGAAATAATGCACTTTCCTCTAATACTGAAAAACTATGTACATTTACACAAAACATGAAGACAAAACAATTACATTTATACAAACAAAATATGACCTGAAACTCATAAAAAGCCAAAAATAAGAATGAGACATTTTGTAAACACAAAAGCAATACACACAGGTATTTAACTCTTATTTCTTGTAAGATAGAATATGGATTTCTCTTTACTTCACAACTGAATTACATTTGTAAAGAAGTTTTACAGGGAAGATAGATTCCACATTGATTTGCTACATGCAATGCAGAGCCTCACAAATCCCCTTCATAGCAGACTTTAGAAACCACACAATGCTTAAAGAAACGCATTCATTTCAACGCTCGTTGCTTCCTCAAATGTCCATTCATAGCAAACTTTACAATCTTCTTGATGATATTACAGAGGAGCAGAACAGATCTGAGAAAAGAGAATATAGAGCAGAAAATGGACTCATTGGAAACATTAATCCATTGACAGATGGGTTTTGGTTTCCAAGGCGTCATTTTGTGCCAGACATTAGAAAAGCCAAATAACATCCACCGCTCTTTTGCTGCTATATAAAGCTGGGTTTACATGCAGGATGGGTTGAGTCATAAAAAAGTGGAGTTGGAAGTGGGATTTTAAATCACATTGGTCTCCCTTGCCAAAACCTGTGTACAAACGAAGCATGACTTTCATATAAAAGTCAACTTAGGTGTATAAATGTCCGTCTTCCAGCCACAAGAAAGGTAATCCATTTGCTGAGAATCCCAGATTAAATATATTGTTTAGGCTAATGATATCAAATATGGAGTTATTCTGCTTCCCGTTTTAATGTACAATACTCAGACTCCTTGAGTCTGCCGTCTTAATGACAGCCTGCAACAGATCTGTAAATTGACTGCTGCCCTGCACATCCATGTCTGAATGCTACCCTAATGAAAAGGTATTGCCTGCAATTATAAACATTAGGCCGGCGTCACATTTGCGAGTGTGATGCGAGTAAGTCGCACGACTTTCTCACATCAACACCGGCACGGCCGCCCGCTCTCGGACCAGAGTGTGCGGCTGCATGTATTTCTATGCAGCTGCACACTCGGGTCCGAGAGCGGGCGGCCGTGCCAGGTGTTGATGCGAGAAAGTCGTGCGACTTACTCGCATCACACTCGCAAATGTGACGCCGGTCTTTGGAAACTTTCTGCAATTTACAAATATATATTACATTTTTTTCACTCAAGCAGGTGATGCAAGCTCGTTTGTAGCCTTATGCCTTTCAGAAAGTATTTATCCTAATTCAGAGACTTACACTTAAGCTTTGTTGCGTTAGAACAAGTGTGCAAGATAATTTCTCCTACAAATATAGGATTTATACATAATTTACTACAATTTGGGTTGCAAGTTACACCTGTTGTGTGTAATATGTAGTCTTAGCAGCATTACATGGTAACACAGAAAATAAAGATCTCGTCTCCTCTAAAGCTCGGTGAATTGACACAAATATAACTTTGGTTAGAACACCCACAATAGCAAAGAAAACGTGAAAGAAAGAAAAAAAAGTGGGCAAAAAAACTTCATAAAAAGAATGTGACGGAAAAAAACAAAACAAAACATCATAACCAAGCAGAATGTATCAGCAGTTCATGAAGTCCAATCTGAGATAAGAGGGAAAAGTCAAGGTTCTCATTTATTTTTTCAGAAATATTGGTTTTCTTTTCAGGCCGTGAAATATTCGCGCAATATTACAACTGAAACTTCCATCTGAACACGCTTTGTCCTACTGGTCCAGTGAGTAAATAAAAGAAACCCGACAAAACTTGATTTACAAATCAACAGCCCATATTTACAACCAGGATCTAATCTACACATATCAGTCTACCCTCGTGACATTGTACCGTCTTTGGAAAAAGTTTGCATGGGTAACAAAAAATGAGTAAGGGGTCCGTTTTACGAAAAGTGATGAGAAAAGATTTCCAATCCAGCAAAGAAAATTAAAATCCATTTTTATTTTAGCTTTTAATTCACTTTGCTGGACTGGAAAAAAAAAAAAAAATTCTCAATCATTTTGAACAAAGCTGATTGATACCTTACAAGTCTGATCCATTCTCAGTGGACTGGATTGCCCAAGGACCAGATTGTACATATAAGGCCGGGATCACACATGCGATGAAGTCGTCCGACACTCGCATGTGAAATCCCAGCTCTGGCGCCGGCACTCGGGAGTGGAGTGCGCGGCTGCATGTAGTTCTATGCAGCCACTCGCTCCACTCCCAAGTGCCGGCACCAGAGCTGGGATTTCACATGCGAGTGTCAGACGACTTCATCGCATGTGTGATCCCGGCCTAAGAAAGTTCGTGGATACAGCTCATGTCATTTAATATATCATCTGTCTACTTGGTCTAACATGCCTTATTCAGGAGTGGAGAAATCATTGGTGCAACCTATGCAGCCACGAAGTGGCTCCAAGAGGTCAGGGGGCCCATTTCCACCTCCAAAGCAGGTGTAATTGGGCAATATTAAGAGCTCTTCGGCTGCAAAGGGTCTACATATTGTTCTTGCATAGGGGCCCTCTTTTGTCTGTGTCCACCAAGGTTAAGGTTATCTAAGGTTAAGTTCACACAATGAGTTTTTGAAGTTTTTTTTTTTTTTTTTTTTTACACTGTGTATTTTCACTTACAGTTCCTGCAAAGTGGATGGGATTTATAGAAATCTGATACCCATAGAAATTATATAATATATATATATTATCCGGTGTACACTAACTTGTGGTGCATTTTTGAAATCTGCAACAAGTCAATTTTCACTTGCTGGTATGATGGGTCAAGTGTGTATTTTCACTTGCATTAGTTGTAAAAAATCTGCAGGTAAAAACACGCATATGTTTTTACTGCATTTCTGCTACACATGGATGTATTAAATAAAACTGTCAAAGCCAAATACCAATAAGTATCACAAAACAAAAAATAGCTAAATTTAAAACAAGAAATACAAAAAAGTACGGTAGATTAAAAACTGCAGCATCAAAAAAGCCAAAGGGTGCAGAAACGATGCAGAACATCTGCAATATCAAAAACTCACAGACTGCTCACCGTGGAACGTAGCCTAAAAGTCCCAAAGGAACATGGTAAGGAAAACAAGACCTTATTTAACTTTTTTCTTTTTAATAGAGAGCTCTTTGTATACAAGTATAACAGATGTATTCATACAGACATGAGTCTGTCCAACCAGATTAATAACTAAAGTTAGTAGTGGATCTTCAAGCATTATGCTTCGCTTGGAGAGATTATGGGAGCCTATCCAACAGAAGAAGCCATGAAGGAATGGTGGCAAGTTTGAATTTTAACTTTCAACTTTTGTTCTTCAGAAAATAATCCCCTGCCAGATACTTTCTCACTCTCCTCAATAAAAATACAACAATACATGGCCGTTTCAAACAAACATTCATGTGTATGGGGGAATCAGGAGAGAGAGTTGATTGCCAGGCATCAGCCATTATATGCAAGTGACTAGTTTGACACTAGAGTCAAAGGATACCTTTACAATGAAGGTGACATCAACAAAAGATGCATACCTCCAACTCATGGAACAAAGTAATGTAGTTTGAAAAGGAATCAGTCATCAGGTGTATGCTGATTGTTTATGTGGATTTTTTCAGTGTACACTTGCTGCAGAGCGCCCACATTCTTGAGTTTGCTCTACCCTTCTGCTACCGATTGCCGCTTTTTGCGCTATACTATGCATGCGGAAAGAGCCGACAACTCATGAACATCGAGGACTATGAAATGCGTGTGCATAACTGAAAGGACTATAGAGCTCAGCTCAAGGCAGAAAGTGTGATTTTATGAACACTGCACCAATAAAAGCCTACAACTGAAATCAATCAGGGTCAGTGTTATTCTTTGTGTTCCCCCCCAGATTGGGCAGCCTAAACCTGGTGACTGAGTCGCTTTAAAATGACACTAAATACCACAATAGAATGTGAAAGAAATATAAATACTTGTAATACAAGAATGTAGTAGTACTATAGAAATAGGAGACTTGTAATAGTACTCTGGCAATCTCCTTATACTGCCTCATATTTAGCTTCAGCTAAGATCCTTATTCAATCAGACCAGCTAGGTTGCAGCCTCATAGCAAAAGCGAAAATCAGCTGATTTTTTGGCTTCCAGGATACAATCTCAGAAAGACCTTTATACATTTTTATAGTCAGCACATAATGAAGTATTTTTATCCTTCCTGCTTTGTTGTGTACAGCGAGGTTCCATAAGTGCAGCCGCATCGTACATTTTATACTGGGCATTATATTGTCATACTACTCAGAAGGAAAAAAAAACAAAACACTAGTTTGTTAAGCAACTCAGGCCATTTAGGTGGGTAAATAAAAAAAAATTTAATACATTTTACCAACTACAGAATTATAGCATTACATGCATTGTCCCTTACCATGGAACTCTGGAAGTGGGGCTGTTTGAGTTATTGTACCCACTTGTATAACTATTGGGTATCATACTGATGTCACTTTTCTATTTGCACTGGTATAGTGAAACACTTCAATCCCTCGTTTCTCTTCATATAGAATTCAGGATTTTTGGCCATTATATTAGGGGGTCAGTACTTACGCATCATATGCAACAAGCGCTCTTTGGCAGTGGTTTCAGGCAATCATATTTATTGTTGAGTACAATATGTATGTAATGGGCTGGAGCTCTGCATCAGAATAAATTCTATAAAGATAATTAGGGAAAAGGGTCAGCCCAATTAAATAAAAAAAGCTCAATTTCAAGTTTCTCCTGTAAAGTTTCTATATTTGTCTGATCTCTGTAATATGTAGGAGTTTATACACTGTAGTAATTTCAACTACCCCATCCTGGTCTCAATGTAACCATTAAACTGTCCATAAAATTTAAGTTAACCAATTTATAAAAATCCCTGAGCTACACTATCTGCTGGTCTTTTTAATTTCATGCCGTACCACTATAATGCAGCCTTGGTGGGTGGAGGGGGGGGTGAGGGATGAGTGCGATTTTTGCCCTCCCAGACACTGCCAATCACAACTCAGCAGAGTCTGAGACTACTAGAATTCTTTATCAACTGCGGAACGGTGATTGGCAGCGTCTGGGAGAAGTGAAAGCACATGCCCCCAGAGAAGAATCTGAAGAGACACCTAGTTGCACTACAAGAAAAGATTTCACATATTGCACTCCAAAAAACAAATGTGAATATCTCTAATGGCGCAATACAGCACAAAACGGGGAAAAAAAAAAAAAAAAGACAGAATCAAGAGAACTCAGGGATTTTTACAACATATTTAATTTTTTTAAAGCAAGTGACAAGTCCTCTTTAAAACAAGCCCTCCCATGAATTTTTTTTTTTTGCTCTAAAAATGTGTATATGTGTTAGTGTGCCAATATACACACCTACTGTAGTCTTCTCCTGCAGTCAGCGCTACTCTGCTCATCTTCTCAGTGAACTCACTGCTGTTCAGATTATCTGGCTCCATCAGAGCTCTGTGATTGAAACAGAAATCTTTTTTACAAAGTCTATGTAGCATCAGATTGACGCTCCACAGACTTACATTGTAAAAGCCACTTCCAGGTCACGCAGAGAACAGTGTGAACCTGAGTCTGAAAAGCAGTGACGTTATTCAGAAGAGGTCTGGAACATAGCTGGAAAATCGGGGAAAAAAAAAAAAAAAAAAATCAGAGAATGTCCAGGGGTTAGGTGAGCAAACACAATGACTGTACACTAAATACACATTTACACATGTTTAGGAAGAAAAAAAAAAAAGTTAATGGGAGGACTTTTGTAAAAGCATTCAGACTAATAAGCCAGTGAAATACAAACATATTGCGCTCTTGGCAGGTTATGAGTGTTGACTCTATATTAGCGGACTTAGATGAGTGCCTGTAGTACTGTGTATATATTTCTGGGTCTTCAAAGAAGGTTCAGAAAAGCAGATTTTATACTCCCTGTAAAAAAAAAAACCATTTACACAAATTGATAATTGGCTGAATCAGTGTTTACAAAAATGCTTGTTCTGTTCCACCATCCCATACAAGCATAAATATAAGCAAATGGGTTAAAAAAAAAAAATGGTAGCCAGCACATATGTATGCAAACAAGAAATGCTTACCGACAACATGCAAATGGTAAAGGAACACAACAATTGTCCACACAATCATGATAGCCCGTGTAAAAGACCCATGAAAACTAGAGCCTTGGTATGGGCAGAAATCTGTCCACGTAAAAGAACCAAGTTCAGCACAGTGTGGCAAGGTAGCATCTCTTCTAATGTGACCCGGACCCATATTTACACAGCTGAGATTTGCTGACAAAGGCATCAGACCGCTCCTCAGTAAATACAATGGGATAATAATCTTCCCACCCTCTACTGCCCAACAACCAACAATGTCGGTGAAATTGACATCAGTGTCATGTTTGAAATTTGCATGCATCCAAAACAGCGTTAATCACAGAGTGTCCGGAAAGAAAAAAACGTTCTTGACGAGAACCTGTCACTGACAAATAAGGACATCAGAAGGGTACCCTGAGAGGGATACTACCGGCTACAGTTTAATTAAACAGTCACTCTGTCCAAAAAGATGGCTGAAAATAACAATAACCTGGTTCTGCAGTCAAAAGAGCTCTGTCAATGCGGTGAAGCATCATGTGGTAGCAGAAAATCATTATAATTGTTCTTCATCTTTAAAACACAAATGATCAGCCACAGTCGGCGCACACAGAACAGTCAGAATATATTTGCAGTAACATCCATGTATTCAATAGGAAAATAATTCCAGCTCACCGTATGGGCAATAACTGGCGGGCCATACTAGAAATCAATATTGCACAAATTCACCAAAAAACCCAAAACAGAACAAAAAAAACAACGTATAACCACAGAAGGTACAAGTATCATCTAAATAAAATTTAAATCTTTAGTATATTAAGGTAATTACATAAATTCACACAAAGTGGCGACAAACAGCAGGAGGAGACATGTATGTATGTGTATATATTAGAATACATCCATGTGTCATTTTAAAATAACTACATATGGGACCAATAATTAACAGTGCAAGTAAGTGGATCAACAAAATTATTTATTAGTATTTCACATCATATGCACCATAATAATGGATTGCATTATGTATACACACACACACAATAGACTAGAAGAATAATTGTAAAATGCAATTATATAGTACCCATATATTTAACGCAGTAAAATTTGCTGGATTAGTATAGAGAGATTGAATAAAGACTAACCTCGGAATTGCGCTAGGTCTTGACACGTGTTTTGGAGTCTGCCTTTGTCAGGGGAAAAAGGCACATGCCAAAACACGCTTCTATATATACATAACGTAATCAGTTATTTTAGTGCATGGTGCCTATGATGTGAACTATATTTATATATATTTACCTGCACTATAAACTTTGTTAATTGTTCTCATATGTAGTTATTTAAAAGTACTAGAGCATATATATCTACATATATACACACACACACTCTCCCACTGTTTGTCACCACCTTGAGTGAATTCATGTAATTACTTAATATCAAAGATTTAAATTTTATTTAGATTATACTTCTAACTTCTGTGGTTCTACTTTATGTGAATTGGTGCTATATGTTCTGTCTTACAGATTTGTCTTTGGACATGATCCATACACAGCTATGCTGCGGGCAATTAGCTCATTACTGCAGCGTAGAGCGTACACAGATAAAAAGTGAACTCCTCAGTTAATCTCTGTAAATTAAGACTGCATTTTGCAATATATGCGATAATGACAATCAGAAAGCGAGTCAAACATCCCATATCATGTTCCGAAAACAGCCGATCCAACATCACCAAACGGCGATCCTGCACCAGTGTGTGCCAGATACGGCTGGGATAAACGTAGAGAACTTCTACTGTATTGTTTGGCAATAAAATAAACTATGCATGATCTAGAACTTTGGCAGTCATACTACACATGGCAACCTAAAGTTTTGATGGATTCAAAATAACAGATGAAAATCTGTGCCAATCACATGCTGGTCCTGCTGGGATTAGGATTTTATGATGGAAGTAAACCTTAAGAAGCAAAACTGCATATCAAAGCAAAAAACATTGGGTGTAACTGTCTAATTATGGCCTTTGCTTTGCTGGCAGATATAACCCCCTAAGGACACCCTTTACCAAAGCTCATGAAGGTTGGATGCTGCTGAGAATTAGCTTCTAGAAACTAACCCTGTAACAAACAATCATCTAATCAACGCGTATCCAAAAAAAAATAATATATTTTAGATATACAATTCCCTGTAAAGATCACAATTTTAAAGAGTATGCACATTTTTTTAGGCTATGTGATGAGTGCTTAAACACCTTGCAGATTGTTTGTCTCAGGACCCATACCCCCACAGATCGCTCAAAACACTGATGTGTGCTGCTCGTGAAGCAGTAGAGCTCTGTTCCTGCCAAGGCTCAATAGAAAATCTAGGAGCCTGTATTCTGGAGTGTTTTAGTGATCAGTGGGATTCTCATGGCCCAGATCCCTACTGATCTTGCAGGGCATTTCAGTGTTCATCACATAGTTTAAAACATAAATAAAGTGTACTTACTCTATCTATATGGGTTGCACCAAAAGTCTAAGAAGTGAGAATGATGAAAACTGTTTAACTACTAAACCATTATTTATTGCTTTACTTAGATCAGGCCTGGGAAAATGCACACTACCAATTCCCAAGTTACCAACACATTGAAACGACAAACACCACACCATATAATTCATGATGGGCAACAGCAGGTTCATCATTGTATATAAATGTTAAGAACTAATGGGTGAAAAGATTTTTATGCAAAATGTGGTATGTGAGGATTTGGATGGGCATTATTACAATTGCTTGGAAAGTCTATGTAGAGAAAATGATAGGGCAATTATTGGGATTGGAAAAGAAAGTGTCAACGAGACATTACATTAAAGCTTATGATCTATATATACACACACAACAGTGAAATGTGTACATTCTACACAAGTATCTGCATGAAGGTATACAGATGTGACATTTCTGCTGCGGCACTTTCCTAAAACAAAGTCCATTTGGTAACAAAATAAAAATATATATGCTTTGGTTTACCTTCCCATCTTAATCTCCACTGAAAAAGTGCATCTAACTGAAATATAAAAGAAGGTATTTGTACCAAAAGTATTAACATTTATAGCCATAAAGTTTCAGGTAGACTGAAGAGAACATTCCTAAAGGCGTGTGTATATATGCAAGTCAGGGAGAATGCCATATTGAGGGTTCAAAATGACCTCTGTGAGCAAACCATAAGGGAGGGGATCAATGATGTGTCCTCATACAATAGTTAGATACAGATTTCTATTCTGGTCTTGACAATCATTCTCCGATTGCTAAATTAAAGTATAACAATGCAATGTATATACCCAGTTGTTACAAGGTGTCCTTAAGAACAAAAAATTACTTTTTTTTCAGCCTAAAAATAAAAAGTGAAATAATTTCAGATGGGTAGGTGGGGCTATAAAGTAAAAAATACAATCATAAAACATAAGGACCGAGAAGGATTCCCAATATTCCAATGACACATTTGGGCTCTAGCTGGAATTGGGATATACAGGCTGTCGTTCCTCCTCTTTGTTATCCTCACAGCAGAAGAGAATGTTTTTTTCAGCTTTGTAAGGAACAATTGGTGGCAATATGATGCATTACCAAGCTATTCCGTTTCTGGTTAACACTTTCATGAGGCAGTGTTAGCACAGATGAAAACATTATCATCAATTTCAAGTGTTGTACATCGGCTGTGATGTACAAAATTCATAGTGCAAAGTACAATGGGAAATCAGAGTGTAATAGATAGATATCATTTGCTTGGTCAGTTAATGTTAAAGTATTCGGGCCAAATAAACAGTCATCATTACGCATCGATATAGTAGATCAATTGATCAAAGGAGGTTGCACCCACTGCCTGCCATAACAGGATAGCCACCAATTCTGTTTCAGGTCTCCTCTATTTTTGGGCCTTTTTGGTTTTCTTCCAAGGTTTAAGCCTACAATAACCCTACACATTCTCCGAAAGAAACCAGTGCGGTATTTTCTCTAGCCGGATCCAGGTTTCAGACCTTTAAATGCAGGACATTTTCATCTCCATCATATGTCCCTCCCTCTATTCATGAACTACACCTCCTTCCTGCTCTATGTGACCCCCAGTGTGCCACTTTTTGTGCATCATGTTGCACACAGCTTTAAATCAACTCTAAGAGTAAAAGAAGTGACTGGGCTATGAGGCTTCTGATGCTTTCATTAGCCAACTCTACAAAAGAGCATGAGGCCGAGGGCAACTCACAAAGGGGATATAAAGCAAAGAGACAGACTGTCAGAAATTTAGAGGCCATTCACCAAGAATGATGGATTAAGGGTGAGAGGATGCTCCATGCGGCACAGCCTCCGAATCATATGAAACCAAGCACTCAGTTACTCGCTCATTCTAAGGATAACATAGTCAGCTGGATGGTCTTCAGATTTATAGTCATCTCTTCAATCCCAGCCATTATCCTTGATCATGTGAGCTAATTCAATGATGTATTTTCCTTCTTTATACTTCTGGCTGCTTTCAAAAGCATGTTCCTACAATAGACAGATAAAAGTGGAGTTAATGGCCTGTATTGTAGCACCTGAACTGTTATATTTCATTTTCCCCTCTCACACTCTTCTATAGAAAAGCCAAAGAATCTGTCACTAGGTTTTTGCCACTAAATATGAGAGCAGCATGGTGTAGAAACAGAGACCCTGAGTCCAGAGATATGTCACTTGCGGGGCTACTTTCTGTAGTTTGGAGAAGAAACAAACAAAAAAAAACACTAATAAAAGTACACTAGCCCCCATGGAGGTAGTTGGAAAAGGGTTCTAGAAGCTGCTTGGTAGCTCTACGGCTCTTGTGCGATGGACCCTGAGTGAGAATAGCTTAAACTAGGAGAATATGATGCTGTCGTGTTGACATAATTGCGCTCTTTTCTTTAGTCTAAATGAAAGAACATACACAAAGGAGTAGATAAATAATTCACTTCTAAATGTGGTTAAAAATTGTGCAATTGGACAATGTAAATGTACTTGCTGCACAGTCAGATAGCCAATACTGTATACAGAAGTATATGAACAATAGTTCTTCTGCACCCACCGCATGGTTACCAGGATCAATACCGGCCTGAGTGCCCTGGTTCAACACACCACTGTAGTCCCTAGCCTCACTTCAAGACAGGAGCACCCTGCAGCCTATTGCAAAGGACTTACTTTGGGACCAAGTGGCTCAGCCGTACTGTATGCACACACAAACTATTGTTCATATACTGCTGTAAACAGTATTGGCTGACTGCGCAGCAACTACATTTACATTGTCCAATCTCGCCATTTTAAACCACATATAGAAGTGAACTATTTATCTACTCATTTGTGTATGTGCCTTCATTTATAATTGCTCTCTCCTTTCCTCAATCAGCACGGAAATATCATATACAAATCAGAGTTTTATCAGCAGGAGATCATCACTAGAGGACTAGCACAAGTGCAGCCACGTAGTCCCCCATATTCATGAGCTCCATATAACCCAGTCCCCACCACTGAGTAATAGTTGTACTGTGCATATGTAGAAAGCTGCCAATCCATGATGGGGGCAGGGTTATACAGAGCTCATGAACCTGGAGTACTATATGGCATCAGGTGTAATAGTCACTAGTGATATTCTGCCAATAAAATCAGTTTTACAAAAAAAACAAACTGCAGCAAGTAGCCCAAGATGTGACATCTGTCACTACCTCATGCTGATCTCAGATGGTATAGCAAATCGTCGTGACAGATTTCCTGTAATAATGGGGTACCTGAGCCCGACATTTGTGGACAGGTCTGATCAGACAGGTTTTATTGTACACAAATTCCTATAGAAAAAGAACAAGCTCTAACAACTCATAACTAGTCACGAAAGCAACAGATAGAACAGAAGGTTTCAATGCTGTGATGGGGATGAAGCGGCTGATTTAATGTAATATTTTTTGTCTTCATATAAAGCAGTGTTTGACTATAAAGACAGAATGATTGGCATTGCAGATTCCTTTAAGACCACAAAATGTCCATTCATTCTATTTTTTATTTTTATAACATTCCTGGTACATTTCACAAGTTCACCTTCATTTAGCTAATTAAGTCAAATACAGTAGCTCATCTGTGTTCATCTTTGTAAAATATATACACTGCTCAAAAAAAATAAAATAAAGGGAACACTCAAATAGCATATCCTAGATCTGAATGAATGAAATATTCTCATTGAATACTTTGTTCTGTACAAAGTTGAATGTGCAGACAACAAAATCACACAAAAATCAATGGAAATCAAATTTATTATCCAATGGAGGCCTGGAGTGGAGTCACACACAAAACTAAAGTGAAATGTAATGTCCTTAAAACAAGTCAAAATGATGCTCAGTAGTGTGTGTGGCCTCCACGTGCCTGTATGACCTCGCTACTGTACAATGCCTGGGCATGCTCCTGCTGAGGCGGCGGATGGTCTCCTGAGGGATCTCTTCCCAGACCTGGACTAAAGCATCCGCCAACTTCTGGACAGTCTGTGGTGCAACGTGACGTTGGAGGATGGAGCGAGACATGATGTCCGAGATGTGCTCAATTGGATTCAGGTCTGGGGAACGGGGGGCCAGTCCATAGCTTCAATGCCTTTATCTTGCAGGAACTGCTGACACTCCAGCCACATGAGGTCTGGCATTGTCCTGCATTAGGAGGAACCCAGGGTCAACCACACCAGCATATGGTCTCACAAGGAGTCTGAGGATCTCATCTCGGTACCTAATGGCAGTCAGGCTACCTCTGGCGAGCACATGGAGGGCTGTGCGGCCCTCCAAAGAAATTCAACCCCACACCATTACTGACCCACTGCCAAAAAGTCATGATGAAGGATGTTGCATGCAGCAGATCGCTCTTCACGGCGTCTCCAGACTCTGTCACATGTGCCCAGTGAGAACCTGCTTTCATATGTGAAGAGCACAGGGCGCCAGTGGCGAATTTGCCAATCCTGGTGTTCTGTGGCAAATGCCAAGTGTCCTGCACGGTGTTGGGCTGTGAGCACAACCACCAACTGTGGACATCGGGCACTCAGACCATCCTCATGGAGTCTGTTTCTAACCGTTTGTGCAGACACATGCACATTTTTGGCCTGCTGGAGGTCATTTTTGCAGGGCTCTGGCAGTGCTCCTTCTGTTTCTCCTTGCACAAAGGCAGAGGTAGCGGTCCTGCTGCTGGGTTGTTGCCCTCCTACAGCCCCCTCCACGTCTCCTGGTAGCGCCTTCAGCCCCTGGACACTACGCTGATAGACACAGCAAACCTTCTTGCCACAGCTCACGTTGATGTGCCATCCTGGATGAGCTGAACTACCAGAGCCGCTTGAGTGGGTTGTAGAGTCCGTCTCATGCGGTTACCACGAGTTTGAAAGCACAACCAACATTCAAAAGTGACCAAAACATCAGCCAGAAAGCATTGGTACCGAGATGTGGTCTGTGGTCCCCACCTGCAGAACCACTCCTTTATTGTGTGTCTTGATAATTGCCAATAATTTCCATCTGTTGTCTATTCCATTTGCACAACAGCATGTGAAATTGATTGTCAATCAGTCTTGCTTCCTAAAGGTACTGCCACACTACACAATCCCGCTAGCGATCTCGTTAGCGTCGCATACTAATGAGATCGCTAGCGGGATTGTTTCTATATCGCTAGTAGCTACCTATTTTAGCGATGTCGTTAGGACGCTATCGCGGTTAGCGATCTCCTTAACGACTTTAGCGGTACAAAAGTACCGCTAAATCGCTAAAAAAGGTGCCACACTTAGCGATATATACTTACCCAGCGGGGCGCCAGCGACGAAAATAGGGTCCGGAACGATTCCAGCGACGAGCGAGATCACAGCAGGAAGCTCGTCGCTGGCAGATGCCGCACACAACAACATCGCTAACGGGATCGCTAAATAGTGACGTTTTTTAGCGATCCCGTTAGCGATGTTGTTTAGTGTGGCATACCCTTAAGTGGACAGTTTGATTTCACAGAAGTTTGATTTACTTGGAGTTATATTCTGTTTAAGTGTTCCCTTTATTTTTTTTGAGCACTGTATATATATATATATATATATATATATATAATATATATATAATAAATATATAATACACGTATACACACACACACACACACACACAGTACCCAGCTGGAGCACAATCAATTCTTATATATCCTATATTTTCTACCACACCAACAGCAGCAGATCCTGAGAATTAACCTACAAGGAGAACTTTTGTTTAATACCTTATAATTGGATCAAGAAGGTCAGTGTAGACAATGCAACAGATTATAGCATTTGTCTACAATGGAGAGGGATCAACTTTCATCACTTGAAGACTCAGGGATTCAAGAAACTATTTTCGAATCAGAAGTGCAGAATGTGCATGATTAACAAATAATGAAATGTCCAGATTTTTTTTTTTTTAAACGATACCTATGAAATGCACATAGTTGTCTTTGTATATATGTGTAAAGATAATGGAGACAAATCAGGTCAGTGCACCATCCCTGCAGAACATAGAAAAAGAACAAATGCCCCAGATTAAGTCTGCTCAATTGGCCTTATTAGGACTGAAAGGAAAAAAGGGGCATTTATCCAATCTAAAAAAAAAAAAAAAAAAGAAGAGCAAAACAAATGTTTGGCAAGGTACTGCAGACATACGTAAAAATTTTAAGCTCATCACTTCTGTCTCACTACAGAGTTCTCATTCAAAATGATCAAATCAATAAAATGCAATACACTGCCAAGAAAAAAAAACAAAACAAAAAACATCATCCCACTGCTACCAAGGTTAAAGCTCAGGAGTCAAATGTGAAATTATATTCTCTCTAGAGTCATATGTAATTGTGGCGTACTGATAAATGCACTATATTTAGCTTCCCTGGAAGATTGTAAATATACAGTATGCCCTGCATGAATCAGTGCAAACAAGCCCTGTCTTTATCAGCAATAACAGACACAGCTGCCACAGTGCAGGAAAAAGCTGGCACAACACTTAGCCATGCAAGTTCTTCAGGACAGATTAGTATAGTGCATGTTTCCAGTTACCAACGTATAGTTACATGGAGGAAGAGGACAAGAATTCAGGAAATGGATTGTGTGATTGATAGTTTATAGATGTGGATCAAATCCCTAGCATAAATAGATTTCTTCAAGGTACACCGTAAGCATTTAATAGGAGGTTTATTAGATTAAACAAATTAAAATGTGGGAAGGACAAGGCTGGATTCACAAGAGCGTATGTGGTCTCGTGTGACAGAATCGGGGCAGATTATGCAAATGTCACTTGGTCAAACTCTGTCAGTTTCAGCCGAGTGTCAGTGCTCCGATCCACTCACATTAGAGAATCGTAGCACAGGTGTGGAGGAGACGGAGAAAGTAATTTCTCAATCTCCTCCATTGCCGGCATCTGCAGTAATTGGACTGCACTAGGCTGACATCAGAATGCAGTCGGATGTTTCACACACACCCATAGACTTGTATAGGTGAGTGGGATCAGATTCTCGGATGCAATCGAAGCATGCTGTGATGGTTTTCTCATGCAAAATAGATATGAGAAGATCGCAGATCTGAGCTGCCCCATAGACTAACAGAATGTTTTATCGCATAGCACTTGGCTGCGTTACACCCTCGTGTGAGTGAGCAGTAACAGATAGGTGATAACATACTGATCGGTAGGTGTTCTACCACTGACAGGCAAAGATTGGCAGATGGGCACTTTTAGCTCCAGCAAGGAGCTTTTATCTCCATTACAAGATGACGTGGCAGCTCGGACACCTGACCCTCGCTCCATGCATTATCTGTGGTGCTGCAGGCAGATTGGAGCATAGGTCAGTCATGCGCACTGCCGCTCTGTTCTAACGGGAATAAGTTCCCTAATCTGTGCAGGTCAGACCCCCACCGGTGAACGAGTTATCATCAATTCTGTAAATTGGTGATAACTTCTTTAAACTTTTTTTTTAATTTAATGGCTTTCAGCTCGATCTTGAGCAATGAAGACTTGATGGATGAACGATCTGTAGGAAGATTGATCTTGTTGAAGTCTAGATAGGTCCACTAGGGTATTCTCCGCCATTACCTTGAGAGTATCGAGCCATATCTGGTTGTTGGCTTTCTTCTTCGCCTTGTTCCTTCTATTCATCTGAACATGATGTCCTTTTCCATTGATTACTATCTTTGTATGAGGTGTCCAAAGTCGGCAAGAAGTAGTTTGGTGATCCTTGCTTTGATTGACATGTCTAGCTGAATTTGTTCCAAAATTGGTTTGTTCTTCTTGCCATAAATCAATTCCATGGTAACGAGCAAAAATAAAAAGTGACACACTGGTACAGAGCAGAGAGGACCCTGCCCTCGTGGGCTTGCAGGGTAATGGGGAATGAGATAGTAATGTTGGTGGGGGATTGCAGCAGTGCCGATTCTGGTAAAGTGACAGAAAGTTGGTGCAAGCTATAAGTTTTCTTGAAGAGATTGGTTTTCAAGTTCTGTCTTAAGGTTCTGAATGTTGGATGCTCCCAAAAAGCCTTGAAGGAGATGAGAAATGTATGGCGCGAAGGAGGTCTTTTGAGGATCTGAGGTTAGGTAAGGGATATCAGGAGATTAATTTGGAAATAAATGGAAGTGACAGATTATGGACAGAATTGTAGGTGTTTGTATTTTAAACTGTATCCGTGGGGAAATTTGAAGAAAATGAAGAGATTTGCAGAGCAGAGAGGTGGAGGAGTAGTGAAAGGTGAGGTGGATTAATAGGGTATCAGAGTTAAAAATGTACTTTATAGGTGCGAGAATGTTAGTTGGGAGGACACAGAGGAGCAGGATATTGCAGTAGTCAATGTGGGAGATGATGAGGGCATGCACTAACCTTTTAGTAGATTGAGGTTTGAGGAACAAATTCTGGAAATATGTTTGAGTTGCAGTTGGCAGAAGGTGGTAAAGGAGCTTGGATGTGTGGTTTGAAGAACAAGACAGTATCGGGGTGCTCAGGTAACTTTTGGTTCAAGGGGAAAGCGTGATTTTTTCTTTTTTTATAGTGATGGACTGGGTAGAGGAGTCAGGAGAGATGGAGTCAGGATTATTAATTACATTTTGGCCAGTATTAGTGAGCCTGAAGAGAAGGAGGATATGGTTTATAGCCACGCTGGGATTCTGGAAAGCAGAGAGGTGATGTCTGGGCCAGAGAGGTAGATTGGGGTGTCATCAGAGCATAGATCGTACTGGAAGCTATGGGACTTTAGTTGTCCTTGGCCATAGGTATAGATGGAGAAGAGTAGGGTGGGGTCACAGGACAGAGCCTTGAGGTACACCGACAGTGTGGGATGAGGAAGTAGTATAGGAATGGGTGACTAAATGTGCGGTTAATGAGGTATGGTGTTATCCAGAAGAGGGCAAGATCTTTAATGTCAAGAGAAGAGAGGATCTGTAGTAGGACGGAGTAGTCGAGTGTGACAAAGGTCCACAGGTCTAAATGTAGGAGAATAGAAAATGGTCTATTTGTTTTGCAGGTAAGCAAGTCGTTGACAATTGTTTTTTTTTAAATTCGCTTATTAGACAACAACAAACAGATACCCCAGATTACTTACTGGTAATCGTGTTTTATAGAGCCACGACAGCACCCACCGAGGGATCCGCCCCCAAGGACAGGGAGCCTACAGATAAAAAGGGGCGGTCCCCCTCGCCCCGCAGTTGGTTTACAGAGCATTTGAGAGGAACCGCCATGAGGCGATTAGTATATACACGCTAGCTATATGAATTCTAAGGTGAAATAACACCGTGCACGTGATCTAAGGCACACAAAGTGAACTATGTGAACAAATGTGAGCCAGGGAGGGATGTGAGTGGGTGCTGTCATGGCTCTATAAAACACGATTACCGGTAAGTAATCTGGGGTTTTTCCCCACGCCACGACAGAACCCACCGAGAGACTTACAGAGATCTAATCGTAGGGGGGAACTATTGTGCCCAAGACCGATCTACCAAACTGAAGTTCCGTAAGAGAGGATAGATCAAGCCGATAGTGTCTAAAGAACGTAGACGGGGAGGCCCAGGTAGCTGCTTTACCGATTAAGTCAATTGAAACATTGGCCCGTTTGGCCCAAGGGGCCGCCACAGCCCTAGTAGAGTGAGCCTTAATTCCCACTGGGGGAGACTCACCTGAGCGGTATAAGCTGTAAAGATGGCTTCCCGAATCGATTTGGCCAGTGTCATCTTTGTGACCCCCGACCCATTCCTGTGGCCCTGGAAGGAGACAAACAGAGCCCTACTCTTCCTCCAGGGCTGGGTCCTATCCAGGTATTCTAGTACCCTTCTCACATCTAATGTGTGAAAATGCTGTTCTTCAGGAGTAGAAGGGTCGGGAAAAAAAAGGAGGGAAGACAGATCTGCTGACTTCGGTGAAATGTAGATGCTACTTTAGGGAGAGATGCGGGGTCTGTCTTGAGCATAACTCTATCATTAAATATGGGGCGTCTATTGAAAGGGCCTGAATATCGCCTACCCGCCTGGCTGAGGTTAGAGCTATTAACAATAATGTCTTCAGGGTTAGATGTTTTATGGAGGCTGAGGATAATGGTTCAAAGGGGGAACCTGTTAGGGCCTCCAGAACTAGGTTTAGATCCAAAGGAGGGACACTAGGGATTTGCACCGGGGTATTCCGCTCACAGGCCTGAAAAAACTGTGTTACCCATCTATCCCCTGCTATATTTGCATGGTATAGGGCCCCTAAGGCTAAAACCTGTACCTGAGAGTACTGATGGCGAGACCTAAATCACGCCCTTTTTGGAGAAACTCTAAAATATTAGCAATGGGCGGTTGGATTGACAAAGACCCTGGAAACAATTGTAAATATTTCCTCCAGACTCTATAATATATTCTAGAGGTCACTGGCTTACGGCACTGCAAGAGTGTGGAGATGACTGCATCAGAGAACCCCCTGCGTTTCAGAAGCTGCCTCTCAAGTTCCACGCCACCAGGTGGAGACTTTTCACCTGAGGGTGACGGAATGGACCTTGAGAGAGCAGATCCCGGAGTGTCGGCAGGATCCAGGGATCTGATACAGACATCGCTCTTAGTCATGAGAACCAGGGTCTCTTGGGCCAGAAAGGGGAGATGAGAATCACTCTCGCTCCCTCCTCCCTGATATTCCTGAGTACCACTGGCAGCAAGCACATGGGGGGAAAGGCATAAGCTAGCTAGAAGGTCCAGGGAACCTGCAGAGAATCGATCACGTCCGGGAGGTCGCTGGCCCATAAGGAGGCGAACCTCTGATCTCATCTGTTGGTCCTGGTGGCAAACAGGTCGATTTCAGTCATGCCCACAGGCGGACTATCTGCTTGAATACCTGCATAGACAGGGACCATTCTCCCTGATGGAGATCGTGACGGCTGAGATAATGTGCCCGTACATTGTCCAATCCCCTGACGTGAGTGGCCGATAGGGAGAGGAGATGACGTTCTGCCCAGGAAAGGATGTCTTCTGCCTCGGTCATGAGAGCGGAAGAGCGAGTGCCCCCCCTTGGTGGTTTAAGTATGCTACTACCGCTGTATTGTCTGAGTGGATCCGGACGTGGGATTTTGCAATGGCCGGGCGGAACCATCTGAGCGCTTTTATAACTGCTGTGAGCGCCTTTAAGTTGGAGGAACCGGACTTTTCTATTTCTGTCCATTTTCACTGGGCTATCTGGTCCCCTAAGTGGGCCCCCCACTGCCAGTTGCTGGAGTCTTTGGTAATGAGATGATCTGGGCGAATTACCCAAGGGACTCCGCTGGATAGATGATCCGGCACTAACGACCAAGTCAATGCGTGACGGGCTAAGGGGGAGAGAGACAGCCTTCCATCCAGGCGGCCCTGCAGGAGCTTTTCTGCCTTTATGACCTCCAGCTGCAGGACCCTTGAATGAAATTGGGCCCATGGAACCGCCAGTATGCAGGACATCAGAGATCCTAACAGGGACATGGCACTGCGGAGTGACAGGTCGTCGGGAGTTTAAAGCACGCTGTAGTTTGTGGATCAGAGCATCCTGCTTTCCTTGTGGGAGAAAACATTTCTGTACTCGAGAGTCCAGACAGAGTCCAAGAAAGGTTTGGAGAGTAGACGGAACCAATCTGGATTTTTCTTCGTTTATGAGCCACCCCAGGTCCTGCAGGGATGATATAACATATTGTAATCTAGAACTGCATTGGATAGCTGAACTCCCCCTACCACCAGGAAATCATCCAAGTATGGAAAGATGAGGGTATCTCGCTCTCTCAAATGGGCCATTACTTCCGCAATTGTTTTGGTGAAGATTCTGGGACCATAGAGAGGCCAAAGGGCAGGGCTGCAAACTGGAGATGTCTGACCTGTCCTGCTAATTCCACCGCCACTCTCAGGAACTTCTGGTGATCTGGGTGTATGGGAACATAGTAGTAGGCATCTTTGAGGTCCACCACGGCCAGTTCCTAGGAAATAGAAGCTTAATTGCTAACCGGATGGACTCCATCTTAAAGGTGTGGGTTTTAAGATAAGAATTCAACCGCCTAAGATTAATGATAGTTCGGAAGGTTCCGTCCGGCTTAGGTACCAGGAAGAGAGGGGAGTAGAACCCCCTCCCCACCTGATCTCTCGGCACCTCTATTAAATACCTGCTTTACCAGTAACTCCCGTACCTCGTCCTGCAGGAAAGCCTGCTGCGCTGTGCCAGGCAAGGAGGTGACCATGAAGACATTCTGAGGTATGTTATTGAAATCTAATATAAGCCCCAAAGAATTATATTAAGGATCCAAGGGCTGGATGTTATACGAGCCCAGGGTTCCGAAAAGAGAGCCAGTCTGCCCCAACAGGGAAAATGTTCTTAAAACTTCTTTCTACCCCTTGAAGAACCGCCGAAGTATGTACCCCTCTTTTTCGGTTCTTCCTCCACTCTTCTGGTCTTGTACTGCCTTCTCCTGAATGGTCTCCTGTAAGGAGGGGCAGGTGGTTTAGGGAGGGCTTTATCCCGAGTTTTATCAAGGATCTTATCCAACACCGGTCCAAACAGGTACTCACCCTCACAAGGCATTGCACATAGTTTTGTTTTAGAATGTGCGTCTCCTTTCCAACCTTTAAGCCATAAGGTACGGCGGGCAGAGTTGGATAAACCGGCCGACCTGGCTGCTAATCGTGGGGAGTCCGCTGACGCATCTGCTATGTAGGCCGCTGCTCCTCGGATCTGAGGGAGGGAGGTCAAGAGTCTATTCCTCGGAGTGCCTGCCTGAATCTGTTCCTCCAGCCGTTCCAACCAGACCAGCATTGATCTTGTGACACATGTGCTGGCAATTGCTGGCTTAGGGGCCCCGGTTGCAGATTCCCATGCCTTTTTAAGTATGAGGTCAGCTCGCCTGTCTGCTGGATCTGACAGGAGACCTCCATCCTCTAAGGGGAGGCTAGGGCCCTTTGATGCTGATAACGCCACTGCTGCGTCCACGTGGGGAACCTTGCTCCAGGCTATTAATTGCTAGTCAAAGGGATAACGTCTTTTTGATTATGGTAAAAACCCCGATCCTGTTTGAGCCATTCTGCCTTAATAAGGCCTTTAACGGACTCAGGTCCTGTGTTTCCTCTGGGCAAGACCCGCAAACATTAAGTCCTGGGTTGAGCGAGGCTCTCTGGCGTCTGTTATGCCCATGGTTGCTCTAACGTCCCTTACTAGGGCGTCTACATCCTGAACCGGAAAGCATGTTTTTCTTTCCTCATCTGAGGAAGATATAGATCTGGGAGAACTTCTAGATTGTACTGGAGAGTCCTCACCGGAGTCGGGAAGTTCGGGCGTATATGCCCTGGGCCTAGTCCTAACTTCCTGAAGGGAACTACGGATCTCATCTCTAATAACTGCTTGAGGTCCGCAGCTCTAATCGGGGCTTCGTCCTCTAGTGTCTGTTCTATACAGACTTGGCACAGCCGTTTTTCTTAAGTGTCGGGAAGGGGCTGGGTGCAAAAGCCACACTCTTTGTGTTTGTATTTAGAAGACCTTTTTCGCCTGGGGTATGGAGGAAGAGGAAGTGAGAGAGAGAGAGGGGGGTATGTCAGTCGGCTGATGGGTGATGTGTCATAGCACTCACCATCTAGCCGTCCAAGTACCGCGTCTGGAGGAGGAGGCACTGTGCCCGATTCCGAGGCCTTCCTGCCGCTTTTTCCACTTTTGGCGTCTGATGATCCACTTTTGGTATGCCCACTGTCACTGGTCCGCATGCGGACCGAAACCACCGCCGGTGGTGGGTGCTCTCCTGTGTCCTGGGGGGACGACATGTTCCACAGCGCACACTCCCGCTCGTTGTGCCGCCATTTTTAAGGTTGCGGTCCTCTCGGATTTTCCCCCCGCCCCCAGGCACTCCTCCAGTTCACCCGGAAGCCGTCTAAGGACTTCCGGTGTACCTGGATCCTCCTTTGGCCAGTGTGCATGCAGCGATACCCGGAAGTGGCAATTTCTGCAGCGCCGGCGGCCTAGGCCTGAGGCCTTCCGCCTCTGGGAACCTCGCCGGTGCACTACTTTCTCCTGGGCTCACGCGACTACGTCGGCCTGCCCCGTACCACGTCGCGCTATGCTGGCCCAGCGGAGGGGGGAGACTGGAAACAGGGCTCCCCCGACGCCCCGGATTCCGCCGTCCTTCCAGACACCGCACGGAAGCATCGGGACCCGGGTAAGCTTCCTTCTGTCGTAGGCGAGTATGCTGTAGGGTCCGTCCTCAAGGTCAGGAAACCAACTGTGGGGCGAGGGGGACCGCCCCTTTTTATCTGTAGGTTCCCTGTCCTTGGGGGGCGGATCCCCTCTCGGTGGGTGCTGTTGTGGTGTGGGGGAAAATACACATTTTGTAAATAGCCAGTGCAATGTATACACAATTATCGTAATATCTGTAAAGGAAGAAAACCAACAAGCTTGCATATTGAGTTATTAGAAGTCGTTGACTATTTTGGTTAGAGCAGTTTTAGTGGAGTGATGGGGACAGATGCTGGATTGTAGACTGTCCAAGAGCAAGTTAGATGAGAAGTGTGAGGAAAGTTCAATATGCATGTGCTGTTTTAGGAATTTATAGGCAAACAGGAGTAGCAAAATTGGTGCGACAGCTGGATGTAGAGGTTGGGTCAAATGATTAGTTCTTCAGGATTGGTGTGATTGGCGTTTTTCTTTCTTCTTTCAAACATGCAGCAAAGGTTAATAAGCTGAAGAGATGGGATAGGGCTGGGATAGGATCCAGAGAATAAGTGGTGAGATGTGATTTGGAAAAAGACAATTCAGCCTTCCTTCATTATGGTGCAAGGAAAGGTTATGGGGGAAGGACATTGTTCGTTATATGAAGGGGCTGTGGTGGTTGAACAGTAAAGACTTCTCTTATTTTTTAAATGTGCATTAAAGTCTTCTGCAGAAGTGAGGGACGTTAAAGGGGGCAACGGTGGATGGAGTAGGGAGTACAAAAGAGTTACATTGTATGGGATTATGGGTTAAAGAAGATAAGAGGGCTGTGAAATAGTCCTGTTTAGCAGAGGTGAGAGCAGAATGGAATATGAAAATTGCTTATTTGAATTTGGTGAAGTCTACCTGCGAGTGTGTTTTGCTCCAGTGCCACTCAGCAATCCTTGACATTTGCCAAAACTTTTTTTTGCGAGTTTGCATGTACCAGGGTTGTCTATTGATTCACTGCCCTTTGCAATGTACAAGATGGGAGACCGAGTCGGTCGATAGCTGATGTCAGTGTGGAGTTGTAGTAAATGGTGGCTGTGTTTGTGTCGTGAAGTGAGGATATTGTTGACTGAGGTAGAAGAGTCAGAATGCGCATGAGAGGTTTCTCCGGCGTGCCCTAGCTGCTGGACTTGGGGAGCAGGTGTATAGGTCAGGGATGCACGTGTGAGTAGATAGTGGTCAGATAGGGGGATAGTCAAAGTTGAAAGATTAGATAGGGAACAGAGAGGGGTGAAGATGAGGTCCAGTGTAGGTAGGGGACCATTGTGTAAGACCAAAGGATGAAGGAAGTGATAGGAGATTGGAGGCTGCCGACTGGTGGGTGTCAATGGGGATGATGAAGTCACCCATGAGGATAGTGGGAAGGTCAGAAACATCAGAATGTTGGTCAAATCCAATATCAGCTGATGTTAGAAGTGAAATCAGCAAGGCTGGATATAACTAGTCAGTGGCCTGAAGTATGCAAATCGTTTAATTGTGATCACATGGTGGCCAACTCCCAGCGACGGCACTGGAGAATCCCGACAGCGCGCACACTGAGTGATGTGAGGATTCATAAGTCTGCAATCACAGCATGACTGGAGACTTGATCCCCAAGCATGGACAACCTACTTTAATGCTCCATAGAGTTGATAAAATGTAAAAATTGTCAGAACTGTCTGGTGGCCAAAATATTTCTCTAAATGGGCAAAAATTTTAGCACAATTGCAAGGATTCTGATAAAGTGAGAAGGGCGGCACAGTGGTTAGCACTGCAGCCTTGCAGCGCTGGGGTCCTTGGCTCAAATCCCACCAAGGACAACACCTGCAAGGAGTTTGTATTTTCTTCCGGTGTTTGCGTTGGTTTCCTTCGGTTTCCTCCCACATTCCAAAGATATACTTATAGGGAACTTAGATTGTGAGCCCCAATGGGGACACTGACGATAATGTCTGTAAAGCGCTGGGGAATTAATGGTGCTATATAAATGAGTAAAATAAATAAAATAAAAATTTTAACCTCATTTACAAACACTGGGGTAGTTAGAGACTTCTTGTCACTATGGTGCCATAGCCTAAAAGAAAAAAAATGCTAATATTAAGAAAAATGGAATTAACATGTAGATTCATCAATACACAAGGGCCATTAGTAAGTTAATGTACAAGTCTTGTAGTTTCAGATAATAGCTGGAACCTATTCAAGATCTTGTTGTAGACGCTAACATTTACAGTGTTAAGCACTGTATTTATGATGGATGTCAATCACAAATACTTACATATTTCCAACCCAATGTGGTTTTGCAATTTTCACAGTATATGTCTGCTACAGCATGAAGTCCCGTAAGCAACACGCGTTCTTCTGCAGGTCCACAACCAACATTTACACTACAATAAAAAAAAATTCAAAACAGTGAATATATATATTCGTACACCTGGAGCAGTTTAATAATGACCAAACAACTACCTAATAGACAGAATGCTCAGAGGCCAACAATGGTGTAAATTATTGACTACGCTCATATGATACCTTAATGACTGAAAATTTGTTATGTACACAGTGCCTTTGGGGTGGAACACCTGTCGCATGACCAAAGTTTGCATGCTGTAGCTGCTACATCGCAAGACAATACAAGTAAATGGGGTCACAGTGCACGCCCGAGGGTAATGTGACCAAGACTACTTACACAATAGAGATAATCTCTAAGGGCCCTGTCTCACATAGCGATACACCAGCGATCCCGACAACGATCAGGATCGCTGGTGTGTCGCTACATGATCGCTGCTGAGCTGCCAAACAGGCTGCTCAGGCAGCGATAAGGACAGAGACACTGCGGGTAACGTCGCCTAGTTACCCGCAGTGTACGTTGGATACCAGCCCGCTGATGCAGGGAGCTGGTAACAAAGGTACACTTCGGGTTTCCAGGCGCTGCGCGGTGCCTGGAAACCCGATGTGTACCTTGGTTACCAGCTCCCCTGCAGCAGCGTGCTGGTATCCAACGTACACATTGGGTTTCCAGGCACAGCCCTGCGCCTGGAAACCCGAAGTGTACCTTGGTTACCAGCTGATTGCTGGTCTCCTGCCTGCCACACGCAGCGATGCGTGCTGGCCAGCGGGAGACCAGCGATCAAAAAAAAAGTCCAGGCATTTCTGACACGACCAGCGATTCACAGCAGGGGCCTGATCGCTGGTACGTGTCAGACATAGCGAGATCGCTGCTGAGCCTTAAGGTATCAAGAAACAGCTTAATAAAAAATCCTTAGTTAAAAGATAACTTTTATTAAATATAATCTAAAATCTTAATTGTCCCCTAAACAGATTGCCTCACACAAATAGGCTCAGAGAACTGCTGGGATAATAATATTATACATGACAAAAATCTCCAGTCAGTTTTCAAAGGCCAGTACCTAAAAAAATCTGGCTCGGATATATCCACGTCCTGATGCACTTATAATAACATTTAGTGCATCACTCCAACACCTCAAAAATATTAAAGTGACAAGATACCGTGCACACTGATAACACCCTCACTCAGCCGTTTGGTGCAGAAAGTGAACTGACCCCAATATCAAAAATAGCTGACTGTGCTCCTACCTAGATGCGGAGGTTGGCACCCTAAGACGTAACAAGAATGGCGCCCCCGCTCGTTCAATGGCTGTCCCTTCTCTCCTATTACGTCCTATAAGCCGCAATAGTCTGAAACAGAGCCAGATGGCCTGTATTTATTAATATGAATATATCAGTTCTTCATGGATGGCAGTAATAAATGCAGTCAAGTATGTGAGAAAAGGAAAGGTAGTTCAGTCAGCCTATATCAGCACCCCACAGATAAATAAATAATAAGTTCGGGGACACCAAACTCCAGTCACACACACAACAGTTATTCAAGTAATCGCCGTACTTCTATATCAGAAGTGGCAATAGTACATAAGGATATACCCAAGATAAACCACCACAGCTTAATAAACATAGATGCACAACATTCATAATCAGAATACATCATCAGATAGTCCGTCAGATTGACATTAGTCTAATCATATATAAATAACTGCGGTACTTATCTGGAAAGTTGCTGCGCATATGTGACCGAGATGCCATCATGGCATAGTCTCTAGGTCACACTCCATAACCCATGACGCGTTTCATCAGGAGAGACAGATAATCAAGTGGCAGTAAGAAATTATTCCAATGATGGCGGCGCCCATGAAGAATCCCGGAGGAACTCCGGGACGGCCACTGAGACATCGCATGGAACGGAGAGGTGAGGGGTGGGGGGGGAATCGGAAGGCGGGGGAGCGGAGGCAAGGAGGAGGGGAGCAGATCGTGACGGCGGCGACCGATCGCCGCCATCAATCGGTGGCGGGGGCCGATCGCCGCCGTCACTCCGTGTGTGTGGGGGGGGGTGTCGGATCTCGGTCTCCAGCCATGGCAGTTGCTATTGCAGCATTGGCCATGGCTGGATTGAAATATTTCACCAAACTTCATTGGTGAAATATTACAAATCGCTCTGATTGGCTGTTAAAAGTGAAACAGCCAATCAGAGCAATCGTAGCCACGGGGGGTTAAGCCACCCACCCTGTGGTGAAGCACAAAGGGTCTTGGGCCTGAGGTTCGGGTGACCTTTCAGTAACCCCGGTCACGACAGGCAGGAACGCGATTTATACCATGACGCAGCATATGCGTCACAGGTCGGATTGGCACCGACTTTCATGACGCATACGCAGTGTCAAAGATCGGGAAGGGGTTAATAAATACAGGCCATCTGGTCCTCTGTTTATAACTATGGCGTCTTATAGGACGTAATAGGAGAAAAGGGACAGCCATCGGACAAGCGGGGGCGCCATTCTCGTTACATCTTAGGGTGCCAACCTCTGCATCTAGGTAGGAGCACAGTCAGCTATTTTTGATATTGGAGTCAGTTCACTTTCTGCACCAAACAGCTGAGTGAGGGTGTTATCAGTGTGCACGGTATCTTGTCACTTTAATATTTTTGATGAGGTGTTGGAGTGATGCACTAAATGTTATTATAAGTGCATCAGGACGTAGATATATCCAAGCCAGATTTTTTTTAAGGTACTGGCCATTAAAAACTGCATGGATATTTTTGTCATGTATAATATTATTATCCCAGCAGTTCTCTGAGCCTATTTGTGTGAGGCAATCTGTTTAGGGGACAATTGAGATTTTAGATTACATTTAATAAAAGTTAGCTTAACTAATGTGACCAAGACACCCAAATAGAAATCATCCAACAGCGTCTGATTTTTTGCAACTTGCTCGTCACGGATGCAGTAACCTCGGTGGTCTCAATGTGACACCATTCACCTCACCTGTATTGTGCGGTGTTGCAGCCGCGACAACTAGCAAACTGACTGTGCAACTGGGGTCACGGCCAGAGTTGCAGTGAAGCCACAACCCAATTGTTATTTGGCTTCAATGACTACTCAATATATATTAGTAAAACTATGCATCATCACATAAGAATGGACCCTAAAGAGCCAGCAGGAGACCACTTCACATGAAACTGACTTGGGTAGAGTTCTTACAGTGAGGGATCTACTAAATCCTGCTAGAGCATTGGTAATCTGACCTGGAGTTGGTAAGGCTGCTTTATTTATTTTTTTCAGTGATCTTTCCTCAATTTATGTCTTATGCGAGCAGTTTTTGAATTTAGTATAGGGACTCGCAAGAATGAGGACCCTTGACGTGGGGGTTGCTTGCGTATTTTGGCCAAAAATTTTCATTGCACATTTTTTCCATTTTTATGCAGGATGCTGGTTGGGTAAATTAGTGTGTCTGTCCTTATTTGCTGCACTTATATAGTGCTGGGCAGCCCACCTGATCTAAACAGTATGCAAGTCATCAATGCAAGCCTCATCTGTGTGCATTTTTAATACTAGGTAACCACCTCCTCTATGAGTTGGTAGGTGATATGAGTGGTAGCTTCATCGTATTTTGCTGTCCCCGCCTCTTATCATCTACTGCATTGGTAATCTGACCTGGTGTTAGAAGGACAGTTTCTTTTTCTGTGATTTTTTTTAATTGACCTCCTGTGAGCCGTTCTTACAGTGCTAATCCACAAATAGAATTTATCAACCATCACTATATAGGTAATTACAGCACATAAAAGGGTGCAGCTACAAGTGGACATTGATGGTTGCCTCTCAGAATATACTGCTCTGGCTGATCAATATAATATAATTTATATACAGTGGTGGCCAAAAGTATTGGCACCCCTGCAATCCTGTCAGATAATACTCAGTTTCTTCCTGAAAATTATTGCAAACACAAATTCTTTGGTATTATTATCTTCATTTAATTTGTCTTCAATGAAAAAACACAAAAGAATTGACCTAAAGCCAAATTGGATATAATTCCACACCAAACCTAAAAAAGGGGGTGTACAAATGTATTGGCACGGCTTGAAAAATCATGTGATGCTTCTCTAATTCGTGTAATCACCAGCACCTGTAACTTACCTGTGGCACCTAACAGGTGTTGGAAAGAAGACCAAAGAACTGTCTGAGGACTTGAGCAACCAAATTGTGAGGAAGCATGAGCAATCTCAAGGCTACAAGTCCATCTCCAAAGACCTGAATGTTCCTGTGTCTTCCGTGCGCCGTGTCATCAAGAAATTTAAAGCCCATGGCACTGTGGCTAACCTCCCTAGATGTGGAAGGAAAAGAAAAATTGACCAGAGATTTCAACGCAAGATTGTGCGGATGGTGGATAAAGAACCTCGACTAACATCCAAACAAGTTCAAGCTGCCCTGCAGTCCGAGGGTACAACAGTGTCAACCCGTACTATCCGTCGGCGTCTGAATGAAAAGGGACTGTATGGTAGGATACCCAGGAAGACCCCACTTCCTACCCCGAGACATAAAAAAGCCAGGCTGGAGTTTGCCAAAACTTACCTGAGAAAGCCTAAAACGTTTTGGAAGAATGTTCTCTGGTCAGATGAGACAAAAGTCGAGCTTTTTGGGAAAAACCATCAACAGAGTGTACAGGAAAAAAAAAAAAAGAGGAATTCAAAGAAAAGAACATGGTCCCTACAGTCAAACATGGCGGAGGTTCCCTGATGTTTTGGGGTTGCTTTGCTGCCTCTGGCACTGGACTGCTTGACCGTGTGCATGGCATTATGAAGTCTGAAGACTACCAACAAATTTTGCAGCATAATGTAGGGCCCAGTGTGAGAAAGCTGGGTCTCCCTCAGAGGTCATGGGTCTTCCAGCAGGACAATGACCCAAAACACACTTCCAAAAGCACTATAAAATGGTTTGAGAGAAAGCACTGGAGACTTCTAAGGTGGCCAGCAATGAGTCCAGACCTGAATCCCATAGAACACCTGTGGAGAGATCTCAAAATGGCAGTTTGGAGAAGGCACCCTTCAAATATCAGGGACCTGGAGCAGTTTGCCAAAGAAGAATGGTCTACAATTCCAGCAGAGCATTGTAAGAAACTCATTGATGGTTACCGCAAGCGGTTGTTCGCAGTTATTTTGGCTAAAGGTTGTGCAACCAAGTATTAGGCTGAGGGTGCCAATACTTTTGTCTGGCCCATTTTTGGAGTTTTGTGTGAAATGATCAAGGATTTGATTTTTGCTTCATTCTCTTTTGTGTTTTTTCCTTGCAAGCAAATTAAATGAAGAAAAAAAATAGCAAATAATTTGTGATTGCAATCATTTTCAGGAAGACACTGAGTAATATCTGACAGAATTGCAGGGGTGCCAATACTTCTGGCCACCACTGTATATCATGTATGGAGTTATTATTGGGTATTACATGCAATATAATATCTTGTTTGAATACTCACACAGAATTGAATAGATAAGCTCGACCCTGACTTCCTTGAAATGACTGCCAAGAGAGGGGAAAAACAAACAACGATTACAATGAAAAATGGATTCATTAGTATTTAGAACAACTGATTCAGGTGTATTTAAGGAGAATAGGAGCAACAAAGCACAACAACATTTTTATAAAATAAGACAAAATATACAGGCAAAATCAGATTGGAAAGCGACTGCTGTAAAAGTCACAGGAAGGGGTCATGCAGACGTCCGTGGATCTCTGCCCGATAACGGACCGCAATGCACAGACTGGCTACGGGTCTCTGACCTGAGCGTGACCACCACATAGAAATTTATGAAGCAATCATGCTCCGGTTGGGAAATCCGCTGCTAGTCCATGCATTGTGGTCCTTAATCGGAAGGCTAGTAAGAGATTAGTATTAGCACCAGGTACAATGATAGGCTCTGTTCACATGTGCAGCTGCCATACGCTTGTAATGGATCCAGTATTTCACGACAACCAAAGTTTCCGTTTTTTTTATTTTTTTTTAACAAATCCATCTTTAACCCCTTATAATAATAATTTTATTTCTATAGCGCCAACATATTCCGCAGCACTTTACATTATAGAGGGGACTTGTACAGACAATAGATATTACAGCATAACAATAAACAAAGATCAAAGTAGATACCAAGAGAAATGAGGGCCCTGCTCGCAAGCTTACTATCTATGAGGAAAAAGGGGAGACACGAAAGGTGGATGGTAACAATTGCTTTCATTGTTCAGATAACCCCTTCCCACAGAAGCTCATTTTTGTACTTTTTTTTCTCTTCTTCTTCAAAGAGTAATAGCCTTTTAGCTTTCTTTTTAATTAGCCCTATAAAAACTGAAAAATATTCTAAACACAGATGTGACAAAGAAAAAGCAAAGAAAAACATATACGGTAATCTATTTTTGTTATGAGCAATCCCAGAGAGACCTGACAAGACTAGCACCAAACCAGTAAAGGCGCAGCCACAGACACATATGGCGCAAGCTTCCTCAGCTAAGTGAGCCTTAAATGGCCGGGGACACTCTTCCACCCAGCTCCCAGTAAATGGGAAAGGGACTTTGACAGAGCCCTTCTCAGACCCGCTGTTGCATATGGCAACACAGTCGGAGCCTAGTCGAGATACTTCTGCGAGAAAGGGAAACGAACTCCAAGACCAACGCTGAAAGAGCAACCAAGACTGCAAGCACCATTCAACACCACAATACATAGGAACTGCAATAAACATTCATGATTAGGTTGTGCCAAACCGACATACAGTACAACAGAGCTAATGATATTGGCTTTTCCCGGTAATTTTAAACTCTTGTTCAGAAAATGATGAAAACACAACTACTGATTTAGATCTGCATTTTAAACCTACTGACCTAATACACTGCTCAGACTTGTACCTACTCAGACAGATTAGCAGCAGGTGGCTAAAGGCTGTGTGTCCTTGCTGTAAACCTTCTATGGTTTAATCTGCCTACACAGCTCAGTGGTACATCCATTGTATTAATTATGAATGACAGCAAGTATGTCAGCAATTGTATTTTTAGGATACATTGACGCCAAGGAAACAAAAAAAAAAAAAAAAGTCTCCATTCTCCTGATCGTAGCTTAGGGACTTCCATTACCTGCAAAATCATGCTGTATGTACCAGGTTTTACATACTATTATTACAGAATACACACAGACAGATTTAGTCTATACGAAACATCTTTATTATACAACCAACTAAGCATGGGACCAGGGCCGGCGTCCGCACCCGGCGTACCGGGGCAAGTGTCGGGGCTCTGAGCAGGCAGGGGGCACCCCGGCACCCGTTATCGGATGAGAGCGGTGCCAGCGCCGCCACTGGGCCCCCGGCGTGCTCAGGGCCCTGGCAGCCGGCACAATACCTACCTCTCCCCGTGCCTCCGCAGCTCCGGGCTCCAGGGGGCCCACGCTTCCTCTCACAGCAGCGCCGCTGGATGACATCATCATTCAGCGGCCGGCTGTGGCAGAGAGTAAGTGCGGGCGCCAGTGATGCTGCGGGAGTGCCTGCGGTGCGGAAGCCGAACAGGTGAGATGTGGTGTGTGTGTGTGTGTGTATGTAGTGCGGTGCTTTGTGTGTGTGTGTATGTGAGAGTGCTGCGGTGCTGTCTGTGTGTGGTGCTGTATGTGTGATAGTGGTGGGGGAGGCAGTGATGGTGGTGAGGAGGCAATGATGGTGGTGAGGAGGCAATGATGATGATGATGATTATGATGGGGAGGCAATGATGATGATGTGATGATTATGATGGGGAGGCAATGATGATGATGATGATATGATGGGGAGGCAATGATGATGATGATGATGATTATGATGGGAGGCAATGATGATGATGATGATGATTATGATGGGGAGGCAATGATGATGATGATGATGATGATTATGATGGGGAGGCAATGATGATGATGATGATGATGATTATGATGGGGAGGCAATGATGATGATGATGATGATGATTATGATGGGGAGGCAATGATGATGATGATGATGATGATTATGATGGGGAGGCAATGATGATGATGATTATGATGGGGAGGCAATGATGATGATGATGATGATGATTATGATGGGGAGGCAATGATGATGATGATGATGATGATGATTATGATGGGGAGGCAATGATGATGATGATGATGATTATGATGGGGAGGCAATGATGATGATGATGATGATTATGATGGGGAGGCAATGATGATGATGATGATGATTATGATGGGGAGGCAATGATGATGATGATGATGATTATGATGGGGAGGCAATGATGATGATGATGATGATTATGATGGGGAGGCAATGATGATGATGATGATGATTATGATGGGGAGGCAATGATGATGATGATTATGATGGGAGGCAATGATGATGATGATTATGATGGGGAGGCAATGATGATGATGATGATGATGATTATGATGGGGAGGCAATGATGATGATGATGATGATTATGATGGGGAGGCAATGATGATGATGATGATGATTATGATGGGGAGGCGATGATGATGATGATGATTGGGAGGCGATGATGATGATGATGATTATGATGGGGAGGCAATGATGATGATGATTATGATGGGGAGGCAATGATGATGATGATTATGATGGGGAGGCAATGATGATGATGATTATGATGGGGAGGCAATGATGATGATGATTATGATGGGGAGGCAATGATGATGATGATTATGATGGGAAGGCAATGATAATGATTATGATGGGGAGGCAATGATGATTATGATAATGGGGAGTCTTTCCACAGCGCCCTTTCCTGAGCCGTAACAGTGCAGAATGCAGCACAGTGCAGAGGAGAGCTCCATATTTTGTATGGAGCATTATATGGGGTCCAATATTCTTTATGGAGCATTATATTTGGCCCATAATACTGTATGGAGGACTATGTGGTGCCCATAATATTGTATGGAGGACTGTACTGTCCAGTCTGTACTGTGCGCTGTGAGGATTCGGCGGTTTCTGAGCTATTGTAGAATTTACAATAGATATCACTCTTGTGATGTAAGAAGGGAAGTATTTGGCATTGTACTATACCCATATTTTTCTGCAGTATATGTGCATCATGAATCGTAGTCTGTGTTAAAGGGGCCCGCTGAGACTCTTTCGCCCGGGGCCCATAAAAACCTGGAGCCGGCCCTGCATGGGACCATAGTGATGTTCTGTGCGTTCTCTCAATAACGGGACGCAAATGTAACCATCATTTCAGTTTCTATGAAAAAACACAGCAACATTTTAAGGTTAAATGCTAAATGTGAAGGAAGGACAAACCAAAGATAAGTGAAGCAAATTAGTCACAAGTGTATTTAACCTTTTAAAAAGCCCCCCCCATTTCACAAAACATAGCAGTCATGATGATTAGTTTGACGAAGTGCTCTCTATTCCTCCACATTAAGGAAAGTGGCGATTGCTCATGTTCTCCATGAGAGAGCAGCTGCCAAACTCTGTTGGCGGAAGCTTATCTCTGGAGAACAAAAAGGAAAGTCAGTTGCAAATCAGACATGCTGGATCCTTAAAACGAACCTGTCGGCAGGATTTTGCTTAGTAAACTACAGGCATAGTCAGGTTGCCACTGTTAAACTGATTAAAATGATACTGAACCCATCGCCACCAGCGGGTTTGAACAATAGACTAATGTGTCTTAAGGCCTTAAGTGAAATTTTAATTTTGTTACACTATGTGGCATAGTCATAAGGCCCCCCCCCCCATGCACACTAGACTAATGTTGGCTGAACCCGCCAATATTAAATTATTTGTCAGAAACTATAATGCATTTGGGGGCACCGGCCAACAGATCATTGCAGGAGATGTTGATTGGGCATGTCCAATTTCAGACTGCCAATTGCTTTGTTCTGCTGGAGATTTATCTGTCACAAGCAGAGATGTTGGTTGGCGGCTTTCTCAGAGGACAGAAGCCCTGGCAGATAGAGAGATCCACTGTATGGGAGAAATGTCTGATATGGCTGCTGGCCAAACAATTAGCATAAGCATTGTACAAACAACAGCCATGTAATATGGCTTTGGAATGTGCCTATTGAGAGTTCACCAATGGACCTCCCATCAATGTTTTGCTAAATAGCAGTACCAGCTCACAGTGAGTAAATTAAGAAATATATATAAAAAAAAAAAAAAAAAAAAAAAAAAAAAAAAAAAGGGATTTGTAACCAAGTTCCCCCTTTTGGAAATAACAGAAAGCATCTGCAAAGAGATCTCCCGCTTTAAGGGCCCGCAATATCTGTACAGTCATTGATGTTAAAGGGGGGGGGAACCCAAAAAAGGGGCCTTGGGGGGGGTTTTTCCCTTTCTTTGGGGGAAAAAAGGGGAATTTTTAAAAAAAATTTTTTTTTTTTTTTTTTTTTTTTTAAAAAATTTTTTAAAATTTTGGGGTTTTTTTTTAAAAATTTTTTTAAAATTTTTTTTTTTTTTTTTAAAAAAATTTTTTTTCCCCCTTTTTTTTAAAAAAATTTTTTGGGGGGGGGCCCCCCCCCCCCAAAAAAATTTTAAAAAATTTTAAAAAAGGGCCCTTTTTTTTTGGGGGGGGCCCCCCCAAAAAAGGGGGGGGAAAAATCCCCCAAAACAAAAAGGGGGGGAAAAAAAAAAAAAATTTTTTCCCGGGAAAGGGGAAAATGTTTAAACCCCTTTTTTTTAAAAAAAAAGGGGGGGCCCCCCCCTTGGAAAACCCCCCGGGGGGGGGGCCCCCCCCTTTTTTTTAAAAAAAAAAAATTTTTTTTTTTTCCCCCTTTTGGTTTTTTAAAGGGTTTTTTTTTTTTTTAAAAAAATTTTAAAATTCCCCCTTTTTTTTTTAAAAAAAAATTTTTCCCTTTTCCCTTTTTTTTTTTTTCCCCCCCCCCCCTTTTTTTTTTTTAAAATTAAGGGGGAAAAAAAAAACCCCCCAAAAATAAAAATTTTTCCCCTTTTTTTTTTTGGGGTTTTTTTTTTTTTAAAACATTTTTTTTTTTTTTTAAAAAGGGGGGTTTTTTTTTTTTTCCCTTTTTTTTTTGGTTTTTTTTTTTTCCCCCCCAAAACTTTTGTTTTACCAAAATTTTTTTTTTTTTAAAAAAATTAAAGGGGGGTTTTTTTAATTTTTTTTTTGGGGGGCCCCCCAAACCCCTTTTGGGGGCCCATTTTTTTTTGGGGGGGGCCCCGGGGGTTTTTAAAACCAAATTTTTTTTTTTTAAAAAAAAAAAAACCCTAACCAAAACCCCCCCCTTTTTTAAAAAAAATTCCCCAAAAAAAAAACCCCCCCAAAAAAGAAATTTTTAAAAGTTAGGGAAAATTTAGTTTTCCTTTAAAAAAAAACCTATAAAAAAAAAAAAAAAAAAATTTTTTTTTTTTTCCCCCCCTTTTTCCCCCCCCAAAAGGGGGGAAAAAATTTTTTTTAAAATTTTTTCCCCAAAAAATTTTTCCCTTTTTTAAAATTTTTTCCCCCCCAAAAAACCCCAAAAATTTTTTTTTTTTTCCCCCCCAAAAAAAAAAATTTTTAAAAAAAAAATTTTTTTTTTTTTTCCCCTTTTCCCCTTAAAAAACCCCCCCCCCCAAAACCCCAAAATAAAAAAAACCCCCCCCCTTTTTTTAAAAAAGGGCCCCCCCCCAAAAAACTTTTTTTCCCCCAAAATTTTTTTTCCCCCAAAAATTTTTAATTTTTTTTCCCCCCCCCCCAAAAAAAAAAATTTTTTTTTTTTTCAAAAAACCCTTCCCCTTAAAAACCCTTTTTTTCCCCCAAAAAACCCCCTTTTTTTTTCCCCCCCCCCAAAAACCCCCCCCTTTTCCCCCTTTAAAAAAAAAATTTTTTAAAAAAACCCCCAAACCCCCCTTAAAAATTAAAAATTTTTTTTTTTAAAAAAAAATTTTCCATTTTTAAAACCCTTTTTCCCCCCAAAATTTTTCCCCCCCAAAATTTTTCCCCCTTTCCCCCCCCCAAAAAAATTCCCCTCTCCTCCCCCTTCCTTTAAAAATTTTAAACCCCCCCGGGGGGAAAATTTTTTTTAAAAAAAACCCCCAAAAAACCCCCTTTTTTTTTTCCCCCCCTTTTTTTTAAAATTTTTTTCCCCCCAAAATTTTTTTCCCAATTTAAAAAAACCTAATTTTCCCCCCTTTTTCCCCCCCTTTTTCCTCCCCCCCAACCCCCCCCCCCCCCAAAAAAACAAAAAAGGGCCAAAGGGGCCCCCTTCCCCCAAAAAAAAAACCCCCCAAAAAAAAAAAAACCCCCAAAACCAAATTCCCTTGTTTTTAAAAAAAAAGGGGGGGGCCCCAAAACCCCCAAAGGGCCCAAAAATTTTAATTAACCCCCTTTTTTTAAAAGGGGGGGGTTTAAAAAAGCGGGGGGGGGAAAAGGGGGGTTTTTTGGGGTTCCGGGGGTTTTGGGGGGGGGGGGGGGAATTTTTAAAAAGGGGGGGGTTCCCCCCCAAAACCCCAACCTTTTTAACCCGGGGCCCCCCCGGGGGGGGTTTTTTTTTTAAAAAATTTTTTTTCTTTAAAGGGGTTTTTTAAAAAGGGGAAAAAAACCCCTTTTTGGGGTTTGGGGGGCCCCCCCCCAAAAACCCCTTTTTTTTTTTTTTCCCCCATATTCACATCATTGCCTCCCCATCATAATCATCATCATCATCATCATTGCTCCCATCATAATCATCATCATCATTCATTGCCCCCCATAAAACCACCAAAATCATTGCCCCCCCTAAAACCACATCATCCTCCCCCACCACTAATCACACATACCAGCCCACACACAGAAAAGGCACCCCAAAAACTCTCACATACCCCACAAACACACAAACCCCCACCGCCACTTACTCCACCCCCACACCCCCCCACCACTTTTCCCCCAACCCTTTCCCGGCCCTTCCCCACCCAGCACTCCACCACACACAGGCGCCCGCACACTCTCCCACACCCGCAAGAGATTCATCCACCCCTGTAAGAAGGTGGGCCCCCGAGCCACTCGGAGCACAGGGGGATTTCCCTGCCGGGGGGCCCTGAGCACGCCGGGGCCCAGTGGCGGCGCTGGCACCGCTCTCATCCGATAACGGGGCCGGGGTCCCCCCTGCCTGCTCAGAGCCCGCCCACTTGCCCCGGTACGCCGGGTTCGGCGCCGGCCCTGGTCCATGCTTATTTTGGTTGTATAATAAAGATTTTTTCCCGTATAGACTAAATCTGTCTGTGTGTATTCTGTAATAATAGTATGTAAAACCTGGGTACATACAGCATGATTTTGCAGGTAATGGAAGTCCCTAAGCTACGATCGGGAGAATGGAGACTTTTTTTTTTTTTTTTTTGTTTCCTTGGGGGTCAAGTATCCTAAATACAATTGGCTGACATACTTGCTGGGCATTCATAATTAATACAATGGATGTACCCCCTGAGGGTGTGTAGGCAGATTTAAACCATAGAAGGTTTACAGCAAGGACCACTGCCTTTAGCCACCTGCTGCTAATCGTCTGATAGGTACAAGTCTGGGGCAGTGTATTAGGTCAGTAGGTTTAAAATGCAGATCTAAATCAGTGTTGTGTTTTCATCATTTCTGAACAAGAGTTTAAAAGCTTGCGCCATATGTGTCTGGGGGGCCCCTTTACGGGTTTTTGGTGTAGTCTTGTCGGTTTTTTTGGGTTGCTATAAAAAAATAGATTACCGTATATGTTTTTCTTTGTTTTTTTCTTTGTACATCTGTGTTTAGAATATTTTTCAGTTTTTATGGGGCTAATTAAAAAGAAAGCAAAAAGGCTATTACTTTTTGAAAAAGAAGGGGAAAAAAAAGTACAAAAAGAGCTTTGGGGGAAAGGGGGTTTATCTGAACAATGAAAGCAATTGTTACCACCACCTTTCGTGCCCCCCTTTTTCCCTAGTATAATTGCGGCAGGGCCCTCTTTTCTCTTGGATTACTTTGATCTTTGTTATTGTTTGCTGAATATCTATTGTTGTTAAAAGTCCCTTATAAGTAAAGTGCGGGGAATATTTTTGGCGCTATGAAAAAAAATTTTTTTTTAAAAGGGGTTTAAAGTGGATTTTTTAAAAAAAAAAAAAAAAAACGGAAACTTTGGTTGTCGTGAAATATGGACCCATTAAAGGTATGGAGCTGACTGTGAACAGAGCCTATCATTGACCTGGGGTTTAAAATAATCTCTTACTAGCCTTTCCCATTAAGGCCCAAGCATGGACTAGCAGCGGATTTCCCCAACCCGGGCATGATTGTTCTAAATTTCTAGTGGGGGTCACGCTCAGGGCGAACCCTTTGCCAGTTGTGCATTGCGGTCCGTTATGGACAGAGATCCCCGGACGTCTGATGACCCTTCCTGTGACTTTTAAGCGTCCTTTCCAAACTGCCATTTTGAGATCTCTCCACAGGTGTTCTAGGGATTCAGGTCTGGACTCATTGCTGGCCACCTTAGAAGTCTCCAGTGCTTTCCCCTCAAACCATTTTATAGTGCTTTGGAAGTGTGTTTTGGGTCATTGTCCTGCTGGAAGACCCATGACCTCTGAGGGGGACCCAGCTTTCTCACACTGGGCCCTACATTATGCTGAAAATTTGTTGGTAGTCTTCAGACTTCATAATGCCATGCACACGGTCAAGCAGTCCAGTGCCAGAGGGAGCAAAGCAACCCCAAAACATCAGGGAACCTCCGCCATGTTTGACTGTTAGGGACCATGTTCTTTTCTTTGAATTCCTTTTTTTTTTTTTTTTCCTGTACACTCTGTTGATGTTTTTCCCAAAAAGCTCGACTTTTGTCTCATCTGACCAGAGAACATTCTTCCAAACGTTTTAGGCTTTCTCAGGTAAGTTTTGGCAAACTCCAGCCCGGCTTTTTTATGTCTCGGGGTAGGAAGTGGGGTCTTCCTGGGTATCCTACCATACAGTCCCTTTTCATTCAGACGCCGACGGATAGTACGGTGACAAATGTTGTACCCTCGGGCGCAGGGGAGCTTGAACTGTTTGGATGTTAGTCCGGAGGTTCTTTATCCACCATCCGCACAATCTTGCGTGAAATCTCTGGTCAATTTTTTTTTCCTTCCCCATCTAGGGAGTTAGCCACAGTGCCATGGCTTTTAAATTTCTTGATGACACGGCGCAGGAAGACAACAGGACTTCAGGTCTTTGGGTTTTTTGGGGGGGGGGGGTTGGGGTTTTGGGCCCCCCTTTTTTTGGGGGAAAAAGGGTTTTTTTTTTTCCCCCGGGTTTTTCCCCCCAAAATTTTTAAAAAAAAGGTTTTTTTGCCAAAGGGGAAAAAAAAAAAAAAAAACCCCCCCCCTTTTTCCGGGCCCCCTTTTAAATTTGGGGTTTTTTTTAATTTTTTTTTTAAAGGGGGGAAAAAAACCCCCCTTTTTCCCCCCCAAAAACCCCCCCCCCCCCAAAAAATTTTTCAAAAAAAATTTTTTTAAAAACCCCCGGGGGGGGTTTTTTGGGTTTTTTTAAAATTTTTTTTTTTTTTTGGGGAAGGAAAAAAAGGGGGATTGGGGGGGGGCCCCCCCCTTTTTTTTTAAAAAATTTTTTTGGGGGGGGCCCCCCCGGGTTTTTTTTTTTTTTTTTTTTGGGGGGGGGTTTTCCCCCCAAACCCCCCTTCCCCGGGGGGGGCCCTTTAAAAAGGGGGGAAATTTTCCCCGGGGTTTTTTTTTTGGTTTTTAAAACCCCCGGGGGGGTTTTTTTTTTTAAAATTTTTTTTTTTTTTCCCCCGGGGCCCCCTTTTTTTTTCCCCCTTTTTTTTGGGGGTTTTTTTTGGGGGGGAAAAAAAAACCCCGGGCCCCGGGTTTTAAAATTTTTTTGGGGGGGAAAAAACCCCCCTTTTTGGGGGGGCCCGGGGGGATCCCTTTTCCCCAAAAAAGGGAAAAAAGGGGGGAAAAATTCCCTGGGGGGGTGGCCCCCCCCCCCCCAAAATTTTCCCCCCTTTCCGGCCCTTTTTTAAAAATTTTTTAAAAAAATTTTTTAAAAGGGGGGGGGCTTAAAAAAAAACCCCCCTTTTTTAAAAAAAACCCCCTTTTTTTTGGGGGGGGCATTTTGGGGGGGGTTTTTTTTTTTTCCCCGGCCCTTTTTTAAAAAAAAAAAATTTTCCCCGGGGGTTTTTGGGGGCCCCTTTTTTTCCCCAAGGGGGTTTTTTTTTTTTTTTTTTTTGGAAAACCTTTTTTTTTTAAATTTTATTTCCCCAAAAATTTTATTTTAAAAAATTTTTGGGGGGAAAATTAAAGGTTTTTTTCCCCAAAAAATTTTTTTCCCTTTCAAAAAAAATTTTTTGGGGGGGGGGGGGGGAAAAAACCCAAAAAAAAAAACCCTTTGTGTTTTTCCCCTTTTTTCCCAAAGGGGAAAATTTAAAAAATCGGGGGGGTTTTGGGAAAAAATTTTTTTTAAAAAAAAAAAAGGGGGGGGAAAAAAAAAAGGGGGGGGTTTTTTTTTCCAAAAATTTTTTTTTGGGGGGTTTTAAAAAACCCTTTTTAAGGAAAATTTTTTTTTTTTTCCCTTTTTTTTTTCCCCCCCTTTTTTAAAATTTTTAAAAAAAAATTTTTGGGAAAAAACCCGGTTTCCAATCCCTTTTTTTAAATTTTTTCCCCCCTTTTTTTTTAAAAAATTTTTTAAAAAAAAACCCCTTAAAAAATTTACCCCCCAAAAAAAAAAATTTTTTTTTTTTTCGGGGAAAAAAACCCCCCCCCAAAAAAAAAAATTTTTTTTAAAAACCCCCCCCTTTTTTTTTCCCCCCCTTTAAAAAGGTGGGGTTTTAAAAATTTTGGCTAAAAAATTTTTTTTTTGGGTTTTTTTTTGGGGGGGAAAAAGGGGGGGTTTTTTTAAATTTTTTTTTAACCTTTTTAACCCAAAAAAAACCCACCCTTTTTAATTTTTTTTGGAAAAAAAAAAAAAGGGGCCCCCCCTTTTTCCCCCGGGCCCTTGCCCCTAAAAATTTTTGGGGAAAGGTTTTTTTTTTTTTTTTTTGGGGGGGGGGGGCCCCTTTTTTTTTTTCTTTTTTTAAAGGGGGGGTTCCCGGGGGGGGGGGGAAAAACCCCCCAAAAAAAGGGGGGGCCCGGAAAAAAAAAATTTAAATTTAAAATTTTTTTCCCCAAAAAAACCCTTTTTTTTTTTTTTTTCCTTTTTTTGGGGGGGGGGGTTTTTTTTTTCCCTTTTTTTTTTAAAAAAAAAGGGGGGCCCGGGGGGTTTTTTTGGGTTTTTTTTTTTAAAAAAGGGGGGCCTTTTGGGGGGGTTTTTTCCCCCAAAAGGGGCCCCCTTTTTTTTAAAAACCCAAAAAAATTTGGCCTTCCCCCAAAAGTTTTTTTTCCCCCCTCCGGGCGGGGGGTTTTTGTTTAAGGAAAAAAAAAGGGGGGGAAAAAAAAAGGTAAAAACCTTTTTTCCCTTTAAAAAAAAATTTTTTAAATTTTTTTTGGGTTTTTAAAAAAAAAGGGGCCAAAAAAAAATTTCCCAAAAAATTTTTTGGGGGGGGTTTTTTTTTTTTTGGGGGGGGGGGAAAAAAAGGGGGGGTTTTTTCCCAAAAAAAAATTTTTTAAATTAAAATTTAAGGTAAAAAAATTTTTTTTTGTTTAAAATTTTTTTTTCCTTTTTTTTAAAAAAAAAAACCCCGGGTTTTCCAAAGGGGGGGGGTTTTAAAAAAATTTTTGGGAATTTTTGGGGAAAAAGGGGAAAAACCCCCCTTTTTTTAAAAAATTTTTAAAAAAAAAAAAAATTTTTTTTTTTTTTGGGGAAAATTTTTTTCCCCTTTTTTTCAGAAAAAACCCCTTTTTTTTTTTTTGGGGTTTTTTTTTTTTTCCCCCCCCAATTTTTTTTTTTTTTTTAAATTTTTTTTTTTTTTTTGGGGGCCCCCTTTTTTCCCCCCCGGGGGGTTTTTTTTTTAAATTTTTTTTTTTTTTTTAAGGGCCCTTTTTTTAAAAAACCCAAAAAAATTTTTGGGGCCCGGGGGTTTTTTTTTTAAAAAAGGGGTTTTTTTTTTAAAGCCCTTTTTTTTCCCTTTTTTTTTTTTTAAAATTTTTTTTTTTCCTTTTTTTTAATTTTTTCCCCCCCCTTTTCCCCCCAAAAAAAAAAAATTTTTTTTTTTCCCCCTTCCTTTTTTTTTTAAAAGGGGGGGGGGGGCCCCCCCTTGGGAATTTAAATTTCCCCCCCCTTTTGGGGTTGGCAGGGGGGGCCCCCCCCTTTTTGGTTTTTTTTTTTTAAAATTTAAAAAACCCAAAAAAATTTAAAATTTCCCAAAAATTAAAAAAAAAATTTTTAAAATTTTTTTTTTTTAAACTTTTAAAAAAAAAAAAAATTTTAACCCCCTTTTTGGAAAAAAAACCCCCCTTTTTTTAAAAAACCCCCCCCGGGGTTTATCTTTTTTTTTTTTTAAACCTTTTTTTTTTTTTTTTCCCCCTTAAACCTTTTTTTTTCCCCCCCCCCCCGGGGCCCAAAAAAATTTCCAGGGGGGGGGGGGGGGGAAAAAAAAAAAAAAAAAAAAACCCCCAAAAAAAAACCCCAAATTTTTTTTTTTTCCCCCCTTTTTAAAAAAAAAGGGTTGAAAAAAAAAAACCCTTTTCTTTAAACCTTTTTTTGGGGGGGGCCCCCAAATTCCCCCCTTTTTTTTAAAAACAAAATTTTGAAAAAAAATTTAAACCCCAAAAAAAAAAAAACCCCCCCTTTTTAATTTTTTTTTTAATTTTTTCCCCCCCCCCCCCCCCGGGCCCCCCCCTTTCCTTCCCCCCCCCCCTGGGGGGGTTTTTGGGGGGGGGGGAAAAAGGATGGGGCCCCAAAAAAAGGGGGGGGAAAAAAAGGGGGGTTTTTTTCCCGGGGGGAAAGGGGGGGAAAAGGAAAAAACCTTTTTTTGGGAAAAAAGGGGGGGGGTTTTTTTTGGGGGGGGGCCCCCCCCCCCAAAAAAAAACCCCCCCCCGGGGGGGGAAAAATTATTTTTTTTTTTTTTTGGGGGGGGGGGCCCAAATTTTTTTTTTTTTAAAAAAAAGGGGGGGTTTTTTTTTTTTGGGGGAAAATTGTTTAAAGGGGAAAAAGGGATAAAAACCCCCCGGGGTTTTGGGGGGGCCCTTTGGGACGGGGGTTTTTTGGGGGAAAAATTTTTGGGGGTTAAAAGAAAAAATTTGGGGAAAACAGGGGGGGTTTTTTCCTTTTTTTTTTTGAAAACCCAAAAGGGGGGGAAAAAAAAAAATTTTTTTTTTAAAAAAAAAAGGGGGGGGGAAGGGGGAAAAAAAAATTTAAAAAAAAAACCCAAAAATTTTTTTTAAAAACCCCGGGGGTTTTTTTTTTGGTTTTTTGGGTTTTTTTTAAAAAAAAAAAAACCCTTTTTTTTCCCCCCTTTTGCCCCCCCCCAAAAAAACCAAAAACCCCCCGGGGTTTTTTAAGGGGCCCCCCCCCCCTTTTTTTTTTTAAAAAAAAAAAATTTAAAATTAAAACCAAACTGGGGGGCCCCCAAAAAGTAATTAAATTAAAAAATTTTTTTTGGGGAAAAAAAAAAAAAAAAAAATTTTTCCCCCGGGGAAAAATTCCAAAAAAAGGGAAATTTTTTTTCCCCCCCAAAACCCCAAAAAAAATTTTAAATTTTTGGGCCCAAAATTTAAAAATTTTTTTCAAAAAGGGAAAAAAAAATTTTCCCCCCCCCGGGGGAAAAAAAAAAAAAAAAAAAAAAAATTTTTTTCCCCCCCCCAAAAAAAAAAACCCCCAAAAAAAAAAATTTTTTTTAAAACCCTTTTCCGGGGAAAAAAAATTTTTTTTAAAAAATTTTTTTCCCCCCGGGAAAAAAAAAAGGAAAAAAAAAGGGGCCCCCGGGGGGGGTTTTTTAAAAAAAATTTTTTCCAGAATAAAAAAAACAAAAAAAATTTTTTTTAAAAAACCCCCCCTTTTTTTAAAAAAAATTTAAAAACCCCCAAAAACCCCCCCAAAAAAAAAAAAAAAAAAAAAAAAAAAACCCCCCTTGCCCCCCCCCCCCCAAAAAAAAAAAAATTTAAAAAAAAAAACCCAAAAAAACGGTTTTTAAAAAAGGGGCCCGGGGGCCCCAAAAAAAAAATTTTAAAAAAAATTTTTTTTAAGCCCGGGAAAAAGGAAAAAGGGAAAAAATTTTTTTTTTTTTTTTTTAAAAATTTTTTTTTTTTTTAAAAGTTTTTTTTTATTTTAAAAAAAAAAAAAAAAAATTTTTTTTAAAGGCCGGGGAAATTGGCCCCCAAAAACCCAACCCCAAAAGGGAAATTCCCTTACCCCAAAAAACCCGGGGAAAAAACCCCCCCCCCAAAAAAAAAAACCCCCAGTTTTAAAAACCCAAAAAGGGAACCCGGGGTTTTTAAAAACTAAAAAAAAAAAGGGGGGAAAATTTTTTTCCCCCTTTTTTTTTTTTTTTTTTTAAGGGGGGGTTTTTTTAAAGGGAAAAAAAGGGAAAAAACCCAAAAAAAAAAAAATTTTAAATTTTAAAAAAAAGGGGGAAAAATTTTTTTTTCCCTTTTAAAATTCCCAAAAAAATTTTTTTTCCCGGGGGGAAAAAAAAAACCCGGGTTTCCCAAAGGGGGAAAAATTAAAAAAAAAAAAAAGGGGGGGTTTTAATTTTTGGGGGAAAAGGGGGAAATTTTTAAAGGGGGGGTTTTTTTTCCCCAAAAAAAAAAAATTTTTTTTGGGGGGAAAGGGGGAAAACCCTTTTTTTTAAAATTAAAAAAAAAAACCCAAAATTTAAATTTTTAAAAAAAACCCCCCCCCCAAAAAGGGAAAAAAATTTTTTTTTTCCCTTTGGTTTTTTTCCCAGGGGAAGGTTTCCCTTCCCCCCTTTTGGGGTTTTTTTTAAAAACCCAAAAAATTTTTTTTTTTTTTAAAAAAAAAAAAATTTTAAAATTTTTGGGGGCCCCCCTTTTTTGGGAAAAAAAAAACCCAAAAAAACAAAAAAAACCCAAGGCCCCCCCCGGGGGGTTTTTTTTTCGGGGAAAGAAAAAAAAAAATTTTTTTAAAAAAAAAAAGGGGGGGGTTTTTCCCCTTTTTTTAAAAAACCCCGGGGGGGGAAAAAAAAACCCCCTTTTTTTTTTTAAAAAAATTTTTTTTAAAAAAAAAAAAATTTTTAAACCTTTTTTTGGGGGGAAAAACCCCCCCCCCAAAACCCCCCAAACCAATTTAAAAAAAGGGAAAAAAAATTTAAAAAAAAAAAACCCCCAAAAGGGGGGGAAAAAAAAAAAACCCCTTTTTTAGAAGGTTTTAAAAAAAAAATTTTTCCTTTTTAAAAAAAAAAAATTTTTAAAAAAAAAAAAAACCCCCCCCTTTTGGGGAAAAAATTTCCCAAAAAAGGGGCCCCCCCCAAAAAAAAAAAAAAATTTTTTTTTTCCCCCCAAAAGGGGCCCCCCGGGGGGGTTCCCCCCCAAAAACCCCCCCCCCCTTTTTTTTTTGGGGCCCCCCGGAAAAAAAACCCCCTTTAAAAAAAAAACCGGGGAAAAAAAGGGGGGGCCCGGGTTTTGGGCCGGAAAAAAAAACCCCCCCAAAAGGGAAAAGGGGGAAAAACCCTTATTGGGGAAAAAAAACCCCCCCCGGGGGGAAAAGGGGAATTTTTTCCCCCCCGGGGAAACCCTTAAAAAACCCCCTTTTTTAAAAAAATTTTTTTTTTGGGGGGTTTAAAATTTCCCAAAATTTTTTTGGGGAAAAAAAAAAGGGGGGGCCCCTTTTGGGGGGAAAAAAAAAGGGGGAAAATTTTTTTTTAAAAAAAAAAAAAAAAAATTTTTTTTTTTTTCCCAAAAAAAAAACCCCCCCGGGGGGTTTTTTTTTTTTTTTCCCCCCCCCCCCCTTCCCCCGGTTGTGGGGAAAAATTTGGGGGGAAAAAAAAAAATTTAAAAAAACCAAAAAAGTGGGGGAAGAAAAAAACCCCCTTTTTTTCCCCAAAAAACCCAAATTTAAAAAAAACCCAAAAAAACCCTGCCCCGGGAAAACCGGAAACCCCAAAAAAAAAATTTGGTAAAACCCCCCCCGGGGAAAAAAATTTTTTTTTCCCTTTTTTTTGGGTTTTTTAAAAAAAATTAAATTTTTTTTTTTTTTTTTTTTCCCAAAAAAACCCCCCCCTTTTGGGAAAAAAAAAAAAACCCCCCAAAAAAAGCCGGGGGGGGAAAAAGGGGGGGGGGGGGGGGCCCCCCCATCCCCCCCCCTTTTTGGGGGCCCCCCCCGGGGGGGCCCCAAAAAAAGGGGGCCAGGGAAAGGGGGAAAAAATTTTTTTTTTTTTTTTGGGGGGGAAAAAGGGAAAAAAACCCCCTCAACCTTTTTTTTTGGGGCCAAAAAACCCCCCCCCTTTTTTTAAAAAACCTTTTTTTAAAAAAATTTGGGGGGGGGGAAAAAAAATTTTTTAAAAAACCCCCCCCAAAAAGGGAAAAAGGGTTTTGGGGGGGGAAATTTTTTTAAATTTAAAACCCCCAAATAACCCCTTTATTTTTAAATTTTTTTTCCCCCTTTTTAAAATTAAATTTTTTTTAATCCCCAAATTTTAAAAAGGAAAAAATTAAAAAAAACCCCCGGGGAAAAAACCCAAAAAAGGGGGCCCCGGGGGTTTTTTTTCCCCCCCGGGGCCCCCAAAATTTTTTTTAGGAAAAAAAATTTTTTTTTTTTAAAAATTTTAAATTTAACCCCTTTAAAAAAAAAGGGGGGTTTTGGGCCCCCCCAGAAAAAAAATTTCCCCTTTTAAAAAACCCCTCCCCCCTTTTTTAAATTTTTGGGGAAAATCCCCCCAAAAAAAAAAAAAAAAAAAAAAAAAAAAAAATTTTTTAAAAAAAATTTTTTTTAAAAACCCCCCCTTTTGGCCCTTCTTTTTTTTGGGGTTTTTTTTGGAAAAATCCAAAAAAAAAAGGCCATTTTTTTTTGGGTTTTTTTTTGGGGGGTTTTGGGGGGTTTTTTGCCAACCCCCTTTTTTTTTGGGGGGAAAAAATTTTTGGTTTTTCCCGGGGCCAAAAAAAGGGGGAAAAAATTTTTAAAAAAAAAACCCAAAGTTGGGGGGGGGTTTTCCCCAAAATTTTTTAAAAAAACCAAAATTTTTTTTTTAAAAAAAATTTTAAAAAAACCTTTTTTAAAAACCCCCCCCCAAAAATTTTAAAAAATTTAATTTCCAAAAAAAAAAAACCCCCCGGGAAAAAAAAAAAGGGGTTAAAAAAACCGGGGGGGGGGGGAAAAAAAAAACCCCCCCCCCCCAAACCGGCCCTTTGAAAAAAATTTTTCCCCCTTTTTTTTTTTTAAAAAATTTTTTCCCCCAAAAGGAAAAAGGGCCCAAAAATTTTTTTTTAAAAAAAAACCCCAAACCCCCGGGGGAAATTTTTTTTTTAAAAAAACCCCCCAAAAACCCCCAAAATTTTTTGGGGGGTTTTTTGGGGGGTTTTAAAAAAAACCCCCCCCTTTTTTTTTTTTTTAAATTTTTTTGGTTTAAGGGAACCCCGGGAAACCCCCATTTTTTTTTAAAACCCCCCAAAGGGGGGGGGTTTTTTGGGGGCCAAAAAAAAGGAAAAAAAAAACCCCCTTTTCCCAAAAAAAAATTTTTTTTTTTTTAAAAAACGGTTTTTTTCCCTTTTCCAAAAAGGAAGGGGTTTTTAAAAAAAGGGGGGGTTTTTTTTAAAGGGCCCCTTGGGGGGGTTTTTGGGGGGAAACCCCCCGAAAAAAAGGAAAATTTTTTTGGGGGGTTTTTTTTTTTGGGGTTTAAAAAAATTTTAAAAAAAAAATTTTTAAAAAAAATTTTAATTTCAAAAATTTTAAAAAAAAAATTTTTTTCTTTAAATTTTAAAAAAAAAAAAAAATTTTAAAAAAAATTTTTTGGGGGGGTTTTTTCCCGGGGGCCCCCAAAAAAAAAATTTTTTTTTTAAAAAAAAATTTTTAAAAAAAAATTTGGGGGGCCCTTTAAAATTTTTTAAAAATTTTTTTTTTTTTTTTTTAAAATTTTTTGGGTTTTTTTAAAAAAAATTTTTTTTTAAATTTTTAAAAAAAAACCTTTTTTTCCCCAAAATTTTTGGGTTTTCCAATTTTTTTTTTTTTTAAAACCCCCCCCCCCCCCAAAGGCCCCCAAAAAAAAAAAAAAAAGGGGGGAAAAAAAAACCCCCAAAAAAAAAATTTTCCCAAAAAAATTTAAAAAATTTTTTTTTGGGGGGTTTTTTTTAAAAATCCTTTAAAAAAAAATTTTTTTAAAAAAAAGGGGGGAAAAAAGGGTTTTTTTTTTTTTGGAAGCCCCCAAAAAAATTTTAAAAAAAACCCCAAAAAAATTTGGGGGGTTCCTTTTTTTTTTTTTTTTTTAAAAAAAACCCCATAAAAGGGTTTTGGGGCCCTTTTTTCCCCCCCTTTGGGGGGGGGGAAAAAAAGGGGCTCCCCCCGGGGGGAAGGGGGGGAACCCCCCCCCTTTTTTTTTGGGGGGGGGGGGGGGAAAAAAAAAAGGGGGGGGGGTTTTGCGTTGGGGGGGGGGGGGGCCCCCCCCCCGGGGGGGGGCCCCCCCGGGGGGGGGGGGGGCCCCACCCCGCCCCCCCCGGGCCGGGTTCCGGCTTTTCCAACCCTTTGGACCCGGACCCTGCTAGCAGTGAAATATTGTCTAATGGTAATTATTGAGTTTTCTTTTTTAAATGCCAAAAAATTTAAGAAATGGCTGTATCGAAAGTTGTTTTCACCATCTCCTTTTTTGGTGCTTTTTTCCCCTGAAATTTGTTTCGCATTTCTGTGTCTGTTTTGAAAAAGGCCCTGCTCATACTTATAAGTTACCCATTCAAAGGCCCTCTGTGATTACTGAAATTTTGGGTTGGATTTCAAAAAGTGTGCCCTTGTTTTAGATTGCTGTGAAACCCCCCTCCTCCCCTTTCCCACCCCCGGGATTATGAAACTCCCCTAAATAGACAAGGGTTTTAATTTTCCCGGGTTGTCTGTTGGTTCTGCAAAAGGTCTATGTTTGAAATTTTAATTTGTATATGTGGCAGAAAAAACTGTACAAACCCCTTTGCTTCTATTAGGAAAAGCCTGTGTGGGGGGTGTACTTTAAAAATTCCCTTTACAAATAGAAAAAAAATGTTTCGAAAAAAGATGACCCAGATAAAATTGAAATGATGTTTTTTTTTTTTTTACTCTTCCGGAAGCACCCACATGACAGGGGATTTGCCCATGGGAAAACAGGAAACCTACAAAAATTTTAAAAAGGCGGTTCCCTCTCTCCCCCCAAGCGGGGGTTTCCCCTGTTCCTATGGGAACCGAAAGGACAAAAACTATGGAAAAGGACATCCCGGGGCCCAATGCATGCCCCTGAGGGGGGTTGTAAATTCGAACGACGGGGCTGTTTTCCCAAGAAGCAGCATCGGGGAGGTCTGTCCATCAGGCCCCCCTCCTCTGTCCTTCTGTGGGGTTTCCGGGGAGGGCCCCCCGGGTCCCCAAAAGGATTCGCGAAAGGGGCAGTTGGCTGCCCCGGGATTGCGTTGAGGCCGGGGCCGGGTGAGGCCACCCGGGCTAACGCAGCGGGGCGCGGTGTCCCGGGAGCCACCTTTCGGGGGCAGGGGGGGGGTTTAAATGCCCGGCCGCCCAACCCCTTTCCGTAAGTCTGGGTCTGCGTCGGTGCCGAGGATTGGTAAAAGCCCGGGCCGCGTTTCTCAGGGAATAGGAGTTTCCTGCCCTGGAAGTAGCTGGGATGACTTCCAGGGAGGCCCAAAGGGGGGAAATGCAGTCAGCGCAAGCCCGGGGGCCAAATGGGGCTGCACAAAAAAAAAAAAAAAAGGGAAAAAAGGGGGGGAAAAAAAAAGGCAAGAACAAAATTTGGGAGGTTTAATTTATTTGGCGGGGAGTGTCAGCACGCCGGTGTGTAAAAAATGGGCATCCCCAAATGGACTGAAGTGCACCCAAAAGCGGTGGAATTTCGGGCGATGGGGTTTGGGGAAAGGGATTGGGCGCTCCAGGAAGGGGGTTCCATGGGCAGGGGGTCGCAGATGTTTAAACATCGAACCCCCCCGGGGCCCGGAAATACAAAATCCCATACCCTACAAGCTTCAATGGGTGAGTGTATGGGGGTTACCCCTTAAGCTGGGGTCCCCCTTTTTTCTGTTTACCTCCCTTTTTTCAGACAAGGAAAAAAAAAAAGTCTAAGACAAGGAAATGTTTCATTATTTCCAAAAAAACCCCCTTTTGACTCCTGCCTAAGGACCGGTCAGGGTTTTATTTTGAAGGGCCCTTAAGGGGGAGGCCGGGGGTGGCCCTCATTGTTTGCCGTTTCGAGATTTAAAAGGGGGAGCTTCAGGTCTTAGGTCAGGGCCCGATACCCAAAGGCCACACAAGTAAAAGGAAAAAAAGTGTCCCCTATCTCCGTTCGGAGTCTGCCCGTGACCGAGGGGCTTCTGGGGCTCCTCACAGATGTCTTTGTCTTCCCTTTAAACTGAATGAGGGGTGTTTTCGTTTCGGGGGTGAGGGAAATGGGAAAAAAAAAGCCGAAAAGTGCAATAAAACCCGAGAGGGTGGAAACTACTGGGGTTGCAGAACCCCAAAAAAACCGCAAAACTTGAAGTAGCCCGGGAGCGTTTTCCCCGGTGTTTTCCCAAAGGGGCCTTTTGTCCGCCCGGGGAGTTAGCTAAACCCTAAAACAGAAAGATGAAAGCTAAAATGCCCCCTAAGCGAAACCCCCAAAGAAATAGGAAGGGCCCCCCAAAAATGTAATGGCGGTTAGACAAGAAGAAAATACGAAAATAAAAATAGAATGGGGCAAACGCTGGGGGGCCCAAAATGTTTTAGATAGAAAAATATAGGAAAGAAAAACTGGGCTGCAACCAAAAAACCCTGACAAACATCCAAAAATTTGATTAACAAAAAACCCGAGATCACGCGATTCTGCCCCCTAAATCAGATCTTGGTGTAAACACACCCCAATTTTCAGCAAAAAAAAAGGGGACACAGGAAAAAAGCAAAATTTTGCAAAAAAAAAAACTGACCCAAAAAATGCCTCTGGCCCCCAAAAGGGGGACCAGGCGGAAGTAACTGTTTTATGCAGAAAAACCAGCAAAAAAAAAACCCCTTCTCCAAAAAATCCTTGATATAAGATCCAATAGATCGTTTTAGGTACAGAGACATTAAAAAGGGGGACCTTTAGGAAATTTACCCCCAGGCACTAAATCAATAGCGCAATCTTAGCTCCTGTGAGGGGGTTAAGGTTGCGACTTACTCTCCCTAAAACATCAAAAAAATCATTTCAAAAAGCCCGGGACACCCTGAGACTGGGGGGGGGAAAAGGGGAAAAAAAAACGGGAAGTGTCTTTTTAACACTTTGGGCAGCCCCAAATGGTCACGGCCCAAAATTTTCCCCAACCCAAAAACGGTTTATGAGTCTGAAAACCTGGGGGAAACCCCGTACAATAATGTCATGAAGATTATGAAACCCCAAAAATTTTGCAACTCCCCTATGTCGGGGTTTAACCCCATTTCACCTGGTAGAAATTGGGGTTTATTCTCCCCCAAAAGGGAGCAAAATAAATGCCAGAAAAGGGAATAGGCTTCCGCAGGGGTTTTCATGGAAACCCAAACGTTTGGCAAAGTAAAAACCCCATCGGGTTTAATTTGTGCTCCTAAATCAAAAAAAAGCCTGACCCGGGAAAATGTGGGCAGGGACCCAAATCAGGGTAAAAAATTTAACGTTTTTTTAGTTTTGAACATTTACCCAAGACAATGGCGCGCAAAACGTCTTCCCCGCTTAGGGCAAAAAAAAATTTGCTTGGAACCCTTTCACCCGTAAAAACTTTAACCCATTGCGCTTTCAAAAAATCATGACGCTGACCCCCAGAATTTCATCCATCAAAATGCTTTGGGCTCAGGAGCTGGCCAAAAAGGCAACCTATCTAAACGCTTTACCTCTGCGCTCACGAAAAGTTGTAAATTTTTAAATAGCCAAAAAAATAAAAATCTTTGGGAGACCCAGGGGGGAACAGGGAATCCCACCATAACGCCTTTTACATTTTTGACGACCCCCCGGGAAAAAAGGGTTTCCCAAAAGCATCTTTTTCCCAATTTGGTCAGGCCCTCCCCCAATTTTTCGGAATTTCTGACCTTAAAAGGTCAGCGTCTTCACGCCCCTGATTTAATGCCAACAAGGTCTTTTCAGTTTGGGTCAGTGACTTTGGGTTTATGAAACAAAAACCCCAGAGCCTAAAAAAAATTCACCCTTATTTTTCCAAAAAAAGGATCCCCAGGTGTCGGGGAAAAAACCCCAACCCTGAGGGTCGCCGTTCAGCAGAGAGATGACATTTGAACCTGCTGTGCTGCGGGTTCCCCGAGGATTTTGGATTTTAAAGGGAAAAAAAAAAATTGCAGTTTTTTTTTAAAAAAACAAAAAAACTTAGACCGATCCCCCAAGAAACAAAATTTGGCCTGGGGATTTTAGGGTTCCCCCCAACAGGCAACCAAACAAGGCATCATTTATCACAGAGGTACTCTACTCCAAATCATCTTTCAGGGTGATTGACTTCTTTTCAGCTAGACCAGCTCCTTTTCAAACAACCACCGAGGGAGCCCAAAATCAGAAGCCCGATTTAAAAGTGTTCACAACACACTGGTCATCCCGGAAAAATCAGGGAGGAGAGAGCGAGGAAAAAAATTCCCCCTGCACCATTTTTGGCCCAGGGGGCCTTGGTTCTCCCGGCTGCAGGCCATGTCCCCTAAACCGACCCCCCCCTGGGTCCCACCATCAGTCCCCGAAGGGCCCTTTTTCCCAAGGCAGGGGTCTCCCCTTTACGGCATGGAAATTGAGAGGCAGTTATTAAGATTTAAAGGGGATTTTTTTATTGATAGTTTTAAAACGCTCCTGCCCAAAATAGAAAAGGAAAACAAAAAACAAAAAATTTTTAGTAAAAATGTGGAGGAAAAATTCCCAGAAACCCCAAAAGGGTACCCTTTTCTAAGGGGGTTTCAATCACAGTATTTTTTTAATTTTACGGGGGTAGAGAGTTGGATCTGTTGTTAGTACGCTAAAAGGGCCGGTGTCTGCCTTAGGGGCCCTTTTTGGTAGTTGTGGAGGAGATAGATGGGTCTCCCAGTTAATAGCAGCATGTGAATGTAGTGCCCTGGTTCACATTTTTCGTGTACCTTCCTGGGATTAAATCTGGTTTTGGATCCCCTGAGGGGCCCCCCATTTGACCCTTTTAGTGTTTTTCCCCTAAAATAATATCGTTTAAAGACGCCCTTTTGGGTTTGCTTTGGACATCCGTAGAAAAATTTTAGCGACTTTCCCAGGTTTTTCCCAAACCCTTTTATTTTTTAATGCGGGGAAAAAATAGTGCTGAACCCGGGCCCATCATATCTTCCAAAGGTGGCCCCAAATTTTCACAGGTCAAAAAGGAATCTTTCTTCCCTCCTTTTTTTGTGATTTTTCCCACTCCGAGGAAAAAAGTTTCACACCCAAAATTTGAGGGGGGCCCGTCCTGTACCCTTCAAGGGCCCCGGGAAAGGGGGTTTTTGGAAAGTCCCGGGGGAACTTTTTCTCACTGGACCCGGAGATGCGATTTTACCGGGGTTTACCCCGGAAAAAGGGAAAAAATTTCCCCGGGGGTTTTAAAAGGGCGCATTCACCCGAGCTTATGGCTTCCCTTGGGCTAAGAGAGCAGACGCCCCAAAAATTAAATTATAGGGTTAAGGCCGAAAAGGTGGTGGGGCATCGTCCACCTTTTCCCAAACTTCAAGGCTTGATTTTTTAATTTTCTGAACTACCCTTTGGGAGAGCTTTTTTCAGAAACGGTGGTCTCCCCCAAGTGATGGTTTTTCCCCTTTAAAAATCTCCCCTTTGGGTGTGTCGGGGCAAAGAAAAAAAAAAGCCAGATTCCTTCCCGGGTTTTAATGCTCTTTTATTGAGTCCACGCCCCGCCCCCCACTCATCCCCTCCCTAAGTTAAATATAAGTTAGCATTTAATGGTGGTTTTCTTTATTTTTCTAAATTGTATTTAGTGGGTTATATTTTGCTGGATGTAAAAAAATTGTTTTTTTTTTGGCCTAATACTTGGGGGGTTTCCCCTCGGGTTATCTGAACCCCAAATGGGAGGGGATGGGGGCCCGCCCCTTTTATTTCTGTAGGTTTTCCCGTTCCTATGGGGGATCCCTTTTCTATAATGGGTGCTCTCGTTTGACCCCAAAAAAAGAACATTTCTTTGGGAAGTAAAACCGGCTTTTTCCCTTTTTTTTTTTTTTATTTTCTTTTAATTCCCAAAAGGTACGGGGCACTCATAAATTGTACATTTTTTGGCAAAGATTTTGAAATGAAAGAATAGGGGAGGCATCAAAAGGGGTCCTTTTAAACCCGTTTCAAACCCTTGTTTTTTTGTTTTTTTAATTTCAAAATTATCACTTTTCAAAAAGGTTAAGGGATAACTTGTAATCGGGGGTGTCCCGTTTTTAGGTGACAAAACAATCCGATTTCCAAGTCCCAACTTGCGGAAGCCATTTAAGAGGGGTTTTCCCGAATAAAGCTCTAAGATTGCTGTAAAGGTACTGCCACCCCTACACGATCCCCCTAACGGGGTTTGTTAGCGTGCTAATAATGAGATCGTAGCGGGAAACGTTTACAATAACGTAGTGTCGGCCACATTTTGCGATGGTTTTTTAAGGCGCTATCGCGGTTTTGCGAATTTTTCCTTAAAAGATTTAGCGGTACAAAAAATTAAACCCCTAAATCGTAAAAAAGGTGGGCCCCATTTTGCGATAAAATACTTACCCAGCGGGACGCCGACGATCAAAAAATAGGTATTTTGGGGGTGTGCAATACTGGATATGTGGTTTTCCGGGGTTTGGTTTTCCCAAAACCCGGTAAGTTTAAATTTTGTAAAAAAAAGGCACTCAACTTGTGTGTTCAAACAAAAAGGGAAAATTTTTAAAGATGATCCAGGAAAACGGTTTTTGGCCCGTAATGTAGCCTTCATTTAGTTGGGCCCTTAAAATTTTGTTTTTGGGGAACAGCCTAAAAGTTATGTACAAAAATTTTTAACAGGTTCAAAAAAATAAAAGCTTGGAAAACGAAAAAGTTTATACAATCGAATTTTTGATGAGTTTTTGGGTTTAAATTTTTAGCATAGTGGACATGGGAAAAAATTTTTGGCACAATCCAATAGACTCTTTGGTGGAAAGAGAAAAACTTACCCTTTTTTGGTGGTTTGGGCAAAAAAAAACAAATTCCCCAAGGGAGAACTAGTATTTTTAGAAATAGCCTGGAAATAAAGGGAAAATTTAAAAGGGTTTTCAGGTGAGTTTAATATTAAATTTTTGCATAAACTAAGTAAAAAACATTTCCCCCAAAAATTGAAATTTTAAACCATGTTTGATAACTATGGGGATAGGTATATATATTGAAAAAGGGAAATGTGTTTAAGATGTGCGTGATCCCCGGAGTTTCGGTTTTTGCTTAACCCGGGTGCTGTGGGGAAACGCGCTTTTTGGTGTTTTGGGTATATTAGGGTGTAAAGCCTTTAAAGTAATTTTTGAGGCGGTTTTGAATCCATTTTTTAAATATTTCCCTTTGATCAGAATAGGGTTTCCCGGAAAAGATCGGATTTGGACGACGATCACAGCAGGGGCCAGTCGTTGTGCATGCCGCCCCACAAAAAACTTTGCTAAAGGGTTTGCTAAAAAAGTGCGTTTTTTTTTCGGGTCCGTTAGCGATGTTGTTTTTGTGTGGCATACCCCTTTAAATCCCCCTATTTTAGACCCTTTAGAAGTTGTCCCGCTGTTGGGACTCCGTCCCTTAGCTAAAAATATGTAGGGAACCTATTTGCAAGGGTTAAAATTCTGTACAACACCCCCACAGTCAAATTTAAGATTTTCAAACCCAAACAAACTTTTTAACACTTTTTTTCTTTTTAAATTTCCCTCCCCCCGCACCTCCTCCCCCCTTTTCATTAATGCGGGAAGGGCTTTTTCATTTTCTTTAAGCAGGAGTCGATTGACCAAAAAAGAAAGCTTTGGCCCCCAGCTTTTTTTCCCCTTTTAAATTAATTTTTTTTCCCCCCAAAAAAAAAATTTTTTTTGGGGAAAAAAAAAAAAAAAAATTTTAAAAAAAAAAAATTTTTAATTTTTTGGGGGGGCCCCCCAAAAAAAAATTTCTAGGGGAAAAAATTTAAACCAAAGGTGGGGGAAAAATTTTTTTTTTTCCCCCAAAAAAAACCCATTTTTTTTTAAAATTTTAAAAAAAAAGGGGGGTTTTTTTTTTTTTAAAAAATTTTGAAAAAAAAAAAATTTAAAAAAAAAAAAAAAAAAAATTTTTTTTTTTTTGGAAAAAAGGGGAAAAAGGGGCCCAAAAGGGGGGGAAACGGGGTTTGGGGGGAAAAAACCCTTTTTTTTTGGGGGGGGCCCCCCCCCTTTTTTTTAAAAAAAATTTTTTTTTTTTAAAAAAAATTTTTGGAAAAAAAAAAGGGAAAAAGGGGGGGCCCCGGGGGGAAAAACCAAAAAAAAACCCCCCAAAAAAAAAAAAAAAAGGGGGCCCCCCCCCCAAAAAAGGGGGAAAAAAAACCCCTTTTTTTTTCCCCCCCCAAAAAATTTGGGGTTTAAAAAAATTTTTTTTTAAAAAAAAAAAATTTGAAAAAAACCCCTTTTTTAAATTTTTAAAAACCCCCCCTTTTCCCCCTTTTTTTTTCCAAAAAAACCCCCCCCCCCCCCTTTTTTTTGGGGGGGGCCCCCTCTTTTTTCCCCCCGGGGCCTTTTTAAACCGGGGGAAAAAAAACCCCCCCTTTTTTTTTTTTTAAAAAAAAAAAAAAAAAAAAAAACCCCCCCTTTCCCCGACCCCCTTTTTCCCCTTACCCCCCCCCCCCAAACCCCCTTTTTTAAAACCCCCAAAGGTTTCCCCCCCTTTTTTTTAAAAAAAAGGGGGGAAAACCCCCCCCCCCCGGGGGAAGGGGGGTTTTGGGGGGGGGGGGGCCCCCCCCCTTTTTGGAAAAAAAATTTCCGGGGGGGGCCCCTTTTTTTTGGGTTGGGCGGGGGGGGGGGGGTTTGGGGGTTTTAAACCCAAAGGGGTTTTTTTGGGGGGAAAGGGGTTTGGGGGGTTTTTTTAAAAAAAAGGGGGGCCCTTAAAGGGGGTTTTTTTTTGGGTGGGGGGGTTTGGGGTTTAAAGGGGAAATTTTTTTTTTGGGGGGGGGGGGAAAAAGGGTTTTTTTTAAAGGGGGGGGTTTTTTGGGAAAAAAAACCCAAAATTTTTGGGGGTTTTTTTAAAAAAGGGAAGGGTTGGGGGGGGGTTTTTAAAAAGGGGGAAAAAAATTTTGGGAAAGGGAAAAAAAAAAATAAAGGGGGGGTTTTTTTTTGGGGAAAATGTTAAATTTAAAGGGAAAAAATTTTTGGGAGGCTTTTTAAAGGATGTTTTTGGGGGGAAAAAAAAAAATTTTTTGGGGGGAAAAAAATTTTTTTTTTTTTTTTAAAAAAAAAAGGGGGGGTTTTTTTTATAAAATTTAAAACCCCTTTTTAAAAAATTTTTTCCCCCTTTTTTTTTTAAAAAAAAGGGGGGGGGGGGGAAAAAAAAAAAAAGGGGGGGGCCCTTTAAAATTAAATTTTTTTGGGGGAAAATTTTTTAAAAAAAAAAGGGGGGGAAAAAAAAATTTTTAAAAAAAGGGGGGTTTTGAAAATTTTTTTAAAAATTTTTTTTTTTTTTTAAAAAAAAATTTGGGGGGGAATTAATTTTTTAAAAAATTTTTTTTTTTTAAAAAAATTAATTTTTTTGGGGGGCCCAATGGGGGGGGGGGTTTTTTTAAATTTTTTTGGGGGGGGGGAAAAAAAATGTTTTTTGGGGGGAAAAAATTTTTTTTAAAGGGGGGGGGAAAAAAATTTTTTTTGGGGGGGGTTTTTTTTTTTTCCCCCCTTTTTTTTTTAAGGGGGAAAAAAAAATTTTTTTCCCCCCTTTTTTTTTAAAAAAAATTTTTTTTTTCCCCCCAATGTTTGGGGGGGGGTTTTTTTTAAAAAAAAGGGGGGTTTTTTTTAAAAAATTAAAAAGGGGGTTTTTTTTTTGGGGGGGAAAAAAAAAAAATTTTTTTTTGGGGGGGTTTTTTAAAAAAAATTTTTGGGTTTTGGGGGTTTTTTTTTGGGGGATTTTCCCCCCCTTTTCCCCCCCCCCCCAAAAAACCCAAAAGGTTTCCTTTTTTTAAGGGGTTTTTTCCCCTTTTTTTAAAAAAAAAATTTTTTTAAAAAAAAAGGGGGGGAAAATTTTTAAAAAAACCCCCAAAATTCTTCCCCGGGGGCCCCTTTTCTTTATTTTTTTTCCAAAAAACCCCTTTTTGGGGGTTTTGGGGGTTTTTTGAACTTTCCCCCCCCCCTTTTTTCCCCAAAATTTAAATTTTCCCTCTCTTGGATAAACAGACTTGGCCCCTATCCTGGATTCGTTTTTAACCTTTAAACAGACCAAACATTGTGTCTCCCTCTCAAAATCCCTCCTCACCTCCCCCCCTGTTGTCGGTGTTCCCCAGGGGTTTCAGTTCGGGGAAACCCCTATCTTCTCCATTTTTCCCCTTTCGGCTGGGACGCTCATTAAAATTCCATGGTTTGCTGTTCACTTTAGCCGATGACAGAAGATTCCCTATCTGGCCCCTGCCCCCTCGCCTCCTTATTGCCCAAAAAACCCCCACAATGTTGTCTATTTAGCTTTTTTTTTCTGCTCCCCTTTCTCTTTATGACTTGGAAAAAAACAGAATTCATTTTTTTTCCCACCCCCCGCTTTTCCCCCCTCCACCAGCCCTTTCCTTTCAATGTTTTTGGTACTAATTTTCCCCCGGGTCCCAAAAGCTCTGTCCCTCGGGGTGCCCTCGACCTTCTCCCCTTTCCCCTTCAAGCCAAATACCCAAAACCCCTTGCCTTTTGCTGACTCAAACTAAAAAATATTTTTTGGATCCGTGATTCCTTGCCCCAATAAAAACCACTAAACACTAGTGCACCCCCTTATGTCCCACTCGACTACTGCAACCCCCTACTTTGGCCCCCCCTCGGGCACCACTCATTGTCTAAAATCTGCTCCCCGCAAATCCCCCTGTCTCCCTTTTCCCCCACCCCCTTCCTCCACCCAACCCCTTTACGGGGCTTCCTATTGTCCAGGGGGCTCCGTTCAAAACCCAAATTTTATGAAATCCCAAAAGCCTTCCAAAAACCTTCCCCTCCATACCTTTGGACATGGTCCCCTAGTACATGGTCCCTTGTACTTAACTACACTAAAAACCTTCGATCCTCCCCAAGATCGCCTTCTATACCCCCCTTTTTTATCTTTTCTTCCAAAAAAAACTGCATACAAGGAATTTCCCCCATGTTCCCCCATGCTCGGGAACTCTCTACCCCCACATCGATCTCCCCTTTCCCAGGGAAAAACCTTAAAAATAAACCCCGAAGACCCCCCTCTTCGGGACAACCTTTAAAAACCTGCGGGGTTTTCCCTAAAACTACTGAACCCCGCAGACCGGCTCTCCCTTCTCCTAGTGTACCCTTTCCCCAACCCCCTGTAGACTGTGAGCCCCGCGGCGGGCCCTTTCTCCTTCTGTACTTGTGTGTGCCTTGTTTTGCTCATGTTTATTGAAATTGGGTCTTTTTCCCCCTTTCACATGGATAAATGGCGCTAAAAAAAAGGGAATTTTACTTTGGTACACGTAAATCAAGGGGACTGTTGGACCTAGATATTGAAGGTCCTTCAGAGCAGGAGATGCTCTTTTGCAGAGTTTTTCTTTAGTCCAAAATAGGGGAATTTTTGGTTACAAACCCCCTTTTTTTTTTTTTTTTTTTTTTTTTTTTTTTTTTTTTTTATATTTTCTTAATTTACTCACGGGTGAGTTGGTACTGCTTTTTTAGAAAAACATTGTTTGGGAAAGGTCCTTTGGTTTGGAATTTCCCCAATAGGCAATTCCAAAGCCTTTTTTTCCCATGGCGGGGGTTTTTGTACAAGTTTTAGCTAATTGTTTGGCCGGGGGCACCCCCCCCCTTTTACCCAAAAATTTTTCCCCCAAGTGGTCTTCTATCTGCCAAGGGTTCTGCCCTTGAAAAAAGCCCCAAACCAAACATCTCTGCTTGTGACAGAAAAATTCTCCAGCGAAAAAAGGGAAATTGGCAGTCTAAAAATTGGGGACTTCCCCAAAAAAAACATCCCTCCCAATGATTTTTGGGCCCGGTGCCCCCAAATGCATTATAGTTTTGACAAAAAATTTTAAATATTGGGGGGGTTAGCCAACATTAGTATAGTGTGCATGGGGGGGGGGGCCCTTTAAATGATTTATGCCCCCTTAGTGTAAAAAAAAATTAAAATTTTAAATTTAAGGCCTTAAGCCCCAATTAGTCTATTGTTCAAACCCGTGGTGGCGATGGGTTCAGTATCATTTTAACATTTTAAACAGTGGCAACCGGGACTTTGCCTGTGGGTTTTTACTAAGCAAAAATCCTGCCGCAGGTTCGTTTTAAGGATCCGCTTTTCTGATTTGCAACTGCTTTCCTTTTTGTTCTCCAGAGATAAGCTTCCGCCAACAGAGTTTGGCAGTGCCTCTCATGGAGAACATGCGCAATCGCCACTTTTCCCTTAAATTGGGGAAGGAATTTGAGAGCACTTCGTCAAACTAAACATCTGACTGCTATGTTTTGTGGGAAAAGGGGGGGGCTTTTTAAAAAGGGTTTAAAAAACTTTTTGGTTAAATTTTCTTCACTTATCTTTGGTTTGTCCTTCCCTTACATTTAGCATTTTACCTTAAAAAGTTGGGTGTGTTTTTTTTATAGAAATGAAATGATGGGGTTTCATTTTGGGCCCCTTTTTGAGAGAACGACGCATCACTATGGTCCCATGCGGGCCCGGGTCCAGGTTTTTTTTTGGGGCCCCCGGGGAAAAGGGGTCTCAGGGGGGCCCCCTTTTAAACAGATACGATTCATGATGCAAAATATACTGCAAAAAAAATTTTGGGTATAGGGACAAAAGCCAAATTCTTCCCTTCTTAATTTACAGAGTGATATCTATTGTAAATTCTACAATAGCTCGAAACCCCCCAATCCTACAGCGACAGTACAGACGGGCAGTACAGTCCCCCTTTCAATTTATGGGCACCAACCCTTTGTCCTCCCTTTCGGGTTTTTTGGGCCAAAAAAAAAATGCCCCCATAAAGAATTTTTGGACCCCCATATAATGCTCCATACAAAATATGGGGCTCCCCCTCTGCCAAATGTGCTGCATTCTGCAATGTTACGGCTCAGGAAAAAGGGGGCTGTGGAAAGATCCCCATTTCATAATCATCATTGCCTCCCCCCAAAACATTATCATTGGGCCCTTCCCCTCATAATCATCATCTTTATTGGGCCCCCCCATCATAATCATCATCATCCCTTGCCTCCCCCTCATAATCTCATTATCTTTGCCCCCCCAAACAATCATCAACATCATTGCCCCCCCATCAAAATCATATCTTTTGCCTCCCCCTCATAATCTATCATTCT
>JARQOD010000002.1:336167451-336181783 GCA_033576555.1 Oophaga sylvatica | reverse complement strand
GAGCTCCATATTTTGTATGGAGCATTATATGGGGTCCAATATTCTTTATGGAGCATTATATTTGGCCCATAATACTGTATGGAGGACTATGTGGTGCCCATAATATTGTATGGAAGACTGTACTGTCCAGTCTGTACTGTGCGCGTGAGGATTCGGCGGTTTCTGAGCTATTGTAGAATTTACAATAGATATCACTCTTGTGATGTAAGAAGGGAAGTATTTGGCATTGTACTATACCCATATTTTTCTGCAGTATATGTGCATCATGAATCGTAGTCTGTGTTAAAGGGGCCCGCTGAGACTCTTTCGCCCGGGGCCCATAAAAACCTGGAGCCGGCCCTGCATGGGACCATAGTGATGTTCTGTGCGTTCTCTCAATAACGGGACGCAAATGTAACCATCATTTCAGTTTCTATGAAAAAACACAGCAACATTTTAAGGTTAAATGCTAAATGTGAAGGAAGGACAAACCAAAGATAAGTGAAGCAAATTAGTCACAAGTGTATTTAACCTTTTAAAAAGCCCCCCCCATTTCACAAAACATAGCAGTCATGATGATTAGTTTGACGAAGTGCTCTCTATTCCTCCACATTAAGGAAAGTGGCGATTGCTCATGTTCTCCATGTGAGAGCAGCTGCCAAACTCTGTTGGCGGAAGCTTATCTCTGGAGAACAAAAAGGAAAGTCAGTTGCAAATCAGACATGCTGGATCCTTAAAACGAACCTGTCGGCAGGATTTTGCTTAGTAAACTACAGGCATAGTCAGGTTGCCACTGTTAAACTGATTAAAATGATACTGAACCCATCGCCACCAGCGGGTTTGAACAATAGACTAATGTGTCTTAAGGCCTTAAGTGAAAATTTTAATTTTGTTACACTATGTGGCATAGTCATAAGGCCCCCCCCCCATGCACACTAGACTAATGTTGGCTGAACCCGCCAATATTAAATTATTTGTCAGAAACTATAATGCATTTGGGGGCACCGGCCAACAGATCATTGCAGGAGATGTTGATTGGGCATGTCCAATTTCAGACTGCCAATTGCTTTGTTCTGCTGGAGATTTATCTGTCACAAGCAGAGATGTTGGTCGGCGGCTTTCTCAGAGGACAGAAGCCCTTGGCAGATAGAGAGATCCACTGTATGGGAGAAATGTCTGATATGGCTGCTGGCCAAACAATTAGCATAAGCATTGTACAAACAACAGCCATGTAATATGGCTTTGGAATGTGCCTATTGAGAGTTCCACCAATGGACCTCCCATCAATGTTTTGCTAAATAGCAGTACCAGCTCACAGTGAGTAAATTAAGAAATATATATTAAAAAAAAAAAAAAAAAAAAAAAAAAGGGATTTGTAACCAAAGTTCCCCTATTCAGGAACTAACAGAAAGCATCTGCAATGAGCATCTCCTGCTCTGAAGGACCTGCAATATCTAGGCTCAGACAGTCCATTGATGTTACTGTGTACCATGTAAATATACATTTTTATAGCGCCATTTATTCCATGTGAAAGGGGCAAATATAGACAAGTACAATAAACATGAGCAAAACAAGGCACACACAAGTACAGAAGGAGAGAGGACCCTGGCCGCGAGGGCTCACAGTCTACAGGGGATTGGTGAGGATACACTAGGAGAAGGTAGAGCCGGTCGTGCGGCGGTTCAGTAGATTGAGGATCACTGCAGGTTGTAGGCTTGTCAGAAGAGGTGGGTCTTCGGGTTCTTTTTGAAGGTTTCCGTGGTAGGAGAGAGTCTGATGTGCTGGGGTAGAGAGTTCCAGAGCATGGGGGAAGCATGGAGAAGTCTTGTATGCAGTTGTGGGAAGAAGAGATAAGAAGGGAGTATAGAAGGCGATCTTGAGAGGATCGAAGGTTGAGTGTAGTTAAGTACTAGGAGACCATGTACTAGGAGACCATGTCACAGAGGTATGGAGGAGACAGGTTGTGGATGGCTTTGTATGTCATAGTTAGGGTTTTGAACTGGAGCCTCTGGACAATAGGAAGCCAGTGAAGGGCTTGGCATGGAGGAGTGGCTGTGGAGTAACGGGGAGACAGGTGGATTAGTCGGGCAGCAGAGTGTAGACAGATTGGAGTGGTGCCAGAGGGGAGGCCAGAGAGTAGGAGGTTGCAGTAGTCGAGGTGGGACATAAGGGCGTGCACTAGTGTTTTGTGGTTTCATGGTCAAGGAATGCACGGATCCGAGAAATATTTTTGAGTTTGAGTCAGCAGGAGGAGGCAAGGGCTTGGATATGTGGCTTGAAGGAGAGGGCAGAGTCGAGGATCACCCCGAGGCACAGAGCATGTGGGACTGGGGAAAGTGAGTAGCCAATGACATTGATGGAAAGGACTGGTGGAGGGGGAAGAGCGAGGTGGGGAAAAGATGATGAATTCTGTTTTTGTCCATGTTCAGTATGAGAAAGCGAGCAGAAAAGAAAGCTGAAATAGACAGACATTGTGGGATTTTGGTCAGTAAGGAGGCGAGGTCAGGTCCAGATAGGTAGATCTGCGTGTCATCGGCGTAAAGATGATACTGCAAACCATGGGATTCTATGAGCTGTCTAGTCCGAAGGTGTAGATGGAGAAGAGTAGGGGTCCCTGAACTGAGCCATGGGGAACACCGACAGACAGGGGGCGAGGTGAGGAGGTAGTGTTGGAGAGGGAGACACTGAATGTTCGGTCTGTTAGATAAGACGAGATCCAGGATAGGGCCAAGTCTGTGATGCCAAGAGATGAGAGAATCTGTAGCAGGAGGGAATGGTCCAGAGTGTTGAAGGCAGAAGACAGGTCCAGGAGATGGACGACAGAGTAGTGTCGCTTGTTCTTGGCAGTTAGTAGGTCATTGGTGACTTTAGTTAGGGCAGTTTCAGTTGAGTGATGCACTCGGAAGCCAGATTGTAACCGGTCAAAGAGGGAGCAGGAGGAGAGGTGTGAGGACAGTTCAAGATGGACATGCTGTTCCAGGAGTTTTGAGGCATAATGGAGAAGAGATATCGGGTGATAGCTAGACACAGAGGAGGGCTTTTTGAGGATGGGTGTGATTGAGGCATGTTTGAAGGATGAGGGGAACACATCATTTGTAAGCGAGAGGTTGAAGAGGTGTTAGGGTTGGGATGAAGACTGGCGAGGTTAGGCTAGGTTCACATTTGTTATAGTATATGTCAGCAGCGTATCATCTGCATACGCAAACGCATGCAAAAGCATGTTTACGCAGTGTTTATCAACATAATCTTACACATGACGCCAAAAAAACCCGCTGCGTTTGTATGTGTTTGCGTTGTTTATGCGCATGCGTTCGATATTTCCAGGTGCTGTAATCAGTTCCTGGACATGTGCAGTCTGAAGTCCGCATGCGCATCGAACGCATCCATAAGCATGTCCTTGCGTATCAATGCGTTCCCTTAGACAATAATGCGTGTTTTTTTATGCACTCATACGCATGACAGCATATTTGACGCTTCAAAAAATGCAACATGTTGCGTTCGCCTGACCCCGCCGCACACCGAGAAACGACGCGCGAGTACGCAGACGCATGCGAACGGATGCAGACGCATGTTCCTGCGCACACAATGTTAAAGATAGGTACACAAGACGCATGCGGATCAAACGCTGCGCGTACAGATGCAAATGTGAAACCAGCCTTAGGGATGAGGTGGGACAGGAGCGAGTCAAGCGTGCAAGTGGAGAGATGTGATCTTGACAGGAGGGTGGAGAGCTGATCTTCTGTCATGGTGTAGAAGCTGGTTTTGGAGGAACAGGGCTAAGCAGCTTAAAGGGGCATTGTGGGCTGTGGGCCAAAGCTTTCTCTGGTCATATCGATCTCCTGCTTAAAGAAAGATGCAAAGTCTTCCGCATTAATGAGAAGAGAGGGAGGAGGTGCTGGGGGACGGAATAGAGAATTGAAAGTGTTGAAAAGCTGTTTAGGGTTGTAATGCTTCATTTTGACTGTGGTGGTGTTGTACAGAATTTTAACACTTGCAAATAGGTTCCACTACATATTATAGCTAATGACGGAGTCCCAACAGCTGGACAACTTGCTGAAGGTCTAAAATACCGGGACTTAAGGGTATGCCACACTAAACAACATCGCTAACGGGATCGCTAAAAAACGTCACTATTTAGCGATCCCGTTAGCGATGTTGTTGTGTGCGGCATGCAGCAACGACGTGGCCCCTGCTGTGATCTCGTCCGTAATCCTGATCGTTCCGGACCCTATTCTGATCAGAAGGTATACTTTATAACTGGAGTCACACCGCCTCAATAATTACTTTCAGGCAGTACACTCTAATATATCCAACACCAGAAGCGCTGTTTCCCCACAGCATCTGGTAAGCATACCGATTACTCACAGGGATCAGCGCACATGCGTGACACACTTCTTTTCAATATATATACCTATCCCCATAGGTTATCTATCATGGATTGAATTCAACATTGGGGTATGCTTTTTACTTTAGCTTTATGCATAAGATATATTATACTCACCTGATACCCATTCATGTTCATATTTCTCAGGCGTACTCTATATAATACTAGTTCTACTGGGAATTTGATTTTTTTGACCATCCACCATAAGGGTATGTTTCTCTTTCTCACCTATGAGTCTATTGGATTGTGCCATAAAATTTATTCCATGTCCACTTATGCTATGTAAACTTATACCAAATCTCATCAATATTCTGATTGTATATACTTTATTTCGTTTTCAAGCATTTATTTGTTTTGAACCTGTTAAAAATATTTGTACATATACTTTTAGGTCTGTTACCTAAAACATACTTAATGGCAACTGATGAAGGCTACATTACAGCCGAAACGTTTTGCCTGGATCATCATTAAAATTTCCTTTGTTTGAACACACAAGTTGAGTGCCTTGTTTTACTATATTACTTACCTGGTTTGGGAACCTAACTCGGCACCACTATATCCAGTAGTGCACACGTCCCAAAATACCTATTCTGATCGTCGGCGTCCCGCTGGGTAAGTATATATCGCTGAGTGTGGCACCTTTTTTAGCGATTTAGCGGTACTTTTGTACCGCTAAAGTCGTTAAGGAGATCGCTAACCGCGATAGCGTCCTTAACAACCATCGCTAAATGTGGCCGACACTAGCGATATTGTAAACGATCCCGCTAGCGATCTCATTAGTATGCGACGCTAACGAGATCGTTAGCGGGATCGTGTAGTGTGGCAGTACCTTTACAGCAATCTTTAGAGCATTATTCTGGAATCCCCATCTTAAATGAAGCTTCCGTCAAGTTGGGACTTGGCATTCAGGATTGATTGTCACCTAATAAACTGGGACACCCCACGATTAGCAAGTTATCCCTTATCCTGTTGAAAAGTGATAACTTGTAATTAAAAAAAACACAAACAATGGGCTTGAAACGTGGTTGATGGACCCCTATTGATGCGCTGCCCTATTCATGCACTCAAAATCTTTGCCAAAAATGTACAAGTTTATGAGTGACTGTAGCCTTTGGTATTAAAAGAAAATAAAATAAAAAAAAAGGAAAAGCCGGATTACTTACCAGAAATGTTCTTTTATTGGGTCTACGAGAGCACCCATATGAGAGAGGGATCCGCCCATAGGAACAGGAAACCTACAGAAATAAAAGGGGCGGTCCGCATCCCCTCCTCAGTTGGATTCAGAGTACCAGAGGAACCGCCCAAGTATTAGGCCAAAATAAAACAATCTTTTACATCCAGCAAAATATATTCTACTATATACGTATATAGAAATATATATAGATAACCACCATTAAGTGCTCTACTTATATTTAACTTAGGGAGGGTAGTGAGTGGGTGCGGTCGTGGACTCAATAAAAGAGCATTACCGGTAAGTAATCTGGCTTTTTACTCTTCGCCACGACACGACCCACATGAGAGATTTTTAGAGAACCATCACTTGGGAGAGACCACCGTGCTGAAAACAGCTCTCCCAAAGGCTAGTTCAGAAGATAAAAGATCAAGCCTGTAGAGTTTGTAAAAGGTGGACGATGCCGACCACGTTGCGGCCTTACATATAAGTTCAATTGGGACGTCTGCTCTCTTAGCCCAAGAGGATGCCATAGCTCGTGCTGAATGCGCCCTTGTACCCTCCGGGGAATTTTCGCCCTTCGCGGAGTATGCCAGGTAGATCGCATCTCCCTGATCCAGTGAGAAAAAGTGCCCCTCGTGACTCCATACCCCTTCCTGTGGCCCTGGAAGGATACAGGACGGCCCTCCTCACATTTAGGGTGTGAAACTTTTCTTCCTCTGGAGTGGAAGGATCACTAAAGAAGGAGGGAAGAAAGATCTCTTGTGACCTGTGAAACTTTGTGCCACCTTAGGAAGATATGATGGATCTGGCTTCAGCACTATTTTGTCCTGCGATACTAATAGAAAGGGTGGAAAGAGCCTGAATGTCGCTAACTCTTCTAGCGGATGTCAATGCTACCAACAGGGCTGTCTTTAGCGATATGTATTTTAGGGGAACAGACACTAAAGGCTCAAATGGGGGACCCGTCAGGGCATCCAAAACCAGATTTAGATCCCAGGAAGGTACACGAGAAATGTGAACCAGGTCACTACATTCACATGCTGCTATTAACTGGGAGACCCATCTATCTCCTGCCACATTCTGACCATAAAGGGCCCCTAAGGCAGACACCTGGACCTTTAGCGTACTAACGGACAGATCCAACTCTCTACCCCTCTGTAGAAATTACAAAATAGCTGTGATTGAAACCTCCTTAGAGAAGGTATCTGTTTGGGATTCTAGGAATTTCCTCCACAGTTTACTATAAATTTTTGTTGTAGATTCTTTTCTACTTTGCAGGAGCGTGTTAACTAGTCAATACAAAAATCCCCTTAATCTTAATAACTGCCTCTCAAGTTCCATGCCGTCAAGTGGAGACCCTGCTCTTGAGGAAGAAGGCATCTGGGACATGATGGTAGGACCCATGGGTCGGTTATGGACATGGCCTGCAGCCAGGAGAACCAAGGTCTCCTAGGCCAGAATGGTGCAGTGAGGATTATTCTCGCTCTCTCCTCCCTGATTTTCCTGATGACCAGTGTGTTGTGAACACTTTTGATCTGGCTTCTGAGTTTGGGCTCCCTCTGGTGGTGGCTGCTTGTAATGGAGCTGGTCTAGCTGACAGAAGTCAATCACCTGAAGAGGATGATTGGAGTAGAGTACCTCTGTGATGCACTGATGCACTTGCTGGGTTGCCTGTTGTGGAACCTAGAATCCCCATGCCAGATTTGTTCTTGGGGTATCGGTCTAAGTTTCTGAATTTTAAAAATAACTGCAAGTTGTTTTTTGCCTTAAAGCCTAAATCCTCAGGGAACGCAGCACAGCAGGTTCAAATTGTCATCTCTCTGCTGAGCGGCGACCCTCAGGATTGGGCTTTTTCCCTGACACCTGGGGATCCTGTTTTGAATGATATTGATGTATTTTTTCAGGCTCTGGGGTTATTGTACGATGAACCTAATGTCACTGACCAAGCTGAAAAGACCTTGTTGGCATTAAATCAGGGTCGTGAAGACGCTGAGCTTCACGGTCAGAAATTCCGAAAGTGGGCAGTCCTGACCAAATGGAATGATGATGCTTTGGCAGCCCTTTTTCGGAAGGGTCTGTCAGAGAATGTAAAAGGACGTTATGGTGGGATTCCCTGTTCCCTCTGGTCTCAATGATTCTATGTCTTTGGCTATTCAAATTGACAGACGTTTGCGTGAGCGCAGAGGTATGCGTGAGATAGTGTTGCCTTGTGAGCCAGCTCCTGAGCCCATGCAGTGTGATGGAGTGACTTCTGGGGCTCAGCGTCATGAGTTTCGAAAGCGCAATGGGTTATGTTTCTACTGTGGTGACGCTTCTCATGCTATTTCCATTTGCCCTAAGCGGGGAAGACGTTTTGCGCGCTCAGTTGTCTTGGGTAGTGTTCAGACTAAATTTCTGTTAACTGTTACCCTGATTTGCTCCCTGCCCACATTTTCGGCTCAGGCTTTTGTTGATTCAGGAGCAGCTATTAACCTGATGGATTTTTACTTTGCCAAACGTTGTGGGTTTCCCATGATACCCCTGCGGAAGCCTATTCCTTTGCTGGGCATTGATTCTGCTCCTTTGGCGGAGAATAAACCCCAGTTTTCTACTCAGGTGATAATGAGGGTTGAACCAGATCATCAGGAGAGTTGCAAATTTCTGGTGTTGCATAATCTGCATGACATTATTGTACTGGGTTTCCCTAGGTTACAGACTCATAATCCTGTTTTGGATTGGAAATCTGTGTCTGTGACCAGTTGGGGCTGCCAATGTGTTAATACTGACACTCCTGTTTTTTCTTCCTCTCCCCAGTCTCAGGATGTCCCTGACTTTTTGACTGATTTTTCTGATGTGTTTAGTGAGAGTAAGTCTGCATCCTTACCTCCTCACAGGAGCTATGATTGCGCTATTGAGTTAGTGCCTGGTGGTAAATTTCCTAAAGGTCACCTTTTTAATGTATCTGTACCTGAACACGATGCTATGCGATCTTATATCAAGGAGTCTTTGGAGAAGGGATTTTCTTTGCTGGTTTGCTGCATAGCAGTTATCTTCAGCCTGGTCCCCTTTTGGGGCCTGGAGCTGCATTTGTGCTCAGTTTGTGTTTGCACTTTTGCTTTATTCCTGTGTCACTTTTTATTTGCTGAATTGCTGTGTGTTACACCAGAGATCTGATTTAGGTGGCAGAGATCGCGTGATCTCAGGTTTTTTGTTAATCAGAAGTGTTGGTATGTTTGTCAGGGTTTTTTGGGTTGCAGTCAGAATTCTTTCCTATACTTTTCTATCTAGACAGTATTGGGCCCCAGCGTTTGCTCATTCTATTTTCTATGTTCGTATTTTCTTCTTGTCTAACCGCCATTACATGTTTGGGGGCTTCCTATTTCTTTGGGGTTCTGCTACGGGGCAGTTAGCTTTCATCTTTCTGTCTTATGGTGTAGCTATCTCTCCGGCTGTGACGAGGCTCTAGGATCACCGTAGGTACGCTCCACGGCTACTTCTAGTGTTGCGGTTAATTTAGGGTTCTGCAACCCAGTAGTTTCCAGCCTCTCTGGTGTATTGCTACTTCGGCTATTTTTGCCATTTCTCCTCAGCTACCGAAACGAACACCCCTCTATGTCAGATGAAAGGGAAGACAAAGACATCTGTGAGGAGTCAGAAGCCCTCTCTTGGTCACTGTCAGACTCCGAACTGGAGATAGGGGACACTTTTTTCCTTTTACTTGTGTGGCCTTTAGGTATGCTGGCCTGACCTAAGACCTGAAGCTCCTCTCTTATCATCGTACGGCTATCAGATGATGCCACCGCAGCCCCCCCTTAAGGGTCTCATCAATATAACCCTGACACAGTCTCTTGAGGCAGGAGTCAGGAAGGGGTTGTTTGCATAATGTACACTCCTTGTGCTTAGACTTTTGTTTTTCCTTGGTCTGAAAGAGGGAGGTATACAGAAAGAAGGGGAGTCAGCTTAATGGGTAGAGCCCCATACACTCACCCATTGAAGCTTGTACGGTATCGGATCTGTAGTCCGGGTCCTGGGTGGGTTCGATGTTTCACATCTGCGACTCCTGCCCATGGAACCTCCTTCTCTGGAGCGCCCATGCCTTTGCCCACGCCATGCGACTGCAATTCCACCGCTGGTGGGTGCACTTCATGTCCACTTGGGGATGACATACTTAGCACACCGGCGTGCTGACACTGCCGACCTATATAGTTACCTCCCAGGAAGTTTGTTCTTGCCTCTTTTTTTCCCCCCATTTTCCCTTTTTTTTTTTTTTGTGCATGCACAGTGTGCTCCCGGCTTGCGCTGACTGCATTTCCTCCTTCGGCCTCCCTGGAAGTCATCCCAGCTACTTCCAGGGCAGGAGAACTCTCTAGTCCACTGAGCATGCGCGGGCCGGCTTTTACCTATCCTCGGCACCGCACGCAGATCCCAGACTTACGGAGGAGTCGGGCGGCCGGTGCATGAACCCCCGCTGCTCCCCGAAGGGTGGCTCCCGCACACCGCGCTGCTGCGTGAGCCAGGGTGGCCTCACCCGGGCCCTGGCCTCACGCAATCCCGGAGCAGCCAACTGCCGCGCGATCCTTGTGAGACCGGGTGGCCCTCCCCGGACCTCACAGATGAGACTGAGAGGAGGGAGGCTGATGGACAGACCTCCCCGATGTGCTTCTGGAACTGCAGCCCCTGTCGTTCGATGGACACCGCTCAGGCGGCATGCATTGGCCCAGGTATGTCTTTTCCATAGGTCTTGTCCTTTCGGTTCCCATAGGAACAGGAAACCAGCTGAGGAGGAGAGGCAGACCGCCTCTTATTTCTGTAGGTTTCCTGTTCCTATGGGCAGATCCCTCTGTCATGTGGGTGCTATCCTGGAAGAGTAAAAAAAAAATACATCATTTCAATTTTATCTGGGTCAGTCTGTTTCGAAGCATTTTCTCTATTTGTAGGCATTTCTCATGTACACCCACACACAGGCATTATCCTAATAGAAGCTGGGTTTGTACTATTTTTTTCTGCCAGCATATACATTAAATTTGCATCATAGACCTTTTGCAGAACCAACAGACAACTGTAAAATGTAACCATTGTCTATTTAGGCAGTTTCATAATCTGGGGGTGGAAAGTGGAGGAGGGGGGTTTCACAGTCAATCTAAAACAAGGACACACTTTGTGACTCCAACAAACTGCAGTAATAGCACAGAGGCCTTAGAATGCTAACATTATAAGTCAGGAGCAGGCCTTGTTCAAATACAGACACAGAAATGCGATACATATTGTCAGGGATAAATAGCACCAAAGAGGAGATGGTGAAAACAACTTTTCGATACAGCCATTTCATTATTTTTAGGCATTTAATAAGAAAACTCAATATTTACCATTAGACAATATTACACTGCTAGCAGGGTCGGCTCCAGGTTTTCATGGGCCCCGGGCGAAAGAGTCTCAATGGGCCCCTTTAACACATACCACAATTCATGATGCATAGATACGGCAGAGAAATATACAGGTCATGGCCAAAAGTTTTGAGAATGACACAAATATTAATTTTTACAAAGTCTACTGCTTCATTTTTTCTAATGGCAATTTGCATATACTCCAGAATGTTATAAAGAGTGATCAGCTTAACAGCAATTACTTGCAAAGTCAATATTTGGCTAGAAAATGAACTTTATCCCCCAAAACACATTTCAACATCATTGCAGCCCTGCCTTAAAAGGACCAGCTAACCTCTTTTCAGTGATTGCTCCATTAACACAGGTGTGGGTGTTGATGAGGATATGGCTGGAGATCAATCTGTCATGATTAAGTAAGAATGACACCACTGGACACTTTAAAAGGAGGCTGGTGCTTGGCATCATTGTTTCTCTTCTGTTAACCATGGTTATCTCTAAAGAAACACGTGCAGTCATCATTGCAATGCACAAAAATGGCCTAACAGGGAAGAGTATCGCAGCTAGAAAGATTGCACCTCAGTCAACAATCTATCGCATCATCAAGAACTTCAAGGAGAGAGGTTCCATTGTTGCCATAAAGGCTTCAGGGTGCCCAAGAAAGACCAGCAAACGCCAGGACCATCTCTTAAAAGTGTTTCAGCTGCGGGATCGGGCTACCAGCAGTGCAGAGCTTGCTCAGGAATGGCAGCAGGCAGTTGTGAGTGCATCTGCACGCACTGTGAGGCGGAGACTCTTGGAGCAAGGCCTGGTCTCAAGGAGGGCAGCAAAGAAGCCACTTCTCTCCAGAAAAAACATCATGGACAGACTGATATTCTGCAAAAGGTACAGGCAGTGGACTGCTGAGGACTGGGGTAAAGTTATTTTCTCTGATGAATCCCCTTTTCGATTGTTTGGGATATCAGGAAAACGCCTCATTCGGAGAAGACAAGGTGAGCGCTACCACCAGTCTTGTCTCATGCCAACTGTTAAGCATCCTGAAACCATTCATGTGTGGGGTTGCTTCTCAGCCAAGGGAATCGGCTCTCTCACAGTCTTGCCTAAAAACACAGCCATGAATAAAGAATGGTACCAGAATGTCCTCCAAGAGCAACTTCTCCCAACCCTCCAAGAGCAGTTTGGCGATCAACAATGCCTTTTCCAGCATGATGGAGCACCTTGCCATAAAGCAAAGGTGATAACTAAATGGCTCAGGGAACAAAACAGAGATTTTGGGTCCATGGCCTGGAAACTCCCCAGATCTTAATCCCATTGAGAACTTGTGGTCAATCATCAAGAGACGGGTGGACAAACAAAAACCTAAAAATTCTGACAAAATGAAAGCATTGATTGTGCAAAAATGGACTGCCATCAGTCAGGATTTGGTCCAGAAGTTGATTGAGAGCATGCCAGGGAGAATTGCAGAGGTCCTGAAGAAGAAGGGTCAACACTGCAAATATTGACTTGCTGCATTAACTCATTATAACTGTCAATATAAGCTTTTGTTACTCATATGTTTGCAATTATTATATTTCTGTCTGTGATAAAAACATCTGTGAAACACACATAAAAACCAGAGGGCAGCAGATCATGTGAAAATATAATATTTGTGTCATTCTCAAAACTTTTGGCCATGACTGTAGGTATAGTACAATGCCAAACATTTCACTTACTTCTTACATTACATGAGTGATATCTATTGAAAATTCTACAATAGCTCAAAAAACAAATAGTATAGTCATCCACACAGTATTATGGGCACCCCATAGTGCTCCATGCAGAATAATGAGCCCCATATATTGCTCCATACAGTATAATAAGCTCCATATATTGCTTCATACAGTATTATGGGCACCACTTAGTGTTCCATACGGAATAATGAGCCCTATATATTGCTCCATACAGTATTATGGTCACCACAGAGCTTCATACAGAATAATGAGCCGCATATAATGCTCCATATATAATGGGCCCCATATAATGCTACATATATAATGGACCCTATAAGATGCTCCATATATAATAGGCCCCAAATGATGCTCCATTTATAATGGGCCCCAAATGATGTTCCATATATAATGGGCCCCATATGATGCTCCAGTATATGATGGGCCCCATATATGATGCTCCAATGTATGATAGGCCCCATGTAATGCTCCATATATGATGCTCCAGTGTATGATGGGCCCCATATATGATACTCCAGTGTATGATGGGCCCCATATAATGGTCTCCATATATTGCACCAAACATAAAAAAAAAAAAATGAAATACTCACCTCTCCTCACTGGCCGCTGCTCTGCTCGAGGCACCGGCCCCTGGTACTGGCACACGGCCCCCATAGCATGCCGGTGTCCCAGACTGAGTGGGCCCCCCCACCTGCTCAGGGCCCCGGCACTTGCCCGGGTGCCAACGCCGGCCCTGACTGCTAGTATTATAGAGATTGAGCTTATAATCACAAGTACACACACCATTTAGCAGGGGCTGCCCACATATGTTGGGCCTAAGAGAAATGAAAATGCTTCTTCACAAAATCTCAATACATTTTTTTTCTTTCCAATAAAACAATGACAAGAAAGGCCAGAAAGACTAGTTTTAACATGGCAGCCAGGTATTGACCATCTTAAAGTGAACCTGTCAGCAGAGTTGTGCACGGTAACCTATACACAGTGTCAGCTCGGCGCTGTTATACTGATTAAAGTGATACCTTGGTTGATGAAATCCGTCTTGTGGTTGATTAAGTGGAGGGCTTTATGTGGTTCTCTGCTTACATATTCATTCTTATGGTCTTATGACAGGTCACTGATCCGTCAGTGACCAGCCCCCAATTTTACATACGGATTACAAGGGAAGGGGGGGGGGGGGGGGGGGAAGAAAAAAAAAAAAAAATCACATTCAGTAGGCAGGTGCAGGATGCATGATCACATCTATAATATGTATTAAATTATTTTATTTAGTCATACATTTATTCTGGAAGAAAAAAAAAAATTGTTCTTAAAAGCAAACCTGTCATCTCATCACTTTTGGCCGCTATAAGCTGCGGCCCGGCCACTGCCTCTCGGGCCTTATCTACAGCACAGCATTCTGTAGATAAGCCCCAGATCCAACCTGCAAGATAAGAAAAATAACTTTCTTTATATTTACCCGGGGCGGTCTTGTCTGATGGGTGTCGCAGGTCCAGGTACGGCACCTCCCATCTTCTTGCGACGCCGCCCTCCTGCTTGCTTCATGGCTCCCCGGCATCACGCTCCTGCACAGGCGTACTTCTCTGTTGAGGGCAGAGGAAAGTACTGCAGTGTGCCGGCGCCAGGAAAGCTCAGAGGCCCAGCGCCTGCGCACTGCAGGAATTTGCTCTAACAGGGCAGAGAAGTACGCCTGCGCAGGAGCGCGAGGACA
>JARQOD010000002.1:336150931-336167351 GCA_033576555.1 Oophaga sylvatica | reverse complement strand
TTTTTTTTCTGCTTTGGGGTTATTGTATGACGATCCGGATTGTGTTTCATCAGCTGAGACAGAATTGAGACGTTTGAGACAGGGATCGGGTAATGTGGAAAAATATTGTACTCACTTCCGAAGGTGGTCCACGCAGGTGGGCTGGAACGATTCAGCTTTGAAAAAAGAATTATTCTTACCGTTAATTCGGTTTCTAGTAGCATTCCACGACAGCATAGGAGGAGGTTGTCTCCTTTCCCTATTGGGGGACAGGAACACAGAGGTTAAAAACCCCTCCCACCTCCCATTCGTCAGTGTTTTACCACCACATTTAGGAACGGTTACCTTTAGTACTCTTAGAACTTAATCCAAGAATTTTCGGGAGGGAATTGGCGCTGTCGTGGAATGCTACTAGAAACCGAATTAACGGTAAGAATAATTCTTTTTTTCTCCAGTAGCCTTCCACGACAGCATAGGAGGTATACCAACCAATTCAATTTTAAGGGGGGTTATGGCCTGGAGGACTTTCCGGCCAAAGACTAAATCTCGATTAGACCAGAAGTCCAATCTGTAGTGTTTCGTGAAGGTATGCAGGGAAGACCAAGTTGCAGCCCTGCAAATCTGCTCGGACGAAGCTCCACTCTTTCACCCCAGGAAGCTGCCATGGAACCGGGTTGAGTGGGCCTTTAGGGCCGCTGGCGGATCTAAATTCTGGACTAGGTATGCCTCTGTTATGGCTTTCCTTATCCAGGCGGCAATCGTGTTCTTCGCCACTTTTTTACCTCTATTTTTACCGTATAAGTGTACAAAGAGGTTCTGGTCAACTCTAAAAGAAGATGCGAATTCTAAGTAATGAAGAACGATTCTTCTGACATCCAGCGTGTGGAACTCTTGTTCTTTAGGGTTCGCTGGGTTCTGACAGAACGAAGGCAAAATTATGTCTTGCGAGCGATGAAAATCTGATACCACTTTGGGTAGAAATGATGGATCAGGGTGAAATATAATAGAGTCTTCTTTTATGGATAGATAGGGTTCTCTAATTGAGAGAGCCTGTAACTCCCTACCCTTCTGGCTGTAGAAATGGCTATTAGAAAGGCAGTTTTACATGAAAGTAGGTAGGGGGAACATGAGGTTAGAGGTTCAAAGGGAGGTCCTGTGAGTCCTTTGAGCACTATGTTTAGGTCCCAAGGTGGAACAATGGACTGTTTCTTAGGGTGCAGTCTGAGAGCCGAGATCATGAATCTTTTAATCCATTTATGGCATGCTAAGTCCTGGTCGAATACCGAACTTAGCGCGGACACCTGGACTTTCAACGTGTTTGGTTTGAGACCTAGGTCTAAGCCTTTTTGTAAAAAATCCTAAATCTTAGAAATGTTGGGACGAAGTGGGTCTGGCGTAGCAGGATGATACCAGGAGGAAAACTTTTTCCATATTTTACTGTAAATAGCATTAGTTACTGGTTTCCTGGATTTTTGTAAAGTAACTATTACTTGATCCGAAAGACCCTTTGTTCTGAGGACCTGGGCTTCAACAACCAAGCTGCTAGATTGAGCCTTCGAGGATCTGGATGATGAAGATGACCCTGTTGGAGGAGATCGTTTTCCAGTTGAAGAAAAATTGGTCCTTCCACCCGAAGTTGTAGTAGAAGGTGGAACCAACTTCTTTTTGGCCACATCGGAGCCACTAAAATGGCCGGAACTTGATCGTCCAGAATTTTCCGCAGAGTTCTTGCTAGTAGAGGAAACACATAGGCCAGCCGAAATTTCCAGGGATGATTGAAGGCATCCACTCCTTGACACCCATCCCCTGGATTTAGGGAAAAAAATGTTTTGACCTGGGCATTTTGGCCCGAAGCCATCAGGTCTACCTCGGGAAGACCCCACATTTCTGTGAGAGAGGTGAAGATTTTCCTCTTCAGACTCCATTCCCCTGGCTGTATGTCTTGGCGGCTCAGAAGGTCTGCCTGGGAATTTTCCGAACCTTTTAGATGTATCGCTGATAGTGAAAGAAGATGGGATTCTGCCCAGTTGAGGATAAGGTTCGAAACGGTCCTCAGACAGTTGAATTTGGGGCTTCCTTGGTGTTTGAGGTGAGCCACCGTAGTCATGTTGTCCGAGTGGACTTTGACATGATGTCCCGAAATTAGAGAACCTGCTGCCTGGAAGGCTTTGTAAACTGCCTTTAGTTCCCTGTAGTTGGAGGATCTGAGGCTGTCTTGCAGACTCCATAGTCCTTGGAAGGGAATTTGTCGAATTACAGCATCCCATCCTCTCGAGCTTGCGTCTGTAGTTACTGTTAACAATGGAGTCTGAATCCAGTCTATCCCTTTGCGCAGGTTTGATGGATTTGTCCACCAGACTAGGGAGGCATTGACATTCCCTGGTGTCAGAATCTTCTTGTTCAACAGAGCTGAGTTTCCATTCCAATTCTTTAGAATGTGTGCCTGTAGAATTCTGGAGTGGGCTTGGGCCCATAACACCGATTGTATGCAGGCTGTCATGGAACCCAACAGGGACATGGCTGTTCGCAGTGTAGGGGTTCTCTGCTTCCTGAAGGACAAGGCTTTGGTTATCAGGATTTGGCAGTGGTCGTCCGGCAGACAAGATCTTTGATTCTCTGAATCTAAAAGAATTCCAAGGAATCTTATCACTTTTGAGGGTTGGAGCTGAGACTTCTTTAAGTTCACGATCCACCCTAAGTTCTGCAGGATGTGTAAGGTTTTGGCTACCCGTAAATCGAGGGTCTCGGCTGAGGGACCGATGATTAACAGGTCGTCCAGATAAGGGACTATAGCTACATCCTGCTCCCGGATATGTGCCACTGCTTCCGATATAATTCTTGAAAATACTCTTGGAGCTGAAGAGATCCCGAAGGGAAGCACAATGAATTGATAATGTACTGTTTCGAGACCTAGCTGGACTGCAAATCTCAGATACTTCTGATGAAGAGGGTGTATCGGGATGTGGTAATAGGCGTCTTTGAGATCTATGGTTGCCATGAACGAGTGAGGAGTTATCAGGGGAATTGCTGATTTTACGGATTCCATCTTGAACCTCTGATTACTGATTGGTTGAGGGTTTTCAGGTTTATTATAACCCTTGCCTTCCTGATGGTTTCTTCACAATGAAGATACGGAGTAATGGCCTTTTCCTCGTTCGTTCGACGGAACTGGTAAATTGCACCGGAGGCTATCAATTGTCGCAACTCCGTAGCAACTAAGGTTTGATTCTCCTGTGATGGAAGGGAGGTTACTCTGAACAATGGAGGAGGGGAAGTCTCGAAATCTATCAGAAGACCTTCTTTTAATACATTTAGTACCAGCGGCTGTTGGTAATTTTTTGCCAATTGTGCCAAAATCTCGAGAGTCTCCCCCCCACCAGCTCGGAGTCATTGTTTTTCTTGTTGTCCCTGATTGGGCACAAGGATGTTTTTAGGCTTCCCCTTGGCATGACTCCATCTTCCTGTCTTCCCTTTACCCCTATACTGAGGGGGTTGAGTCTGGAAGGGTCGAAAAACACGCTTTTTCGGAGGTCTTTGCTCCGGAAGAGCTTTCTTTCTATCAGTGGCTTTCTCCAAGATTTCGTCCAGGACCAGCCCAAATACGTAGTCCCCCTTGAAGGGGATGGAGCATAGTTTTATTTTGGAGGTGACATCTCCACTCCACATTTTAAGCCAGAGCGCTCTCCGAGCCGAGTTTGTTTGGACCAAATTTCTTGCCGCAATACGAATGGACTCCATTGAGGAATCAGCTAAGAACCCCGCTGCCTTATGGAGAATGGGCAGGGAGTCTAATATATCAGCTCGCGGAGTACCCTGGGAAATGTGGTTTTCCATTTCCTGGAGCCAGCGATGGAGAGATCTGGCAACGTAGGTGGACGCTATATTACATTTTAGGGATGAAGTGGAGGTCTCCCAAGATTTTTTAAGGAGACTTTCAATCTTCCTATCCATGGGGTCTTTTAACTGAGACGAATCCTCAAAAGGAAGTACCGTCTTTTTTGCCACTCTTGCCACTTGGGAATCCACCTTGGGAATATCCCACTTGATTAGATTTTTATCAAGGGGAAAACGATTTTTCAATTCTGCAGGGGTCGTGAGACGTTTTTCCGGAAGGTCCCACTCCCGCTCTATCATTTCCGATATACTTTTATGCACTGGAAAACCCACCGACCTCTCCGCATGAGACCCGCCAAAGAATTCATCCTGTACTGAATGAGAAACTGGTTGGTCCTCTAACCCCATGGTACTCCGCACAGCATTTACGAGCTCTTCAGTATATTCAGATGAAAACAGAAATTTCCTGATTTCCGCCACATTATGTAGTAAGGGATTTTCCCATTTAGATGCGGATGATCCTTGTGAAACGTCGGAATCTGAAAGCTCTGGCTGGAATTTCCTCTTTTTTGAGGGAGGCGGACCAGGTGAGGGTGGATTAGGCGGTGGAGGTGTTAGTGCAGCTATGGAGGTTTGAATCTCCTGTTTAATTAGGACACGCATTTCCTCTAATAGCGAGGGGTGCTCTGCTCTGACCACCTTGTCAGTACATTTTGGGCAGAGCTTTTTATCCCAATTCGGTGGTAATTTTAGTGAACACATAATGCACTTATTCCTTTTTACTGAGGATCTCTGGACGGAACCTTCTCCCTAAAATTAGAGGGAGAGGGGTATATTTTACTAAAATACCAGGAGCCTCTTAAAGGGGGACCCATCCCAATACCTACAGTAACTGGGGAGCGCTGGGCTCTGCGCTGCAGGGCTGACGTCTCCATGGCAGGTTTCAGCCCAAAAGGCGCTTACCTGCGGACGTCTTCTGGCAGCTTTATATACGTTTGTATAGCGGCTGCCCAGCGCTTCAAAATCCCCCTCCGGTCCCAGCACAGGCCGATGGAGCGAGTGCCTGCGTTCGCCCGGAAATCACCAGGGCTCCATGTGGAGAGTATGACCCGGAAGTGTCCAGGAGCCTCTGCCTCCTACTTCCGGGTCAAGCGACGCGCAAGGAGGGGGGAGACGCCGGAGGGCTGCGGGAGGCCTCCGGCGGGGGGAGCCGGCACGCTTTACCCCCTGAGAGGGCGCAGGGAAGCCGGCTCATCGTGGTCCCGAATCCAGGAGACGGGAGCAGGACCGGAGGAGGGAGGCGCGAGGCCCCGACCGCCGCTGCCCGGCAAGAGGGTGAAGATTCCCTGCTTCTAAGGTACTGCTGCAGAAAAAGCCGGCCACGCAGCATACGATGTTCTCTCCGTGCCCCAAGGGGGACAGGAATACACTGACGAATGGGAGGTGGGAGGGGTTTTTAACCTCTCTGTGTTCCTGTCCCCCAATAGGGAAAGGAGACAACCTCCTCCTATGCTGTCGTGGAAGGCTACTGGAGAAAAGTTTATTTCTTGCAGGGTTAAGTGAGAGGGTTAAAGATTTGCTGATTGCTTATCCCATACCTGGTAACTTGCAAGAGGCTATGCAATTAGCCATACGGGTGGATAGGAGACTGCGTGCAAGGGTTAATGAGAGTAAATCTGCTTTGTCAGCTCCAAGTTTGGAGAAGGAATGTACTGACATTGCAGAGCCGATGGAAATTGGAGCAATGGCACCTCACTCTCGGGAAAAAGAACGCAGATTTGCTCAAGGTTTGTGTTTCTACTGTGGTAAATCTGAGCATTTCATTAAGAACTGTGCGCTATTCATTCTTTCCCTGCTTTAACCCACTGCTGGTGAGGAGGAATTAATGGAGTTTCGGGTATTTGTGGATTGTGGTTCAACTCTCAATGTGATTGATGGGAAATTTTTGGAAAAACTAAAATTAAAACCCAAACTTCTGTCTTCCCCTATTAATGTGGTGTCTGTGGATGGCTCTCCCTTGAAAAATGTTACTCACCATATCTGTGAATTTCCTCTTACTATTATTGGTGTTCATCAAGAGAATTTGGATTTGGTAGTTTTGAATTATTTGCCCTCACCGGTGATTTTGGGGTTACCCTGGTTAAAATTGCACAATCCGGTACTGGATTGGTCTACCAATGAAATTAAGTCCTGGAGTCCCAATTGTTATGACAAGTGTTGTAACGGACGTATTGCTGCTGTAGTTAAGGGGGAGTTACCTGTACCTTTTCAGGATTTTTGGAAAGTTTTTACTGATAAGGAATCGCAGGTATTGCCTCCTAAAGAGATTATGATTGTGCAATTGAATTTGTCCCTGGAGCGACTCTTCCTAAAAGTCGTTTATTTAATTTGACTATTCCTGAGAGAAAGGCTTTGGAGGAATACATACAGACAAGCTTGGCCGCCGGTCACATTAGGCCTTCCAAATCTCCTGTGGCGGTTGGATTTTTTTTTTGTTAAAAAAAAGGACGGCGGTTTACGGCCTTGTCTAGACTTTCGTGAGATTAATAAGATTACTGTACGCAATCCTTATCCACTGCCATTGATTCCTGATTTGTTTAATCAGTTAGTGGGGGCCAAGTGGTTCTCGAAAATTGATCTTCGAGGGGCATACAATTTGTTGCGCATGAAGGAGGGGGATGAATGGAAGACTGCGTTTAACACTCCACTGGGTCATTTTGAGAATCTGGTCATGCCCTTTGGACTTTCCAGTGCTCCGGCATTTTTTCAGAATCTTATTAATGACATCCTTAGACCTTTGATCGGCAGAAATGTGGTTGTGTATTTGGATGACATTTTGATTTATTCATCAGATTTGGAGTCTCATTGGAGGAGTGTGCGTGAAGTATTACAGTTACTGAGTGATAATTCACTTTTTGCCAAACTAGAAAAATGTGAGTTCGCTGTACAGAGACTTAGTTTTTTGGGCTACATTGTCTCCAGTGAAGGTTTTGAGATGGACCGTGAAAGTGCAAGCTGTGCAGGATTGGGCTAGACCTATTGGTGTGAAATCAATACAGAGGTTTTTGGGGTTCGCCAATTATTATAGAAAATTCATAAAAAATTTTCTGTGATTGCCAAACCTCTGACCGATCTCACCAGGAAAGGTGCTGATGCGGTTCAGTGGACTACTGAGGCCATTGAGGCTTTTGTGTTGCTAAAGGAGAGGTTCAGCTCTGCTCCCATCCTTACGCAGCCTGATGTGACTAAACCATTTTTGGTTGAGGTTGATGCTTCTTCTGTGGGGGTCGGCGCGGTGTTGTCTCAGGCAAAGACGGATGGAATACATCCCTGTGCTTTTTTTTCAAAGAAATTTTCTGAGTCTGAACTAAATTATGATATCGGTAATCGGGAATTGTTGGCAATTAAACTCGCATTTGAACACTGGCGTCATTTTTTGGAGGGAGTGGAATTTCCCGTTCAAGTCTTCACCGATCATAAAAATCTGATCTACCTTGATGCTGCCAAACGCTTGAATGCCCGTCAGGCTAGGTGGGCACTGTTTTTCTCACGGTTTAATTTTACCGTTACTTACATCCCAGGTACTAAAAATGTTAAAGCTGATGCTTTGTCTCGCAGCTTTTCTCCTATGGTGGGTACTGAGGAGGAGGAGGAAAACATCTTGCAAGAGGGGGTTGTTATTGCTGTTTTGGACTCCGTGTTGGAAGATGAGATTCTTAAAGCACAGGAGAATGCCCCATCTAACACGCCGCATGGGAGGTTGTTTGTGCCTGGTACCCTGAGGAGAGATTTGTTTGTTGAATGTCATGACTCTCGGTTGGCAGGTCATCCTGGAATCTCTGAGACCAAGAGACTTGTGGGTCGCAGTTTTTGGTGGCCAGGATGGCAGAAGGAAGTCATTAAGTGGGTGCGTCAATGCACTGTGTGTGCTAGATCTAAGTCTTCTCATACTCCTGCTGCGGGGTTGCTTTGCCCTCTGGAGGTCCCTAGTGCACCTTGGACACATTTGGCTATGGACTTTATTACTGATCTTCCCCCCTCTGAGGGTTTCACTGTCATCTGGGTGGTCGTGGACCGTTTTAGCAAGATGTGTCACTTGGTTCCTTTCATCAAACTGCCCTGCGCTAAGACTCTTGCTAAGGCCTTTGTCAAGGAAATAGTCAAACTACATGGCGTTCCTACTGACATTGTTTCCGATAGGGGACCTCAGTTTGTGGCTCGTTTTTGGCGCGCTTTTTGTGACAGGTTGGGAGTTCATTTGTCGTTTTCTTCCGGATATCATCCTGAGTCTAATGGCCAGACAGAAAGGAAAAACCAGGATGTTGAGCAGTTCTTGCGTTGTTTTGTGACTGATAATCAAGAGGGGTGGTCTGAGTTTCTGCCACTTGCTGAGTTTGCTCTTAACAATCATACATCCGCTTCTGCTGGTTGTTCGCCTTTTTTTTGTTGTACTGGGAGACATCCGTCTTTTGGGTCATTTTCCAAGTTGCAATCGGCTGTACCTGAAAAGGAGAATTTTTCTGCTGTTTTGGAGAGAGTTTGGACTGATGTGCGTGGTAATCTTCAGGAGGCTAACAAAAGATCCAAAGTGTATTTTGATAGAAAACGACAAGAGGTTTTGTTTGCTATTGGTGACATGGTTTGCTTGTCCTCTAAGAATCTGCGCTTGAGGATTCCGTCTAAGAAATTGGGTCCCAAGTTTGTAGGGCCCTTTAAGGTGCTTCAGGTTATTAACCAATCTGCTGTTAAGTTGGAGCTTCCTACCTCCTGGAAGATTAATCCGGTGTTTCATGTTTCTCTCTTGAAAAAAGCTGAGGTCTCAGATGGAGACATCTCGGCCACTGTTCCCCTGGTGGTGGAGGACGGGCAATATGAGATTTCCCGCATCCTAAATTCTAGACGGTATAGAGGGAGTTTGCAGTACCTCGTCGCTTCGGAAGGGTTATGGACCCGAGGATAACTCATGGGTGAGGGCGGATGATGTTTCTGCGTCTAGACTTGTTAGAGCGCTTCACAAGAGGTTTCCGGATAAGCCTAAGTCCTAGGGGATCCGGAGGATCCTCTTTGAAGGGAGGGTACTGTTAGAACCCTCTTGTTAGATTTTGTTTCAGTTTGCTGGTCACATGACCTTTTTACCCTATTTAGTCTGGCTCCGCCTTTCTGGCTTTGCTGGACTTCATTGTATTATCTACTCTTAAGCTAGCCAGGTGCTTAGGTGCCTTACTCTGTCAGTTTTGCTTGATCTTAGGATCTCTTAGTATTTGTTTTCTGTTTTATATTCCCTGCTACACTTTCTGTTAGGAGGTGTCCACCTTTTCACCCAGTCCCTAGATCTGGTAGGGATTCCTCCCTCGCAACTATAGGTCTTCGTTCAGACTAGCTGAGGACTTTAGCGGGTCTGGTCGCAGGATCAGGTTCCCCGTTACATCGTAGGGATCCAGCTCAGTCCTATTGTAGGGACAGAATTCCCACCTTTCCTTAGTGCTTGTAGCAGATCACAACAACCCTAAGGCTAGGTTCACATTACGTTTTACCAGCCCGTTCAACACATAGCGTTGACGGGCTGGTAACAGTATAGCATTACGCGATCGCGTTATGCTATACTCGCTAGCGCAGAGGAATCAGCAGATGATTCATCTGCGCTAGCAGTGACGGAGCCAAGACGCTGCAGCCCGTGTCCGAGGCTCCGTCACTGAATGACGGCACGTCGCGAACGCATGCCGCTTTACGGCATGCGTTGCGATGCGCCCGCAAATGGGGGTGAATGGTAGCGTTAACGGACTGCGTTACACCGGTGTAACGCAGTCCGTCTAACGGACTGCCATAATGCGATATAAATCCAGCATAACCCTAATGCTAACCCTAAGGCTAACCCTAACTGTAATTCGAACCCTAATAGGAAAAAAAAACATTTTTTATTTTTTGTCCCTACCTATGGTGGTGATAAAGGGGGCGTTTATTTACATTTTTTTATTTTGATCACTATGAGATTTTATCACAGTGATCAATATAAATTTTTGGACTTTAGAAGGCGCACTGCGCATGCGCCGGCCGGCACACTGCGCATGCGTCTGCCATTTTCCAAGATGGCGGCGCCCATGAAGAGTCCCGGACGGACGCAGGACGGGGGGAGGTGAGATGACATTGGGGGGGGGGGATCGGAAGGCGGGGGGCAGTGGACCGGAGCGCAGCAGATAGTAACGGCGGTGACCGATCGCTGCCATGAATCGATGGCGGCGGCCGATCACCGCCGTTACTTGTGTGTGGGGGGGGGGGGGCGTAACTCGGTGTCCAGCCATGGCAGATGCTATTGCAGCATCGGCCATGGCTGGATTGTAATATTTCACTAGATTTGAGTGGTGAAATATTACAGATTGCTCTAATTGGCTGTTAAAAATGAAACAGCCAATCAGAGCGATCGTAGCCACGTGGGGGGTTAAGCCACCCCCACTGTGGTGATGCACAAAGGGTCACCCGACCCGCAGGAACATGATTTATAGCATGACGCCTACGTTGGCGTCATGGGTCGGGATGCCACTGGTTTTCATGACGCCAACGTAGGCGTCATGGGTCGAGAAGGGGTTAACTATCCAACTTCTACCACTGAGTATTAGAAGCACATTATTGCGAGAGACTTTACACACGTAGATCGTTTCTCCACCGATTTAGAGACAGCCTAGGCCAGTGATGGCGAACCTTTCTGAGGCAGAGTGCCCAAACTGCAACCTAAAACCCAATTATTTATGACAAAGTGCCAACACGTGCCAAATGCCCCATCATGATCCCCTTCATGTAGAACTGCCCCATCATGATCCCCTTCATGCAGAAATATGCCCCATCATGATCCCATTCTTGCAGAAATGCCCCATCATGATCCTCTTATGTAGAAATATGCCTCATCATGATCCCCTTCATGCAGAAATATGCCCCATCTTGATCCCCTTCATGTAGAAATGCCCCATCATGATCCCTTTCATGCAGAAATATGACCCATCATGATCCCCCTTCATGTAGCAATGTAGAAATTGCCCATTCCACCACCTCCATCATTTCCTCCTCCCCATCATCCCATTATTGCCCTTTCCCTCACCATCGTTGCCCTCTCCCCATCACCGCCATCATTGGCCCTCTCCCCATCACCGCCATCATTGGCCCTCTCCCCATCTCTCCCATCACTGGCCCTTTCCCCATCACTCCCTTCAGTGGCCCTCTCACCATCACTCCCATCATTGGCCCTCTCACCATTACTCCCATCATTGGCCCTCTCACCATCACTCCCATCATTGACCCTCTCCCCATCATTGACACACCACAGCAGCCACATTCACCACTCCGTGCGCCGGCAGCTTCCTTCCTCTCATTGCAGCTTCCTGCCTCACACAGAACGGCGTGGCCGCAGTTGGATGACATCATTCAGCTCCGCAGCAGCGCCGCTTTTATCAGCTGGAAATTACTAGAGGACTTGTAAACCTGCTGCCATTAAGTCCTTCAGATTTATGAGCTCTGTATAACCCTGTCCCCACCGTAGATTGGCAGCTTTCTGCCTATGCACACTACACAGAAAGTGGTCAGTGGTGTTGGTGGGGTTAGAATTTGAAAAGCCATGCATACATTTTGCAATGATTTTTGTTATATCATTATTAAGAATCTACCACCAGATCAGAAGTGCTCAGTTTTTGATATTTGGTTAACGCTTCTCCCCTTATTATACCACTTTTTTTTTTCTTTAAAATCTGAAATATAGTGCCAGAGAAATTGGCCTTTTTATTTAGTACCAATTTGTGTTTTTTTTTTTTTTTTACTAACAGGCAGCGATTTTACAAATCTTTCTATTACTATACTGTGAACCATGCTGTAAGGTTCTTTGTCTCTGTTGACATGTTCCTTGAAACTCAGTTTTCCGTCGGCCATTTTGCTTTCTGTCTTTCTGCAGCTCTTGCCCTCAGTTAATATGGAGTTTCCAGTTTTCATGTTCCCGCCCTGATTCTCTCCCTCTTGCTTCTTAAGCAGCCTCAGCTGAACAATCAGTGCTCGTGAATCAAGCCTCAGTCAGTCTGTGACCTGACTCCTGGAAGCCTTGGACTTTGTACTCCAGCTATTTCCTACTGAGGAACCTTGGAACACTTTTGGACTCTGGAAACCTGCTGTTTGGTGAATCCATGTTTGCAGAGGAATTACGGTACAGAGAAGAGATCCTGAACCTGCTTTGGAGAGTTATTGTAGAGCTTGAAGTTACTCTGGCCTGCTGTGTCTCCTGCCTCTGTTCCTGCAAACTGTGTGACCTTTTCCGCATGCTTGTATGAAGTAATACAAGTCATTTCATATCAACCTCTGTCTCATGTGTTTTCCTCGCACCCAAGCACAAGACGCTATAGGAACTGTACACTACACATGACACATGCATCCATGATAAAGACAATAAAAATTTGAATTTTATGGCAGTTTTAAAATAAAAAAAAAAAAAAAAGAATAATCAAAAGGACCAGAGGGTAACAAAATAAGAGCAAAGCGGTGCTACTTTTGACAGGTCCTCTTCAAGCTAGGTTCAAATGGCCATTCTTAAAATTGGGAAGGTTGTGTCCACAAATTATGAATGGTTCACTGTTCCCACCTGCAACGTGGAAGTGTGTAGGACCTGTCCTGACTGCTACCATATGCACTATTTGGGTCTGTAAAATGGAAAGGATAATTCATGCTGCAAGTCTCTCATTGCACTTACAGAGGTTACTATTGGTCATTGTGCTATACACTGACAGCACAATGATCAAAATTACACTTGTCTGATCAATTCCTACATTTTCAGGCAAAATAAGTTGTAGCACAGAGTTTTAAGAGAAACAATACAAAATAGTTATTTCCTGGAGTCAATTAAAGAGAGTTGATGGGTCTTTGAAATTAGATACTATAAGGGCTCGCTCACACGGCCAAGTGCTATTTAATGTTTCACTGGACGCACCAGCAGCATGCTAGATGGTTAATTTGTTCAATAAGGGGCACATTGAGCATGGTAGAACTGCTGCTGATGTGGTGAAAGAAGAAAATAAATTTGTGCAGAAAATGCCTAAGTTTTGTTCAGTATCTGGTTGTCCACCAGGTGGCAGGCTCAATGAGGGTTTCTGGAAGTGTATTGAGGTAACAGAGGATATTTAAATGATGCTGGCTTGTTAGATCAGGCCGAGATGTGGTGGAAAACCTATAAAATGTGTTAGTAGGGGGGAGTTGAAGGAAGTAAAACATGGTGATAAGTTTTTGTAGAGTATGTAACAAAGTTGGCACTGATCCCTCTATGCAGAAATCAAAACCCAGATTGGTTGGAGACCTGCCGTGTATGTGGTGCCACCTGTCGGCACATAGAAACCATTAAACTTTCTACTCCCAAGACATGATCTTTTGTTGTTATTGCCCAACAAACCATTTGCATAATGACTGCCCCATTGGCCAGGGCCCCAAGTGCTACGCCCCCACAAGTCTCGGCCACGCCCCCAATGAACTTCATGCCTGTACTGGATGGGACTAACGCCCCTTGAGGCCCTGCCTTCCAGCTCCTACCCTGACAACCCAAATGGATGCAGCAGTTATACTTAATTTTTTTGCTGCCATCTGAGACTCACTAGGACAATTAGACAGGGTGGGCAGCTCATCTCAACCCTGCTGCTCTCCCTCAGCGCTCACCCAGATTGCTACCACCAGACTTCCAACCGAATCTAGGGCACCAGATACTGTAGAGCTCAAGGACAGTGTGTGGCAGCCCTTGAATTCTGTTGGTGAGATTTAGAGGACCTGTTAGAATAGGAACGGTATACCTCCTACCCCCTTGTGGCAGGGACAATTAGAGCTCCACCCCAGATGATACTTCACTAGATTCGGGGTAGCAGCACGTAAGAAAACGTACACAGTGGGAACAGGCCATGTTAGCCTCCCAGTCAGCCACCCTTCACGACATGCAACAGAATGTTACATAGAGTCAGTAGAAAAATATACGGTACCTGGTTCTGGCAAAGATGGCAGGACTTCGGATTCGAGAGTACGTTTGAAGTACACACCAGTTCACTGTCCTGTGCCATAGTTGAGGTTTAAAACCCGTGATTACAGAGCCACTAATAGAGTCCCGCCCAGAGTACCGGACCATGTTCCCAGCCATGATACTCCAAATAGCCAAGGGCATGGAAGCAACCAAAGCCCTGAACAACATGGTCATGTATGACCAGACCAGGCAAAGAAAGAAACGTCACGTTATAATTACGGACAGCTAGAACACAGTTTCTCTTAGATTCAGAGGAGAGCATGATAACCCCACTCCTCCCCACTTCTACAGCAGGGAAGTCAGGGTCTCACCAAGTCGTGCAGCTCCTCCTGGATATGTCTGCTATGACTTTCTCCCTCACGGTTTATGTCCCTAATGAGGTTACTGCCATTCATTCTCAAGTACAACCAAAACATCTCAGTACTGCTTGACATCTCAGATTTCAATGTGCCCTCCTCATGCCTGATAACATCCCGGTTTCAATACTTTTAATCCAGCCACTTAGTTCCCTCTGGAGGGGTTGGCAGTGGTAACTTGCTAATTGAGTCAAAAGAGGAACAGGACTGTACAACTATCCCAGAAAAAGAGGTTTCAGTCATGTTACCGATGTCCCACTAGATATCCCAGACCATGAGCTCTTTGTGGATGGATCATGGTATGGCCAGTTCTACACTAAATATGCCATTTCCCTCCATGAAACCATCAAAACAGAACCACTGCCCCCACAAAGCTGAACTCCATGCCCTAGAAGCCTGCAGACATCCTAAAGACTAAAAACTGCCGCCATTTATACAGACAGCCGTTATGCTTTCACTACTATGGACCTATATGGAGCTCGATCTTTCCTCACAGCAGCAAGTAAGCCTATCAAGAATGATAAATCCGTCCAACGCTTGATGGATGACTACTTTTACCCAAGAAACTTTTCATAGTGAGTCAAATGCCATGCAAAAGGATGACTCATCTACAGCTCAAGGCAACCACCTGGTGGACCAGACTGCAAAATCTGTAGCTTACCAAACAAGAGCCAACCCAGCCTTCATGGTCCTTTTCCTCTTATACTGTAGGTTTATTTCTATTTAATTGCAATCTCCAGATATGATAAATGCTAATTCATGGCAGCTTTTAATGTTGAAGCATATTGCTTTTCTTTATATCTATTTATTCTTCTCTTCTTGCCAGGTTGCAGTAAGGGTAGAATATGTTACAGCAAGCCTGTGCAAACAAATCTTTCCCAGGGACAAGGTACATAATATACTGAATTTCTAAAGTCTGAGACATGTTACATTTATGTATTTTCATACAGTTGTTCTTGGCCCTTTTATTATTGTGTATTTCCCATACAGGTGTCTCTCGGCACACCACCGTTATTATGAGGTTCACCTTTTATTACGGTGAATTTCCCATCATAGAATGGTGGCGGTCGAGCCCATTTAAGGTGTCAAATGGCCTCTTAGTGGCGGTTTAGGAGTCAGGTGGAAGTTGCAGGAAATTACGGTGGACTAATCTTCTCTAATAAAAGGATGTAAAATCTCATCGTGGTGCTCAAGCTTGGCTAAGGGAGGCCAGCCTGAAGTATGTGGTATGGTAATGCTTTGGCTAACTGGCCTGGTAAAATAGGTTGTACAGCTGAGATATAGTATCTGGGACTCCCTGCGACCAAGGACTCCACCTGACTCCAACTATGGTTGTATAGTACTGTTAATTAAATTTAAATGATGCTGTGGCCATTTTTACATCTAAAGTTGTGTGTTTTGCAGGGTGGATTTGATTTAAATCACGATTTAAATCACTAGTCAGTAAGGCTTGATTTAAATCTAAAAGTTTCTACCTAAACTAGTTCTTGCTACTTTAACATGCAAGTAGATGAAGATTTTTAGAATCACTTTTTATATTACTTTTTTCTCCCCAGTTTAATGGGTTAATCATTCAAATTTGGACACCACTGTTCTGTTGTACTTAGGAAGGAGAAAAATAATCCTGACCTTAATAACAATTTAAATAGATTTATTCAACTGAAACAATAACAACATTACAGCATAAGTTATTTGCTTAAACAAACATCCATGTTTGTTAACTAATTTGGCTAAACAAAATATATATTTATTTTAAGAAACTTAGACTGTCAGCCCAGCCGACACATGAAAAACTTAAATACTACTGTCCCTGCTGTCCTCTGTAGCTCGCTCGTCGTCATCTTCATCATCATCTTCTTCTTTGTTCCTATTCATAATCTGGAAAAGAAAAACAAGCTTTCCTGCTTTATTGGGTTCCAACCGATTTCTCAATTTAGAATGAATGAGTCCAAAGGAAGAGAATATTCTTTCAACGCCTGCAGAAGAAGCTACTGCTGTTAAAAGTGAAATCATTACTTGAACAGTCTCTAAATCCAAGCGCTTAAGTGACTTCCACCAGTTTACTGGTGTGACCTTCCTTAAAATATCTTCAGCAAACATATATTTCTTGAATAGTTCCCCCTTAGCTCTGAAGTTTATTATAGTTGGCATTAAAGATGGATGATTGCTGGATACCCATGTCATAGCTAACTCCTCTTCCTCAGCACTTAGGTTTGACCCTGATATT
>JARQOD010000002.1:336078539-336150831 GCA_033576555.1 Oophaga sylvatica | reverse complement strand
TTTTTTTTCAGCGCCGTTAAAAAGAGGCGCTGTGGTTTAAGTACCCTTAACTGCCGCCATTAAAAGGAGTATCGGCGGTCATTAAGGGTTAAACTGAAGCAAACAAGTGGGACAAAATAACTGAAAACTTCAGTGTGCATAGCTATTCACCCCCTAAAGTTAGTAGTTTGTAGAGCCTCCTTTTGCAGCATTTACAGCTTCAAGTCGCTTTCGATAAGTCTAAGAGGTTTCCACTGGGATTTTTTTTTCTCATTCCTCAAAGCAAAACTGCTCCAGCTACTTCAAGTTAGATGGTTTCATCTGGTGAACAGCAATCAAGTTTGACTACACACATTCTCAATTGGATTAAGGTATGTGATTTGACTATCCCAGTATTTCGCACCATCCATCTTCCCCTCGAATTGGACCGCTGTCCCTGCTGCTGAAAAGCCATCCCCACATCATGATGCGGACACCACCATGTTTCACTGTGGGGATGGTGTTCTTGGGGTAATGAGTGGTGTTGGGTCAGGGCCAGACTTGGTGTTTAAATTGGTGGCCAAAAAGTTCACTTTTGATTTTCTGACCACAGCACCTTCCTCCATACATTTCGGAAGTCTCCCATATGTCTTTTGTGTATAAAGGTTTTTTTCTTCACAAACTATAGGGCTTGTTTTGAATTTGCCCACTCTTCCACAAAGGCCATCTCTATGGAGTGTACGGCTCATTGTGGTCGTATGAACAAATTCTCCGGTCTCTGCAACTCCTTCAGGCGTTACTGTGAAGATCTGATGTTGTGGGTTAATAATCACCTAGGCAGGACAACAATGCAATTATTTTTTATTCTATACATTCATGGTTGTACAACAAATCCAGGTAGATGGCAAAAATACAACATCCTCTGTCCACAAGATCCCCTCCCCAGGGCCGATGGTCACACTGCTTCGTACTAGGCAATACTCACAGTCTCCCAACTTTAGTTAATCTAAGGTTGGCCCACAGATTTTGTATCTCCCGCCATTATAGTCTGTAGTCAGAGTCCAGGCTCCTCCATATGTCAAATATCACAACCGATGTCCATGTATCCAGGACCAACAATCCTTAAAAAAAAAAATTGTTAAATCCAGACGACATTCTTCAACCATAGCAGGGGGATCCAGCACAGCCAACAACCAATCTCCAAAACTCCATAGAACATCCATCCATCCCGATGGATCCTCTCCCTTCGAAGCCACAACAACAACTGCCTAATTCAACCTGTGTCTTTTTCTCCCTCCCCCTTAAGTTTTCCTTCAGCTCACAGAATGAAGCATATTCCATCACCAGGGACTGCATGTGAAACCCCCAGTGGTGACTGCTTCCCTGGGTCTACTATCCCCATCCACACAATGGGTCTAGGGCTGGGAGTACAATGGATTGAGACACATGAGATTGATTGCTTTACATTTACCTTTGGCAAAGTCCTGTCTGGCCTTAGGTATACATAAGAACCAACCTGTACGCCCTCCTCTGTTTACTGTCACTGAATGGAAACATTGATTCCTTAAGGTACTGCCACACTACTCGATCCCGCTAACGATCTCGTTAGCGTCGCATACTAATGAGATCGCTAGCGGGATCGTTTAAATATCGCTAGTGTCGGCCACATTTAACGATGTCGTTAAGGACGCTATCGAGGTTAGCGATCTCCTTAACGACTTTAGCGGTACAAAAGTACCGCTAAATCGCTAAAAAAGGTGCCACACTCAGCGATATATACTTACCCAGCGGGAGCGCCGACGATAAAATAGGGTCCGGAACGATTCCAGCGACGAGCGAGATCACAGCAGGAAGCTCGTCGCTGGCAGATGCCGCACACAACAACATCGCTAAAGGGATCGCTAAATAGTGACGTTTTTTAGCGATCCCGTTAGCGATGTTGTTTAGTGTGGCATACCCTTTAGGATTAACTGACAAGCAAGCAAATCACTAATCAAACACAGCAAGCAAATATCTATTAAATTACATCAATACCGATGCAACCGCTGTTCCGTGCTGGAAAAAGTCTGCATCCCTTAAATCTCTACGTCCATTCGTCCTACGGTCTTTATTAAGTGGCCATCTCATAACAGTTACCTTTGGTCTCTGTATCGCCTCTCTGATCAATGCCCTCCTTGCCCGGGCTGAGAGTTTTGGTGTGCAGCCCTCTTTTGGCAGGTTTGTTGTGGTACCAAGTTCTTTCCATTTGATAATGGATTTGATGGTGCTATGGTGGATCATCAGAGATTGGGAATTTTTTTTTTTTATTATAACCCAACTCTAACTTGTACTTCTCCACAACTTTGTCCTTGACCTAACTAGTTAAGAGTTCTCCTTGGTTTTCATGGTGTTTGGTTAGTGGTGTCTCATGATATTGCAGCCTCTGGCTTTTTAGAAAAGATGTTTATGTTGCACACAGGTGGACTTTTTCACCAAGCATGTGACTAATGAAGGTAATTGATTGCACCAGAAAATTTTAGGGACTTAATAGCAAAAAAGGGGTGAATACATACACATGCCAATTTTTAGCTATTTGATCCCATAAAATGTAATTTATGCCTAGATTTTTCTCTCTTCACCAACTTAGGCTATTTAGTGGTGATGCATCACACACCAACCTGATTATAAAAATATTTAAACTCAAGTTGCAATGTAACAAAACAGTAAAAAGCCATGGTGGGGTGGGTGGTTGTGTGAATGCCTTCACAAACCACAGTAGATGACATAAAAAAAGTGAAAAGTTCTGAAATGATTCTTATTTTTTACATGACAAAAATCTGGCACTCTAACGGGGTTGTATACACTCTTTAGATCCTCTACATTTGGAATAAAAGCTCTGTCTGGTGAATGGAGCCCTATGAATAAATTTGACATATGGTTTAGTAGACGCTCTGAGTGTAGATGCCAAAGTACTCAGGCACAACCAACACAAAGCCTCATTCTATGCATCAGTCTGAATGCTAAGCCAAGAAATTTCATATACAAGAGAAAATGGCTATGATTACGATGTGTTTCGAACCTTATTTGCAACTTTAAACGGCAGTTATACAAGTCTTATTATGAAAATACTAAATTTAGACTGCTGAATGAGGTTTGTGTGTTGCGTCACTGCTATTAGATATGATTTTTATATAACAATAAAACTCTTTAAATGCTTCCTTGTGCGCTATTTTATGGGTCAGTGATTCCCGTTTACTTCTGCATGTCAGCATTTATCAAGCTGTACCAGTTACACTGGCTGCATGTTCAGAAGTGCAACAGAAATAAAGAACTTGCTGCCACAAGAACGTCAACAGTGCCATATAAGATTATAACCCACTGACATACTAAACTACTGGGCAGAGCACAGGTTTCAGACTTATAAAAGTAATTTTTTTATTGTTTCTTAATACAGTTCGTTGTTTAGACTGAAAAAAAAAGACCAAAAGGCAATAAAAACACAATACACTAAAGCAGGCCGAACCTACCAATATCAACAGGACTAGCCGTCAGTCTAATGTGTATGGAAAGGGGGGGGGGAGGAACATTCGACTCAACCGACTGATGACGTCAGAAGACGCTGAGGATATGACAGTAATGGCTTACACCTCTTTGGTATTCAGGTAATAAGCCACTGCCAGAGAAGTTTGCCAGCAGCTTTTTCCCACTCTTCCATTTGAAGATACATGAACATTTGGCTGGGAATTCTCATGTATGAGGGAGTTAGTACAGATATCTGTAGGCTGAAGCGACAATTTGTCAGCCATCTAATGTGTACAGGGGACCTTCAGTGTAGAGATTTAAGACTTGCACACCATATTACGGTAGCGCTAAACCTAAAAGTGAAAACACCAGAAGCAGCAGAAAAAAAAGGAAGCACCCCCACAGTACTTTTGTCCAGATAGATAAGAGATGGAAGATGCTTTAAAAATTCTATGGAGACATTCTTCAGCAAGTTCTATAAAACTTTATAAACACCAACTGTCATCTGTTTCTATGGGGAAAGCTGTCTGTATTCACTGAAGGCAGATTTTTACCTATGAATTGAAAATGGAAACTGAATCAGTACAGGAAAAGAAAGAAGTAGACTCTTGTGATAAAATATGTAACAAATTAGAGAAATCCACTTTTTTCTTCTGGACTGATCATTAATTCTAAAATTTCAAGTAAAATCTGTCCAATGAAGACAGATTTTCCCATCATGGAGACAGATGGGAGTTGGTGCGTATAAAAGTCTATGGAAATTGCAGTACAATATCTGCCTTCAGCTCCTCATCCCTAGAATTTTAAAATCACTGTCATCTCATATCAGTAATGGGAAACTGTCTACTGACTACAGATTTTACCCATGAACTGAGGAGAGTCAATCCAGGAGATGAAAAAAGACAATTTTTCTGCTGTATTAAAAAACACGGGTATTACATACCTGGTAATGTGTTTTTTCATGAGACATGACAGCACCACAAGAGAGGGGATCCGCCCTTCAAGGACAGGAAACCTTCAAGATAAAAGGGGCGGCTCCTCTCTCCGCATCAGTTGTTTTACAGAGCACGAGAGGAACTCCGAAGGTTAGTGTACACATAAATAATAAATCCTTTACAATTCTAATCACCAACACCCAAGGGAGTGTATAACACTAATAATACACCCAACTAATGACGTGATCAAAGGGCGGGAATATAAGGGTGCCGTCATGTCTCATGAAAAAACACATTACCAGGTATGTAATACCCGTGTTTTTCCATCATACATGACGGCACCACGAGAGAGTTATTGATTTGTATTCTCTTTAGGGAGGGATCACTGCTTGTAACACTCTTCTCCCAAATGTGAGAGCAGAGGTAGCAGATAAGTCTAGTCTGTAATGTTTGAAAAATGTTGACGGAGAGGACCAAGTGGCCGCCTTACAAATCTGGTCGATTGTGGCGTCTGCTCTCTCCGCCCAAGACGTCGCCATGGCTCTTGTAGAGTGGGCTTTTAGACCCTCAGGAACAGCCCTGCCTGTACTACTGTACGCTAGCATAATGGCCTCTCTCAACCATCTAGCTATCGTCTGTTTTGAGGCTTCTAGGCCCTTTCTTGCCCCCTGGTATGAGGCAAATAAAGCCTTCTGTTTTCTCCAGTGTTTTGTCACCTCTAGATACATCTCCTAACGTCTAGGCAGTGTAGTTTTTCTTCCTTCTTGTTGTTAGGGTTAGGGCAGAAGATGGTAACACTATTTCCTGAGCCCTATGAAATTTTGACACTACCTTCGGAAGATATGCTGGGTCTAACTTCAACACCACCCTATCATCCATGACCTGAGTGTAGGGAGGGTCTGCTGATAGTGCGTGTAAGGGAGACGCATGCACCATTCATAAGGCAACCGCAGCATATCCATATCCGGGGTGAAAGACAGTGTGTTTCAGCATACAGCCCCATGTTCAGGATATTGGGTGAGATCGTTCTGTATTTTACGATTCTCCATAAGATGATTATCTGCAACAGCGCTTATTTATTGTTTGCATATATGGAATGCTCATTACACACGATGGGAGTTTTATTCCATTAGATGGTTAATAATAGCGCTGACTAGTACTGGTTGCCAAAAGTCTGCTTTTCATTTAACCCCTACTATGCACACATACTGATATAAGGCTTGGGATTTATTAAGAGATCAGACAAAAAGATCTATATGGTTTATTACATACAACTGTAAACAGTTTTTATTTAGTGTTGGTATGGTTCTAAGGTTCAATCTGTGTATTATGTGTAGACTGGAATAACACAGTTCGGTTACCTTAACCATATTCATATCATATAGTATGTGGCATTTATAGGTGGGACCTTTTAATTGGTTATAAAAGACAGCGGCGCTTTCAGTATTTGCATTATATCCATAGCCGCATTGTCTGATTCCAATTAATCTATCAGGTCACAAGGGGTGCATTTACCCTTAGAGGATTGTATATACCTCCGGGTAATTTTATTATCCGTGTCTGTCGTTATTTGTGTGTTTATTATTATTTTTTCACATTTTTTGTTGGTTAGTCCTTTTTAAAGTTTCATTAAAAGTTATATTTTATCCATTGCTTTTTCACATGATAGTGCCTGTAAATCTCCAACTCTACAGGCTGATGTGAGCGCCACTAACAACACTGTTTTCAATGTCAGTACCTTATCTGATGTTGCGTTTAAAGGCTCAAAGGGGCTTTCCGTCAAGGCTGACAAAACTAAATTTAGGTCCCATGGTGGAGGAGCAGGGGATGGGACAGAATCAGCTCTATTACAGGCCCGGATAAATCTAGCCACCCATCTATTGCTCGCCAGGTCACAGTTGAACAATGCTGCCAGGGCTGAGACATGCACTTTGAGGGTACTGACAGCTAACCCCAGCTCTAGACCCTTCTGCATGAACTCCAGTATCGCCACTATCGGGACCTCCCCTTCCCGTATTGGCCCTGAGACGGACAAAAATTTCTTCCTTATCCTCCTGTAAATTTTTGTAGTCACTGGCTTTCTACTACTGAGTAAAGTGGATATTAGACCAGCTGAGAACCCCTTTTTTTCCTCTAACAGTGACCTTTCAAATTCCAGGCTGTCAAATGCAGCCCGGACTTCTGAGGGTGACTGAAGGTCCTGGTGTTCCGGGAGTACCCATGGGTCTGTTACCGACAATACTCTCAGCCAGTAGAACCATGGCCTCTTCGGCCAGAAGGGGGCTATTACAATCACTCTGGCCTTGTCCTCCCCGATTTTCCTCAGAACTGCTGGAATAAGGCATATTGGAGGAAAGGCGTACAGGAGTCCCGCTGACCAGCCTATCCTGAAAGCGTCCACTGCCAACGGTCTGTCTGCTGGACTCAGGGAGCAGAATTTCTGCACTTTCTTGTTGGCTTTTGAGGCAAAGAGATCTATGCTGGGTTTTCCCCACATGAGCACTATCTGCTGAAAAACGACTTTTTTAGCGACCATTCTTCTTGCCTCATGTGGCTCCTGCTCAGAAAATCCGCTTTCTGTTTGTCTACCCCTCTGATGTGCAGGGCCGATAATGAGCGGAAATGATGTTCTGGCAGAGTCATAATCCTCTCTGTTATTGTCATCAGTGACCGAGAAAGGGTGCCCCCCTGGTGGTTCACATATGCGACCGCCGTCCGGTTGTCCGATAGGACTCTCACATGATGCCCGGTTAGCTGAGCGCTACGCTGCGCACTCCCGGCCATATCTGCCGCCGGGTGAGCGCGCTGCCCAGCGTTCACTTCCGGCCCGTCCCCTGTCCTGAACTCGGCCGCTGCGCCGGCCCCCCTGCGCATGCCCCCACTACTCACTTCGGGCACGCGCTCTCGTCGCGCGCGTCACTTCCGGGCCGCGCACGTCACTTGCTGTGCGCTGCGCCCGCCCTGTAATGACAGACACCATCAGCCGCTGGGCAGTACCAGCGTTATACCCGGGGGTGCACCGCGCTTACTGTATATGTCAGCTACACATGTGCCATGACATCAGGGCTATTACCGGCTCCATGCCTCTGGAGGGAATACTCACACCGCTGCCACCATCGATCAGGTACCACTGTCATGATAGCGCCGGTCCCCAGCAGCTGCCCCAAATGGTGACCGGTGTCCTACACTCAACAGGGAGGGCACCCATACCTGTGACCTCCGAGGAGCTGTGAGTTCTGCCCGGGCACCGATGTGCCTCGCAGGCTGCATGGCCACCCTGTCAACTGGGAGGGCACATTAAATGTGATCTCCGAGGATCCCCACCTCGTGTGGGTTAAAGGCATCAGGGAGGGTACACAATCGTGGCCTCAGAGACCCCATCTTCACCCAGGCAGTGCCTCACGGGTTGTGGCCATGCCGCGCTCAGGGGGGGGCATGGAATACATGGCCCCCGAGGCGACTACCGGCACCTGGCGACGGATGTAGCAGACCCATGCCTGCCAGTATTCATCCGTCCCAGGCCCGTGCATGCTCTTCAATCTTCAAGAGTCTTCCATCTTGAGGGTTCCCCATCAAGGACAGGAAACCAACTGATGCGGAGAGAGGAGCCGCCCCTTTTATCTTGAAGGTTTCCTGTCCTTAAAGGGCGGATCCCCTCTCTCGTGGTGCCGTCATGTATGATGGAAAAATGGGTATTATACCTACCGATAATTCGGTTTCCAGGAGTCCATCCTGACAGCACTATGGAGGACGTCCTCCTCCTCCTTACAGGGACAGGAAGCACACGAGAGGTTAAAAGGTCCCACTCCTCCCCCAATACCTCAGTGATTTGACAAGTACCATACCATGGATTAATGCCAGTGATAACACTTTAATTTACTTAAACATATTACATCATATGAATTAGCATATACATGAACATAGACAAGGGAGGGAACTAACCGTGCTGTCAGGATGGACTCCTGGAAACCGAATTATCGGTAGGTATAATACCCATTTTCCAGGACGTCCCCCTGACAGCACTATGGAGAGTACCAAAGAAACCCTCCTAGGGTGGGACTACGGCCTGTAATACTTTTCTACCATATGCCGTCTGTTGTCCTGCTAACACATCTAATTTGTAGTGCCTACAAAAGGTATTTATCGAAGCCCAAGAGGCTGCTTTACAAATTTGTTCTAAAGATGCTCCTGCTCTTTCTGCCCATGAGGCTGACAATGCTCTGGTAGAATGGGCTTTTATTTTTATGGGACAATCTATCCCTTCAGATGCGTAAGCTTTTATGATTAAGGTGGTAATCCATCTTGCGATGGAAGGCTTAGAAGCTTTTTTACCCTTATTTTTACCTCCATATAAAATAAACAAATTAGGGTCTTTTCTCCAGCCCCCAGTGGCCTCCAGGTAATCAATTACTGCCTGTCTAACATCCAAGGAGTGTAAGGCTTGTTCTTTAACATTTGAAGGTTTTTCACAAAAGGAAGGAAGTATTATTTCCTGATTTCGATTTTGCAAAGAGGCTACTTTGGGCATGAAAGCAGGGTCTAGTTTTAATACCACATGATCCTCTCTGATCTGCATATATGGGTCTTTGATGGATAAGGCCTGAATTTCCCCTATTCTTTTGGCTGTGGTAATAGCTACCAAGAAAGCTGTTTTCATAGATAGGAGAGAAATAGGCAAATCCTTATTTGGAGTGAAAGGAGTTCTACAAAGTGCCCCCAGAACTAGATTTAAATCCCAGGGGGGAGACAATTGCCTTATAGTAGGTCTTAATCTTTGGATTGCTTTAACGAATCTAACCACCCAAGGATGTGAGGCTAAAGGGTAATCCATGTAAGTACTTAAAGCTGAGATCTGTACTTTAAGTGTACTAGGTCTAAGACCCATATTAAACCCTGATTGAAGAAAATCCAGTACTCGCGGAACATCCGGGACTCTGGCTACAACATCAGACCTGCCACCTTCCAGACAGAACCTCTTCCAAATCTTATAATATATTGCTGAAGTTACAGGCTTTCTGCTGGCTTGAATCGTTATTACTTGATCTGAAAGACCACGAGCTTTCAGGATGTCCCGTTCAGGATCCAAGCTGACAGGTGCAATCTTTCTGGGTCCTGGTGTAGGACTGGTCCCTGGTGCACTATGTCCTTCCACTGAGGAAGCTCGATTGGATCCTGTCTGGTCATGGCCCCCAGTAGAGGAAACCAGCTCCTCCTTGGCCAAAATGGAACTATTAGTACTACTGACGCACCGTCTTCCCTTATCTTTCTCAGAACTGCTGGTATCAATGCTATTGGCGGGAAAGCATAATATAGAGGTTCGTTCCACCTCTGACTCAAAGCATCTACTCCTTCCGGATTGTCTGCTGGGTTCAGTGAAAAAAACCTTGGTAGTTTTGCGTTTTTTCTTGTAGCAAAAAGATCCACTTGAGGTGTTCCCCAACGTTGACATAATAACCGGAAAACCTTCTGGTTCAACTCCCACTCTGTCGGTTAGATCTTCTGTCTGCTCAAATAATCTGCCACTAGGTTTGTGAACCCTCCAGATGAACCGCCGTTATGGACAGAATTGTTCGTTCTGCCCAGACAAATATCTTCTCTGCAAGATCCTGCAGTGTTCTGTAACGAGAGCCTCCTTGATGTTTGATGAAGGCTACTGCTGTCATGTTGTCCGATAGGATCTTGACGTGCTGGTTTCTTAAACGGTCCTGATTCCGTCTTAAGGATTCCCAGATCGCATACAATTCTCGGTAATTTGATGACATTCGTCTGATTTTTTCTGGCCATTTGCCTTGCAAAAACTTTCCTTCCAGATGGGCTCCCCACCCCCATGCGCTTGCATCTGTAGTTATTACTACATATGGGGATGGCACCCAAAGAACTCCTCTTCTGAGGTTCTTGCTTTGTGTCCACCAAACTAACGACCTCTTTGCTCTTGGCGAGAGATGGATCCTTTTGTCTAGGGATGACTGATGACGATCCCACCACGATAGCACCTCTCTTTGAAGGAGTCTTGAATGAGCTTGAGCCCATCTGACGCATGGTATACATGATGTCATTACTCCCAGAATTTGCATAGCTCTTCGAATGGTAACTCGGTTTTTTAACAACTCTATCACCTTCCTTATCAAAGATCTTTGCTTGACCTCTGGCAGGAAAGCTGTTCTGGCTCTTGAATCGAGGAGTACTCCTAAAAATATTCTCTTTGTACTGGGAGTTAGGTGAGATTTTTCTCGATTTATCACCCAACCGAGAAATTCTAGTACCGCCATTGTTCGCTCTGTATGGTAATTTAGAATTTCTGCTGAGCGAGCGACTAACAGAAAGTCATCCAAGTAAGGTATTACTATAATTCCTTGATTCCTTAGATAGGCTACGACCTCTGATATTAGCTTCGTAAAAACTCTGGAGCAGAAGCTAGTCCGAATGGCAGACCCTGAAACTGGAAGTGGCAGGTGGATTCCCGTAGGCTTACAGCAAATCTTAGAAGTTCCTGCGAGGCTGGATGGATGGGCACCTGATAGTAGGCGTTTTTTAAGTCTAGGGTACACATTACCGAGTTTTTGTCTATTAAAGGAATTGTTGACTTTATAGACTCCATTCTGAATCTTTTGTAGCGAACATACTTGTTCAACGGTTTTAGATTCAGAATGGTTCTTGACTCTCCTGATGGTTTTATTATTGGAAAGAGAGAGGAATAGTGACCCGACTTTTCCTCTGACCCAACAACCGGCACAATGACTTTTGAAAAGATTAAGTTTTGAATGTCTTGAAACATTCCTAGATTTCTCTGAACTACATGGGAGTAATGTATCTCTGGGGCGGATAGGATACCAGTTCTATTCTGTAACCTTCCTTTATAGTTTGTAGTACCCACTCGTTTTTGGTGACCTTTTCCCAGTTCTCTGCCGAGAACAAAAGTCGGCCCCCTATGTGCCTGGCGTCATTGTTTTCTAGGTTTTGAGGAAGATCCAAACAAAGAGCTCCTGTTTCCTCTATTTTGATTATAGGAACCCTTATATGTTCCCCTGCTAGGTCTACCTGTGTCCTTATAGAATGGTTGTCTACGGAAGGCTGGTTTCTTCCGAAAGGATTGAAACTTTTTAGGCTTCTCCTCTGGAAATCCTTTTTTGCTATCTGAGGCCTCCAGAATATCATCCAATGCCTGACCAAATACCTTTGATCCTGCAAATGGCAATGAACATAATTTATTTTTAGAGGCATTATCCCCAGACCAGGATTTCAACCAAACAGCCCTCCGGACAGCGTTGGATAAAGAGCTATTTCTGGCAGAAAACCTGACTGACTCAGCCGAGATATCAGCTAGAAAAGCTGTTGCTGATTTAATGAGAGGAAGAGATTCTAAAATTTCAGCTCTAGGGGTCTTATTAGCCAATTGATCCTCTAATTGACTTATCCAGAAACACATAGACCTAGCTACCGAAGTAGCCGCAATATTAGTCCTTATTAAGGCCGCCGAAGATTCCCAGGCCCGCTTAAGGAGAATGTCCGCCTTGCGATCCATAGGATCTTTAAGACTTGAAGAGTCCTCAAAGGGAATCGAAGTCTTTTTAGCCACTTTTGCAATTGGCACATCCACTCTAGGTGTTTCTTCCCACAGCTTTGAATCCTCCGGATCAAAAGGAAGACGGTTTTTAAAGTCACGTGACATTACCAGTCTACGCTCTGCGTCCTTCCATTCACACAGTATCATGGTTTTAATATGGTCACTAATGGGAAAAACTTTATCAATTTTAGCCGTAAGACCTCCGAACATCAAATCCTGTCTGGATTGGGGCCGTGGGATATCTTCCACATGCATAGTACTCCTTACAGCCTGGACCAAGTCATCCGTATCTTCTACCGGGAACAGGTACCTCCTGGCCTTTTCCTGGATTTCCGTCTGAACTTCACCTTCTTCCTGCTCCGAGTACTGCATCTCCACGTTATCTTCTGATTCCAGATCCGGTTCCTCTTCTGACTCCATTCTAGGTCTCTTACGGCTTGGGCCCTGACTAGAGGGCTGGTGTTGTAAACTAGCGGATAATGAAGCCTGCACCTCTTCTTTAATCAGGCTCCTTAAATCTGATAATAGCGAAGATCTTTCTTGCTCGAAGACTGCTGCTGTACAAGTACAACAGACCGCTTTTTTATAAGCGTCAGGAAGCTTCGTCTGACCTGTAGAACAGCGATTAGTTTTCGCCGAGGCTTTTCCTCTCTTCACTGTCTGCAAAGGTGTAGCTGAAGTATCCTTGTCCTAAGTAACACAACAATATGTATACTTAGGATTGATTCTGGATTACTTAATGAGAGTGGAGTTTTTGCGCTATGCGCACTTACCCCTGCCTCCTCTCTGGATTTCTCAGACTCCATGTCTATCTGCAGAAAGGGTTTACTTTTCTGCTTTAAGACGGTTATGGTAGCTGCTGCATATACTCTGTTACCAGATTTAGCGATCAGCATTCAAACGCTACCTTTCGCGCGCTTTTATAGCGTTCTGCGAAGTTTTAAGCGCCGCCCATACTGCGTTCCACCTGGAACGCAAAAAAAAAAAAAAACAACGCGACGCGCTTACCATACCTTTTTTGCGATCAAATTCTGAACGCATGAAGTTTTGCGATACCTCTGAGAGCGCTTTTCCATTCTGCGTTCTTTTCCGGAACACTCGCTGACCTCATGTTTTCTGCGTCACCGGAAGTGACGCTCAGTTTCCGGTCGCCTGTTCGGCGTTCCTCCCTGGACCAGGAGGAAGACGCCTGAGCCGAGAGCCTCCCAACGGAAGGAGCGGCTCTTACCCGGGAGCTCGTCCGCCCCCGGTCTTTGGAGCAGAGGGACTCCCAAGGAGGGAGTTTCGGCTCTGGACCTCTTGACAGGGGGAAGGATTTGGACGAACCGCACGATCCCCCTGGGCCCGGTAAGTTACTGCGTTCCTCGCAGCGATCTCTCGTGTGTCCCTCCATGCAGGGACAGGAAAAACACTGAGGTATTGGGGGAGGAGTGGGACCTTTTAACCTCTCGTGTGCTTCCTGTCCCTGTAAGGAGGAGGAGGAGGACGTCCTCCATAGTGCTGTCAGGGGGACGTCCTGGAAAAGTTGCTTATTTTCTGTACCATTATATTTCCGAAAAAAAAAAAAAAAGGGGTAACCGTCGTTTTAATAAGATGTTGTAGAAAGGTTACTTTACTAGTTCTAAAATCAATTTCTACACCAACACACTGGTATGAACTTAAAATACAACTGTACTTTTGATAGAGATATCAGAAACAAGTCAGAACTATTAATCTCCACCGATTGACTCTGAAACTGAATACGGGTTTATAGACCTACTGATCCAGTCTAAGGCCTCATAGATGGCTAGCACTCAGCTTAGTGGTTTTGCGTCTTCAGTTTTGTGAAAAAGTGCAGTTACGGTCGGCGGTTTAAGGGTCTTGCATCTTTTAGTCTAAAGGTGGCCACAAACGTTAGACAGAAGTAGGTCGGTGGTCAGACAACTGTTGAACAAACAATTTAGTGAAGTATTGGTACACAGACATAGCCAAACCCTAAAAAAAAAAAAAACAAAACAAAAAGCAAACAAACTGGAAAATAGTGTGTGGCCATAAACAAACATGGTGTGAAATCAACCCCAGAAAAAAAATATTTCAGTGAAATGTTATACCTCTACTACAAGTCACCACAACACAAATAGCCCTCAAGGCCTACTGCTATCAGAAGAACTTCAGTCCCTTTTACAGAAGATATAGTACCATGGCCTTAAGCCCTTGTCACACTAAGCGAGATCGCTAGCGGGATCGCTGAAGCATCACCGATTTTGTGATGCAATAGTGACCTACCCAGCGATCTCGCTTAGTGTGACACGCAGCGACGACCAGCCCCCCTGCTGGGTATCGCTGATCGCCGTAGAATGGCCTGGACCATTTTTTCATCGTTTGTCTCCCGCTGGCCAGCGCACATCGCTACGTGTGACAGCGGAAGACCAACGATCAGCAAGCTGGTATCCAATGTACACATCAGGTAACTAAGGGCTGAGTGGCGCCTAGTTACCTGATATGTACCCTGGTTACCGGCTCCCAGCTTCTGCTGTAGAGCGCAGAGAGCTGGTATCCAATGTACACATCGGGTAATAAAGCGCTGCGCAGCCCTTAGTTACCCGATGTGTACATTGGATACCAGCGTGCTTGCTGGTCCTGTTCGCTGGTGAGTCTGCCCATGTGACAGCTCACCAGTGATCAGCTAACGATGTCCCAGCGATCCCATTCACGTCGTATCATTGGTGGGATCGCTGGGACATTGAAGAGTGTGACGGGACCCTTAGCCAAAAGAGGGAGCAGCATTTCAACTTGACAAGTGAGGATCCACTGTTAGTGCTGCATAGTCTTGCTTTTAATACATTTAGGAGGCAGTAATGGCACAGCGAATATAAAAAAAAAACGTAGAGTAGGACTGCCCCATATGAGAATGCCGTGAAGTGGTGGGGTGGCTCAAAGAATTGATCAATTGCTTGCTAAATATCTCATTCTAAAGTACAGTTAGAAATCAATATGTGCATATGCACTTTATGTATTGCGTTCTGACCATAGGCAGCGCTGGCTTCTCCCCTTTTTTATTTGATATTGGTTTGTGGCTGACCACCACAGTTTGCAGTGTGCACTGGGTTATGCACGCCATTTTTTCTGTCTTTACTGTGATTGATCTAGACTGCTGTACACACATACAGCTGCCCTACCCTGCCACAGGCTCTATTAGATTATGTACCTGTGTCTGGGCCTGGTTCACCCTTCATCTGTGGTTGCTGGTTTGGCAGTGTGGAGGTCAGATCGGAAATATCCGGACCTGGTCGGCCATTCGGGAGCCATGTCATCTTCTGGTGTAGGTCCACTGTGTTTTATCAAGACCAAAGTCAGCACAGCCATCTACCAGGAAACTTTAAAGCATTTCATGCTTCCCTCTGCCGACAAGCTTTTTGAAAATTTCATTCTCCAGCAGGACTTGGCACCTGTCCACACTGCCGAAAGTAACACCATCGCATTGCATTGTTCCGGTGGGAGAGTGCAGGGAGCCCCTCCCTGTGCGATGCTTCTCTATGCCGCTGTCAGTACTAACAGCAACATCAGAAGGGTTAAATGCCCACAGTCGGTGCTAGCACTGATTGTGGGCATTGCTGCGTGGAGTCAGCTGTCATACAGCTGACCCGCATGCGATCGCCGCGGCTCTCAGTGTGAGGCTGCAGGGATCGCAGCGTTGTACTTGTACTGCTCTGGTCAGAAATGCACCTTCCGCAGAGCAGTACTAGTATGGCGAAGATCGGTAAGGGGTTAGTGACTACAGATCTCCTCATTACAATCAGTAACTGTCATTTTAGTAAAGTTCTATAGAGAGCTGTAACAGTTCCTTCAGGGCTCGTAGTAAGATGTGTGTCTGCCTCACGTAACACTCCTCCATAGAACCTTATAAGCACCAACTCATACCCCATCTCAATGTGAAAATCTGTCTTCACCGACTACAGAGGTTACCCATAAATTGAGATTGAAAGACTAAACCAGGAGTGGGGGGGAAAAAAAAAAAAAAAAAAAAACATATATATATATATATATACTATCTGACGTATTATAAAGTTGCTCATTTGAAAGGTGTTTTCAGTGTTTTTTATGAACATTTTATAAAACATTAATACTGAAACAATATACAGAAGTAAAAAGCATTATTAGACATGCTTTACAGTTATAGCAAAATAATATATTTGATAATAATATCATTGATAAATTGATAATACAATTTGAAAGGTGTACAATAAATCGATGGAATAAAAATTAATATGACGGTTACCCTTTCAGGCAGCTCCTACTAAGCATTAGCAGTAGTAAGCAGGGGTCGGCTTAACTATTGAAGTTAGAAGTCAGCCAGCCCCATCATATAGAAGTGTCAACTTTATATACCTTTTCAAACACTACATTTCTAAGTTTGTATGTATTCACATCATGGAAATATCTAATAATTTAAGTGGATAACCACTATCATTATGCTGATGTATATCAAAGTGGAGTATATATTGATATTTCTAAATGCCAAAATATAGTAATGTATATATAAAATAGAGTTACACTTGTACACAGCCATCACCAATAACTGGGTCATAGAAGGGTTATGACTATCAGGTGTTTATATATATATATATATATATATATATATATATATATATATATATAATATATATATATATATATATTACACACTGTAAAATATAAGGTCCAGCTGTCCTACATCAGTGTAAAACGGAGTGATTCACTCTAAACAGGACATAAATAGGTTATGAAACACTTGTTCTAGCATCCAAAATAAATTTATTCTATGTACGATATGTATTGCTTGCAAAAAAAAAAAAAAAAAAAAAAAAAAAAAAAAACACTTAAAAAGCTTTTCAAAAGCTGTAATTTAATGGGAAGCACATTTTCCTTTGATATGATGATGCCGTTCTGTGTCTTATTAACGCTTGTACTTTGATCTCCATAGAAACTGTGTAAATGCAGTAATCAGCTATGAGGTAAGCAAATGTTAGAAGAGAACTCTGACAGGCAGACATGAAGTTCTCAGCTGGACACCCCTTTTTTTCCACAAACGCAATGTTAAAAAAAATAAATAAATAAATTATATTCAATATCACACCTTGCTTCTTGCTCTGCTGTTGCTCTAATAATTGTATAGTACTTTGGACACAGGTTTTTTTTTTTTTTTTTTAGCGCAAAATAAATTGTGACAGAGGAAATGACCACATTATACAATAACTTCCGTACAGAACTACAAATAAACCCACAAAATTAAATGATACAGGTGCATCTCACAAAATAAGAATATCAAAAAGTTAATTTTAGTTCTTCAATACAAAAAGTGAAACTCATTATATAGAGTCATTACAGACAGAGTGATCTATTTCAAGTGTTTATTCTGTTAATGTTGATGATTATGGCTTACAGCCAATGAAACCCCAAAAGTCATTATCTCAGTAAATTAGAATACTTTATAACACCAGCTTGAAAAATGGTTTTAAAATCCAAAATGTTGGCCTACTGAAATGTATGTTCAGTAAATGCAATCAATACTTGGTCGGGGCTCCTTTGGCATCACTTACTGCATAATGTGGCATGGCATGTAGGCGGTCAGCCTGTGGCACTGCTGAGGTGTTATGGAAGCCCAGGTTGCTTTGATAGCAGCCTTCAGCTCGTCTGCATTGTTGGGTCTGGTGTCTCTCATCTTCCTCTTTACAATACCCCATACGGTTAAGGTCAGGCTAGTTTGCTGGCCAATCAAGCACAGTGATTGTTTTTTTTTTTTAAACCAGAAATTGGTACTTTTGGCAGTGTGGAGAGGTGCTAAGTCCTGCTGGCGAATGAAATTTCCATCTCCAAAAAGCTTTTCGACAGCTTTTCCTGGTAGACGCTGCGCTGACTTTGGTCTTGATAAAACACAGTGGACCTACACCAGCAGATGACATGGCTCCCCAAACCATAACTGGTTCTACATTAAACTGTTCCTACATTAAAAAAGTTGTATGAACCTTGCAAGTTATTCCAAAGTCGATAAATTCCCAAGCACTGCCACTCGGGTTGCTGGGATCCTGATCGCAACTGAGAACTGGGGCTCTTGAAATACTCCATGTGAATGTAGCCAAGGCTGATCATGTGCACCTCCACTGTATTCATTCTCAATGGGAGTGCTAAAGAAAAACTGGTGAGAATATGTGCATGCTCAGTTACAAAGGGCTCTTCAGAACCCTGGTTCCTGGGATCACTGGGTGTTACAGTGGTGGGCCACATCCCATTAATAGACTGTAGCTTACAAACTTATTACAACCCCTTTAAGGTAAGGCCACCTACAGAACAGCCCACAATTATGGTACCTAGAAAGCCAACAATGACAATGCCTTCTATTAGTGTTTACATACTAAAATAAAAAAGTCATAGTCAAGGACAAGAAACTAAAAAAAAAATTAAAATTTGCAAGTTAATAATGAAGTCATAATAGTCAAGTCATATCTTAACCCCTTCATGACCCAGCCTATTTTAACCTTAAAGACCTTGCCATTTTTTACAATTCTGACCAGTGTCCCTTTATGAGGTAATAACTCAGGAACGCTTCAACGGATCCTAGCGATTCTGAGATTGTTTTTTCGGGACATACTGGGCTTCATGTTAGTGGTAAATTTAGGTCGATAATTTTTGCGTTTATTTGTGAAAAAAATGGAAATTTGGTGAAAATTTTGAAAATTTTGTAATTTTCAAATTTTTATTCTGTTAAACCAGAGAGTTATGTGACACAAAATAGTTAATAAATAACATTTCCCACATGTCTACTTTACATCAGCACAATTTTGGGAACAACATTTTTTTTTTTGTTAGGAAGTTATAAGGGTTAAAAGTTGACTAGCGATTTCTCATTTTTACAGCAAAATTTACAAAACCATTTTTTTTAGGGATCACCTCACATTTGAAGTCACTTTGAAGGGTCTATATGGCAGAAAATACCCAAAAGTGACACCTTTATAAAAACTGCACCCCTCAAGCTACTCAATACTGCATTCAAGAAGATTAACCCTTCAGGTGCTTCACAGGAACTAAAGCAACGTGGAAGGAAAAAATGGACATTTTAATTTTTCCAACAAAAATTTTCTTTTAGCATCAATTTTTTCATTTTCACATGGGCAACAGTATAAATTGGATCCTAAAATTTGTTGGGCAATTTCTCCTGAGTACACAGATACCTCATATGTGGTCATAAACCACTGTTTGGGCGCACGGCAGGGCTCAGAAGAGAAGGAGCGCCATTTGACTTTTTGAATGGAAAATATGATGGAATATTTAGCGGTTGCCATGTCGCATTTGGAGAGTTCCTGTGTGCCTAAACATTGGAGCTCCCCCACAAGTGACCCCATTTTGGAAACTAGACGCGCTAAGGAACTTATCTAGATGCATAGTGAGCACTTTGAAACCCCAGGTGCTTCACATAAGTTTATAACGCAGAGTCGTGAAAATAAAAAATTTTTTTCTCAAAAAATGATTTTTTAGCCCCCCATTTTTTATTTTCACAATGGTTACAGGAGAAATTGTACCCCAAAAGTTGTTGTCCAGTTTGTCCTGAGTATGCTAGTACCCCATATGTGGGGGGGAACCACTGTTTGGGCACACATCAGGGCTCGGAAGGGATGTAGTGACGCTTTGAAATGCCGACTTGATGGAATGGTCTGCGGGCATCTTGTTACGTTTGCAGAGCCCCTGATGTGCCTAATTAGTAGAAACTCCCCACAACTGACCCCATTTTGGAAACTAGACCCCGCAAAGAACTTATCTAGATGTGTGGTGAGCACTTTGAACCCCCAAGGGCTACACAGAAGTTTATAACGCCCGGGCATGAAAATAAAAAAAAAATCATATTTTTTTCCCCCAATCAGGATCTTTTAGTCCCCAATTTTTTTATTTTCCCAAGGGTAACATGAGAAATTAGACCCCAAAAGTTGTTGTCCAATTTGTCTGGAGTATGCCGATATCCCATATGTGGGAGAAAACTACTGTATGGGCACACGTCGGGGCTCGGATGGGAAGTAGTGACGTTTTGAAATGCCCACTTGATGGAATGGTCTTCGGGCGTCATGTTACGTTTGCAGAGTCCCTGATGTGCCTAAACAGTAGAAACTCCCCACAAGTGACCCCATTTTGGAAACTAGATCCCCCAAGGAACTCCTATAGATGTGTGGTAAGCACTTTGAATCTCCAAGTCCTTCACAGAAGTTTATAACGCAGAGCCGTGAAAATATAAAATCATTTTTTTTCCACAAAAATAATTTTTTAGTCCCCAATGTTAACAGGAGAAATTAGAACCCCCAAAGTTGTTGTGCAATTTTTCCCAAGTACGCTGATACCCCATATGTGGGGATAAACCACTGTTTGGGCACACGTCGGGGCTCGGAATAAAGGGAGCACTGTTTGACTTTTTGAACGCAAAATTTGCAGGAATCAATGGTGGCGCCATGTCGCGTATGGAGACCCCCTGATGTGCCTAAATAGTGGAAACCCCTCAATTCTAACTCCAACCCTAACCCAACACACTAACCCTAATACAAACCCTAACCATAAACCAAACCACAAGCCTAACCCTAATTCCAACCCTACCCAAATTCCAACCCTAACCCAAATTCAACCCTAACCCAAATTCCACCTAACCCAAATTCCACCCTAACCCAAATTCCAATCCTAACCCAAATTCCAACCCTAACCCAAATTCCAACCCTAACCCAAATTCCAACCCTAACCCAAATTCCAACCCTAACCCAAATTCCAACCCTAACCCAAATTCCAACCCTAACCCAAATTCCAACCCTAAGGCCTGGATCACACATGCGAGAAACACGGCTGAGTCTCGCATGTGAAATCCCAGCTCTGGCGCCGGCACTCGGGAGTGGAGCGAGCGGCTGCATATAACTACATGCAGCCGCACACTCCACTCCCGATTGCCGGCGCTAGAGCTGGGATTTCACATGCGAGACTCAGCCGTGTTTCTCGCATGTGTGATCCCGGCCTAACCCTAATGCTAACCCTAATTCTAACCCTAAGGCTGGGTTCATATTGCGTTTTACCAGCCCGTTCAACATGTAGCGTTGGCCGGCTGGTAACGGTATAGCATAACGCGATCGCGTTGTGCTATACCCGCTAGCGCAGATGAATCAGCAGATGATTCATCTGTGCTAGCGGTGACGGAGCCCAGACACTGCAGCCCATGTCCGAGGCTCCGTCACTGAATGACGGCACGTCGCGAACGCATGCCGCTTAACAGCATGCGTTGCGATGCGCACACAAATGGGGTGAATGGCAGCGTTAACGGACTGAGTTACACCGCGTTATACCACGGTGAAACGCAGTCCATCTAACGGACTGCCATAATGCAATATGAACCCAGCCTAACCCTGAGGCCCCGTGCACACGTTGCGGATTCACTTGCGGATTTTTCTTAAATACGCAGGTAAAATGACCTGCGTTTTACCTGCGAATTTAGCGCGGATTTGCTGCGGTTTTTCCCTGCGGTTTTACACCTATAATGGAATAGGTGTAAAACCGCTGCGGAATCCGCACAAAGAATTGACATGCTGCGGATTTAAAACCGCAGCAAATCCGCAGTGCACAGCGTTTTTTTTAACCATTTGCATTGTACTGTACATGGTTTCTGGATCTGCTGTGGATCCGCAGCGCCAAATCCGCCGCGGATCAGCCGCAAAATACGCGCGGATCACCCAAAATCAGCTGCGGATCAGCCGCAAAATCCGCTAGGAAAAAAATATAAAAAATTCTTTATTTTATTATTTGTCCCTACCTATGACAGGGGGGGGGGGGGTGTTCATTTACTTTTTTTTATTTTGATCACTGTGACAGTTTATCACAGTGATCAAAATAATTTTTTGAACACTGGCGGGCGCACTGCGCATGCGCCCGTCATTTTCCAAGATGGCGGCGCCCATGAAGAATCCCGGGCAGCCGCCGGGACGGATCCAGGGACGTCGGTGGACCGGGAGAGGTGAGTAGGGGGGGGGGGGGGGGGGGGAAAATCGGAAGGTGGGGGCAGCGGATCGCAGGAGCAGGGAGCAGATAGTGACGGCGGTGACCGATCTCTGCCATCCTTCGGTGGCCGATCACGGCCGTGACTCGATGTGGGGGGGTCAGATCACCGCCGTGACTCGATGTGGGGGGGTCAGATCGCGGTCTCCAGCCATGGCAGATGCTATTGCAGCATCGGCCATGGCTGGATTGTAATATTTCACCAGTTTCATTGGTGAAATATTACAAATCGCTCTGATTGGCTGTTTCACTTTTAACAGCCAATCAGAGCGATCGTAACCACGTGGGGGTTAAGCCACCCCCACCGTGGTGATGCGCAAGGGGCCCTGTGCCTGCGGGTCGGGTGACCTTTCAGTGACCCCGGTCACCCGGCCTGCAGGAACATGATTTATAGCATGACGCCTACGTTGGCGTCATGGGTCGGGATGGCACAGGTTTTCATGACGCCAACGTAGGCGTCATGGGTCGGGAAGGGGTTAATGTCAAAAATATTATAGCCAAGAAAAAGATATATAGTTTTATTTTCTTTTTGTAACTACTGGACAAATAAATGCATTCCCTTCGCATGTGCCTATTCACAACATTCAATTCCATTAAAAACATTGGTTTTCACTTACACTATATGTATACAGTCAGAACACTGTCTGCACGACTTCCCCCAAAGTCAATATATCCTTTTTTGGAATGAGTGCCTACAGTATGCCTTTTGTTAGTGTGTCCATTAGATCGTGGGAACTCTTGTATAGCTTAAACCTGCCATGTATAAAAAAAGGACCACTTTCTTATACAATGTAGCACTTCAAGGATTCGCGTGGCATTTTAGAAATTCCATATAAATATTTTCTTTAACAGATTGCAAATGTTAGCCAACATAGCTGACAACGTTCTACAGCTCAGCAAGTCAGATTTTCCAGAGAATAAGCCTAGACTTTATTTAGCATAAGTCAAAGTTTCCGTGCCTTTTTCTCCACATTTCTGCTGGCTCGGTTGTGCATTTCATTTCTATTTTTAGCTTCTATAAACCATGCTTGCACAGGAGATTTTTTTTGCAGCAAGAACTGCAGAGACAAACGGATATTAATCATGGTCTGTATGCGATAGGAGTACATTCCTGCTTATTCCCGTCCTCTAGGCTTATCTGAAACAACTAAATACACAAAAATAAATCCCAATATCAACCGGTTTAATACAAAGCACTTTACATTGGCCAATCACGACCATTAACCTACGCCAAACAAGCCAACCACACTTCAATGTGCACACAACAATGGTGAAAATGATCTGTGCGCACAGAGTACCATTTTTCTCAGCACGATGTCCTGTTTACATGAGACACATTTAGGGTATGTGCACATGTTGCGGATTTGCCTGTGGAATTTTCTGCACAGATTCTTCCTCTTGGCAGAAAAGCAGGTAAAAATCTGCGCGATTTGATGCGGATTTTCATTTGTTTTTGTTAGCGAAATAAAGATATGCTATTTAACAAAAAAATAAATAAAAAAAAAAGATTGATGTCATTTCTTTGTCCAACCTCTTACATTCTCCATTGAAGACCATAATATCATCACATATGTTCAAATATAATATTTACACACAAGACAAATAAGTGAATATCGACATATCAATAGAAAAAAAAATCTGGGCTCCCGCGCAATTTTCCAGTCCAGAGAGGGAAAGCCAGTGACTGGGGGCACATGTTTATAGCCTGGGAAGGGGGTAATACCCATGATTTTCCCAAGTTATTAATATCAGCCCGCAGCTGTCTGCATAGCCTTTACTGGCTATTAAAATGGTGGGGCCCCGCAAAAAAAAAAAAAAAATGACGTGGGGTCCCCTATTAATTAATAGCCAGAAAAGGCTATGCAGACAGCTGCGGGATGGTATTTATAGCCTAAGAAGGGACCATGGATATTGGCCTTCCCCGACTACAAACACCAGCCCGCAGCCGCCCCAAAAACGGTGCATCTCTAAGATGCGCCAATTCCGGCACTTAGCCTCTTTTCCCACTGCCCTGTAGCGGTGGCATATGGGTTAATAGGGGGTTGATGTGACCTTTGTATTGTAAGGTCACCTCAAACCCGGCTTAATGGACACCTCTCCATTACTAATCCTATAGTTATTAATGGGTTAAATAAAGATAGCCAGAATAAAGTATTTTAATGAAATAAAACACAACACATTTTGCCATCTTTATTGTACTCCTAATTCCTGCCATGCCCTCGATCACCTGCAAAAAAAATAAAAAATGATTACTTACCGGTAATGCTCTTTTATAGAGTCCACGACAGCACCCACTGAGAGAGAGGATCCGCCCCCTAGGAACAGTAAACCTACAGAGAGATAAAAGGGGCGGCCCCCCTCGCTCCTCAGTTGGATTACAGAGAATGAGAGGAACCGCCACAAAAGTTTCAGTCAATTTGCTCCGTAATACGTTTAAAGTATATATACATATTAACACTCTTAAGCTATGTACAGCCATCTATATAAAATTAATCCCTCACCCACCGAAATGCACCGTGAGTAACTATAACTAAGGGAGGGAAGTGAGTGGGTGCTGTCGTAGACTCTATAAAAGAGCATTACTGGTAAGTAATCAGTTTTTTTTCTCTTCGCCACGACAGCACCCACTGAGAGATTTTCAGAGACAATCACCTGGGAGGGACCACTGTGTCAAAAACTGATCTACCAAAGACTAAAGCCCCCGTCTCACAAGCGATCTCGCTGCTGAGTCACTAGTTTTGTGACGCAGCAGCGATCTCCCCAGCGATATCGCTGTGCGTGACATTCAGCGACGATCAGCCCCCCTGCTGGGTATCGCTGATCGTCGCTGAATGTCCTGGACATTTTTTGATCGCTGGTCTCCCGCTGACAGGCACGCATCGCTGCGTGTGACAGGCGGGAGACCAGCGATCCGCTGGTAACCAAGGTACACAGCGGGTTTCCAGGCGCGGGGCTGTGCCTAGAAACCCGCTGTGTACCTTGGATACCAGCGCCCTGATGCAGGGAGCTGGTAACCAAGGTACACAGCGGGTTTCCAGGCACCGCGCAGCGCCTGGAAACCCGCTGTGTACCTTGGTTACCAGCTCCCTGCATCAGGGCGCAGGTATCCAAGGTACACTGCGGGTAACTAAGCGATGTTTACCCGCAGTGTCACTGTGCTGATCGCTGCCTGACTGCCTGTTTGGCAGCTCAGCAGCGATCATGTAGCGATACACCAGCGATCCTGATCGTTGTCGGGATCGCTGGTGTATCGTTATGTGAGACCCGGGCTTATGTCCGTCGAAGAAGATTAGTCTAGCCATCTTGGCTATAGAAGGTGAAGACCAGGTTGCGGCCTTACAGATAAAGTTAATCGGGACGTTTGCTCTTTCAGCCCAGGAGGAAGATACGGCCTGTGCGGAATGTGCCTTCACGCCCTACGGTGGGTCTTTCCCTTTTGCCAAATATGCCAGTGCTATTGCGTCTCTGATCCAATGAGACAGCGTGCATCTCGTGACCTTTGACCCCTTCCTGTTACCCTGAAAAGACACAAAGAGCCCTGCTCTGCCTCCAGGGTCTAATCCTGTCCAAATATGCTAAGACGGCCCTCTTAACGTCTAAGGCGTGAAATCTTTTTTCCTGTGGTGATGTGGGGTTATCATAAAAGGAGGGAAGGCAGATTTCTTGAGACCTATGAAATTTAATTGCCACTTCAGGTAGATAGGATGGGTCTGTTTTCAATACTATTCTGTCAGGGAATACTGACAAGAAGGGAGGATCTACTGATAGGGTGTAGAGATCACTCTTCTTGCCGACACCAAGGCCACTAATAAAGCGGTCTTTAATGAGGCATAGTTGATTGAGACTGAATGGAAGGGCTCGAATGGGCTTCCATTAAGGCATCTAAGACCAAGTTTAGGTCCCAAGGTGGCACCTGCGGTATATGGACTGGGTCTGCTTGCTGGCAAGCGGAGATAAACCGAGCTACCCATCTATTGCCCACCACGTCTTGACTATACAAGGCTCCTAAAGCCGAAACCTGGACTTTCAATGTATTAATAGACAGCCCCAACTCACGCCCCTTTTGCAGGAATTCTAAGATAGCCGGGATAGGTACTTCACTGGATAGGCCTGCTGAATGAAAAGTTAGAAATTTTTTTCAGACTCTGGTATATAATTTAGTCGTGGCCTCCTTCCTGCTAGGTAAAAGGGTATCAATCAAACGGTCGTAAAATCCTCTTAGCTTTAATAGCTGCCTTTCAAATTCCAGGCCGTGAGGCGCAGGCCTTTGACCTGTGGGTGATAGAAGGGCCCTTGCGAGAGAAGGTCCTGGTCCCAAGGGAGGATCCATGGGTCAGAGACCGACATGGCTCTCAGCCATCAGAACCACGGCCTCTTGGGCCAGAACGGGGCTATTAAGACTACTCTTGCTCCTTCCTCTCTTATCTTTCGTATGACAATCGGTAGCAATATCATTGGTGGAAAGGCGTAGGCCTGGCGTAACGTCCACAGGGTTTGCAAAGCGTCGAGTATGTCTGGATTGTCCGTCTTGTATAATGAAGCGAACCTTTCGACCTGCCTGTTGTCCCTTGTGGCAAACAGATCTATGTCCGGCCTGCCCCACATGACCGTTACCATTCTGAAGATTCATTGACTGAGCACCCACTCCCCTTGATGTAGGGTATGGCGACTGAGAAAATCTGCTTTGACGTTGTCTATCCCTCTGACGTGCACTGATCATGTACCTCCTTGGTGGTTTAGGTATGCCACGCAGGTGGTGTTGTCCGACTGAATCCTTGTATGCGTCCCTTGCAGCTGCGGAAGAAAGTTACATATGGCGTGATATATAGCTTTTAGCTCCCTCACATTTGACAAGTCATCCGCTTCTGATCTAGACCACCGTCCCTGAACCATACTTTCCTCTAAATGTGCTCCCCACCCTAAGGGGCTGGCATCTGTAGTTACTATATTTGAGGGGACCACTACCTAAGGGACTCCCCCTGAGATATTATTTGGATTCAGCCACCAGGTTAGGGGACTAATTACTTCCGACGGTAGGGACATTATGCCCTCTAGCTGTCCCTGTAGTCTCTCTTCTTCTTGTATGATGGTTCACTGTAACCTTCTAGTATGAAGCTGGGCCCACTGAACTGCAGGGATACATGAGGTCAAAGAGCCCAGCAAAGACATACCTTTTCTCAAGGATATTATAGGACTATCTATTACGAGACGTACTTTATCTCTGACTTACTGAGTCTGTAAAGGATGAGATTACATCAGAGCCTGCGTTCACATTGGAGGAACGAATTCTCCACTACCAGAAGATCGTCCAGGTACGGTACTATCAGGGTATCTTTTACTCATAAATGTGACATCACCTCCAGCATCAGTTTGGTGAAGATACGGGTTGCCATAGATAGCCCGAAGGTCATCGCTGCGAACTGAAGATGACGGATCTGGCCTTCTAATATGACCACCACTCGGAGGAAGTGTTGATGCGAGATATGTATCGGCAGATGGTAATACGCATCCTTGAGATCCACGACCGCCATGTAGCATCTGGGAAATAAAAGTTATGGCTGATCGTATAGATTCCATATAGCCTGTAACCACACCCACAGGTGAGGTAACATCACATGGTCTGGTCACATGGTCATGACCTCATCACAGGTCCTCAAACTCACAACCACATACAGGCTTCATCTTGGTTATTCAGACACACCCCTTGGGTGGGTTTGTAGGTGACTGGACCCACCCATCTCTCCAAGTTACCTGGAAGCCTCCCAATGTATAGCTAAAAACCCTCAGCAGTAGATCTGCTGAGCAAAACACGCCCAGGCTTCCATCACAGGGCCACCCACCTCTGCGATACATGCCGCCGATCAATCACATGACCAGTCGCCATGCCACAACACCTCCAGTGCCATCGCTGTTCCAGCACTTGCAGGAAGTCCGGGCTGCTGCTGCTACCAGGCTTCCTCTACATGCTCAATCCAAACATAGGCCGTTTTTCAAGCTGGTGTTATAAAGTATTCTAATTTACTGACTTTTGGGTTTTCATTGGTTGTAAGCCATAATCATCAACATTAACAGAAATAAACACTTGAAATAGATCACTCTGTAATGACTCTATATAATATACTAGCTGTAGTACCCGGCTTCGCCCGGGTTAATTAATAACTGCTGTTAGCTGTAACAAAATAGACTATGTTAACAAAAATTTATTCTGCACATAAAAATCACACACCAAAACGTGCGGGGGTTAAAATTTCCATTCAACACATAGCCTATGATGCTCCTGGGGTTGAGATGTGCGGGCATGCAAAATTTCATGCCCGTAAGTACAACGGTGCATATTCCTATCCCGGGCCAAAATTATTTGCCGATTTGGAATGCGCGGGGTTAAAATTTCGACTCAAAACCTAGCCTATGACGCTCCCGGGGTCGAGACGTGCGGGTGTGCAAAATTTCATGCCCGTAAATGCAGATTCCTATGCCGGACATACACACAAGCATTCAGCTTTCTCCCATTATGTAGATAGGGCCAAAATTGTTTGGCGATTTGGAACATGCGGGGGTTAAAATTTCCATTCAACACATAGCCTATGATGCTCCTGGGGTTGAGATGTGCGGGCATGCAAAATTTCATGCCCGTAAGTACAACGGTGCAGATTCCTATCCCGGGCCAAAATTATTTGCAGATTTGGAATGCGCGGGGTTAAAATTTCGACTCAAAACCTAGCCTATGACGCTCCCGGGGTCGAGACGTGCGGGTGTGCAAAATTTCATGCCCGTAAATGCAGATTCCTATGCCGGACATACACACAAGCATTCAGCTTTCTCCCCATTATGTAGATAGGGCCAAAATTGTTTGGCGATTTGGAACGCGCGGGGTTAAAATTTAGATTCAAAACATAGCCTAGGACGCTTTCGGGGTCGAGACGTGCGGGCGTGCAAAATTTCATGCCCGTAAGTGCGACGGTGCGGATTCCAATCCCGGACAAACATACCCACATACATACATTCAGCTTTATATATTAGATGAGTTTCACTTTTTGTATTGAAGAACTGAAATAAGTTAACTTTTTGATGATATTCTAATTTTGTGAGATGCACCTGTATAACTTAGTTGTGTGTCCTTGTTTTACGGGTGATCACAGTTCCATTTCAAGAGCGTTTTCTCTGTGACATAGTACCGTAAATGAAAGTGGCTGGTTAATAACTACTGAGGTTTGCTAAGTAAGTGTTAACTTTTTGATGATATTCTAATTTTGTGAGAAGCACCTGTGTATAGTAAGAAGCCATGCAAAGATCATAAGCGATGTGGCAGCAAAGCATACTGTAAGTAAGATGCATTTGTGAAGATTTAATCAGGTGAACGTGAGCATACAATAAAGATCTAGTAAATATTCACCATCTATCAGTAAGGGTGCTTTCACATTGCGTTGTGTCCCCGTCGAGGCATATCTCCAAAATCCCCCGCAAAACAACATGCACCAACAGGGCCAATAGACTATTGGCGATGGCAGAGCGAAAGTGAACTCTGACGTGCACCAGTTTTTGGGAGTGTACACCTACAGGAGGCAGACACTCAGACCTAGTAGACTGCATCTGAGAATCAGTCTCCTGTAGGCATTCCCTCTCCCCCCCAAAAAAAAAAAAAAAACGCACAGCAGAGCTCATGTTTGCTCTGCTGTCAACATTAGAGTCTGTTGGCCAGTCTGAGCATAAGTCAGGACCACATTTTGTGGAGGATTTTGGACATATGCCCCAAAGGGGAGAAAGAACGCAATGTGAAAGCACATTCAGTATTTTACAGCAGTATTTGTAAGCCAAAATCAGCAACGAAACAGTATAATCGAAACACTTGCACCACTTCTGTATTTTTCACGCACTCCTAGTTTTGGCTTATAGATACTGAACATGTGAACATGGCCTTACATTGACTTAACTCTGGGAGAGATCAGCAGAGGAGTTTATCAAAGTAGAAAAGCCATTTTACCTTTGAAATAAGCTCATCGTGATTTGCCAAGTGAGCTCTGCAATGAATGCAGCTGTACGTTCTGTGGCAGGATGGCAGGTAGGCCTGAAACGTTTTGGACCTTGTCATTTTCACCATTGGAGCCACTGAGCGCTGCGTAAACTCTGGAGTGGCCCACGAGGCGCTCCCGCAGGAAGGGTCGCACGGGAAACACCGGAAGACACAGGTAAAGGCCGTGGTTTGGCAGGTTATGGGTGTGGGGGCAGGCTCCACACGCCGAAGGAAACACTAATTGTTTGTTACAGGTTATCCAGAAACAGGTATCAATATCTCAACCACCTGGAAAAAATAAAAACAAAATATCAGAGGTATATTTTATTGGGACACTGAATGCACGTGTTACATTATAATGATATCACAAATACGGAAGTCAAACTGGATTTAGCAATATAGAAGAGTACCAAAATCCGACAGATAAGCCAATTGTTCCCGATATCATAGCTGTCAATTCAGAACTGATGAAACTGTCTGAAATTAATAACCCGTTTCAAATAAAGAATTACAACCAACATGAAATATATATTCTATAAACCCAGCTATAGTCCATGTATATTCAAGCTGACAGAGGTAAAAAGCAAAATTCACCCAAGAAAACCCATGTAACAACTATGCGCCGTTCCAGCAAAGCTTACATTTTGCTTACTACACGCTCCATTTACCAGAAAGCGCCTGCTGGGAAGATGGCAAAGTTCTCATTTTCATGCTTTGCTCGAAGCCATAGACCACATATCGGCCATGATCAATTCCATTGTGCAGTACAAGAGATCTGTAGTACTATATAAATCCACACAGAACAAAGTGATGTTGTATGTAATTTATTCAATGCTCACTGGGACGTTTAATGAAATGGTCTGAAAACCCATCTATTGTCTTTAGGCTATTAATGTATATGCTTATTTATTCATCGTCCTTACGGAGTTGCTGATAGAGCACTCTCCTCTTATCTTTCCATGGCTAAATGTAATCCAGCTGTGGTCAGGAGTATGAGAGGCAGACAATGCGTGAAGGAACGCGTGTGCAGAAAACACATGTTACATCGTACACAACGCCACAAATCAGGGCAGATGTTAAAACAGTCATCCAACTGTCCCACGTGACTCTTCTGTTCTATTATATGAGGTGCATGTTTAGTCAAAAGATAAACACTCAAAATATTTATTACAGTTTTAGAGCCTGAACAGGTTATTGGCAATCATATTTATCGCACCAAAGCTTTGGAAATATAAAATGAAGCAACTTTGCAAATGGTCTCAAGTATTCCTCCATGCGCTTGGATAGCGAGACGTGACGGACAGAATAAAGAAGATGAATGCGCAACTCAAACTAAGATGAAAGAGGTTGGACACATTCAGTCAACTTTGTGTGCTGACAAAAGCAGTGAAATAACCCCCCACATTGCTAAACCCAGAGCTGCACGTTCTGTCTAATGCTTCCCGAGAATGAGAGAGCTTCCCTGGCTATGTCCTCTTCTGCACAGGTGCGAAAGCATTCAGAGCGCGCGTGCATGGTTTAGTCTCTACCTGCGGGAGCACCACTTGCATTTGTGCAGTAGATGATAGGACTGGGGTAGCATTGGCGGCTACCATCATGACTTCAATGGTCCCACTGTCCAGGGTTTACATCAATGAACTGTGGGCAGCAGAGGGAAACAACTGTGCCATTTATGACAGATGAAGACATTAAACGTTAGGGCATTTTAGAGATTTGTCCAGAATGTGGAGAGCCCTTTTAGGAGTTACTAGACCTCCTTCAGACATCTGAGTTCCAGGTCCGTGTTACTTCCGATTTTTACGGACAGAACATAAGAAGCCATTATAATTTCCGCTGCCAGTCACACATCGGTGTTATTTCATAGATAATGTCTCCATGCAAAATCACGGAGACTAGGCTTTTCTTTTTCTGCCAGCTCATAAGAAAAGTGCCAATACAAGTCAATGGGTCTGTGAAAAATACAGGACAGCACACGTATAGCATCTGTATGCTGTCCTTTAACAAAGCAAACGATAGAAGACACTGACATCTGAATGACGTCTAAAAGGAAAGGTTTCATATTTATGGTTTCATATTTATGAAGGGAATCTGTGACTGGGTTTTTGCTATCCAATCTGAAAGCAAAATGATGTAGGGGCAGGGACAGATTCCAGAGAGTTATCAGCCGCTTGCTCATTTTTTTTTTTGTTGCTGCAGTAGATGTACCAGTACCCTGAATTCTGAGGTCCGAGTTCCACTAAGTGACAGCTTTCAGCGTTTACTGTGCAAAACTACAGCAAGCAGCCCAGTAAGTGATAAGTTGCTGGAATCAGGGTCTGTCTCTATAGTTGTTTGCAAAACCCTGTGGACAGAGTCCATGCCAAAAAAATTCTTCAAGCAAAACAGACTATTGCAGGAGGCAGCAAACAGCACATGAATTGTCACTGATTTTTTTAATCCCTCCATGTCATATACTTCTGTCAGTCCCTGCTATAGGTATAAGCACAGGGTAGTAATTTTTTCCAAAATATATCTTTAAGTTCACAACTAGATATTGCTTAAATTAAGAAACATCAATACAATTAAGTTACTGACTTATATTCTAGAGAAACAATTCCAGTTCATATGAGTCAATAAAATGTTCATGTGTCAATATTATTGACTTAAAATTATCCTTAGAGTCTTACTTCAAGTGAATAGGACTCATGTCTCTGAAAACAATAATGTGCCTTTACATTATACAAAGATAGCAATAAAGAACATTTGGGAGCTTAAATCCCTGATAGAAAAAACATGGATACAGTCTTGAATAAATCCTCAACCTCACTTATAACAAAATCCTTTATCTATAGTCACATAAACAAGACATTTTGGTGTAAATTTCTCCAATTACATAACACTTATAAAAACAGGCAGGCAACAATACAACCGTGGGGCAACAACATAAGCATGTCATTTAACAGAGTATGGGACAGACATACAGTCATGGCCAAAAGTTTTGAGAATGACACAAATATAATATTTTCACATGATCTGCTGCCCTCTGGTTTTTATGTGTGTTTGACAGATGTTTTTATTACAGACAGAAATATAATAATTGCAAACATATCAGTAACAAAAGCTTATATTGACAGTTAGAATGAGTTAATGCAGCAAGTCAATATTTGCAGTGTTGACCCTTCTTCTTCAGGACCTCTGCAATTCTCCCTGGCATGCTCTCAATCAACTTCTGGACCAAATCCTGACTGATAGCAGTCCATTCTTGCACAATCAATGCTTTCATTTTGTCAGAATTTTTAGGTTTTTGTTTGTCCACCCGTCTCTTAATGATTGACCACAAGTTCTCAATGGGATTAAGATCTGGGGAGTTTCCAGGCCATGGACCCAAAATCTCTATGTTTTGTTCCCTGACCCATTTAGTTATCCCCTTTTTCTTTATGGCAAGGTGCTCCATCATGCTGGAAAAGGCATTGTTGATCGCCAAACTGCTCTTGGAGGGTTGGGAGAAGTTGCTCTTGGAGGACATTCTGGTACCATTCTTTATTCATGGCTGTGTTTTTAGGCAAGACTGAGAGAGCCGATTCCCTTGGCTGAGAAGTAACCCCACACATGAATGGTTTCAGGATGCTTAACAGTTGGCAGGAGACAAGACTGGTGGTAGCGCTCACCTTGTCTTCTCCGAATGAGGCGTTTTCCTGATGTCCCAAACAATCGAAAAGGGGATTCATCAGAGAAAATAACTTTACCCCAGTCCTCAGCAGTCCACTGCCTGTACCTTTTGCAGAATATCAGTCTGTCCATGATGTTTTTTCTGGAGAGAAGTGGCTTCTTTGCTGCCCTCCTTGAGACCAGGCCTTGCTCCAAGAGTCTCCGCCTCACAGTGCGTGCAGATGCACTCACACCTGCCTGCTGCCATTCCTGAGCAAGCTCTGCACTGCTGGTAGCCCGATCCGGCAGCTGAAACACTTTTAAGAGACGGTCCTGACGCTTGCTGGTCTTTCTTGGGCGCCCTGAAGCCTTTTTGGCAACAATGGAACCTCTCTCCTTGAAGTTCTTGATGATGCGATAGATTGTTGACTGAGGTGCAATCTTTCTAGCTGCGATACACTTCCCTGTTAGGCCATTTTTGTGCATTGCAATGATGACTGCACGTGTTTCTTTAGAGATAACCATGGTTAACAGAAGAGAAACAATGATGCCAAGCACCAGCCTCCTTTTAAAGTGTCCAGTGGTGTCATTCTTACTTAATCATGACAGATTGATCTCCAGTGATGTCCTCATCAACACCCACACCTGTGTTAATGGAGCAATCACTGAAAAGAGGTTAGCTGGTCCTTTTAAGGCAGGGCTGCAATGATGTTGAAATGTGTTTTGAGGGATAAAGTTCATTTTCTAGCCAAATATTGACTTTGCAAGTAATTGCTGTTAAGCTGATCACTCTTTATAACATTCTGGAGTATATGCAAATTGTCATTAGAAAAAGTGAAGCAGTAGACTTTGTAAAAATTAGTATTTGTGTCATTCTCAAAACTTTTAGCCATGACTGTAGTATATAGAACAGATTAGTATCTTGTTACCACGCAAGTACCTAAACAAATGAATAGAGGAACAGCTGGTGAATGGGTCTAAAGGGTCCCAGTTACAACAATCATAATACACAGCAAATCTGAGGCAGCCTCAAGTATAGTAGTAATTGACATGTTCTGTTTGGGCAACACAAAAACGCAACTTGATATGCAGCCAGAAAATACTGTGTGATGCGTATATATGCTCATCAGAGCATGGTAGACTCATCAGCTCCCTAACAATGGCTATAACAAGGTGTTAAAAGTCCTCTTACCCACTTATAAAATGCTTATACGTTAAGCCGGGGCCCCGACGCATGTTTTGCATTTGCTTCAAACACAGTTTGAAAATGGCAACGGCCAATCCTGTAGCTGCTACAGCGCAGGCAGCGCCATCTTGCTAGAGAAAAAAAAATAAAGATTTCCTCCTCCAAGATGGCGCCACTTTCTAACTGTTTTTCTTTGTTATGAATAACACCAAACAAATAAATTACATACAAATTATAGATGCGATCACCACCACTGGCGCCTGCCTACAGAAGGGGATTCCCTCCCCCCCAGAGAAATTATATATATTCTTCCTTATGAAAAATTGAGGGCATATCACTGAAGGATCAGTGACCTGTCAGAAGCCATACTGCTGAATACCTAATCAGAGCACCACATTAAGACCCCCCCACCCCACAAGCACATCATTAACTCAAAACCCACAACAACCACAAAACAGATATCATCAGCCAATGTATCATTGTAATCAGTAGAATGGCGCCAACCTGACACTGTCTGTAGGTTATTGTGCTCAATCCTGCTGACAGGTTCTCTTTAATGTAGCAAATGTGGGACACAGATCTTTGTAATGAGGCAGCTTGTCAATACTGACAGCTTCCCTTTAAAGCACATACAGAGAACAAAACATGGACTATGATATTAGTTTGCAATTTAGGGATCGGCTGCAATGTGTCTATTTAAGTATTTATAGCTCTGACCTTTAGCTAGTAAACAAAGATTTCAAGTAGCAACTTACATTAGGCCTTGAACACCTTTGTTATGTTCTCTGCTGAGTGTTCAGTGGCAGAAGACACTAAGCATGAAAAATGGGCACCATTTCTGTGCTTGATGACATTGTCTGCTTATGGTCAGACAGGTTTTCATTTTACTCATGGTATATCGGAAAAACAGGACAGACCAAATGCTACAATACCTTCTATGGCACATGCATGTGATGATTCATAGTTATGTACATAGGAGCTTAAAAAAAACAAACTGCAGAATCCATTTTCATATATCATATTAGAGATGTAACAGAGTTAATATAAGAGGCTTCACCATACAGGATCTTTATCTACAAAACACAGTGGCTTGGTCAATGTTGACTGCGCTATCTCCACTCACTCCTAGACCCTTTACAGTCCGACTTCCGCCCCCTACATTCGACAGAAACTTCTCTCAAAGTGACCAACGAACTGACAGCAAAATGTAACAGTGACCATTCTCTGCTCATTCTTCTTGACCTTTCGACACGGTTGACCACTGTCTCCTACTCTCTAGGCTCCAGTCACTAGGCATTAAGGACACTGCTCTCTCCTGGTTCTCTTCCTATCTTTCTGACTGCTCCTTCAGTGTTTTATTCGCCGGCTCCACGTCATCTCCTCTTCCTCTCGCTGTCGGGGTACCTCAGGGCTCAGTCCTTGGCCCCCTTCTCTCTCTACACGTCCCCAATTGGACAGACCATCAGCAGATTTGGCTTTCAGTACCATCTTTATGCTGATGACAACTATACACGTCAACCACTGACCTTACCCCCGCTGTACTAAACAGCGCCACTGACTGTCTGTCCGCAGTTTCAGACATCATGTCCGCTCTCTATCTGAAACTCAACCTCTCAAAAACTGAACTTCTGCTCCTGCTGTCTACTAAACTCTCGAAATCTGACACTTCCCTCTCCGTGGGCTGCACCATTATAACACCCCGGCAGCAGGCTCTCTGTCTGGGTGTTATGTTTGACACCAATCTCTCCTTCACCTCCCATATACAATCTCTTGCCCGCTCCTGCCACTTACACCAAAAGAACATCTCTAGAATCCGCCCTTTTCTCACCATGGAAAAAACAAAAACCCTCACTGTAGCATTGATCCACTCCCGCCTCGACTACTGCAACGCTCTATTACTTGGCCTCCCCATTACTCGACTATCCTCTCTCCAGTCCATCCTTAATGCAGCAGCCAGGGTCATCCATCTGGCTAATCGGTACTCGGATGCGTCCGCTCTTCGCCAGTCCTTACATTGGCTGACGATTCATTTATAGGATCCAATTCAAAGTACTTGTTCTCCCCCACAAGCTCTCCACAGTGCAGCACCCCCTTACATCTCCTCCCTTATTTCTGTCTATCGGCCTAACCGACCGCTGCGCTCCGCAAACGACTTTCGACTAAACTCTGCACTAATCCGTACCTCCCACTCCCGACTCCAAGACTTCTCCCGCGCTGCGCCAATTCTCTGGAATACTCTACCCCAAGAAATTAGGACTATCCACAATTTGAATAGTTTTAGGTGCTCCCTAATAACACATTTGTTCAGAGCGGCCTATCACGTTCCCTAATCAAAGTCATTTTATATGTATGTGTGTGTAGCCCATTCACTATCCCCATCTATCCCTCAAGATAGCTGGACCATCATTGTAAATGCACCATTGTATATACACGCCTGTACTTTGTATCTCCCCCACCTCATTGTAGATTGTAAGCTCTCACGAGCAGGGTCGTCTAATTTTGCTTTAATTTTTCTATTGTTTAAGTTATGACTTGCGTTTGAAACTGTTAAACTGTAAAGTGCTGTGGAATATGTTGGCGCTATATAAATTAAGATTATTATTATTCAGTGATTAGCTGCAGCGGTGAAGTAAGCTGCAGATATCATGTCACCACCACAGCCAAAACAATGAGACAGGAGCAGAGACACACAGAGGTCAGAAGATGAGGGAAGGGTAGCAACTGCCCTGTTTGTTTTGCTACATACAGAAAAGTGGTCCTCAAACTTTTATTAAAGAGCAAAGAAGGGTTGTGGTGTATTTATCCCAATGTCATCCATATTATTAGACATCATTCCTTTTTGCAATAGATTTTTATTAATTTTTGAAAGGCTTAGTTTTTTTTGGTTTGTACATTATAGACTATAGAATGAGTTAACTTTGAAATGACCAAGGAGCTTGGTTTTGACAGCAGGATCTAACTTTTTTTTTCCTTTCTCCTAGACTCCTCCAAACTGATTTATGACCACATTATAGTGGAGCCAAACTTTGAGGGGGTCATAAAATAAGCATAGAGGAATTCATGAGGATTTTCAAGCCCTACTGTTAGAAAGCGCTTGCTGAAAGAGTCACAGTTAACTCAGTGAGCAGTCTGCTATGTCCTGTGATAGATAGAGGCTATATTGGGCAACATGGTGGGTTCAGTGGTTATAACTGTTCCTTTACATTGCGGTGGTCCCAAAGACAACATCTGCAAAGAGATTGTATTTCTCCCAGTGTGAGTGGGTTTCCTCCTCAGATTATGAGTCCCAAAGGGGACAGCGATAATGATGTCTGTTAAGCATGGAGTAAAATAAATAGAAACCTAACCAAAATTATTAAAGCCCCATCTAGCGGGTTTTTTTCAGCACTGGAGTGGCAGGTACAGGGGGCTTACATTTACTCACCCTACGGCATCTTCACCGTTTTTGGATACTGCTCCTGTCCCCCTGCGCCATCTTGTGAGTACAGCTGCTGACTGGTCACACGCTCTCAGTACAAGTCTATTAGAGCCAGAACAAGGGTCTCAGACTTATATTGAAAAGTGACCTCAGCACAGCTCCATGAGTGTCACGCTGTCTAATGATATGTATACAATGTCAGTAAACTATTAATACAGGAACAACACTCTATACAACAACTAGTATAGCAACATCAGCATGTAAGTATAGAATAGATTTACCTGACACGATATCTGCTGAACTCAGGGTTAATCTTGAGGACTTGATGAGCTGAAACAGGAAAGAGGTGGACCAGGATCTAACCTGACCCTAAACTGGGGTCCTAACTAATCCCTCACCTTGGAGGTACTGATAATGGTTCAGAGGTCCAAGTCTCCAACCTAACCCTGTCTCCTATCAGACCCTGAACCCTGTAATCAGTCCTAAGAAGGATCCTGACTACCACCAAAGGGATATGGGCTGATCTCAGCTAAATACACAGATTAGACATATAAGACAGACAGGATAACACTCGCTTGCATACACACTCAAACACCAAAGGAACATAAATGGTCTGGGAAATAAACTCTAACCAAGTTGAGCTTAGAACAACTAAGGAGCTCACAACTAAAGTCTATACAGATTCATTCCTATCTGTGGTCTGCATGAAGGTTTCACTGGCAACTCCCCAAGCAGACAACCAGGAATTTAAAGGAAACCAATCAACAAATAATCAATTGCAGCCGGGAGAAACTGCACCCAGTCCCAGCACCGAGCACAGACAGAATTAACTCCCTAGCTGCCAAACACAAAGAAACAGCAGCTCAGCTGTGAGAAGTCAAAAAGGGTCATTAGACCTACCGCTAATTAGGTTTCCAGGAGTCCATCCTGACAGCACCATGGGACGTCCTCCTCTTTGCTGGGACAGGAAACACACAAGAGATTAAAAGTCCCCTCCCCGCCCCCTTTCCCTCAGTGTTGTATCAAGAACCATGACATGTATAATGCACAAAACACTTTAATTATTGAAAATCATATTACAGCATATGACGTATTGAAGAGGGAGGGAGCTACCAGTGCTGTCAGGATGGACTCCTGGAAACCTAATTAGCGGTAGGTCTAATGACCCTTTTCCAGGACGTCCCTCCTGACAGCACCATGGGGAGTACCAAAGAAAGCTCCTTAGGGTGGGATCACAGCCTGCAGAACTTTCCTACCAAAGGCCGTCTGCTGGTTAGAAAGTACACCTATTTTATAATGTTTGCAGAATGTATCAATTCTAGCCCATGTTGCCGCCTTACAAACTTGTTCCAGAGAGGAGCCTGCCCTCTCTGCCCAGGAGGCAGCCAATGCTCTGGTTGAGTGGGCTTTTAGGCCCGCCGGAGGTCCTGACCCTTCAGCTAAATAGGCCTCTGAAATTAAAGAGGTAATCCATCTAGCGATGGAAGGTTTAGACGCCTTTTTCCCTTTACTGATTCCTCCGTAGAGGACAAATAGGTTCGAATCTAAACGCCAGTCTTTAGTGGCATCTATGTAGTCTAGTACCACCTTTCTGACATCCAACGAATGGAGCCTCAGCTCCTTTTCGTTGGAAGGGTTATCACAGAAGGAAGGTAAGATAATCTCCTGATTACGGTTACTATCTGAAGCAACCTTGGGTAAGAAAGCAGGATCCAACCTTAACAGAATGCTGTCCTCTCTAACCTGAAAATATGGGTCTCTAGTGGATAGAGCCTGAATTTCACCTATTCTTTAGCTGTGGTAATTGCCACCAGGAAAGCTGCTTTCCTGGTAAGCAAGGAAATAGGCATTGTGCTGTTATTACGGAATGGATCGTTACATAAAGCCCTGAGTACCAGAGTAAGGTCCCATACTGGGAGACACTGTCTAATCGTGGGCCGTAGTCTCTGAATAGCTTTAACAAATCTTATCACCCATGGGTGAGAAGCTAGTGAGTAGTCTAAGAAGGAGCTTAATGCAGCAATCTGAACTTTTAGGGTACTGGGTCTGAGTCCCATGTTGAAGCCTGACTGGAGGAAATCTAAAATCTTAGGAATGTTCGGAGTGCCTGTCACCAAGTCGGACCCGCCACTCACTGTACAGAAGCGTTTCCAGATTCTGAGATAGATAGCCGATGTGACTGGCTTTCTACTGGCCTGGATTGTGGTTATAACCTGGTCAGATAAGCCTTTGGCCTTCAAGGTCACCCTCTCAGGATCCAGGCTAAGAGATGCAATCTCTTCGGGTCCGGATGATGGATCGGACCTTGATGGATTAAGTCCGGGATCAGCGGCAGCTCTAAGGGGTTTTCGATTGACATGTCTGTTAGCAGAGAAAACCAGCTCCTCTTTGGCCAATAAGGGGCGATCATTATTACTGTAGCCCGATCCTCCTTGATCTTCCGTAATACGGCCGGGATGAGCGCTAGAGGTGGGAATGCATATAACAGATGTTCTTCCCATTTCTGGCTTAGGGCATCCAATCCTTCTGGATCGTCCAAGGGGTTCAGGGAGAAAAACCTGGGAATCTTCGCATTTCTTCTGTTTGCAAATAGGTCTATTTGAGGTGTTCCCCACCTCCGACATAGATCTCTGAAGATATCCTGGTTTAGTTCCCATTCCGTAGGACTCACTTTCTTTCTGCTCAGGTAGTCTGCTATTACATTCTGGGAACCTTCCAGGTGGATTCTCCTGTGTGTCCCTCCATGCAGGGACAGGAAACACACTGAGGGAAAGGGGGCGGGGAGGGGACTTTTAATCTCTTGTGTGTTTCCTGTCCCAGCAAAGAGGAGGACGTCCCATGGTGCTGTCAGGAGGGACGTCCTGGAAATGTGCAACCGCGACGATCTTCGTGGCAATGCACACATGACAGTACCCCCCCTTCTACGAGGGGCCTCCGGACCCTCAGGGCCAGGCCTGCCCGGGTGAGTTCTGTGGAAGGTCCGAACCAAACGATCTGCGTTAACATCAGACGCAGGGACCCACGTCCTCTCCTCTGGACCATACCCCTTCCAATGCACCAAGTACTGAAGGGACCGGCGATTCAGACGTGAGTCAATGATCTTTGATACTTGAAATTCCAAGTTACCATTGACCAACACAGGAGGAGGAGGTAGAGGTGACGGTATGACTGGTGCCACATACCTTTTAAGTAATGACTTGTGGAACACATTATGAATTTTAAACGTAGGAGGGAGGTCCAGACGAAATGCCACAGGATTAATTATGGAACTGATCCTGTACGGCCCGATGAATCTGGGACCCAGTTTCCAGGAGGGCACTTTAAGTTTTATATTCCTGGTAGACAACCATACCAGATCGTTCACATTCAGATCTGGACCAGAAACTCTCCTCCTATCAGCCATACGTTTGTAACGGTTCCCCATCGCACTCAGATTATTCAATACACCTCTCCACACAGAAGCAAGTGACGACAAGAAACGCTCCTCCTCAGGAACCCCAGAAGGGCCCCCCCCATTGAAAGTACAAAACTGGGGATGGAAACCATATGCCCCAAAAAACGGGGACTTACCAGTGGACTCGCTCCGCCTGTTGTTAAGAGCGAACTCTGCCAGAGGCAAGAAAGAAGACCAGTTCTCTTGGTTCTCTGAGACAAAACACCGGAGATATGTCTCTAAGCTCTGATTCAGACGCTCTGTCTGACCATTGGTCTGCGGATGAAAAGCCGAGGAAAATGACAATTGCATCCCCCGACGTAAACAAAATGCCCTCCAAAATTTGGACACAAACTGAGACCCCCTATCTGACACCACATCAGAAGGTAACCCATGAAGTCTAACGATCTCCCTAATGAACACCTGCGCCAGAGTTTTAGCATTAGGGAGTGCAGGAAGAGCAACGAAATGTGCCATCTTACTGAACCTGTCAACAACCACCAGTATGACAGTATTCCCTGACGACGGAGGAAGGTCCGTAATGAAGTCCATAGATAAATGAGTCCATGGACGCTCCGGAAGTTTCAAGGGTAAAAGGGTCCCAGACGGACGGGTATGAGGGGTTTTAGAGCGAGCACACACCCCACATGACGCGACAAAAGTTATAACATCTTTTTAGCATTAGGCCACCAAAACCGGCGAGAAAGGAGATCTAAAGTAGCCTTACTCCCTGGATGTCCTGCTAGAGCAGAATTATGATGTGCCTCAATAACCTTTTGTCTCAACAGATTTGGGACAAACAGTCTCCCTGGAGGTCCTGCAGGGGCGTCCCCCTGAGCCTCTAACACCTCCTCCTCAAGCTCAGAAAATACAGCCGACACTACCACCCCCTCCTGAAGGATAGGACTCGGGTCATCCGTTTTCCCGGCCCCTGGGAAACTGCGAGACAAGGCATCAGCCTTTACATTCTTAGACCCCGGGCGATAAGTGACGACAAAATTAAACCTGGTAAAAAACAACGACCATCGAGCTTGTCTGGAATTCAGACGCTTAGCAGATTCCAAATACAACAGGTTCTTGTGATCAGTAATAACGGTAACCGGGTGGACTGCCCCCTCCAAAAAGTGACGCCATTCTTCAAAAGCTAACTTAATGGCCAAAAGTTCCCTATTGCCGATATCATAATTCCTTTCGGCGGACGACAATTTCTTAGAAAAGAAAGCGCACGGATGCCATTTACCAGGGGACGGACCCTGGGACAATATAGCACCCACCCCTACGTCAGACGCATCCACCTCCACAATGAACGGCTGAGATGCATCTGGTTGGATGAGAACGGGTGCCGAAGCAAAACATTTCTTCAAAGAGGAAAAGGCTTGGCAAGCTTTGTCCGACCATTTAGAAAAATCCGTCCCTTTTCTTGTCATGTCAGTGAGAGGTTTGACGACAGATGAGAAATTACAAATAAATTTCCGGTAGTAGTTAGCAAACCCCAAAAAACGCTGCAGAGCCTTAAGATCCCCTGGCTGATCCCATTCAAGCACTGCTCTCACCTTTTCAGGGTCCATACGGAAACCGGAGGCTGACACCAAAAAACCCAAAAACTGAAGTTCCTGTACGGCAAATATACACTTCTCCAGTTTGGCGTATAGTTTATTGTCTCGCAAGATCTGCAACACCTGTCTCACATGCTCCTGATGAGACACAAGATCTGGTGAGTAAATTAAAATGTCGTCCAAATATACAACCACAAACAGCCCCACAAGGTGACGAAAAATGTCATTAACAAAATGTTGGAATACTGCTGGTGCAGTAGTCAGACCAAAAGGCATGACTAGGTTCTCATAATGTCCCTCCGGCGTGTTAAACGCCGTTTTCCACTCATCCCCCTCTTTTATCCTAATCAGATTATACGCCCCCCTGAGATCCAATTTAGAAAACCATTTGGCGCCAACAATTTGATTGAAGAGATCAGGAATAAGAGGGAGTGGATACGGATCTCGAACAGTAATCCGATTAAGTTCGCGGAAATCCAAGCAAGGGCGTAGGCCTCCATCTTTCTTCTTCACAAAGAAGAACCCCGCGGCTACTGGGGAAGATGAAGGTCTAATATGCCCTTTGGCCAGACTTTCAGAAATATAATCTTTCATAGCCTGCCTCTCAGGACCAGAAAGATTATACAACCTAGCTTTAGGCAACTTAGCATCAGGAAGGAGATTAATAGAGCAGTCATACACACGATGAGGAGGCAACTCCTGACACCCCTCCTCAGAGAAAACATCCCCAAAATCCTCCAAAAAAGGAGGCAATGTACTAGGCACGACCGCACTGATGACTGTGTTCATGCAGTTGCTTTTGCAAAACTCACCCCATTGGCTTATTTCTCTGGACTGCCAATTAATCACAGGGTTATGTTTAACCAACCAAGGAAGTCCCAACACAATGGGAGTAGGTAGACCCTCCAACACATAACAAGATAATTGTTCCCTATGTATTGCCCCTACCCGAAGGTCAATGTTATGAACCTCATGAACAAAGCTACCTTGGCCGAGAGGCCTGGCGTCAATGGAGAATATAGGGATCGGTTTGACCAATACACTCAGATGCATACCTTGAGCCTGAGCAAACTGAGCGTCAACCAGATTAGCCCCGGAACCACTATCAAGAAGAACAGACAATCTCTCCACTCTCGTACCAACTACCACCTCCACTGGTACAAGGAACTGAGAAGAACTGGCGGATGAAATACATACTCCCAAGTTGTCGTCCACCACACAACCTGGGATTAACAGTTTTCCGGCGACTTTTGGCTCAACAAGGCACGGGATGGACATTCTCCAACAAAATGTCCCTCTTTCCCGCAGAAAAAACATCTTCTAGTCCTGCGGCGTACCGCCAATCCCCTCCTACGAAATGATGTCCCTCCCAACTGCATAGGCTCATCCGAACAGACAAGGGGAACCTCAACATAAGGGACTTTAGTGGTAGGTGGAGAAACAACAGGGAGTGGGGTTACCTCACCCCTCTCCCGAAGCCGTCTATCAGTACGGATAGCTAAGGCCATAGCAGCCTCCAGAGAAGGAGGAGACTCATACTGAGCCAAAACGTCTTTTAATTTATCAGAAAGCCCATGACAAAACTGGCTCCTAAGAGCTGGGTCATTCCACTGAGTATCTGTGGCCCATCTACGAAACTCAGAAGCAAATTCCTCTGCCGGACGATCTCCCTGCTGTATCTTACGTAATTTTGTCTCAGCAAGAGAGACCCGATCTGGGTCATCATATACCAATCCCAGGGCAGTAAAAAATTGATCTACAGACAGTAGAGCCGGGATCCCGGAGGAAGGGAAAATGCCCAGGATTGAGGGTCCCCTTGCAGAAGTGAGATAACAATTCCCACTCTCTGCTCCTCACTCCCTGATGATCGAGGCCGAAGCCGAAAATACAATTTACATGCCTCCCGGAAGGTGAAAAATTCGTCTCGCCCACCAGTGAACCTGTCCGGGAGAGCTACTTTAGGTTCAACTCTGGTTTGCTCCAGGGGAGACAAAACTTTGGACTTAATGTCCGTCAGCTCCATGGATAATCCCTGCAACTGCAGAGCCAGCTGGGCTACTGGATCCATGGTAACTGGAGATAATTTTTATGGCCAGTGAAAATGTCACGCTGTCTAATGATATGTATACAATGTCAGTAAACTATTAATACAGGAACAACACTCTATACAACAACTAGTATAGCAACATCAGCATGTAAGTATAGAATAGATTTACCTGACACGATATCTGCTGAACTCAGGGTTAATCTTGAGGACTTGATGAGCTGAAACAGGAAAGAGGTGGACCGGGATCTAACCTGACCCTAAACTGGGGTCCTAACTAATCCCTCACCTTGGAGGTACTGATAATGGTTCAGAGGTCCAAGTCTCCAACCTAACCCTGTCTCCTATCAGACCCTGAACCCTGTAATCAGTCCTAAGAAGGATCCTGACTACCACCAAAGGGATATGGGCTGATCTCAGCTAAATACACAGATTAGACATATAAGACAGACAGGATAACACTCGCTTGCATACACACTCAAACACCAAAGGAACATAAATGGTCTGGGAAATAAACTCTAACCAAGTTGAGCTTAGAACAACTAAGGAGCTCACAACTAAAGTCTATACAGATTCATTCCTATCTGTGGTCTGCATGAAGGTTTCACTGGCAACTCCCCAAGCAGACAACCAGGAATTTAAAGGAAACCAATCAACAAATAATCAATTGCAGCCGGAGAAACTGCACCCAGTCCCAGCACCGAGCACAGACAGAATTAACTCCCTAGCTGCCAAACACAAAGAAACAGCAGCTCAGCTGTGAGAAGTCAAAATGTGCAACCGCGACGATCTTCGTGGCAATGCACACATGACAATGAGACACTGGAGCTGCGAGCAGGTCACTTTTCCCCGGAGGCCGACAGGAACGATGCTGGAAACAAATGGAGGTGGCAGCAGGTGCATACCATATTGGGGACTTACATTTAGGCTATGTGCACACGTTCAGGATTTTTCGCATGTTCATTAATTTCGCGGTAAATTTGCGTATTTCTCGCTATATTATTGACCTAGAATGTTCAGGAAAAAAATTGCGGTAAAAACGTGCAAAAACAGCTATAAAAACGGATTTCCTGGGAGAAAGTCCTGTTTTTCTCAGGAAATTTCTGCAAAGATTCTTGAACGTGTGCACATAGCCTTAAAGCATCACTTCAGCAGTGCAATAAAAAAAAAAAAAAAAAAACCCACAAAAACAGTGAAGTGGTGCTTTAATAAAAGCAAGATGTAAAGAACCTTTAGCCGAACATACATAAATTTTAGAAGGAAAAAACAAAAAATAAAGTTTTTACTCCCTTTAATGCTAAGAGGAAAGAGCACTTAGCGACCGCCTTAAGACTACTTGTGGGAGTAGCATGAATGTTACATATGCAGAACAAGTATGAACATTTGTCTGTCTCTACATTATGCTACTCTTAGATCGGACGGCAAAAACATGGTGACATATTCCCTTTAATTTAGAAAGGCCCATCTTACAAAAGAGGAAGTGTTCAGCAGGCAACTCCTTTAGCTTGTGTGTAAAAAAGAACTTTCAGTGTATGGAAATAAACTTTGTGAGGCCAAGATAAAATACCGTAAGAGTCTACTGCATACAACTACATGTCCATTCCATTATACAGAATAAAAAAAATAAATAAAAAAAAACTATCACCACACAAATAGATCTATGAATCTCCAGGGACCTCTTTCCTATACGAGTCGCATGCAGTATACACTTATTTCTCAGAATATAATAGTACAAGCAGCTGATGACATTTTGAGACGTGTTTGGGGGAGGAGCACATTACAATATAGCACAGTGAGAAACCGCTTGTAACCTCATATCCTCCTCCAGCAATAGGTTGTATTCCTATCTGGGCCGAAGTGATAAATATTTACAGAACTTTACTGGGTTTACTTTTAAAAGATACAGGTCTGATGTTTCACTAATCCAGAAAGCAACTATTAGTCTTAGGTTATGTTCTCACAATTAACGTTTTGTGAGGTTTTTATGCTACAGATTTTGTACACCTATTAAAGGTTATTTGCATTTTTCATCACATTTTTGCCTCTTGTTGTTGTGTCATGTTTTAAATAAGACCACTTGGTTTTTGATACTTCCTGGTATTTGGCTTCGACAAAACTTGATTGATAAACGCATGTAATCCACACATGCGTGTATGATCGAGAAACACGTGTATTTTTTAACCTCTGGATTTTCTGCATCTAGTGCAAGTGTATGGTGAAAATCTGCACATAAAACTTAGGTATGCACACATTGCGGATTCAGTTGCGGATTTTTCCGGGCGGATTTTGCTAAATCCGAAGGTAAAACGACCTGCGTTTTACCTGCGGATTTTCTGCAGATTTTGTGCGGATTTCCCCTGCGGTTTTACACCTGCAGATTTCTGTAATGGAGCAGGTGGAAAACCGCTGCGGATTCCATACAAATCTGCGCGTAAAAATCCGCAGAATGTGCACAGCGGGTTTTTTTTTTTTACATAGATTAGAATGCTACTGTACAACGCAGCAGAATATGCTGCAGATCCGCAACATGTGCACGCATCCTTAGCGTACCTGCAAGAGAAATCGACGTGAATTGGAAACAATGCACTGCAGGTCAGTTTACACATTTCTATAAATACCATCCACTTTGCTGGAAATATAAGAAGCTGCATTTTTGATGCAGCTTAAAAACAGCATCAGAAATTCATTGTGTGCACAGCCCCTAACACCTCATAGGATTACATAGGACAACAATGACAGCTGGAGGCAGCATCAAGCTGTAAGGTCTAAAAAAGTGTGTCTGGGTGTCTTTTCTTTATTTAAAAGTTCAGGCCAGCGCCGTACTAGCCACAGGCAGAGCTTGCTCAGACTCATCTAATGGTGGGCTTCAGTAAAATGGACGGTTGCACTGAGCAACTGACACATGCGCAGCTGCATTTTCCTAAAGAGCTCAATCTGCTCAATTGGCACAAGTGACGACCCATGAAATTTTAAATGAAAAAAAAAAAAAAAAAAAAACACCCAGTTGAGGGGATACAACAAAGCTGAAGACCCTACCTACAGTCCCACCCTGATGCACAGATATGAACACAAGGAAACTTCAAACACAGTTAAGAAAATCTACAAAAAGGACTTCTTCTCCTGAGGTTTCATTTTAATCAGTATAACAGCGCCAATATGGCCTCGTCTGCACTCTACTTAGTAAAATACTGCTGATGGGTTCTCTTTAAATTGGTACACATGCACACTCAGCAAAACAGAGAGTATAACAAATAGTAGGTGGATTAGGGGGAATGAGTGTTCTCATTCATTGTGCGGCTGCTGGCGTTTGTACATGGGACGATATTAGGGAACAAGTGTTCCCACAAACATATGCAGTTTACTGTTTCATCTAAAAGAGGCCATGGGGAAAAAAACAAAACAAAAAAAAAAACACCTCTAAAAGGGACAATTAACAGTGTTGGTCTGATACGCTCAGGGGTCTGTTAGCCCTGTGCAAAGGCTATAGATACTCATGAAGTCTACTGTCATTGTGCCAGTCTGAAACAAGAAAAAATACAGAAAGGATTGCAAACAGTCAAAGGTCTCGGTTTATAATATGCCACGGGTAATGGAAGTAATCAACAATGCTGGATAAATGATAACCCATGATGGAGAATGAAATGTTGGTTTAATGTCAGTGCGTTTCAGTCACTCCGACTCCTTAAGGACAACCGCAAATGAAAACAGTGAATAACATACATGGAAAAAAATGGCACCAAGGAGAAGACAAACAGTCATATGTGATCAGGTGATGTGTGAGTTTTATCGCCGACCACATGTGACAGTATACACCTCTCCTCTCAGCACCTTTTTTTGAATGTTTCTCATGTATGAAATAGCATTTATGTTATTAACTACTTTCATTTGTGATTGTTCTGAAGGAGTCGGCGTGATTGAAACGCACTGACATTAAACCAATATTTCATTCTCCATCATGCGTTGTCATTTATCCAGCAGCGCCGAATACTTTTGTTGCCCGTGGTTGTGTCTTACACAACCCGATAAAAGGTGAGGTTTATTACTAGGGATGATCGAATAGCTTCGGATAAGTGCTTATCCGAATAGCTGCATCAGGAACCCGGATACCTGGAGCGCTCCCGATGATCAGCTGTTCAGCACTGCAGCTGCATGTGTCACAGCTGTGTGACAGTCACAACACATGCAAGGAATTCTGTTTGTTGTGACTGTCACACAGCCACGACACATGCAGCTGCGGTGCTGAACAGCTGATCATCGGGAGCGCTCCAGGTATCCAGGTTCCTGATGCAGCTATTCGGGAAACGTTAGCTATTCGGATAAGCACTTATCCGAAGCTATTCGATCATCCTTCTTAGGTTTTACCCATTGATCCTTTTTTACTACTTAAGACCCTATTGCCCTTTTGCAACTTTCATATAGTTTGTCTTATACAACTCAAAGGTCCTGATTACTTATTGCATCTGTGCCTGTATTTTGTCTAGATTTGTCCTTTTTTAACTATTCATATATGGTTACTTTTTTTAAATTCACAATGGTAGTCATAGTTTAGGGCTTACAGAGGTTTTCTTCCTATTCATCATTTGCGTAAAGTCTGAATAGAGTTCAGTCCCCCCCCTACCCTTTCTAAAGTAGCTTTATATACTTAGATTTTGGTGGAAAAAAAAAAAAAAAAAGAGAAAAAAACATTTTTTTCCTTTGCGCTAATTTCATGAGTCACGTGCGCCATTTTGGAGACTCTGGCACAAGGGGGAAAAAAAAAAATATATATAGATGAATACCAATTCTCTGCCTGAGGATTTCAGATAAAATTCCTAGAAAGCAACAAACTGAACAACCCCTGATGATACATGCACATGCTATCTTTTTCAGGCAGATACGCTCTGTATCCAGCCTGAAAAAGCGCTAGCGAAATGTCAAAAAGATTGATCAATCGTACAAACCACCTGCTGTGCGCGTGTTCTGTCTTTTAACTGCTTCATGTTTGTAAAGCCGAGAAACAGTTAATGCAAACGACCTGAATAATAAGGCAACTTCCACTTGGCAGACACACAAAATTTGCGCAAAGACGCTTTAGGAAAAACACTGGCACAGGTTTTCCTGAAGAATGTTCTGCTTGAATAGCCTGGTGAGTACGCCGGTGTGTCTAAGAGGTGTGTGCACAGATCCTTACATTGGAAACCTCAATTAGAAGGCAAAAAACCAGACTGCCTCCTCTGCCCACCACCAGCGATTCACACATCAATCATGGAAACATTTCCTGGGCCAGAGCTAAAACCCAGTGGACACCTCTGGCCCAACCTGTCCCTCCCATGGCAGCACATGCACTATTATCATCCATCTTTTTTTTCCCCTAAGATTGGACTCCGCCATTCAAGTTTACTGGGATTCAAAAAAAAAAAAACACACTAAGGTTGTGACATTTGGGCGATCACCTCCATCTAGCCTAAATAAGGGAACACAAGGTGACAATAACAACTCCCACAAGGAGCAGGCCATGGGTACAATGGAAGAGGCCCACTATCACACAGGGTCAATAAGGCACACTTCAGAACACATGTATCACCTAGTTACTAAAACTAGTGCCATAGTGTTGTCATAGCAACCAAGCAACTTCTAGCCACAAGTCCTAGTACAAGCGGTGACCCCAGTGGTTGCTGCGGCCTGCTGGGGGCGCCCTCCTCCACGCCTGTGTGTTGGTAAATATGAGGGCACATGGACAGGCGCCACCACAGGCTTCTCCCTCTCAGCAGGCCCCGCTCCTATGTCCTGACAGGAATGCAATGTAACCAGCGCAGCACACGTCTGTCAGCGGACACCAGGCCGAGGCACAGCCAGCAGCCGACACCTGCTATGTCGCGACACCCAGCTGTCGTCTGCCGTGCCCCGCGGTGTGAGACTGCAGGTGACACCCGCACACGGCCGCACAGCTGACATTTCCTCTGCAGAGGCCGGCTCACTCTGTGCGGAAACTCTCGCGCATGTTTTGCTGTCACTCTCCACCGTGACCTGCGTGCAGCCTGACATCGCTCCCGTGAGTGCACATCCACACAGACACGCACACAAGGCCAGCTCGTCCGCCACTTACTGAGCCCAGCGAGACGTTATCTAGTGTCCCGAGTGGAAATGGTCACGCAGCTGTAGCCACTTTCCAGCCAGCTCTGCATTTAAGCTCTATGCAGTTCTCCACAAGCACAACTGAGGCAGCTCGCGCATAAGTGACACCTGGAGCCACCTATACATAACTGCGAGCAGCTAGCAACACTGCGCCGATTGGCTGCTGCTCGGCGCCGCCCCTATTCGTGAAGAGCTAATCATACGGCAGAGGTGGGAATGGGGCGGGACAAGGGCGTGGCTTGGGGTTAACTGTATACAAACAACCTGGAGCTTCTTTCTGGTCGCCAGGCAGCAGCTGATGCTCAGCCCCAGTCTGCGCCTATGGGGCCTTTTCTCTTCACATTCTTTCCCTCTTTCGCCTGGGTTCCTGCGTCCAGCGTTCTGCCGTTATGTTTGCTATAGTGCGTTGTATCCCTCCTCAGTGTTTGCTGCAGGAAGGGTTAACTGCCTCCGGAGGCGGGCACTAGGCGCCGTGACTGACATGAACATGAGCACTTCCGGTCCTCTGTCAGATGCAATGGAGGAGCACTGCACAGTGGAGAGAAGGTAAGAGGCTGTGTGGGCGCTCCCCTTCCCCAGGGGTTTTCTGGGTCCTGTGTAGTCGGTGTTGCCCTACCTTTCTCCCCCAGGGGTTGTTCTGGGTCCTGTGTAGTCAGTGTTGCCCTAAATTCCTGCCCCAGGGATTGTTCTGGGTCCTGTATAGTCGGTGTTGCCCTAAATTCCTGCCCCAGGGATTGTTCTGGGTCCCCATAGTCAGTGTTGCCCTACCTTCCTGCCCCAGGGGTTGTTCTGGGTCCTGTATAGTCGGTGTTGCCCTACCTTCCTGCCCCAGGGGTTGTTCTGGGTCCTGTATAGTCGGTGTTGCCCTACCTTCCTTCCCCAGGGGTTGTTCTGGGTCCTGTATAGTCATGTTTGCCCTACCTTCCTTGCCCCAGGGGTTGTTCTGGGTCTGTATAGTCGTGTTGCCCTACCTTCCTTCCCCAGGGGTTGTTCTGGGTCCTGTATAGTCAGTGTTGCCCTACCTTCCTCCCCCAGGGGTTGTTCTGGGTCCTGTATAGTCGGTGTTGCCCTACCTTCCTCCCCCAGGGGTTGTTCTGGGTCCTGTATAGTCTGTGTTGCCCTACCTTCCTCCCCGAGGGTTGTTCTGGGTCCTGTATAGTCGTGTTGCCCTACCTTCCTTCCCCAGGGGTTGTTCTGGGTCCTGTATAGTCAGTGTTGCCCTACCTTCCTCCCCCAGGGGTTGTTCTGGGTCCTGTATAGTCGGTGTTGCCCTACCTTCCTCCCCCAGGGGTTGTTCTGGGTCCTGTATAGTCTGTGTTGCCCTACCTTCCTCCCCCGGGGGTTGTTCTGGGTCCTGTATAGTCGGTGTTGCCCTACCTTCCTCCCCCGGGGGTTGTTCTGGGTCCCCATAGTCAGTGTTGCCCTACCTTCCTGCCCCAGGGGTTGTTCTGGGTCCCCATAGTCACTGTTGCCCTACCTTTCTCCCCCAGGGGTTGTTCTGGGTCCTGTGTAGTCATGTGTTGCCCTAAATTCCTGCCCCAGGGGTTGTTCTGGGTCCCCATAGTCAGTGTTGCCCTACCTTCCTGCCCCAGGGGTTGTTCTGGGTCCCCATAGTCACTGTTGCCCTACCTTCCTCCCCAGGGGTTGTTCTGTGTCCTGTGTAGACAGTGTTGCCCTACCTTCCTGCCCCAGGGGTTGTTCTGGGTCCCCATAGTCAGTGTTGCCCTACCTTTCTGCCCCAGGGGTTGTTCTGGGTCCCCATAGTCACTGTTGCCCTACCTTCCTCCCCAGGGGTTGTTCTGTGTCCTGTGTAGTCAGTGTTGCCCTACCTTCCTGCCCCAGGGGTTGTTCTGTGTCCTGTGTAGTCAGTGTTGCCCTACCTTCCTGCCCCAGGGGTTGTTCTGGTTCCTGTGTAGTCGGTGTTGCCCTACCTTCCTGCCCCAGGGGTTGTTCTGGTTCCTGTGTAGTCGGTGTTGCCCTACCTTCCTGCCCCAGGGTTGTTCTGGGTCCTGTATAGTCGGTGTTGTCCTACCTTCCTCCCCCAGGGGTTGTTCTGGGTCCTGTGTAGTCGGTGTTGTCCTACCTTCCTCCCCCAGGGGTTGTTCTGGGTCCTGTGTAGTCGGTGTTGCCCTACCTTCCTGCCCCAGGGGTTGTTCTGGGTCCTGTGTAGTCGGTGTTGCCCTACCTTCCTGCCCCAGGGGTTGTTCTGGGTCCTGTGTAGTCGGTGTTGCCCTACCTTCCTGCCCCAGGGTTGTTCTGGGTCCTGTATAGTCGGTGTTGCCCTACCTTCCTCCCCCAGGGGTTGTTCTGGGTCCTGTATAGTCTGTGTTGCCCTACCTTCCTCCCCCGGGGTTGTTCTGGGTCCTGTATAGTCGGTGTTGACCTACCTTCCTTCCCCAGAGGTTGTTCTGGGTCCCATAGTCAGTGTTGCCCTGCCTTCCTGCCCCAGTGGTTGTTCTGGGTCCGGTATAGTCAGTGTTGCCCGACCTTCCTCCCCCAGGGGTTGTTCTGGGTCCGGTATAGTCAGTGTTGCCCTACCTTCCTCCCCCAGGGGTTGTTCTGGGTCCCCATAGTCAGTGTTGCCCTACCTTCCTGCCCCAGGGGTTGTTCTGGGTCCCCATAGTCGGTGTTGCCCTACCTTCCTCCCCCAGGGATTGTTCTGGGTCCTGTATAGTCGGTGTTGCCCTACCTTCCTCCCCAGGGGTTGTTCTGTGTCCTGTATAGTCAGTGTTGCCCTACCTTCCTGCCCCAGGGGTTGTTCTGGGTCCCCATAGTCGGTGTTGCCCTACCTTTCTCCCCCATGGATTGTTCTGGGTCCTGTATAGTCGGTGTTGCCCTACCTTCCTCCCCCAGGGATTGTTCTGGGTCCTGTGTAGTCGGTGTTGCCCTACCTTCCTCCCCCAGGGATTGTTCTGGGTCCTGTATAGTCGGTGTTGCCCTACCTTCCTCCTCCAGGGGTTGTTCTGGGTCCCGAGTAGTCGGTGTTGTCCTGCCTTCCTGCCCCAGGGGTTGTTCTGGGTCCTGTGTAGTCGGTGTTGCCCTACCTTACTCCCCCAGGGATTGTTCTGGGTCCTGTATAGTCGGTGTTGCCCTACCTTCCTCCTCCAGGGGTTGTTCTGGGTCCTGTGTAGTTGGTGTTGCCCTACCTTCCTCCCCCAGGGATTGTTCTGGGTCCTGTATAGTCGGTGTTGCCCTACCTTCCTCCCCCAGGGATTGTTCTGGGTCCTGTATAGTCGGTGTTGCCCTACCTTCCTCCCCCAGGGATTGTTCTGGGTCCTGTATAGTCGGTGTTGCCCTACCTTACGGTCCTGTATAGTCGGTGTTGCCCTACCTTCCTCCCCCAGGGATTGTTCTGGGTCCTGTATAGTCGGTGTTGCCCTACCTTCCTCCCCCAGGGACTGTTCTGGGTCCTGTATAGTCGGTGTTGCCCTACCTTCCTCCTCCAGGGGTTGTTCTGCACCCATGTTGCCTTCTTTTCCCCCAGGGGTTGTTCCGGTGTTAGTAACTGCTGTGATGGGTTCCCTATGACTCCCAACATGATGGAAGTTTCCAATTCAAGCACAAGAAAACGTTCCGGGAAACATAAGAAATCCAGAGGAAATTATTCTTCTTCACCATCCACATCTGCTGAAATTGTATCTCTTCCGGACTGCGATGATTCGGATGCTTCTGATGTAATGGTTTCAGAGGTTTATTTTCTTTTCGACCAGGACAAAACTAATCATCTTGCTAAATGAGTTACGATAATGATTGAAGCAGATCAACAGTGTAAAGACAAAGGCACCGATTCTTCAAGCAGATTTTGCCAGCTTTCTGGTGTAAAAATTGCTTGGTGTCACAAAATATTGAAAAGTTGATGGAGCTCTGATTCGTCTAGGTGATTACACCAGAACTCTAGTGTAAAACTGAAAAGTTGCAAATTTTTGTGTAACGTGGCGTTGCACCAAAAAATTGCCACCTTTGGCGTTTTCATGCCTGTTTTGTCTAGCTACCCCAAAATGTGCTTAGCTACTGTAGCATGGGGTTGTGACAGGGCTTGGTGATGCCACAGCTCGTTAAATTCATGTTGAGCTGCTGCCTTGCTTGTGCCTCATATCTTAGTTTAGTTCCCAACTGGAGTAAGATTTGTGGCATAGAGGTGCACACAACTTTTCAGATGCGCCTGTTTCACGAAGTGGTGTGTGAGCCTTTTAATGAATCGGGTGTCTCAAACTCCAGCACGCCCCATTGATCAAGATCAGCGTGAACAACACGTGTGTCTGATAAATTCATCATAATTTACACTACAAAAATGGTTTATTAGGCTTGTACAAATACGGCCAACTGAGCAGTCCCAGAGACATTGCTCCGTTCTCATGTATATTCAAATCTATCCGCGTCTTTAAGACACAAATACATTTGATCGCTGCGGTGTCGGGACTAAGGCACAGTAGAGCGCGTCAGTCCCGGCCACTATGTGCAGCGGGGGTGATGGTCAGCACCTTGCTGATGTCATGACACTGCGGTCAAAACCTTAGCCTTAAAGCGCCACAGAAAGGAGCTAGTGCGGCCAATAGTAAGGGCTCAATGAAGGAGCCGAAGATCAAATGCCTCATTATTGTGGAGGGGAAGTTCATGTTACAGTGATGGCATATAATGGGGTTGACAGTCGTTGAAGGGGGCACAGTTTTGTGAGCGGCGATGGTGATGGGTTACTTTATTCAGAGGGGCAGTGTGTGTGTGTGTGTGTGTGTGTGTGTGTGGTGGTGGTGGGATATTTGCAGAGGGGGCAGTGATGGTGGGGGGGTGATTTTGCAGTGGGGCAGTGTGCGGGGAGCAGGGGATATTCTGGAGAAGGGTAGTGTATGGAGGATACATCGCTTAATTAATTTTTTGCATCCTTATCCAGGGCACTGTTCTTTAAATCTGGTATAGAAAACACCAGTTTTGATGAATCTGGGTCTATGTTAATGGGGATTTTCTTAAAAGCTAGTTAGTCTTACTAAGCCAGCCTGATCTTAAGGCTATGTGCACACGTTGCGGAATTGCCATGGAAATTTCCGCGGCAATTCCGCACCTCCCTGCCGCGGGAAATCCGCATATTATATGTATGCGTATTCCCGCTAAACACTAGCGTTTTGCAAGCGGAATTAGCTTGCAGAATGCTAGCGTTTTACAAGCAATCTGACAGGTTGGTCACACGAGTCAAACATTGTTTGACTCGTGTGACCAACTTTTTACTATTGATGCTGCCTATGTCGCATCAATAGTAAAAAGATCTAATGTAAAAATTATAAAAAAAAAATAAAAAATAATGATATTCTCACCTTCCGGCGGCCCCGCAGCTTTCCCGCCTCTCAGCGACGCTCCCGGCAAGTTCCGTTCCCAGGAGTGCTTTGCGACAATCAACCCGATGACGTGCATCTCGCGAGACCGCTACGTCATCTGGATGATCTCGCAATGCACTCCTGGGAACGGGATTGGCGGGAGCGTCGCTGAAAGGCGGGAAAGCTGCGGGGGCCGCCGGAAGGTGAGAATATCATTATTTTTTATTTTAATTATTGTTTTTACATGGATATGGTACCCAGGGCTTGGAGGAGAGTCTCCCCTCTTCCAGACCCCGGGTACCACCCGCACATGAACCGCTTACTTTCCGCATGGTGGGCACAGCCACATGCGGAAAGTAATTGGTTCAATGCATTCCTGTGGCGGCGGAATCGCCGCGGTTCCGCAAAAAGAATGAGCATGCTGCGGATTCTCCCTCGATGCGATTCCGCCGCGGAAAAACCCGCAGCATGTGCACAGCATTGCGGAATCTCATAGGCCTTAATGAGTTGTATTGTGTAAGCGGTTTTGCGGCGTTTCCGCCGCGAAAAACCGCGGCAAAACCGCTAAAAAGCCGCAACGTGTGCACATAGCCTAAAGGTATTCTCTTCTGATGTACTTCATCTAGCTGAAGATAATAAACAAGCTGTTACCTGTCATCCCCACACCAATGACACCTACCTACCACTGCTTTGGTCTTAGTTGACTAGCTGCAGTAATTACACCACTAATACAGTGCGTGTGACCGCTGCAACCAATCAGTGGGTTCAGAGGTGATGCTGATGTCTTAGGAGAATTATTGCTCCATTTATTTAAGATTCTAAAAGATAACCTTTTAAAGAGGTTTTCCATGGAACTCATGTCCATGGAATAAACCATCCTAAGCTGGGTAGAACATGCAAACTCATTGCAAAGTGTATCTTCTTGATCCTAAAGAATCTTAAGTGTGGGAATTTCCATCTAAAGCCTCTCAAATCTGCTGCCCTGAACTTGACAGCCTCATGGGCACATATGTCAAGTTTTGGGCAGGTGACCTGCATCCGTTCTCTGCACTCTGTGCTCAGAAGTATTTCACAGAGGCCTGAATGAGGTTTAATGTTGACCTGCCAGTGATTAAGCTGTCTAAAAAAGCTATTTTTCTAGAAGAATCAGACAGAGTGTGTTGCACCAAAATAATGAGACATGTTTTGATTTTAGATCTGCGGCACCAATCAAACTTGCCAATGCAGGTCTATGGGTCCATGAAAAAAAAAAAAAATAACACTGATGGGATGTCATCTTTGTGTGGTGTAATATTCATGCTTGTTTGATGGAAGCTTGAGAAAATAACACTAGTCAACATGATTTTTTTTTTCACAAGAACATTTAATGGGGATTCTAGTAGGATTTCACCCCTGAATTCAAATGTTGTAATTTTTTTTTTTTTTTTTTTTACACGTTAAGTTTTTTATGGTTTGCCATCGAATGATTTCACTAAATTAGTGTTCTTAACACCTCATTCCTCTGATCACATAGTGATTTGTTATGTTAAAAGTCAAAAAGACAAGTTCATATATGTTCAGATATTACATCTTTGGTAAGTAGAGCCAGTAGTGAAATGGCAGTGAATGTGAGTACAAGTGTTTGTTCTTCTGTTGATCTAAAGTGTCTTTGTTTGTTTCTCATATTTTATTAGTTCTTATAAGTTTTTCAATAATGCCAGGAAAGTGAAGTTCACCGGCGCATGCTCACTAATGCTTTTCGGCTTTGCCCACAGTTGGGCAAAGCATGCTGCGCGTGCGCGAGTCAAGATTGCAATGTGCACGCGCGTAATATGCAGGACAACTACGGAAATATTGCGGACAGCGGATAAAGAGGAGTGGAGGAAAGTACCCAAAACACCGCCCATCGGACCGGACCGAAATCATTTACATAGCCTGCCAAAATGAGGTGACAGATTCCCTTTAAAGTGTAAAAGTCACGAACGAACAAACACACGTACTCAGACAAAGATATTTGCCATTCTGATGGTATAGGTGGAACCGATGGACCGTTTAACAGATTGCTATTTCTGCTTAACCCCTTCACCCCCCCAGGGTGGTTTGCACATTAATGACCGGGCCAATTTTTACAATTCTGACCACTGTCCCTTTATGAGGTTATAACTCTGAAACGCTTCAACGGATCCCGGTGAGTCTGACATTGTTTTCTTGTGACATGTACTTCATGATAGTGGTAAAATTTCTTTGATATGACTGGCGTTTATTTGTGAAAAAACGGAAATTTGGCGACCATTTTGAAAATTTCGCAATTTTCCAACTTTGATTTTTTTAATTTTTTTTGTTCCCTTAAATCAGAGAGTCATATCGTACAAAATAGTTAATAAATAACATTTCCCACATGTTTACACATCAGCACAATTTTGGAACTAAAATTTTTTTTTTTTGTTCGGTCTTTATAAGGGTTAAAAGTTGACCAGCGATTTCTCATTTTTTACAACACCATTTTTTTGGGGGGATCACATCACATTTGAAGTCAGTTTGAGGGGTTTACATGATAGAAAATACCCAAAAGTGGCACCATTCTAAAAACTGCACCCCTGAAGGTGCTCAAAACCACATTCAAGAAGTTTATTAACCCTTCAGGTGCTTCACAGGAATTTTTGCAATGTTTTAACCCCTTTCTGTCATCTGACGTACTATCCCGTCCAGGTGACCCTGACCCGTATGACCGTGGACGGGATAGTACGTCATATGCGATCAGCTGTGCTCGGGGGGAGCGCAGCTGATCGCGGCCGGATGTCAGCCGATTATCGCAGCTGACACCCGACACTATGTGCCAAGAGCGGTCATGCACATTAACCCTCGTTACACTGCGATCAAACATGATCGCAGTGTTCTGGCGGCATAGGTAAGCATCGCGCAGGGAGGGGGCTCCCTACGTGCTTCCCAGAGACCCTCAGAGCAACGCGATGTGATCGTGCTGTTCCGAGGTCCTCCTCCCTGCAGGCCCCCGGATCCAAGATGGCTGCGGGGTCATGCAGTGAGGTGGTTTCACATTTCCTGCTGAGAGTAGGCGCTGAGAAGCCTCCTGCACTGCCTGTCAGATCGCTGATCTGGCAGAGTGCTCTGCAAACTGTCAGATCAGCGAGCTGGCAATATAGTGATGTCCCACCCTGGGACAAAGTAAAAAAAATAAAACAAACGTATAAAACTAATTTAAAAAAAATTCCTAAATAAAGAAAAAAAATATTCCCCAATAAATTCATTTCTTTATGTAAATAAAAAAACAAAAGCACACATATTTAGTATCGCCGCGTCCGTAACGACCCAAAATATGTTTATAGGACAAATACATGTAAAAAAAATTTTATTTAGGAATTTTTAAAAAAAGAATTTTTACACATTGTAATTTTTTTTTTTTTCTTTTTACTTTTTTACATTGTCCCAGGGTGGGACATTACTATACAAAGTCAGATCACTGATCTGACACTTTGCACAGCACTGTGTCAGATCAACGATCTGACAGGCAGTGCAGGAGGCGTGCCAGTGCCTGCTCTCAGCAGGCACTGACAATCCACTTCCCTGCAGGACCTTGTGGCCATCTTTGATCCAGGGTCTCAGGGAAGTACGCAGGGAGCCCCGTCCCTGCGCGATGCTTCCCTATGCCACCGGAACTTTGCGATCTTGTTTGATCGCAGTGTTCCGAGGGTTAAAGTGCCAAGAGCTCCTGGCACATAGTGCCGGGTGTCAACTGTGATAATCAGCTGGCGATCGGCTGCGCTCCCCCGTGAGCGCGGCTGATCACCTATGACGTACTATTCTGTCCATGGCAATTAAGTCCCAGGGCTCATGGACAGAATAGTGCGTCCAATGGCAGAGAGGGGTTAATAAACATTAACGGAATCACATCTAAAACAAAATATACAATTAATTAAGCCCAATTTGCTATTTTGCAATGAGGCCTGTCTTGGGGCTCTTTCACACGTCCATGTCTTTGGTTCGTGTGGTGACAATTTTCACACGTACCAGAAACACGTAGACCCATTCAAGTGAGTGGGTCTGTGCACATGTCAGTGTGTTTCCATGGACCTTGTGTCCGTGGGTAAAACATGCAGACGGGTCCGTTTTTTAGCAGCAGTACAGGCCGCAAAACCTTCCTGCACACGGATAGCACATTGGGATGTCATCCGTGTGACACGTCCTGGTACCTGAGAATCAGCGGTACAGTAAGCGCTGTTCCCCAGCGCTGGGTGTTTGAAGACCACTCTCATCATTCTCCCCTGCTCTGCCAGCGCAAGCAGAGGAGAATGATGAGGGTTATATTCAAGTGATAACAATGAGAGCAGGCGGTGGCTGATGGGACTATATTACTCCCATCAGCCTACACCTACTGCCGCTAATAACAGCGACAGCAGGAGCGGCTGGTGGGAGTATTCATCACCCGCCGCCTGCACTATAAATAATATAAAATCCGGCGTGGGTTCCCCTCTGTTTTCTATAACCAGCCAGGCAAAACTGACAGCTGTGCACTGAAACCGTCTGCTTCAGCAAGGCTGGTTATCAAGAATAGAGGGGTCCCCAAGCTGTTTTTTTTTATAAATAGATGATTAAAAGAAACCATGTTGGGTCGTACACACATATTTTTGACAACCAGCCTTGCTAAAGCTGGGGGCTGGTATTCTCAGACTGGTAAGGGGCCATGGACATTGACACCCCACCCCCCCAGACTAGAAATAGCAGCCCACAGCCGCTCAGAAAAGGCACATCTAATAGCAAGTTGTTCATCAGAACCTTGCTTGTTATCTCAAGAAGATCTGAACAACCTTAGCTGTGAGTTTTAGGGCCCCGTCACACTCTTCAATGTCCCAGCGATCCAACAACGATCCGATGTAGACTGGGATCGCTGGGACATCGTTAGCTGATCGCTGGTGAGCTGTCACATAGGCAGACTCGCCAGCGATCAGGACTAGCGAGCACGCTGGTATCCAGTGTACTATTGGGTTACTAAGCACTGCGCCGCGCTTAGTTACCCGATGTGTACCCTAGATACGATCTCCCAGCTTCTGCTGTACGCGCTGGGAGCTGGTATCCAGTGTACACATTGGGTAACGAAGCGCTGCGCCGTGCTTAGTTACTCGATATGTACCCTGGATACCAGTTCCCAGCTTCTGTTGTACGCGCTAGGAGCTCGCTGATCGTTGGTCTCCCGCTGTCACACGCAGCGATGCGTGCTGGCCAGCGGGAGACCAACGATGATAAAACGGTCCAGGCCATTTGACGACAATCAGCGAGTACCCAGCAGGGGGGCCGGTCGCCGCTGCGTGTTGTCACACTATGCGAGATCGCTGGCTAGGTCGATGTTGCGTCACAAAATCGGTGACACTTCAGCGATCTCGCTTAGTGTGACGGGGGCTTTAGACTTTTCTAAACAACAATCAGAGCTTCTAAGTTCGAGGCTCAAAGGATAGAATCTTCTTGAAAACGTGAGCATATGTGGGCATCGTAGCCCAGAGAGTGATTTGAAAAACTATTTCTCTGAACAAAAAGGTGTAGTTTTTTTTGTTTTTTTTTTTGTAGTAATGTTTATTTTGCTCAACATTGGACAGATGAGTGGTGATTGTTCATAGACTCATCAAAAGTTAGATTGAAAATCGTTCTTTTGCTTAATGGTGGTAACCTCCCATCAATATCCGCTGTGCATGTTGCTGATATGAAAGTGGAAATATGAAGCTGCTACTTACAAAAATATAACTGGATTATTTGTGGAGATTTGAAGGTGATTGCTTCATTTCATGGATTGCAACTTGCTTGCACTAAATTCTGCTGTTTTCTTATGTGAATGGGATCGCAAATATAGAAAGTCTCACTATGTTTGAAAACAATGGCCTAATCGTGACTCTTGTTCCTGGACAAAAAAGTGTCATACCTTTTAGTGAATTTATCTTCACTACACTTTCAATTAGGATGGATGAAACACTTGATAAAAGCTCTTGATAAAAATACTGTTGCATTTATACATTTAAAATCTAAGTTTCCCAAAGTTAGTGATATGAAACTGAAAAGGCATTTTTTACAGTGCCACAAATAATATCGGTGATGGATAATGAACAATTTCAGGAACTGTTAAATCTGTTGGGGAAAAAAAAGCCTGGTTGTCCTTCACAAATGTCTCCTCTTCTGCTGTAAGATTTCCGAGAAAACTATAGTGATATAGTGAGTGGTCTTGTGAAATCATACTAAGCTATGGCTTGCAACATGTCCTTAAAACTTAATTTCTTGGACTTCTTTCCAGAAAATCTTGGTGCTGTCAGTGACCAGCATGTGGGATGTTTTCATCAGCGGATGTCTCGGGGCAGTAGTGGGAAAACGGGACAAGGAACCTGGGCCCCTGAACTGCCCCTCAGGCTAAGGGGGTGCTCTGTCTTTCCTTAACTTGGGGGTACCCTTGAAGGTAGGGAGGCCCAAGTCACTGACCTGTCCCTATCTCCTGTTTAGCCCTGAGCTAAACCCCCATCACCCTCCCCAGGATGTGAGACAGGGAATAAAGTGAACTGCACCAATATAACAAAAGGAAAGAAAAGACACACCTAGGGAACAAGGCAACTAAAAAACAAAACTGAGCTGTCTCTGCTGCAATGCACCGCACAGCAGAGTAAGGCACCAGATCGCAGTATATAGCTGAAGCACCAGAAAGCTCCTCACTCCAGCTTGGTTGGTCTCCAAAAGGACCTACAGTATATCACCAAAAGTCAGCTGATGCATCAGGTGACCTTTTAAAGGATGGTGGGAGTGGTCACCACCTGCATCAGCAAACTCAGCAGCAATCCAAAAATGGATTGTGACAGCGGATTTCTAAGATAGAATGGAGGTACCAAGGCAGTGGAGCCTCTTCTGTCTGACAACTTCTGGACCATTAAGAGAGACATCCCGGAAGCAAAATATTCCCATAAATAATCATCTGAAATGTACTAGGTATTTCATATAATTGACTATATAAGTATGTTTTTGTTTTTTTTAATATTTCTATAAATCTTGAAATGTCATTAAAAATAACCCTGCCTGATGGAAAAAAGCTGAAGGCATCTTTGAATTCATCTTGAATGTATGTGTGTTGTGAGACAGTGAAGGGATATGTATTGGATGGGGTGTACATCTCGCCCAGGTACTTAGCTGACTGGCATAAGGGAAATGTATGGCTTTGTAAACCTAGTGGTGGAGCAAGTTCACTACACCCTCCATTCAGTACAGGCTTGCAGCTCAAACCTGAAGCCACTCAGGTTTTAATTAGGCAGCCAGAAGTAGGTGGTTGAGAACACAGACATTGAGCTCTCTCAGTCTGGATGTGACTCCAGACACTGCAGGAGTCTCCGGGAAACCACACGCTGGTAACTACTGAATATATGTGTTGTTTTGGGCCAGGCTGGTAGAGTCTGGGCCCTGATAGTGAGGGAAACTATCTGTGTGTAGTGAGTAGCCGGAGAGGCTTAGGATTTTGGTTTATGAGTTGGTTTTGTTCATGTTTGTTTGCTGTGGACTTACAATAAAGCTGGTTGCGGCCAGTTGTACCAGAATTGCTGTCTGTGAGTGAACTGTGTCTATGCCACTCCGTCTACCCGAGACGGCGATCCCGGAGCTATATCCCCTGAAAAGCTTACAATGTGTATATATAGAGAGAGAGAGAGAGATACAGTACAGACCAAAAGTTTGGACACACCTCATTCAAAGATTTTTCTGTATTTTCATGGCTATGAAAATTGTAGAATCACACTGAAGGCATCAAAACTATGAATTAACACATGTGGAATTATACATTACACTTTACAAAAAAGTGTGAAACAACTGAAAATATGTCTTATATTCTAGGTTCTTCAAAGTAACCACCTTTTGCTTCGATTACTGCTCTGCATGCAGAAAAGGTGAACGGATGGATTCTACATGCCTGGTTCCCACCGTGAAGCATGGAGGAGGTGGTGTGATGGTCTGGGGGTGCTTTGCTGGTGACACTGTTGGAATTTATTCAAAATTTAAGGCATACTGAACCAGAATGGCTACTACAGCATCTTGCAGCAGCATGCTATTCCATCCGGCTTGCGTTTAGTTGGACCATCATTTATTTTTCAACAGGTCAATGACCCCAAACACACCTCCAGACTGTGTAAGGGCTGTTTGACCTAGAAGGAGAGTGTTGGGGTGCTACGCCAGATGACCTGGCCTCCACAGTCACAAGACCTGAACTCAATAGAGATGGTTTGGGGTGAGCTGGACCGCTCACCGCTTCAATTTTGAATAAATCCCCAACAGTGTCACCAGCAAAGCACCATCACACCACCTCCTCCATGCTTCACGGTGGGAACTAGGCATGTAGAGTCCAGCCGTTCACCTTTTCTGCGTGCAAAGCAGTATTCAAAGCAAAAGGTGGCTACTTTGAAGAACCTAGAATATAAGACATATTTTCAGTTGTTTCATACTTTTTTGTGAAGTGTAATGTACAATTCCACATGTGTTAATTCATAGTTTTGATGCCTTCAGTGTATTCTACAATTTTCATAGTCATGAAAATACAGAAAAATCTTTGAATGAGAAGGTGTGTCCAAACTTTTGTCTGTACTGTAGATATCTATATAGATATCTACAGTACAGACAAAAAGTTTGGACACCTCATTTAAATATTTTTCTGTATTTTCATGTCTATGAAAATTGTATATTCACACTGAAGGCATCACAACTATGAATTAACACATGTGGAATTATATACTTAAAATAATTGACTATATAAGTATGTTTTTGTTTTTTTTAATATTTCTATAAATCTTGAAATGTCATTAAAAATAACCCTGCCTGATGGAAAAAAGCTGAAGGCATCTTTGAATTCATCTTGAATGTATATATAGAGAGAGAGAGATACAGTACAGACCAAAAGTTTGGACACAACTTCTCATTCAAAGATTTTTCTGTATTTTCATGGCTATGAAAATTGTACATTCACACTGAAGGCATCAAAACTATGAATTAACACATGTGGAATTATACATTACACTTTACAAAAAAGTGTGAAACAACTGAAAATATGTCTTACATTCTAGGTTCTTCAAAGTAGCCACCTTTTGCTTTGATGACTGCTTTCCACACTCTTGGCATTCTCTTGATGAGCTTCAAGAGGTAGTCACCGGAAATGGTCTTCCAACAATCTTGAAGGAGTTCCCAGAGATGCTTAGCACTTGTTGGCCCTTTTGCCTTCACTCTGCGGTCCAGCTCACCCCAAACCATCTCGATTGGGTTCAGGTCTGGTGACTGTGGAGGCCAGGTCATCTGGCGTAGCACCCCATCACTCTCCTTATTGGTCAAATAGCCCTTACACAGCCTGGAGGTGTGTTTGGGGTCATTGTCCTGTTGAAAAATGAATGATGGTCCAACTAAACGCAAACCGGATGGAATAGCATGCCGCAAGATGCTGTGATAGCCATGCTGGTTCAGTATGCCTTCAATTTTGAATAAATCCCCAACAGTGTCACCAGCAAAGCACCACACACCACCTCCTCCATGCTTCACAGTGGGAACCAGGCATGTAGAGTCCATCCGTTCATCTTTTCTGCGTCGCACAAAGACACGGTAATTGGAACCAAAGATCTCAAATTTGGACTCATCAGACCAAAGCACAGATTTCCACTGGTCTAATGTCCATTCCTTGTGTTCTTTAGCCCAAACAAGTCTCTTCTGCTTGTTGCCTGTCCTTAGCAGTGGTTTCCAAGCAGCTATTTTACCATGAAGGCCTGATGCACAAAGTCTCCTTTTAACAGTTGTGTAGATATGTGTCTGCTGCTAGAACTCTGTGTGGCATTGACCGTGTCTCTAATCTGAGCTGCTGTTAACCTGCAATTTCTGAGTCTGGTGACTCAGATAAACTTATCCTCAGAAGCAGAGGTGACTCTTGGTCTTCCTTTCCTGGCGGTCTCATGTGAGCCAGTTTCTTTGTAGCACTTGATGGTTTTTGCAACTGCACTTGAGGACGCTTTCAAAGTTTTCCCAATTTTTCAGACTGACTGACCTTCATTTCTTAAAGTAATGATGGCCACTCGTTTTTCTTTACTTAGCTGCTTTTTTCTTGCCATAATACAAATTCTAACAGTCTATTCAGTAGGACTATTAGCTGTGTATCCACCAGACTTCTGCACAACACAACTGATGTCCCAACCCCATTTATAAGGCAGAAATCCCACTTATTAAACCTGGCAGTGCACACCTGTGAAGTGAAAACCATTCCCGGTGACTACCTCTTGAAGCTCATCGAGAGAATGCCAAGAGTGTGCAAAGCAGTAATCAAAACAAAAGGATGCTACTTTGAAGAACCTAGAATATAAGACATAATTTCAGTTGTTTCACACTTTTTTGTTAAGTATATAATTCCACATGTGTAAGGCTACTTTCACACTTGCGTTTTTTAGCGCTGCCATCGAGCGCACATCAAACGCATGAAAAAAACGCATGCAAACGCGTATAATCGCTGCGATATTTTGCAAACGAATAGTGCGCATTGCTTTTGAAAAACGCAGTGATTGTAAGCGATTGTATGCGATTTAAAGCGTTTTTGTATGCGTTTGCGTTTTTTCTGTGCAAAACACATGATGAAAATCCTTGAAAAATTCTTGCAACAGAACCCACCAATGGGACACCAGTGGGCGTGTCTTATTTAAAATCTTTATATAGAGGCTGTTCACAGCCATTCTTCACATTTGCTTGCATTTGCCTTGATGAACATGGATCAGCTTATGGAGACTTTCTTCTTCAACCTTGATGTGGACATGGATATGGCTCGGGCTTATGCCTTTGCTTGCCATGAACAAAGGAAGAGAGATAGACAGTGGAGACGGCAGCGTCGTCGTTTGTGGGTACATCCCATTGTTGAACTCCGGGAGAGCCGTGGAGCGTATCACACCCTCTACAGTGAGCTGCAGTCAAACCCGGAGAAATTTAACGACTACACCCGGATGTCACAACAATCCTTCATGGATTTACTTGCTCGGGTCCAACAATTAATAAGGAGACAGGACACACAGCTCCGTCGGGCGATTCCTCCAGAGGAAAGACTCCTGGTGACTTTACGGTACGTATTATTGAGAAACCAATGCCTGCATAATTGTATTACCATATATACCATGTATGCCTTGTACTATTCCAAAGATGACATCATTCTTGTTCTGCCAGCTAGTAAACAAAGACCTGCAGAATGATTTTTATGCCATTTTTTTGGATTATTAATGTTTTACAAAAACATATACAATAATATTTTTTTTGTTCTTTCTCTAGATTCCTTGCTACTGGAGAGAGCCTGTCTTCACTCCACTTCCAGTACAGGATTGGTATCTCCACGTTGTCAGGAATTGTTCTGGACACCTGCCGGGCATTGTGGACTGTTCTCTGTCCGGAATTTATGCCCCTGCCCACCACAGAAAGTGGCTACAAATTGCTGACAAATTCTGGACAACCTGCAATTTCCCCAACTGTTTGGGAGCAGTTGATGGGAAACACATACGGATTATCAAACATAAAAGAACAGGCTCGGAGTACTACAATTACAAGAAGTACTATTCTACAGTTCTTATGGCCATTGCGGATGCAGACTGTATGTTTGTTGCGGTGGACATTGGTGCATTTGGCCGTGGGAATGACTCACAGGCGTTTAAGAACTCGGACATGGGACGGAGGTTGTATGAAAACCAGTTTCATTTCCCCATGCCACGGCCTCTTCCCCACACCGAAACTCCACCAATGTCATTTGTAATGGTTGGGGATGAGGCATTCCAGAAGAGCCAACACCTGCTTAAACCCTACTCCAGCCGGGACTTGGACCACACCAAAAGAATTTTCAATTACAGGCTGACCAGGGCAAGAAGAACTGTAGAGTGTGCCTTCGTTATACTGGTTTCCAGATGGCGCATTCTGGGCACAGCCATTCATCTGAAACTGGAAATAGTGGATGAAGTTGTGAAGGCCTGTGTGGTGCTTCATAACTTTGTGATGTCTAAAGAGCACCCAAACTTTGAACTTGATGATGCTGCTCCTAACCCATTGCCTGACTTCACTCAGCACCCACTCAGGTCTTCTGTTGAAGTAGGCCAAATGAGAGACCAATTTGCGGCCTACTTCATGTCAGATGTAGGACGGGTGGATTGGCAAGAACAAATGGTGTAAAATAATGTTATTGTCTGTATGTTAATAATTTTTTTTTTTTTAATGTTAATAAAATAACTCTGTTTATACCTGTACCACGTGCAGTCTGTTTTTAAATTTAAAAACAATTATGAAATGGCCAGGTTTACCAGTGAATTCATGATGCATATTTTTGGGTGCATCATCAAATCATTGTGACTATGTAGTTAAATATACATGCACACAAGTTGTATGACCTTTATTATTTCTCCACTTTTGCTTCCATTTTCAGTGACGGTGGAGATAACACAACAATTATTTGTGGCACTGTGAATTGATTTGTAACGCAGAGATAAAAGATTATACATCTTGTTCTATACCAATGCCTGGTGGCATGCTGAAGTGGTGATGCCCCAAATAACGCATGTATCAGGCCTGGGCAGGTGAGTACACGAGTTATAAACAGCAGCATCGCTACAGTATGCTTCAAATTAATGCATACTGAAGCAACGCTGCTGGTTAAAACTCATGTCTGTTCACCTGCCCAGGTGTGATAGTAATGATCGAAGGTCAGGGTATTGTACATATATAGTGTATTTTCACCATCATTTCCTCTGTTTCTTCAACACACACTGAATAGAGGATGTGCTCAATTACAACTATATGTAGAATCCCTGGCCTTCTATCACCAAGTGAAATAATGTAAAAAACACACCACACTCATTTCAGTTTTTAGTATATATGGCAAGGTTAAATAGATATGCCTTGCACGGAACCCCATCCTCTATTCAGTCTGTTCAATATTAGCAGACTGACAGAGTGGTTGTGAACAAAAAAGGAATATATTTGTGTTTTGGAGTAAACATATCTCCATGAAGTACACAAACATGTGTCATTCGTGGAGTTATGTGTACTCCAAAACGCAAAGTGTACGGCGCAGTGTGTGTACGGCGAAGTGTGTAGGCGGCAAAATAAACACAAAGCAAACCAAAATTACTAAAAGAAGATTGGCACATTTATTTTGTACAACCGTAAAACAACATTTGAATTGGCAATTTTATTTTTGGCTGACATTTCTACATATCACATTATTACTTTTTTGAGTAAACAAAAAAATTATTTATAGTCACACAAAGGTTTTGGATAGATCAGATTAGTACAATTTGGGTCCAACATGACCATGGTATTGTCACTGGCCCAGAAGTTATTGAAAAGTCAGATTAGTAAAATGTGTGTACAATATAAAAATTTGTATAGTCTCTGCCCCAGTAGTAATTGAAAAATCAGATTAGTACAATGTGTGTGCAATATAAAAATTGGTAAAGTCACTGCCCCAGAAGTAGTAGAAAAATCAGATTAGTACAATGTGTGTACAATATAAAAATTGGTAAAGTCACTGCCCCAGAAGTAGTAGAAAAATCAGATTAGTACAGTGTGTGTACAATATAAAAATTGGTAAAGTCACTGCCCCAGAGTAGTAGAAAAATCAGATTAGTACAATGTGTGTACAATAAAAAATTAGTATAGTCTACTGCCCCAGTAGTAATTGAAAAATCAGATTAGTACAATGTGTGTACAAGATAATAAATTGGTATAGTCACTGCCCAGTAGTAATAGAAAAATCAGATTAGTACAATGTGTGTACAAGATGAAATTGGTATATTTACTGCCCCATGAAGTAGTAGAAAAAGCAGATTAGTACAATGTGTGTACAATATAAAAATTGTTAAAGTCACCGCCCAGAAGTAGTAGAAAAATCAGATTAGTACAATGTGTGTACAAGATGAAATTGGTATATTTACTGCCCCAGAAGTTTTTTAAAAATCAGATTAGTATAATGTGTGTACAAGATGAAATTGGTATATTCACTGCACCAGAAGTAGGAGAAAAATATTTAGTACAATGTGTGTACAACATGCCATTGGTATCGTCACTGCCACAGAAGTTGTATAGAAATGTGAGAAATTTTTATTGCTAATGACGTTTTGGTGGTGATTTTGAGACTCTGGGGGTGTGCAGAGATGAAGACCGGCTGGAAAGCGATGAAGGGGTTCGAGGGGAAGGGGCAACAAAAGTAGTGGGTGAAGGAAGCTGAGACATCAAATGAGAGTCACTTTCAGACACATTAGGAGGAGAGGGTGGATGCACCAACAAAGATTTTTTTTTTTTATTCTTGGGGACAGGAGTACCTTGCGTGGACCGACTTCTCTGTGTCCGCCTTAAGCTGGTTGACTGTGGCCTTGACCTAAAAAAGACAGAATGTAGGTCACCGCTCTCATGCTCGCTGGTGGCAGTGGCGGTGGAAGTGTTGCCAGTGCTCGGAGTAACAGAAGGGTTGGCGGTGTTCCAAGGAGAAGTGGGTGCCCTTGAAATGCATGGTTGATGACTGGTGGCGGTACTCATAGGATCAGTGGCTGGTGTGTCCATAAATTGTTGACGACTCGTGGCGGTACTCATAGAAGGAGAAGTGGGTGCCCTTGAAATGCATGGTTGATGACTGGTGGCGGTACTCATAGGATCAGTGGCTGGTGTGTCCATAAATTGTTGACGACTCGTGGCGGTACTCATAGAAGGAGAAGTGGGTGCCCTTGAAATGGCTTGCTGACTGGTGACGGTACTCATTTGATCAGTGGGTGCTGTTCCGGGAAATTGTTGACTGGTAGCAGTACTAGTAGAAGGACAAGTTGGTATGTTGGCCCAAGCAGGTAGTTTGCTAGCTTGACTGACCATGACTGTGGACCAGTGTCAGTGGTGGTGTTGCTCCACACAGGAGCAGCGCTTGCCATGGTGGTGGCGACGGTGGGGCTGTCCCACAGTACTTGGGCTTGTGGTGGTGTAGTGTTGACTTGGAATGCTGGTGGCCGTGCAGTGGTATGCAGCAGAAGTCGGTAGTGATGTGTGGCGAATCAGTGGTGGCACTGTTGGATTTTGCAACCACTGACTGCTGCGCGTACAGATTCTGCTGGATATACTGCAAAGTAGCATTGTGCAGGCCTGCATCACACCCAGCCCGTTGCTCAGGAATTAGGTGTTCCGCCATGCCCCGTTTTATTTACTAAAAAAATGGTGCGCTGGTCTTGAGGTCGGCCTCCAGGCGATCAAAACGCGGGGCGACACCGTGGGAAGCGGTGATCCATGTGGTAAAACCACGTTCCATCAGTGAAAAAACCGCTTCCAACTCTGCCCCAAGCGTCTTGATATGGCCTTGAAAGGACTCGCTCAAGTGAACAAACTCGGGCCGACATTCCTCTCCATGGCCCTCTGCCGCTGGCCCGGGAAGTGCCGCATAACCAGTGGCAGAGACCTGGGAGAGGGGAACACCTGAGGACCAGCTTCCTGGTCACCAGCTGTCCGTGTTTCTGACCTGCCCAAATTGCTTCTTGGCTGTCGGATGGCTAGGAGTTTTCCAAGGTCCAGGAGGGCCCCTTTAGGGAAGGTGTGGGCTCCGGTGTGTGGAAAGAAAAACAAAAAAATTTTTAAAGTA
>JARQOD010000002.1:335996054-336078439 GCA_033576555.1 Oophaga sylvatica | reverse complement strand
CTTATTTTTCTCAAGATTCAATTTTATAATTTCTTACCGGCCTGGTTAAAGAAGTGGCAAGGCTGATGCCCTGTCCAGGATTGTTCGGAACCTCAGGAGAGGTCTAGTAATGACGATACAATTCTAGGCCCTAAACATTTTTTGGGAATATTGCACTCTAAAGGACTATGTAATAGAATTAAAGATGGATACCAAGAGGACTCTTTCCTTAACCATCCTTCGGAAGACGTCGATCTTTCATTCAAAGAGGGGTTTTGGATGCAGAAACACAAAATATACGTACCTGAATCTTCTCGCCTTGAAGTCCTCAAAAGTGTCCATGATCTAAACTGGCAGGACATCCTGGAATTGCAAAAACACAAGACTTACTACTTTGTTCTTTTGGGGGCCTAATTGTAGGAAAGACGTGAGGAAATATGTTTCAACCTGTTTAACATGCGCACGAAACAAGACCCCACGATCGTCTCCTCAGGACTCCTGCAACCACTCCCAGTTCCATCCAGGCCTTGGGGATCTATTTCCATGGATTTTATTGGGAACTACCCCCTTCCAAACAGATGACCGTCATCCTTGTCATAGTGGACCGACTCACAAAAATGGCCCACTTTATCCCAACTGAAGGAATTCCTACTGCTGAAAAAACTGCAGAACTGATGATTAAAGAGGTATTCAGGTTACATGGAATTCCTGACAGCGTGGTGTCTGACAGAGGCGTTCAGTTTACGTCAAAATTTTGGAAGAGTTTGTGTACAGCCTTGGGAGTCACGGTGAATCTTTCTACCGCTTTCCATCCTCAGTCCAATGGCCAGACGGAGAGAACGAACCAGACTTTGGAGCAATACCTCCGTTGCTTCATTTCCTATCTTCAGGATGACTGGGTGGACTATTTACCAACAGCAGAGTTTGCCTACAACAACTCCATACATAGCGCTACATCTCAAACCCCATTTTTTGCTAACTATGGATTACATCCAGTATTTATCCCTAATCTGCCAGTGAACACTCCCATTCCTGCTGTTAATGACAGGCTTGCAAAATTACAGGAATCCCAGAAGGAACTATCAGAGATGTTACTCAAGACCCAGGAAGAATATAAGGAAGCAGCAGATAGACATCGGAGAGTGCCCCCTGCTCTTCAGGTTGGAGACAAAGTTTGGCTGTCCACTAAAAATCTAAAGACACATGTACCATCCTCCAAATTTGGTCAAAAATTCATTGGACCTTTTCAAATTTCTGCAAAATTAACCAGGTTGCTTTTCGTTTAAAACTTCCCAACAATCTAAAGATTCATCCAGTATTTCACATATCCTTGCTCAAACCCTTTTGTGAAAACCCGTTTCCAGGAAGAATTCAGCCACCTCCTCCACCAGAAAGGATCCGTGGTGAAGAAGAATACATTGTGGATAAGATTCTGGACTCCCGAAAATTCAGAGGTAAACTGCAGTATCTGGTGCAGTGGAAGGGTTATGGACCGGAGGAAAATTCATGGGAACCAAAGGACAACGTCCATGCTCCTAGACTTACAAGAGCCTTTCATCAGAGGTACTGTAGCACCCGCGTCCCTGCCTGCTGCCAGACAGGGACGTCGCTCTCCTCACCTGCGCTCAGCGTCCTCAGTGCTCCCAGCCTACTCTGCGCCTCTGGCATCCTCGGCACCCTCCTTCCGCCCTGCTGGTCCCGCGCGCTCCTTCCCTGCTACTGGCCTTAGGGCGCGCGCCCGCACCCTCCCCCGCTCTTAAAGGAGCCGCGCGCAATTTCCAAATCAGTCTCCAGCCAATGCTGGAGGACTCCACCCTATATTAAGGGCTTCCTCCTTAATGTAGGTGCCCGAGCAATGTTGTTCCTGTGCAGTCTAACTCTGTTTCAGCCATCAGCTCCTGATTCCAGTTACCTGCCTGTTACCTGTCGGCTTGCCTGTCTGCCATCCGTCTGCAGTTCCATCCAGAGGTTCGGACGTCATCTGCAGAGATCCCGGCTCTTGCCTGCTCACCTAGGAGCGATCATCTGCCATCCGACTGCAGCTCCATCCGGAAGTTCGGACATCATCTGCAGAGATCCCCGGCTCTTGCCTGCTCACCTGGGAGCGATCATCTGCCATCCGACTGCAGCTCCATCCGGAAGTTCGGACATCATCTGCAGAGATCCCCGGCTCTTGCCTGCTCACCTGGAGCGATCATCTGCCATCCGACTGCAGCCTACCTGGAGGCTCCACCATATCAGGTCGTATATACCTGCCTGTCTAGAGACTGCCTGGTCACTTGCTATGACAACCTGCCTGTCTAGAGACTGCCTGGTCACTGGCCGTGACAACCTGCCTGTCCAGAGACTGCCTGGTCACTTGCCGTGACAACCTGCCTGTCCAGAGACTGCCTGGTCACTTGCCGTGACAACCTGCCTGTCCCAGAGACTGCCTGGTCACTTGCCGTGACAACCTGCCTGTCCCAGAGACTGCCTTGGTCACTTGCCGTGACAACCTGCCTGTCCCAGAGACTGCCTTGGTCACTTGCCGTGACAACCTGCCTGTCCAGAGACTGCCTCGGTTACTTACCGTTACAACCTGCCTGCCCAGAGACTTCCTTGGTCACTTGCTGTGACAAACCTGCCTGTCCAGAAACTACCTATATCTCCTGCCGTGAATCCCTGCCCTTTTCCCAGGTGCCACCCGCTCTCTTACAAGTAAACTCTCTTGTATAATAAAGCTTTGTGGTTCCACCAACCTGACCTGTCTCGTCAGTAGTTCCACCCACCAGACCCGTTACAGTTTGCTCGGGCCATGGAACCCGGTGGCACCCAAACCCCTTCACTCCCGAACTGTGTCATGAGCTGTCTCGCCAGAGGTCTCAACAGGAGGCCATCCTGGGTCACCTGCGGAACGTCAATTCCCGTCTGGACACTCTGAATTCATCACCAGCAACCATCGCTGGAGCCATGACTCATAATCCGTCAGTCCCGCTGATTCCCAATTCCGTGGTTTCCATTCCCGGGACCCCGACTGTCAGCTCCTCCTAAGTTTGGAGGCGATCCTGCTCTGGCTCGGGGTTTCATTAATCTGTGCACCCTGCATTTTGAACTCCTGGCACACCAGTTTAACTCTGACCGGGCCAAAGTTGCCTTCATCATGTCCCATCTCACCGGAGAGGCCCTGGCCTGGCTTAACCCTCTCTGGGAGAGAGAGGATCCTCTGGTGTCTGACCTGCCTGCGTTTCTCTCGGCCTTCCGGAAGGTATTCGACGAACCTGGACGGAAGACTTCCTCTGCATCATCTCTGCTGCGTCTCCGTCAGGAGAGTCTCACCGTTGGTCAATATGCCATACGGTTCCGGACTTTAGCCTCAGAACTAGCTTGGGACAATGAAGCTCTAATTTCGGTCTTCTGGGAGGGTCTGTCCGGCCGTATTAAAGACGAACTTGCCGGTCGGGACGTTCCAACCTCTCTAGATGATTTAATAAATCTTGCCAATCGAATTGATCTACGGTTCCAGGAACGAGCCAAAGAGATCACCCGTAAAAAATAATTTTCCCATCTTGCACCCTCGTGTCAGAGATCTATAACCTCTTCCGTTTCTCCTCAGGTGCACACTGCTGAGCCTATGCAGGTCGACCAGACCAAGATGGTCAAAGCCCGTCAGGACTCACGCCGTGCCGAGAAAAGTTGCTTCTACTGCGGCAGTAAGGAGCACTGGATCCAAACCTGTCCGGAGAAGTCGGGAAACGCCTGTGTCTAGGTTCGCTCGGAGAGGTCAATCTAGACAAAAATAAATCCTCTTCATCCCTGCTGCTGTCGGTTTCAATTCTGATCGGTAAGAACCGCCACTTCGAAATGGCCCAAGTTGATTCTGGAGCAGTTGGAATCTCGTGTCACAGGCTCTAGTAGAGAAGTATCACATTCCCACCAAACCTCTTGTTGAACCTGTATCTGTTGCTGCTGTGGATGGGGGCCTCCTACCTCGTCCCATCCGACTTATCACCGAAGTCATAACCCTGCAGGTGGGAGTGTTGCATTCTGAGAGCATCTCGTTTCATGTTTTACCCGGACTCTCTCATGCTTTCTTACTAGGTCTGCCTTGGCTCCAAAAACATGCACCTGTGCTCGACTGGCAGAATGGAGAGGTTCTTCGCTGGGGACAGGACTGTCATAAAACGTGTCTGGTGCCTGTTCATCCTGTCTATTCTTCTCCTACACCTGCTAATCTACCTGGACTCCCGATTCCATATTGGTCATTTGCTGATGTCTTCAATAAAAAGGAAGCAGAGACATTACCCCCGCATAGACCATATGATTGCCCGATTGACCTGTTGCCCGGTACTACGCCTCCCCGTGGGCGTATTACCCGTTGTCTGCTGCTGAGACCAGGTCGATGTCCGAATATATCGAGGAGAACTTAGCAAAGGGGTTCATCCGGAAATCTACCTCCCAGCGGGAGCAGGTTTCTTCTTCGTTAAAAAGAAAGACGGATCTCTCCGTCCCTGTATTGACTACAGAGGCCTAAATTCGATCACGGTGAAGAATAAGTACCCTCTTCCGCTCATTCCAGAACTGTTTGATCGTCTTAGAGGGGCTAGAGTCTTCACCAAACTAGATCTTCGTGGAGCATACAACCTGGTTCGTATCCGTCGAGGAGATGAATGGAAGACGGCATTCAACACCCGGGACGGCCACTACGAGTACTTGGTGATGCCCTTTGGTCTCTGTAATGCTCCAGCAGTCTTTCAGGAGTTGGTCAACGACATCTTCCGGGACCTCCTCTATTCCTGCGTTGTGGTGTACCTTGACGACATCTTGGTCTTCTCTCCGGATCTTCAGTCTCACCGGAGGGATGTTCGTCAGGTTCTGCTCAGGCTCAGGCAGAATCACCTCTTCGCCAAATATGAGAAGTGCCTCTTTGAGCAGACATCGCTTCCGTTTCTGGGCTACATCATTTCTCAGACAGGCCTACGAATGGATCCGGAGAAATTGTCTGCCATCGAGAAGTGGCCCCGACCGGAGGGGTTGAAGGCCATTCAGCGGTTCCTGGGATTTGCCAACTATTACCGTCTCTTCATACCGCACTTCTCTTCCAGGACTGCTCCAATCTCAGCGCTCACTCGCAAGGATGCTAACCCCAAACAGTGGACGACCGAAGCAGAGGAGGCCTTCCTTTCTCTGAAACAGGCCTTCTCTTCCGCTCCAGTGCTGCATCGCCCGGATGGCAACAAGCAGTTCTTCCTGGAGGTGGACGCTTCCTCTGCTGGAGCCGGAGCGGTTCTTACCCAAAAATCGCCATCCGGGAGGATGGTATCCTGCGGTTTCTTCTCCAAACTCTTCTCCTCCTCCGAGCGCAACTACTCCATAGGAGATCGAGAGTTATTGGCCATTAAGTTGGCATTGGAGGAGTGGCGTTACCTACTCGAAGGGGCTCTTCATCCGGTAATCATCTACACGGACCACAAAAATCTGGCATACCTCCAGCAGGCACAGAGACTTAATCCTCGCCAAGCCCGGTGGTCCTTGTTTTTTGCCCGCTTCGATTTTCTTTTGCATTTTCGCCCAGCTGACAAAAACGTCAAGGCGGATGCCTTGTCTCGGTCTTTCCTGGTGTCGGATCTCGAAGATGAGCCTAAACATATCATCGATCCCGCCAGAGTGATGCAGGTGGCTCCCGTGAGTCTAAATCGTCTCCCTCCTGGTAAGACGTTCGTATCAGAAACCGATCGGAAGAGAATCCTACATTGGGGTCACTCGTCTAAACTCGCTGGCCACGCTGGTCAAAAAAAGACCCTCCAACTCATTACCCGCATTATTGGTGGCCTACCCTGCACAAAGACGTAATAGACTTTGTTTCTGCCTGTGTTTCCTGTGCCTGCAACAAAGTTCCGAGACACCTGCCTACCGGCCGTCTTCTTCCGCTTCCTGTACCCGCTGCCCCCTGGCAGCATATAGCCATGGACTTCATAACAGATCTGCCCGTCTCTGCCGGTTGTACGGTCATTTGGGTGGTCGCTGACCGCTTTTCCAAGATGGCCCACTTCATTCCTCTGCCAGGTCTTCCGTCTGCACCCGAGTTGGCTAAAGACTTTATCCGCCACATCTTCCGTCTTCATGGTCTGCCTCGTCACATTGTGTCGGATCGTGGGGTTCAGTTCACCTCACGTTTCTGGAGAGCCACTTGTAAGTTGCTAGACGTCACCCTGGATTTTTCCTCCGCTTACCACCCACAGTCCAATGGACAAGTTGAACGAATAAATCAGAATTTGACCAGTTATCTTCGACACTTCGTTAATGCCCACCATTCTGACTGGGTGGAGCTCCTGCCTTGGGCCGAATTCTCCTACAATAATCATGAGAGCGAATCTTCCACCAAGTCTCCGTTTTTTGTAGTCTTCGGTCAGCACCCTCGGATCCCTGTCCCTGTTTCCATCTCTGTGGACAATCCAGCTGCGGAATCTCTGGTTAGAGAATTCTCCTCCATCTGGGAGAGTACCCGGTCCGCACTCATTCAGTCATCCGAGCGCATGAAAAGACATGCTGACAAAAAACGTCTGGATCCTCCTCAATTCCGTCCTGGGGACAAAGTCTGGCTTTCGTCCAAATATGTTCGACTCAAAATTCCGTCCTACAAGTTAGGTCCTCGGTTCATCGGTCCTTTTGAGATCATCAGTCAGATCAATCCGGTGTCCTATAAATTGAAACTCCCGGCCAATTTGAGAATTCCTAATTCTTTTCATGTATCTCTCCTCAAACCTGTGGTTCTTAACTCTTTTTTTAAGTCTACAGGTACACCTCCTGTTCCAGTGTCTGCTGATGATGAATTTGAGGTAGAGAACATTCTGGCCACAAAAAGGGTAGGAAGAAAGACTTATTTTTTGGTGGATTGGAAGGGGTTTGGTCCTGAGGAGAGAACCTGGGAGCCTCGGGAGAACATCCATGCCCCTCTTATCCTAGCTAAATTTCTTTCTGGCCTAAAGAAGGGGGGCCTAGAGGGGGGGGTACTGTAGCACCCGCGTCCCTGCCTGCTGCCAGACAGGGACGTCGCTCTCCTCACCTGCGCTCAGCGTCCTCAGTGCTCCCAGCCTCCTCTGCGCCTCTGGCATCCTCGGCGCCCTCCTTCCGCCCTGCTGGTCCCGCGCGCTCCTTCCCTGCTACTGGCCTTAGGGCGCGCGCCCGCACCTTCCCCCGCTCTTAAAGGAGCCGCGCGCATTTTCCAAATCAGTCTCCAGCCAATGCTGGAGGACTCCACCCTATATTAAGGGCTTCCTCCTTAATGTAGGTGCCCGAGCAATGTTGTTCCTGTGCAGTCTAACTCTGTTTCAGCCATCAGCTCCATCAGTTACCTGCCTGTTACCTGTCGGCCATCCGACTGCAGCTCCATCCGGAAGTTCGGACATCATCTGCAGAGATCCCCGGCTCTTGCCTGCTCACCTGGGAGCGATCATCTGCCATCCGACTGCAGCTCCATCCAGAAGTTCGGACATCATCTGCAGAGATCCCCGGCTCTTGCCTGCTCACCTAGGAGCGATCATCTGCCATCCGACTGCAGCTCCATCCGGAAGTTCGGACATCATCTGCAGAGATCCCTGGCTCTTGCCTGCTCACCGGGGAGCGATCATCTGCCATCCGACTGCAGCTCCATCCGGAAGTTCGGACATCATCTGCAGAGATCCCCGGCTCTTGCCTGCTCACCTGGGAGCGATCATCTGCCATCCGACTGCAGCCTACCTGGAGGCTCCACCATATCAGGTTGTATATACCTGCCTGTCTAGAGACTGCCTGGTCACTGGCCGTGACAACCTGCCTGTCTAGAGACTGCCTGGTCACTGGCCGTGACAACCTGCCTGTCCAGAGACTGCCTGGTCACTTGCTGTGACAACCTGCCTGTCCCAGAGACTGCCTGGTCACTTGCTGTGACAACCTGCCTGTCCAGAGACTGCCTGGTCACTTGCCGTGACAACCTGCCTGTCCCAGAGACTGCCTGGTCACTTGCCGTGACAACCTGCCTGTCCCAGAGACTGCCTTGGTCACTTGCCGTGACAACCTGCCTGTCCCAGAGACTGCCTTGGTCACTTGCCGTGACAACCTGCCTGTCCAGAGACTGCCTCGGTTACTTACCGTTACAACCTGCCTGCCCAGAGACTTCCTTGGTCACTTGCTGTGACAAACCTGCCTGTCCAGAAACTACCTATATCTCCTGCCGTGAATCCCTGCCCTTTTCCCAGGTGCCACCCGCTCTCTTACAAGTAAACTCTCTTGTATAATAAAGCTTTGTGGTTCCACCAACCTGACCTGTCTCGTCAGTAGTTCCACCCACCAGACCCATTACAGGTACCCAGATAAGCCATCTCCTGAGATGTCCAGAGGCCATCCTGGAAGGAGGGGAGTACTGTCAGGAATCGAACCCAGTACCTCTTGTCCACCGGCCAGCAGCTCTACCATCTGAGCTATTCTGCTGGCTGCAAGGTTCCTTGCTGAACCCAGATACCATTGACTGTTCTTTCTGATCGGCTCCACCCAGTGCTCTCTTGATTGGCCTCTGATTGCCAATTACACACCCTATATAAGCCTGGCCCTGTGGGTGTGTCATTGCAAGATTATTGTGCTCTTAAGTTACTGCCACACTAAGCTATCCCGCTAGCGATCTCGTTAGCGTTGCATACTAATGAGATCGCTAGCGGGATTGTTTCTATATCGCTAAATGCGGCCACATTTAGCGATATAGTTAACGACGCTATCGCCGTTAGCGATCTTCTTAACGACTTTAGCGGTACAAAAGTACCGCTAAATCGCTAAGAAAAGGTGCCACACAGCGATTAGATACTTACCCAGCGGGAGCGCCAGCGATGAAATAGGGTCCGGAACGATTCCAGCGACGAGCGAGATCACAGCAGGAAGCTCGTCGCTGGAAGCTGCCGCACTGAACAATATCGCTAACGGGATCGCTAAATAGTGACTTTTTTAGCGATCCCGTTAGCGATATTGTTTAGTGTGGCATACCCTTTAGCCTCTAGTCAAGCGTTTCCTGCTGTTCCTGCAGCTCTCAATACCAATACCGCTCTCTTGTGAACTGACCTCGGCCTGCCCTTCTGACTACGCTCTCCGCCTGATCCATTGCTACCAATACCGCTCTCCTGTGAACCGACCTCGGCCTGCCCTTCTGACTACGCTCTCCGCCTGATCCAGTGCTACTAATAACGCCTTTCCAGTGTACCGACCCGGCTATCCTCTGACCACGTTACCTGCCTCTGCTTCCCCTAGTGTTTGCAGTAACATCGGCTCCAACCCAGACGGGATCCTGACAAAGAGGTTGTCTGTGATATTTACCGTCTGGCCTCTGCTCTGATACTCTACATCATCAACCGCATTTGTTGGAGTCCTGGTGGAGGTGATGCTGCTTCAGATGCTGCTGGTCCTGTTGGGCGGCTTGTGCTGTGGAATAAAGAGAAAAAAAGGCCATGCATATATTGATATTGCATGACCCTGGCTGAAAGGGGTTGTCTGTGATATTTACCGTCTGGCCTCTGCTCCCATATTCTCCATGTCTTGGGGTGCTGGTGGTGGTGCTGGAGTTGTCGGACAGCTTGTGCTGTGGAATAAAGAGGAAAAAAGGCCATGAATATATTGATATTGCATGGCCCTGGCTGAAAGGGGTTGTCTGTGATATTTACCGTCTGGCCTCTGCTCCCGTATTCTCCATGTCTTGGGGTGCTGGTGGTGGTGCTGGAGTTGTCGGACGGCTTGTGCTGTGGAATAAAGAGAAAAAAAGGCCATGAATATATTGATATTGCATGGCCCTGGCTGAAAGGGGTTGTCTGTGATATTTACCGTCTCCCGTATTCTCCATGTCTTGGGGTGCTGGTGGTGGTGGTGCCGCCTCCTGTCCTCTCCTGCGGCTGGCTCCTGTGTGGCTGGCTCCTGTCCTCTTTGATGGCTGCATGGTTATGGCTGAGGGTGGTCCCACTGGCATGGTTTATATAGGTTTGCTGTGGGCTGGGCTTAAACTGAGCATGCTCAGACAAAAAAAACGGATCCGGCGCATTGCGGCGCTCATAGACCTAAAATGTTACAGTAGACGTTTTTTCCAGACGCCGGAATAAGACAATTAGCCGGATCCGGCAAAAAACGGAAGCGCCGCAAGGCCATGCGGCGCGATCCAGCTCTAGTGTTAGTCAATGGTAAAAAAACGGATCCGGCATTAGATTTTGCCAGATCTGGTTTTAAGAAAAAATGTCGGAACTCGCCTGACGGCGAAAACCTGATGTGTGAAAGAGGCCTAACATGTCCAATTGTGAAACTTATTTTTATTACAATACCTTTAAAGTATTATCACATTGTATTGTGTAATTGTATGTTCACATTTGAACCCACATTTTTTATATCATAAATGGCTAGAGATGGGAATACCTTTTCTACTTTCAAAAAACTATTTTGATATATCCTTTTAGTAAATCCGTAAAGGGGGTTCTCCCACATTCACAGATTGCAGGGTCAACTGTTTGTTTTTTTTCTCCCAGTGGTTAGATATAAACATATAGGACTGGATCACTATGTAGTGGCCATTTTTGGGTCCTGCAGCTCCGTACCTATTCACTTTATTACCAGCGCAACAGCAGCACCCTAGAATGGCTTCTATACAGTTTAGAGTCATAATTTTCTGGCTCTGTATACTGTTTGCAAACAGCTGATTAGATGTGTAGTGGGCAGTTGACAGACCTCTACCAATCATAATTTGATGTAGCCTGAGGTTAAGTCATCAGTATTGTAAGTCTTGAACTCCATTTTGCAAGTTTTGATATAGATCTGCATCTGCTCATGGCAGGAAAAGAGCTCTTTTTTATATAAGGGAACACTAAATTTGCACCAGATTTATTAAGTGGTGTGTGCATTTTTAGAAATTTGATGCAATTTATTACAATTATCTTTTGATAAATCTCTCCCATACTGTACATTACAGCAAAGGACAAAGTGCTGCATTATTACAAATATACCTAATTGCGTAGGCTCTGCTATTATTACTGTGCGATCAGGGCTAGGGTAACTGCTAGAATTCACAAATCTGCGTTGATCGCCACATTGAGAAGTTGATTGAGGCGGACCATCCTTTGATAGGATCACAGTAAGGATAAAAAAATCCGTATTTGTTTTTTTTTTTTTTTTTGCAGACCCTGCAAAAAATCCACATCCATGTGAATAGCCCAGTAGAGTATAATGGGTCCATATTCTAGCCTTTAAGAACTCTATTAGAACATGTCAGTGAAAGAGATGTCTGAATGAAGCCTTATTCTAAAGTGTGCTGGAATAAGAGTCAAATGTTTTGTATTAATTTGTGGCCATGTGTGCACCTGTAAGTTAAATCAAGGCCAGGTAATAGAAGGGCTCTTTCACACATCTATTTTTTTTTGTATTTGCACTATTTGTTATTTTTAAGGATAGACCATGGACCCCTTATAATGAATGTGCCTTTTCACATCTATTTTTTTCTTTTTTGCGGACTGATTGTTCTTAAAAAAATAATAATAAAGCATATTAATTATGTATTTTAAACACTATCTGCACCTTGTCTGACAAAAGGGTATGGGGAAATATGCAACATTGTGTGCCAAAATTTTGGAAAAAATTTCTAGATAAAAGTAAGCCAACTCGTGTCAACTTATTCATTGAGGCTTGTGATTTTCACTCTGGTCTTGATGAATAGTCTTGCTGGAGTCAAACGCTACAGATTCATGAAGAGATGCAGTCATCTTTATGAAACAGGAGCGTCTGATGAATGGTGTACTTGTCTGTTTGCTACGTCAGGTACTGGAGGGAGATTTCTGGCATAGGTAACGCTGCAGCCCATCATGAATTAGACGAGCTCTCTGGTTCTTCCGCATCTCCGTTTTGTCAGAGCTGGTAGGAACTGGCATGACAACACCAAAAATCACAAAATTTAGGCACAACGCCTACATTTTGTGACTTCTTAAAGCTTTTACCCCAAAATTCTGACATGAAAGCTTTGATGAATCTGGCCCTTAGGCCAGACAACCTAAACATACACCAAATTTGGCAAACAGCATGAACTATGATAAATTTGGTGCATTTTAAGACCATCTATGCTAAGAATTAGGCCCAGTTAACACCAGTATTTTGCATACGTATTATGGCCTTTCTTGTTTGGATAGAACATGTGCCCAATATTTTTTTTATAGGCATTTTCAAGTGGCATTTTTTTTTCGCAGACCAGTCCTCAAATATAAATAAAGAGATGTCAGATTTTGACCTGATTCGCAGACCAAACTTGTGCATTCTAGTGAACGGGTTTACGGGAAAAATGGAAGGAACACAGATGCCATTTGCAAAACGTATCCTGGAACGCAATCAGTTTTGTTGTTTTCATCAGACAAAAAGAACACACTGATGATAAAAATTGATATGGAACAAAAAGTGCTGACAGATCCAGCACAGTGATGAAAATGCCCCTTTATTTTTCTTGTGTACGTGAAAAAAAAACCAAAACTGACATGTGAATTCATCCTAATGCAGTATTGATAATTTGCACAAGTATATCCTGAGAAGCAGAATATCACCAAGTAGTCTGTATCCTTAGTCATACTGATCTCATGCAGTTATTCTATCTGCCTTGTCCAACGTGAATCATTAGTGAATATTGCCTGGCTTTGAAGACCACGTCACAACTTGCACAGAGCTGGTTAGAGTTAAGTCATTGTTACAAAATCAATGAAAGTGCTAGATTTAGAATTTCTCACTCTTAAATTCCACCAACAAGTACACTTTTCTATGCACTTATAATGAGAAGACCAGTTGCCCTGAAAAGACTTGTTTAATGGGTATCCAACCTTTTTTTTCGTCTTTAGGCCACATCAGTGGAAGAATTGTCTGTGGTCGCACATTAGATACACAAATGTGGAAGGTGATGAGCAAATTTAAAATCTGCATAATTTTCCCAATTTCCACTACCAGAGATCAGATACCCTGAAACTCTGCTATACACTGTATATTAAAATCACATATGATACACTGAGACTCTCCTGTATATATCGCATAGGATACACTGAGACTCTGCTGTATTCATCACAGTACAAACTGAGACAACACAGAATACGTTGACATTGCTGTATATATGTTACATAGAATACACGAGATTGATGTGCACATATCACATTGGATACACTAAGACTGCAGTATACATCAAGGGATATACAGATTGCAGTATACATCACATGATACACAGATATACTTATTTAGGAGAACAAAAAAGTCAAAAAAAGTATCTCAAAAAATATACAATGTTTTATTTGATACAAAAGATATAAATGTCATAAAATTACAGCATTGTGCATATATATTCGACAATTATACATATAATTAAGGATGAGATGATCCATCTAAGAATTGGACATTCTGGATACCTGCTTATATGCCATATCATATATAGAAAAGCGCAATTTGTTGTCATAAAAATCCTTACTGGGTCCACACAGGGCTACCATGGAGTGACTATATCATGTTATACATATAATAGCGCTATATAGAGAAAAAGTAGGCATACATTTTTATATATATCTAGGGGTGAAATTTACCCATTTTTCAGAAGCAGGTTGTGATGTCCACAGAATGTCCAAGAACCCTGACGCGCGTTTCGCGAGCTGGACGCTCGCTTCCTCAAAGGGGGGCGTCCTTAATTATATGTATAATTGTCGAATATATATGCACAATGCTGTAATTTTATGACATTTATATCTTTTGTATCAAATAAAACATTGTATATTTTTTGAGATACTTTTTTTGACTTTTTTGTTCTCCTAAATAAGTATAGCTATTCCCAAGTCAGTATCTTTTTTGTTCGTAAATTGGTTTTCTGTTATAAACATGATACACAGAATTGTATATATATCATATTGGATGCACTGATTACTATATACATCCTATAGGATACACTGAAATTGCTATATACATCACAGGATACAATGAGACTGCAATTTACATGACAGCAGCCATTGAACTTTTGTATATATCATAAAGGGACACAGACTGCTGTAGAAATCACAGACATGAGACTGCTGCATACATCCCATAGGGTACACTGAGACTCTGCTGTATACATCACATAGTAGCCATGAAGCTGCTGTGTACATCACATAGGATACACCAAGTCTGATGTATATACATTACATTGGATACACTGAAACTGCTGTATAAACCCAGAGGATACATTGAACCTGCTCTTTATACATCGCATAGGAGATATAAGACTGCTGGGCTCAGTGGCGGTGTTCAATACAGAATGCTGCATGCACACGCAAAGTTTTCTGCATAAAAATTAAAGGGCTAATAGTCTGAAAAACTACTAGCTGCCCACTATGCATTTATAGGGAACCTGAGTGCTGATACATTCTGCTGATCCACATACAAGTAATGACATTTAAATTAATACCTAGCCCAATTTCCCTGATGTTCTGCTTTGGTCTGTGCAGTCTTGGGCTCCTCACAGCAGGTGTGATCTAGTGCCACAGTGACTGAATGGTGTGGCGTCCTGATGCACCATTCTATTCAATAGCAACTGCATCCTCCAGATGCAGATACTGTTGAAATTGTGCTGATGAGCGAGGGGAATATTGTTGGGGGAGGTGTCGCTCGGCATCTGGCACCCCCAGCTAACATGCGTCTTAACTTCTGCTTGGTCTTCTACTATGGACGGTATGACTCTCGATATAACATAATGAATAGGAATAAGATGCCTGGATGTGTGAGACAATACTGGCAGCAGCAGAACACATTTAGCATGCAACTAAATGCTGCAGTCAATCTAATTTTTGGCATCAGCCATGGGTGAATGAAAATCAGCACTAATTTATTTTCACAAGTGTAAGGTTTTTGCTTATTTGTGAAGAACAATTTGGTCTGCTTTGGTGAGATAAAGCCTCCTGCTGATTACCCTCTTTGATAGACATTGGAGGCTGAACAAGACTATGCCGCTGGCAAACTTCATCTGTTCTTGCCAGTAGTTAAATCTACTGACCAAAAGTTCATAGGTTTGGGGCCCAGGGTATCTGCCTGCGAAAGGACACAGTCCAAGTATGACCAAAACTGGCTGTTTAGGCAATGCTGAAGTGCATCAGGTGGGTGCAGCAGCAGATAAAACAACTGGTCCATCATGTCATATATATTTTAATCACTGCTGATACTGCCTCTGCTATTTGTAGCCACAGCACTGGCACAGGCCGGAGAGAGTTTATTTTCCTGGGAGCAGGCAATTGTTGACTAGTCAGACATGCAAGGTGTGAAAGTTTCACCAGACAGGAAAACAACAGCCTATCCTAGTAATGAGACAATTTTGACTCCCTTTTGGAAGTTGGGGAAAACAAATCATCAAAGTGGTCCTGAAAATAACATCTTAATTGAAGATCCATTAAAAATCTAATGTGCAATAGCAAATGCTTTAATGACACAAGGATGTTGTGTCAGTAAGGCATTTGCTATTGCACATTAGATTTTTAATGGATCTTCAATTAAGATTTTATTTTAAAGACCTATTTTTCCCACATGTGAACTCTTATACTACAAGGCTTTATCCGTGCATCAGAGTTCCTTGTTCCCTGAGTGAGCTGATTTTTCTTTTATTGCTATTCGGAAAAAAAATACCCAATTTTTCTTTTAAAGCGAGTGTTTAATAACATTTTTATCCAATAGTCAACTATTTCCTCTATGTTAACAATATACCTGTCATCCCACAAGCACTGAAGCATGCAGATTACTATGTTCACCAGCATGACCAAGGGCCCGAATGTTGACTTTCCACGCTGCTAGCATCGTTGTCAATATCTATTTCACACCGACTGTCAGCCTCATCCCCTGCCTGTGCATGGGATAAATTAAAGGGAACCTGTGATGTCCCTCATGCCCTCCAACCCAGCAGCATTTATATATGTATTACTGAAAGACCTGCCTACCCAGCCCTTTATAATGTTAGTCACTTAAATCCATTTTTAAAACAAGTATTTACAAGCTCTGTTTTTCTTATGCTAATTAGGCCTTTGACTAGTCAGTGGGCCATTAGTTTCCCCGGACTAGTCGGGCCTCTCTGCATGTTATGATTTGCAACGGCCGGCGGCGTCAGCACCCTGAAAATCTTGCGCATGCTCACGGCTCTATTCGGCAACATCACTGCTGGGAATCTGGCACCTGCGCAGTGAGGATCTCTGCGCCTGTCCCTCATATCCCTCCGCCAATTTCCTCACTGCGCAGGTGCCAGATTCCCAGCCCCGCAGTGTGAATACATCATAACACACTGCGAGGCGGGATCTGGGGCCGCCAGTGACGTCGCAAGGAGAGGAGGCGGTGGCTGGAAACAAGAGGGGGATGATTGACACTGCTGATGCCGCTCACACAGGGCGAGAAGACATATCTCCCTGACACAATAGAGGTATGTCGAACAGATTATAAAAGTGTATATTTCAGCATTCCAAGTGATCAGAAACATAAGAGCCACCTTCACAGAATGCAGCCTTAGTGCTGCTGAAGGTGGCTCTTTTACTTAAAAAGGCACTGGGGGTGACAGGTTCCCTTTAAGGATTATGGAGGCCACTGTGCTCTTAGGAACCTTGAGTACAGCAGAAATTCTTTTCTAACCTTGGCTAGATCTGTGCCTTGCCACAATTGTGTCTCTGAGCTCCTTGGCCAGTTACTTTGACCTCTTGATTCTCATTTGGTCTGACATGCACTGTGAGATGTGAGGTCTTATTTAGACAGGTGTGTGCCTTTACAAATGAAGGAGTAGAACCATCTCAAGGAGGATCACAAGGAAACTGACAGCATGTTACTTAAATATGAGTGTCTGAGCAAAGGGTCTGAATACTTATGACCATGTGATATTTCAGTTTTTCTTGTTTAATATATTTGCAAAAATTTCTACATTTGTGTTTTTTTTCTGTCAAGATGGGGTGCAGAGTGTACATTAATGAAAAAAAAATGAACTTTTTTGCATTTACTAAATAGCTGTAGTGAAACAAAGAGTGAAAAATTTAAAGGGGTCTGAATACTTTCCAAACTCACTGTATACAAATGCTGCTGGGTTGGAGGGCATGAGGGACATGAAAGGTTCCCATCAAATGTGGTTGTGCATTGCTGCCACTCAACATATTGCGCATAAAATGTATTTGATAACCGTTGTGTGTCCTATACATATACTGTATATAGACACATGGTCAAAATTGTTGGTACCCCTCGTTTAATGACAGAATAACCCACAATGGTGACAGAAATAACTTGAATCTGACAAAAGTAATAATAAACATGTCCCTTTTGTCACATTATTTTCAGGGGTACCATCATTTCTTTCCATGTCTATTTCATGAGTTTTATTTTTTTAAATTCTGTGGAAGCATGGTTGAAAAGCAATGTCTTTCTTTCATTTGTTCATTTTCATAGAGTTTTGATTTATTCAGGCCCGGATTAAGGGGGGGTGTGTTATGTTATGGTAGCTGAGGAGGCAGGAGCAAAAAACCGCATAGGCAGCCTAACACCAGAGAGGTTGGAAACTAATAGGTTGCAGACCCCTAAACTAACTGCACAACTAGAAGCAGCCGTGGAGCGTACCTACGGTGGTCCTAGACGCCTCGGCACAGCTGGAGAGATAGCTATCCCTGAAGATGGAAAGAGGAAAGCTAACTGCCCCGGAGTAGACCCCAAAAGAGTAGGAAGCCCCCAAACATATAATGGCGGTTAGACAAGATGAAAATACGAACACAGACAGAAAATAGATTGAGCAAACGCTGGGGCCCAAAACTGTCTAGATAGGACAGCACAGGAGAGAATACTTTCTGCAACCCAGAAAAACCCTAGGAAAAACTCCAACACTTCTGAATCCAAAAATACTGAGACCACATGGCCTCGACCACCTATATCAGATCTCTGGTGTGGACACATAGCTACCCAGCAGTAAAATATCACAAGATCTGAGCAAATGAACAAATACAAAAAACGAACTGAGACCAGCCAAAGCCCCCATAGGGGACCCGGCTGAAGACAAAAAGCAATGCAGCAAAAAGCAAGGAATTCAAACCACAGTAAAAAAAAAACTGAAAGAGACTTATCTGAACGCAAGCAGGAGACAGCAGGAAAGCAAGCTGAATTCCAAACTAAACCAGGAAGCACAATTGATCACCGGCGAGGATCATGGGAGATCAGCTCACTTATATCAGGTCAGTCAGTACCACCTGACACTCGTTATCTGTGGGTGTAGGACTCTTGGTATTCAAGATAGGTTCAATAACCTCAGCAACCACCAAGGGAGCTTCAGCTCCGATGTCATCTCCAAAATGTTCACAACAGGGGGGCCCAAGGGGCCCGGGCCCTGGGCCACCCACCAAGCGGGGCCTCCCACCAATATTGGGATAAATATCTATTCTTTTCAAAACATGTAAAATACACCATGTCTCTTTGCTATGAACCGTTTCTAATGATAAGGAACATTTAACAAAAGAGAAACTATTGAAAGTGTAGGGACCTGACTACGGTCCTACATCTCAGTGGCTGACGCAGAGCGGCAGAGTCATGGCACCTGATCTGCATCAGCCTCCACTGACCTGGCTAGCCAGACCTCCTTAGTACCCTGTACCTAATACTTAGCTTATGGCATGCGGCAGCCTTCTCCGATCCCAACAGAAGCTTCTAGGCGCTACTTATTCAGCTATATGATCGCTCACTCTGATTAGGTCATTTGATAGTTTGTTCAGCTACCTTCGAGGAAGGAGGTGGAGCCACGATGTCGGCACGAGAAGAGGATTCTCCACCGCAGAGCGCAGCAGGACTTCACTCTGGAATAGATCTTCAGTCACTGAAGATCCAGAGGTGAAGTGGTTCAGTTCAGTCTTCACAATGTCGTGGTGGGTGAGTGTGATCTCTGTCTGTGTGTGTCTGTATCTTTCTTGCAGCTCCTGTCCTACACAGAACCATACAGTATATACAGGTCCACACTATATCTTGCATTACAGTGTGTCTGTGTATACTGTATGTATATAGTGTGGACCTGTTTACAGTATAGTGCTGTGTATACACTTTATACAGCCCTTCAGCCTCTATTCTATATACATTTATCGATGAACTGTGTCAGTTTGTAACATTTGCCAATTTATTCACAGACGAGGAGCCAAAAGATATCAGCACTGGACTTTTCATGTACAAGCTTATCATGGAAAAGGGTGTGCAGGACACTTTCCCAAATATTGAGATAGCTCTAAGGATATATCTAATTTTGATGGTAAACTGCAGTGGTGAGCGTTCCTTCTCAAAACTCAAATTAGTTGAAAACTGATTAAGGACATCCATGAAGCAGGAACGACTTGTAAATTTGGCTATCATGAGCATCGAGTCAGATATACTGCATGAATTGGACTTTAGTGACATCATTAGTGATTTTGCAGCACGAAAATCAAGGAAAGTGCCTGGATTGTAAAAAATGAATGATTTTACCAGAATTACTCTGCGTAAATGATTTTTGGAAATAAACTTGCGTTTGTTTCATTTTGTGTTTTTGCATTACATATTGCAACACCTTGAAAATGGGCCTCCCTCCAAAATGGGCCTCGGGCCACCCACCTCTTAAATCCGGCCCTGGATTTATTATTACTTTTGTCAGATTCAAGTTATTTCTGTCACCATTGTGGGTTTTTCTGTCATTAAAGAGGGGTACCAACAATTTTGACCACGTGTGTATGTATATTATGCTGCATATTAATATATACTGTCACAACTTTTCCTAAGGTTTGTTTTAACAAGAAATAATCATTAGAAAGGTATGATTTAAATGATTAGATAGATATGACTTCCTCTTTACCATGCATGTAGAAATCAGGAACCTTACTGCCCCCCAAAAAATTGATTTTGGTGCCCAAACTAATATGTTCACAAACTGTCACAATTCTCATGCTCTTTAACTTACCATCCCCTCTTGATTTGAGTGGATTATTCCTCTTTATCAGCATTCTGCCAGCACTAAAGGGTCTGGAACTTCCTTTTCCTCATTTGTTAGCATGCATTTTTCCAGCACTGTCTAGTAGTCTGCATGTCCTGAACTGAAAGCTCACCTCTATGCTGTGTAACAGGAGGAGAGAGATTGAGATAGAAGAGAGAAGAGAGCAGAAAGAATAAAACTGTGACCATTTATAATGGGCTTATTAAAGATCAATTTTTTTCCTAAACTGTTAACAGTTAATCTTAATTGGGAGCTTGGGGTTTTGGGATATTCTAGGAATTCTCTGCCCTGGGATCACTGTTAATACAACATTGGCTCAGTTTTGACAACCCCGTCTGTACTTTTAACATGTTCAGATATTAGGTGTAGTGGTTCTTTAAAATTACATATTTCTTAAACATCAATATTTCATGTTATTAGTATTATATGTCAATATTTAAATTGCAGTCAATTTGCTTATTGCATTATGATTATGGTCTTGTTTTGGTCAATACACTATCTTTACAATAATAGCTTTATAATTACTTGCCTAGAGCCCATCTGCTCAGGAAACAGATCGTGCTCTAATGCGCTGGAAATTCACCAGGTAACCACTGTTCGTACTGTACGTATGTGTACATTATACTGCACATAAAAAACACATTACCACTTTCTCCCTAGTTTTGCTTAACAGGCCATAAACATTAGCCACGATCCAAATGATAGCAGCTTTAACCCATGACTCCCTCTATAATATCCATGTTTAGCTCAGTAAAATGTGCATGTTATTTTAGAGGGTTATTCACATTATACATATTTATGGCACATTCACAAGATATAACTATTTGATAGGTGCAAAGCCAACCTATGGGATCTGCACCTACCTCCAAAATGGGGATCCTCATCCTGGATGGTAAGGCTGTTATTGTGACTTCTATAGAATGGCATGGAACGAGACATGCACGTGAGCAGCCACCTCTTCATTCTGTACAATGATGCTATGGCAGATGTTTGCCTCACTAGTCAGGTCAAGGGTCGAAGGATTCCTCTACTGGGGACTGGGTGCAGGTCCAAATTATGGGACAAACATTACCTATCAGATATTTATGGGATATCCCGTGAAAATGGGAGAATAAGGAAATAAGCAACTGTCAACATTTTATACGATAATGAGAAGCCAAATGGAGTCAAATATGTCCTACTAAGAGATGGGCAATATTTAAAATATTTGGCACATCTTCATCTGTCTGCAATTTTGTAAATTAGATTTCTGCTATAATTTACACCACTTTTATGTACATTATATTAAATATACTAAATTTGTCAGGCTAATCCCCTTGTACTAAGTTGTAACAACTTTTTGAATAAATAGAAAACCGATTAAAGAAAGTGCAAGGCGAAAACTGCTACTGCTACGACCAGCTCTACCCTCGCCTACTGTATCCTCACCCATCACTTGTAGATTGTGAGCCCTCACGGACAGGGTACTCTCTCCTACTGTACCAGTCATGACTTGTATTGTCTAAGATTACTGTACTTGTATTTATTATGTATACCCCACCTCACATGTAAAGCGCCATGGATTAAATACATAGTAACATAGTAACATAGTTATTAAGGTTGAAGGAAGACTTTAAGTCCATCTAGTACAACCCATATCCTATCCTAACCTGCCCTAACATGTTGATCCAGAGGAAGGCAAAAAAAACCCAAGTGGCAAACAGTAAGCTTCACATTGGGGAAAAAAATTCCTTCCCGACTCCACATACGGCAATCAGACTAGCTCCCTGGATAAACACAGTATCTAGGAAACTAGTGAATATAGCCTGTAATATTATACTTTTCAAGAAAGGCATCCAGTCCCCTCTTAAATTTTAGTAAGGAATCACTCATTACAACATTAGACGGCAGAGAGTTCCATAGTCTCACTGCTCTTACAGTAAAGAATCTGCATCTGTGATTATGGCTAAACCTTCTTTCCTCCAGACGTAGAGGATGCCCCCTCGTCCCCGTCACAGGTCTAAGAGTAAAAAGATCATTAGAAAGGTCTTTGTACTGTCCCCTCATATATTTATACATTGTAATAAGATCACCCTAAGCCTTCGTTTTTCCAAACTAAATAACCCCAAGTGTAATAACCTGTCTTGGTATTGCAGACCCCCAGTTCTCTAATAACCTTGGTCGCTCTTCTCTGCACCCGCTCCAGTTCAGCTATGTCTTTCTTATACACCGGAGACCAGAACTGCACACAGTATTCTAAGTGTGGTCGCACCAGTGACTTGTATAGAGGTAAAATTATGTTCTCCTCATGAGCATCTATGCCTCGTCTAATGCATCCCATTATTTTATTTGCCTTGGCAGCAGCTGCCTGACATTGGCCACTAAATGTGAGTTTGTCGTCCACCCATACACCCAGGTCTTTTTCAGTGACAGTTTTGCCCAGTGTTTTACAATTAAGCACATAATTATACATCTTATTTGTTCTACCCAAGTGCATGACCTTACATTTATCCCCATTAAAGCTCATTTGCCATTTATCAGCCCAAGCTTCTAGTTTACATAAATCCTCCTGTAATATAAAATTATCCTCCTCTGTATTTATTACCCTGCAGAGTTTAGTGTCATCTGCAAATATTGAAATACTACTCTGTATGCCCCCTACAAGGTCATTAATAAATATGTTAAAGAGAAGCGGCCCCAATACTGACCCCTGTGGTACCCCACTGCTAACCGTGACCCAGTCCGAGTGTGCTCCATTAATAACCACCCTTTGTTTTCTATCCATGAGCCAGTTTTTAACCCACTTACACAAATTTTCCCCTATCCTCATTTTATGTATCAACCTTTTGTGTGGCACCGTATCAAAAGCTTTTGAGAAGTCCATGAACACCACGTCCACTGCATTCCCTTGGTCCTATATGGCACTATAATAATAAATAATAATAATAATAATAATACTGCGTGGACAGCGCCATCTTGGGGGAGGAAATTTTTTCCTTTTTTCTCTAGCAAGATGGCGCTGCCTGCACAATAGCAGATATCGGATCAGCTCTATAGACACCAATAGCTGCTACTGTGCAGGTGCGGCGGACGCCATTTTAATTTTTTTTTTGTGAATACTTTTCCGTCCAATTATGACAAGAGCATTCTTAAGGTGATACCTTTATTGGCTAACCAGAAAATTATATGTTCGCTAGCTTTCAGAGCACAGTGGCTCCTTCTTCAGGCAAGATTTCCCACATGTCTACTTTACATAAGCACAATTTTCGAAGCGCAATTTTTTTTGTTAGGACGTTATAAGGGTTAAAAGTTGACCAGCTATTTCTCATTTTTACAGCAAAATTTACAAAACCAATTTTTTAGGGACCACATCACATTTGAAGTGACTTTGATGGAGTCTATATGACAGAAAGTACCCAAAGTGACACCATTCTAACATCTGCACTCCGTAAGGTGCTCAAAACCACATTCAAGAAGTTTATTAACACTTCAGCTGCTTCACAGATATGTGGAAGGAAAAATATTTAACATTGTTTCAGAAAAATTTTACTTTACACCCATTTTTTTTACTTTGTCAACGCAACGGGAGAAATTGCACCATACAATTTGTTGCGCAATTTCTCCTGAGTACGCCGATACCCAATATATGGAGGAAAATTACTTTATGGGCGCATGGCAGGGCTTGGAAGGGAAGGAGCGCCATTTGACTTTTTTCATGCAAAATTTGCTGGAATAATTAGTGGACACCATGTTGCGTTTGGAGAGCCCCTGATGTGCCTAAACAGTGGAAACCCCCCAAAAGTCACACCATTTTGGAAACTAGACCCCTCAAGAGGACTTACCTAGTTGTGTATTGAGCACCTTGAACCCCAAGATGCTTCACAGAAGTTTCTAATGTTGAGCCGTGAAAATAAAAAAATCTAATTTTTCCCACAAAAATGTTTCTTAGCTCTAAATTTGGCATTTACATAGGGTTAACAGGAGAAATTGCACCATACAATTTACTGTGCAATTTCTCTTGAGTGCGCCGTTACCCAGTATGTGGAGGAAAACTACTGTTTGGGTGCACAACAGGGCTTGGAAGGGAAATAGCGCCATTTGGCTTTTTGAATGCAAATTTTGGTGGAATAATTAGCGGTTGCCATGTCGAGTTTGGAGAGCCCCTGATGTGCCACAAGCGACACCATTTTGGAAACTAGACCCTTCAGGGAACTTATCTAGATGTGTAGCGAGCACCTTTAAACTCCAAGTGCTTCACAGAAGTTTATAACGTTGAGCCGTGAAAATAAAAAAAATCTAATTTTTTTCCCAAAGAAATTTTTATTAGTCCCAAATTTTGCACTTTCACAAGGGTAACAGGAGAAAATGGACCCAAATTCTGTTGTGCAATTTCTTCTGAGTACACTGATGCCTCATATGTGTTCGAAAACTACTTTTGAACTAGAGTGTAAAGCTCAGAAGGGAAGACGTGCCATATTACAGTGCAGATTTTGCACTGGTTTGAGGGTGCCATGTCACATTGGCAGAGGTCCTGATGTGCCAGAACAGCAGAGCCCCAAATACGTTACCCTATTTTACAAGCAACACCTCTCAGTGAATTCATCTAGGGGTACAGTAATCACATTGACACCACAAGTGAGCCACAGAATTTTATACCATTGGACAGTGAAATAAAAATACTAGTACTACTCTGCTGGAGGCGCGTTCCCGCAAAACAGCAGTAGTCTAGTACAACGGCATGATCATGCGGCCTCACAGTGAGTGCCGCTGCTATCACGTGTGGGTGTCAGCTGTATGTGACAGCTGACACCCTGCTGCAATGCCCACGATCGGTGCTAGCACCGATCATGGGCATTTAACCCCTCTGATGCCGCTGTCAGTAGTGACAGCGGCACAGAGAAGCATCGCGCAGGGAGGGGGGTCCCTGCTCGTTCCCACCAAAACAACGAGATGCGATCCAAGATGGCCGCGGGGTCCTTCCGGGTCCTTCAGTGAGGTGGCTTGTGAGCGTCTGCTGGAGGCGCCGGCAAGACTCCTTCACTGCCTGTCAGATTGCTGATCTGACACTGCTGTGCAAAGTGTCAGATCAGCGATCTAACTTTATATAGTAATGTCCCATACTGGGACAATGTAATAGAGTAAAAAAAATATAAAGTGTAAAAATATTTTTTAAAAATTCCTAAATAAAGAAAAATTTTTTTTTCACAATAAATATATTTATTTATGTACATAAAAAAACAATAAAAGTACACACATTTGGTATTGCCGCATCCGTAACGACACGCTTTATAAAACTGTTCCACTAGTTAACCCCTTCAGTGAACACTGTAAAAAAAAATTAAAAACGGGGCACAAAACAATGTTTTATCATCATACAGCCGAACAAAAAATGCAATAAAACGCAATCAAAAAGACAGATGTAAATAAAAATGGTACCGTTGAAAATGTCATCTTGTCCCACAAAAAGCAAGCTGCCATACAGCTCCATCAGCAGAATAATAAAAAAGTTATAGCTTTCAGAATAAAGCGATGCAAAAATAATAATTTTTTTTCTATAAAATAGTTTTTATTGTGTAAAAGCGCCAAAACATAAAAAAATATAAATGAGATATCCCTGTAAGCGTACTAACCCGAAGAATAAAACTGCTTTATCAATTTTACCACACGCGGATCGGTATAAATACCCCTCAAAAGAAATTCATGAATTGCTGGTTTTTGTTCATTCTGCCTCCCAAAAATCATAATAAAAATCGATCAAAAAATGTCATGTGCCCGAAAATGGTACCAATAAAAACGTCAACTCGTCCCGCAAAAAACAAGACCTCACATGACTCTGTGAGCCCAAATATGGAAAAATTATAGCTCTCAAAATGTGATGCAAAAACAATTTTTTGCAATAAAAAGCGTCTTTCAGCATGTGACAGCTGCCAAACATAAAAACTTGCTATAAAAACAGACTATAAATAGTAAATCAAACCCACCTTTATCACCCCTTAGTTAGGGAAAAATAATAAAATAAACAAAAATGTATTTCCATTTGTGGTTAGGGTTATGGTTAGGGCTGAGATTAGGGTTAGGGATGTGTTGGGGTTAGGGTTGGAGATAGAATTGGGGGGTTTCCACTGTTTAGGCACATCAGGGGTTCTCCAAACATGACATGGCGTCCGATCTCAATTCCAGCCAATTCTGCGTTGAAAAAGTCAAACGGTTCTCCTTCCCTTCCAAGCTCTGCTGTGCGCCCAAACAGTGTTTTACCCCCACATATAGGGTATCGGCGTGCTCAGGAAAAATTGGACAAGGCACAGATCTGGCCAAGGTTACAAAAGAATTTCTGCAGTACTCAAGGTTCCTAAGATCACAGTGGCCTCCATAATCCTTAAATGGAAGAAGTTTGGGACCACCAGAAGTCTTCCTAGATTTAGCCATCCAGCCAAACTGAGCAATCGTGGGAGAAGAGCCTTGGTGAGAGAGATAAAGGAGAACCCCAAGATCTCTGTGGCTGAGCTCCACAGATGCAGTAGGGAGATGGAAAAAGTTCCACAAAGTCAACTATCACTGCAGCAATCCACCCTTTATGGCAGAGTGGCCCGACGGAAGCCTCTCCTCAGTGCCACACATATGAAAGCCCGCATAGAGCTTGCTAAAAAACACATGAAGGACTCCCAGACTATGAGACATAAAATTCTCTGGTCTGATGAGACAGAGAATCTTATTTGATGATGTGTTTGTACAGTCATGGACAAAAGTTTTGAGAATGACACAAATATTAATTTTTACAAAGTCTACTGCTTCACTTTTTCTAATGGCAATTTGCATATACCCCAGAATGTTATAAAGAGTAATCAGCTTAACAGCAATTACTTGCAAAGTCAATATTTGGCTAGAAAATGAACTTTATCCCCCAAAACACATTTCAACATCATTGCAGCCCTGCCTTAAAAGGACCAGCTAACCTCTTTTCAGTGATTGCTCCATTAACACAGTTGTGGGTGTTGATGAGGACATGGCTGGAGATCAATCTGTAATGATTAAGTAAGAATGACACCACTGGACACTTTAAAAGGAGGCTGGTGCTTGGCATCATTGTTTCTCTTCTGTTAACCATGGTTATCTGTAAAGAAACACATGCAGTCATCATTGCAATGCACAAAAATGGCCTAACAGGGAAGAGTATCGCAGCTAGAAAGATTGCACCTCAGTCAACAATCTATCGCATCATCAAGAACTTCAAGGAGAGAGGTTCCATTGTTGCCAAAAGGGCTCCAAGGTGCCCAAGAAAGACCAGCAAGCGCCAGGACCATCTCTTAAAAGTGTTTCAGCTGCGGGATTGGGCTACCAACAGTGCAGAGCTTGCTCAGGAATGGCAGCAGGCAGGTGTGAGTGCATCTGCACGCACTGTGAGGCGGAGACTCTTGGAGCAAGGCCTGGTCTCAAGGAGGGCAGCAAAGAAGCCACTTCTCTCCAGAAAAAACATCATGGACAGACTGATATTCTGCAAAAGGTACAGGCAGTGGACTGCTGAGGACTGGGGTAAAGTTATTTTCTCTGATGAAACTTTTGGCCATGACTGTATATAATTGGTTTCTTGTTTTTGCAAGATTAGGGAGGTTTTCCACCCCTCCCTTGTGGGCCACGCACATAAAAGCCGTTCTCTGCAGCGTGTCCACATCAGACATTACCTGTCTGAATCCTGCTCATATAGGTACTATACACATGACCAGGTTTTTAACTACGTCAGTTAGGGACTGCTCTGATGTGGGTTACCTTGACGTTTGGTAGAGCGGCTTAGTATACATTTTTTGCAAAAAACATATCAACCAAATACCCTGTTCTTTATCATCTTTTTACTAGCACTTGCTGTTTACTGTTATTTATTTATAACAGAGTATTTTTATACGTTTGTTTTACTGTGCTTTTCTGTGTTTCAGTCTTCTGGTGGTATGAACACTGTCCTACAGATTTGTTCACTGTGTGCATGGCCTATGTGTTTGTATTTAATTTTTTTCTTGTTTTTGCAGGATTAGGGAGATTTTCCACCCCTCCCTTGTGGGCCATGCACATAAAGGCCGTTCTCTGCAGCGTGTCCACATCGGACATTACCTGTCTGAATCCTGCTCATATAGGTACTATACACATAACCAGGTTTTTAAATACATCAGTTATGTACTGCTCTGATATGCGTTACCTTGACGTTTGGTAGAGCTGCTTAGTATACATTTTTTGCAAAAAACGTATCAACCAAATACCCTGTTCTTTATCATCTTTTTACTAGCACTTGCTATTTACTGTTATTTCTTTATAACAGTATTTTTATACGTTTGATTTACTGTTCTTTTCTATGATGAGACAAAGATAGAACTTTTTGGTGATAATTCTCAGTGGTATGTGTGGAGAAAACTAGGCTACAGTGAAACATGGTGGTGGCAGCATCATGCTATGGGGGTGTTTGTCAGCTGCAGGGGCAGGTTGACTGGTTGCAATTGAAGGAAACATGAATGCGGCCAAGTACAGAGATATCCTAAATGAGAACCTCTTCCAGAGTGCTCTGGACCTCAGACTTGGCCGAAAGTTCACCTTCCAACAAGACAATGACCCTAAGCGCACAGCTAAAATAACAAAGGCTTCAGAACAACTCTGTGAACATTCTTGACTGGCCCAGCCAGAGCCCTGACCTAAACCCAATTGAGCATCTCTGGAGAGACCTGAAAATGGCTGTCCACCAACCTTCACCATCCAACCTGATGGAACTGGAGAGGATCTACAAGGAAGAATGGCAGAGGATCCTCAAATCCAGGTGAAAAAAACTTGTTGCATCATTCCCAAGAAGACTCATGACTGTACTAGCTCAAAAGGTGCTTCTACTCAATACTGAGCAAAGGGTCTGAATACTTATGACCAGTTTTTCTTTTTTAATAAATTTGCAAAAATTTCTACATTTCTGGTTTTTTTCAGTTAAGATGGGGTGCAGAGTGTACATTAATGAGAAAAAAATGAACTTTTTTGCATTTACCAAATGGCTACAATGAAACAAAGAGTTAAAAAATTAAAGGGGTCTGAATACTTTCTGTACCCACTGTACTTTGGGGTTTCCATCTAAATCTTCGAGTGACGTGACAGATGAAACCCCAGAGGGATCCATTCACTATATTGAGGCAGCAGAGTTACTCTGGACTCCGTCTGACCTCTATTCAGTAGTGTCCTTCTTTTCAAAAGTGCACAAAACTGTTGCATACCGCGCTTTTATTCTTGCCTAAAAAGGCGTACACCGCCGGATCACAGGTCCTATGGTGTCCACAGTGACTTCAGCTGCCTCATTATAGGGAATCTTCCTCCGGGGTTTCCGCTTGAATCACGCATTTCAGAGATTTACATGGAAACCCCGTACTAAGCGTTCAGCGCAGAGTGCAGGATAAAGCTGAGCTGACCCCTGAGTTTATTTTTGAACAAATACGGAAATTTGGTAAAATTTTTAAAATTTTGCAATTTTAAAACTTTTTATTTTTATGTTCTTCAACCAGACAGATATGTCACACAAAATAGTTAATAAATAACATTTTCCACATGTCTGCTTTACATCAGCACAATATTTGAAAATAATCTTTTTGTTAGGAGGTTGGAAGGGTTAAAAGTTGACCAGCGATTTTTCATTTTTCCAACAAAATTTACAAAACCATTTTTTTGAGATCACATCACATTTGAAGTGACTTTGAGTGGTCTATATGACAGAAAGTTCCCAAAAATGAGACCATTCCAAAAACTGTACTCCTTAAGGTGCTCAAAACCACATTCAAGAAGTTTATTAACCTTTCAGTTGCTTCACAGGAACTGAGATAATGTGGAAGGAAAAAATGAACATTGGAGAGCCCCTGATGTGCCTAAACAGTGGAAACCCCACACAAGTGACCCCATTTTGGAAACCACAGCCCTAAGGATTTAATCCAGGAGTATAGTGAGCATTTTGAACCCACAGCTACAACACAGAATTTGATAACAGATTGTCATATTGAATTAGTCAATAGTGTTCAGCGCAAGTGATCGCTGCTTCAGTTTGCACCAGGTGCTCGGGTATGCACCGAGTATTACGGGTGCTCGAGTCCCTGCCCCGCTTGTTTCGCAGCTGTTAGACAACCAAAAAAAACCATGCGGGGATCCGCTATACTCTGTGCATACCGGAGCACCCAATGCAAACTCGAGTAGTGAACACTTGCGCTCAACACTAGCCGTCATATTGTGATCATATTTTTTCTTACTTTTGAAAGAAAAAAACAATTCTAGCTCCAACATTAACTCAACCCCAACCCTAACCCCAACCCAAACTGCAAAGAATGGGAAAAAAAATTCTAATTATTTAAATTGTATTTTATATTTTTTTTCTAACTAAGGGGGCGACAAAGGGAGATTTGATTTTGATACATTATTTTTTTTCCTTTTGATCACAGTGATTAAAAGGAACCAATAGGAAAAAGTATAATAGGAAAGTAAGAATACAATAGGAAAGTAATAATGTGTGTGTCCCTTTGACAGTCACAATAACCTGAGTTCCCCTATAACAATAAGTGCTTACTTTACATTTACTAATGTCTGGCGTCTTCTCACTTACAGCTCCCCTCTACACAGAGTGATGCTCTCTTATACACAGTATAATGCCCCCTCATTGTATAGTACCCAACACAAAGTATACTGACCCCTGAATAGTCCCCAAACTATATGATGGCCCCCTCACTGTATGATGGCCCTCCCTGTATGATGGCTTTCTAAATAGCCTCCATATAGTATAATGCACCCCATATTCCTTTATATAGTATACTTCACGCCTTATAGTCCTTCATACAGTATAATGCACTCCATTTTGTCCTATATATAGTATAATGCATGCCCCATAGGCCTCCATACAGTATAATGCACTCCCCATAGGCATCCATATAGTATAATGCACTTGCCATAGGTCTCAATATAGTATAATGCATGCACCATAGGCCTCCATATAGTATAATGCACTCCCACTAGGCCTCTATTTAGTTTAATGCACTCTCCATAGGCCTCTATAGTAAAATGCACTCCCCATAGGCCTCTATATAGTATACTACACTCCTTAAAGTCCTTCGTACAGTGTAATGCACGCCCATAGTTCTCCATATAGTATAATGCAATCCCATAGGCCTCCATATAGTGTAATGCACCCCCAATAGGCCTCCATACAGTACAATGCACTTGCCATAGACCTCCATATAGTATAATGCACTCGCTATAGGCCCACATATAGTATAATGCACTCCCCATAGGCCTCCATATAGCATAATGCACTAGCCATAGACCTCTATGTAGTATAATTCGCTTGCCATAGGCCTTGATGTAGTATAATGCACTACACCTAGGCCTCTATATAGTTTAATGCACTCCTCATAGGCCTCCATAGTATGATGCACTCCCCATAGGCCTCTATATAGTATACTACACTCCTCATAGGTCCCTCATACAGTATAATGCAATCCCCATAGTCCTCCATATTGTATAATGCACTCCCCCTAGGCCTCTATATAGTTTAATGCACTCCTTATAGGCCTCTATATAAATGCAATCCCTTAGGCCTCTATATAGTGCTATATAGTACAATACACTCCCCATATGCCTATATATAGCATGCACTCCCCATATGCTGCTATATATAGTATAATGCACTCCCCATAGGCCTCTCTATATAGTATATTGCACTCATTGTAGGCCTCTATATAGGTATAATTCACTCTCCATAGGCCTCTATATAGTATAATACACTCTCCGTAGGCCTCCATGTAGTATAATGCGCTCCACCTAGGCCTCTATATAGTTTAATGCACTCCCCATAGGCCTTTATAGTATAATGCACTCCCCATAGGCCTCTATGTAGTATACTACACTCCTCATAGTCCCTCATACAGTATAATGCACTCCCCATAATCCTCCATATAGTATAATGCACTCCCCCTAGGCCTCTATATAGTTTAATGCACTCCTCATAGGCCTCTATAGTATAATGCAATCCCCATAGGCCTCTACATAGTACAATACACTCCCCATATGCCTACATATAGTATGCACTCGCCATAGCCCTCTATATATACTATAAAGAACTCCCCTTAGGCCTCTATATATAGTATAATGCATTCCCTATAGGCCTCTATATAGGTATAATGCACTCCTCATAGGCTTCTATATAGTATAATGCACTCTCTATATGCCTCTATAGTATAATGCACTCCCCATATGCCTATATAAAGTATGCACTCCCCATATGCCTCTACAGTCATGGCCAAAAGTTTTGAGAATGACACAAATATTATATTTTCACATGATCTGCTGCCCTCTGGTTTTTATGTGTGTTTGACACATGTTTTTATCACAGACAGAAATATAATTGCAAACATATGAGTAACAAAAGCTTATATTGACAGTTAGAATGAGTTAATGCAGCAAGTCAATATTTGCAGTGTTGACCCTTCTTCTTCAGGACCTCTGCAATTCTCCCTGGCATGCTCTCAATCAACTTCTGGACCAAATCCTGACTGATAGCAGTCCATTCTTGCACAATCAATGCTTTCATTTTGTCAGAATTTTTAGGTTTTTGTTTGTCCACCCGTCTCTTGATGATTGACCACAAGTTCTCAATGGGATTAAGATCTGGGGAGTTTCCAGGCCATGGACCCAAAATCTCTATGTTTTGTTCCCTGAGCCATTTAGTTATCACCTTTGCTTTATGGCAAGGTGCTCCATCATGCTGGAAAAGGCATTGTTGATCGCCAAACTGCTCTTGGAGGGTTGGGAGAAGTTGCTCTTGAAGGACATTCTGGTACCATTCTTTATTCATGGCTGTGTTTTTAGGCAAGACTGTGAGAGAGCCAATTCCCTTGGCTGAGAAGCAACCCCACACATGAATGGTTTCAGGATGCTTAACAGTTGGCATGAGACAAGACTGGTGGTAGCGCTCACCTTGTCTTCTCCGAATGAGGCATTTTCCTGATGTCCCAAACAATCGAAAAGGGGATTCATCAGAGAAAATAACTTTACCCCAGTCCTCAGCAGTCCACTGCCTGTACCGTTTGCAGAATATCAGTCTGTCCATGATGTTTTTTCTGGAGATAAGTGGCTTCTTTGCTGCCCTCCTTGAGACCAGGCCTTGCTCCAAGAGTCTCCGCCTCACAGTGCATGCAGATGCACTCACACCTGCCTGCTGCCATTCCTGAGCAAGCTCTGCACTGCTGGTAGCCCGATCCCGCAGCTGAAACACTTTTAAGAGACGGTCCTGGCGCTTGCTGGTCTTTCTTGGGCGCCCTGGAGCCTTTTTGGCAACAATGGAACCTCTCTCCTTGAAGTTCTTGATGATGCGATAGATTGTTGACTGAGGTGCAATCTTTCTAGCTGCGATACTCTTCCCTGTTAGGCCATTTTTGTGCATTGCAATGATGACTGCATGTGTTTCTTTACAGATAACCATGGTTAACAGAAGAGAAACAATGATGCCAAGCACCAGCCTCCTTTTAAAGTGTTCAGTGGTGTCATTCTTACTTAATCATGATAGATTGATCTCCAGCCATGTCCTCATCAACACCCACACCTGTGTTAATGGAGCAATCACTGAAAAGAGGTTAGCTGGTCCTTTTAAGGCAGGGCTGCAATGATGTTGAAATGTGTTTTGGGATAAAGTTCATTTTCTAGCCAAATATTGACTTTGCAAGTAATTGCAGTTAAGCTGATCACTCTTTATAACATTCTGAAGTATATGCAAATTGCCATTAGAAAAAGTGAAGCAGTAGACTTTGTAAAAATTAATATTTGTGTCATTCTCAAAACTTTTGTCCATGACTGTATATAGTATAATGCACTTCACATACAGTTAGGTCCATATATATTTGGACAGAGACAACATTTATGTAATTTTGGGTTCTAGACATTACCACAATGAATTTTACATAAAACAATTCAGATGCAGTTGCAGTTCAGACTTTCAGCTTTCATTTGAGGGTATCCACATTAAAATTGGATGAAGGGTTTAGGAGTTTCAGCTCCTTAACATGTGCCACCCTGTTTTTAAAGGGATCAAATGTAATTGGACAGATTAAATAATTGTAAATAAAATGTTCATTTCTAGTACTTGGTTGAAAACCCTTTGTTGGCAATGACTGCCTGAAGTCTTGAACTCATGGACATCACCAGATGCTGTGTTTCCTCCTTTTTGATGCTCTGCCAAGCCTTCACTGCGGTGGTTTTCAGTTGCTGTTTGTGTGTGGGCCTTTCTGTCTGAAGTTTAGTCTTTAACAAGTGAAATGCATGCTCAATTGGGTTGAGATCAGGTGACTGACTTAGCCATTCAAGAATATTCCACTTCTTTGCTTTAATAAACTCCTGGGTTGCTTTGGCTTTATGTTTTGGGTCATTGTCCATCTGTAGTAAGAAACATCGACCAATCATTTTGGCTGCATTTGGCTGGATCTGAGCACACAGTATGGCTCTGAATACCTCAAAATTCATTCGGCTCCATAACATGTGCCACCCTCTTAATTGGACAATTGACTCCAAGGCTATTTCATGGACAGGTGTGGGCAATCCCTTCGTTATGTGATTCTCAATTAAGCAGCTAAAAGGGCTGGAGTTGATTTGAGGTGTGGTGTTTGCATTTGGAAGGTTTTGCTGTGAAGGAAACATGCGGTCAAAGGAGCTCTCCATGCAGGTGAAACAAGCCATCCTTAAGCTGCAAAAACAGAAAAAACCCATCTGAGAAATTGCTACAACATTATGAGTGGCAAAATCTACAGTTTGGTACATCCTGAGTATTCTGAAAACAGCCTCGTAGGGGGTACTTTTGCAAATGGCTTCATTGGAGGTAGTCTGCAAAACATCCTTGGGGGTACTCTGAAAACATCCTCTTTGGGGGTGCTCTGCAAAACAGTCTTGTTGGCGGTACTCTGCAAAATAACCTTGTAGAGAGGTACTCTGCAAAACGGCCTCATTGGTGATACTCTGCAAAACAAACTCGGGGGTACTCTGAAGACAGCTTCATCGGGGGTTCTTGCAGAAAAGCCTCCTTGGGGGTATTCTGAAAAATCCTCTTTGGGGGTGCTCTGCAAAACAGCCTTGTTGAGGGTACTCTGATAGCAAGCTCTGTGGGGGCACTTTGCATATGGGCAGTGTAATAATCTGCTGGCCTCTATCTGTATACAGGCCATGTAATACTCTGTACTTTTTCGGGGTGCAAAGAATGAGGAGAGCATCAAATAGGGGACGTGGCCGTGGTGCTGCTGCTGGTGGTGTAGCTGCTGCAGGGGAGGACGTGGTCGATCTGTACCTGCTACGTGCCCAAATGATACACCTTCCTCTTATCCATACAGGTGACAGGTCATTCTGCTTAATTTCATAGGCCCGAGTACCGTTGGATGAATGGTGAGGCCAGAACGAGTAGACAGTATTAGATTGAATGGCTTAGAGTGTCTACAGTTCTTTTACTTTGTCTTCCACCTGGTTCCCTGCTGAAAGCGCAGAGCTTGCACTGACGGCCCATGGGCATCTGTCTTCCATCACACCCCCTTGCAAATCAGGGAAGCAGTCTGAGCCCCAAGTCATACAGCAGTCACTTCTGCACTTCCACTTGCTGTGGTTCCATGGGCCATCCGCCTGACCCTGTCCCAAAAGTGGAAGAGATTGCGTGCACTGATGCCCAGCCAATTGTTCTGTTTCATGAGTATGTGAGAGAGTAGTGCAAATGGTCAGTGGACCACAGCAGCACATCTCTGATGATTAAGATGACGAAACACAGGTGCCAACTGCTGTGGCTTTCTGCTGTGTGCAGACCGGCAAGGAGTGACCCTACTCTTGCGGGCTTACTTTCTACAGGATAATGGGGAAAAAAACAGTAGGTTTGGGGGGTGCAGCAGCTCCAGTGTTGGTGAGACGCCAGCTTTGGTAGTGGTGAGATGGCAGCTGTGTCATTGCAGGCAGTAAGCTGTTCTGAAGAGATGAGTTTTCAAGTTCCTCTTTAAAGTTCGGAATGTAGGGGATTATTGGACGTGTTGGGGCACAGAATTCCAGAGGATGGGGAATACTCAAGAGAAGTCTTTCTGGTGATTGGATGAGGAACGTACGATTGTAGAGGAGAGAAAATAAGATCTTCGGAGGACCGGAAATTACGTGATGGGAGATATCAAGAGATTAGTTCTGAGATATATGGGGAGACAGATTTTAGACGGCTTTCAGATAAGTTGTGGAACTGAGAGCCAATGACGGGATTTGCGGAGGATTAACGAGGAGAGAGGTGGATTACTCAGGCAGCAGAGATAAGGACAGACTGGAGAGATGCGTTGGGGAATGATGAGGTCCTAGACCCCACATGGAGTGAAGGCCATCTGAGTGACGTGGGCAGCTTGGAGGAAGATGCAGTGGTCACCCTGCCCCAGCTCCACAGCAAAAGAGGGAACAGGATGCAAAAGCACAGTGGCCAGTGTTGTGAATGGGTTTGAGATGAGTTCTGAGCAGAGGCTTCCTCTGGTGGTTACAAGCGGTGCTGGTCTGTCCAGTGAAGATTGTGAGGATTGGGAATCAGGTGTTACTGACTGGTCTTATATAAGGGAGTCACCTTCCCATCAGGGTTGCCGGTGATCAATTGTTCTGGTCTCAATCCTTGAATCCTTTTTCCCTTGTAGCCTGCTGTGTCGTGTCTGCATCTCCTGCTATCAGATAAGACATTTTCTTCTTTTTGGTTTTTGTGCTATATTTTTGCATTTTGTCCTGCACTTCTGTGGGGGCCTTCAGGGTCCCCTCCGGGGGCTTTTGCCCTCTCAGTTTAGTTCAGCCACTGATGTTTGTACTTTTGCTTTTTCCAGTTTTTTCAGTGGCTGCTGTTTTGATTTTGTTACACCAGAGAACTAATTTAGGTGGTAGAGGTCGTGTGATCTCAGGTGTTTTTGAAATTAGTAGAGTTGGTGCTTTTCAGGGTTTTCTGGGATTGCAGTAAGTACCCTTCCTATCCTTTTCTATTTAGTTAGTTTGGGCCCCAGCGTTTGCTCATACTATTTTCTTTCTGTGTCAGTATTTCTTCTTGTCTAACCGCCATTACATGTTTGGGGGCTTTCTATTATCTTTGGGGTTCTGCTCCGGGGCAGATAGCTTTCCTATATCTATCTTTAGGTGTAGTTAGTTTCTCAGGCTGTGACGAGGCGTCTAGGACCAACGTAGGAACGCTCCACGGCTGCCTCTAGTTGTGGTGGTTAGTCAGGGTACTGCAATCTCATAGATTCCAACTGCTCTGGTGTATTGCCTTTTTACCTGCACTCCTCAGCTACCTAATCATAACAGTATCACCGGCCAAAAATTTAATATTGTATGGTACTCACAGAAGGGAAAAATATTGTGAAAGAAAAAAAAAAAAAAAAGGTTGTCAGAGTTGTCAGAGATATTTTTCTGTTTGTTGCATTTTTTTTTTTTCCCTCTGTATCTCTGGGTGCTGGGGAGGATCTTTTCTCTCAATGGAGTTTGCACAGTTGTCTGGCCGTGTGGATCAGCTTGCCACTGAGGTTCAGAGTATTGCTGCATATCTTGCTAGGTTGCCTGTTGTGGAACCTAGGATCCCCATGCCAGATTTGTTTTTAGGGGATCGAGCTAAGTTTCAGAATTTCAAAAATAATTGTAAATTGTTTTTTGCCTTAAAATCTAAGTCCTCAGGGAACGCAGCGCAGCAGCTTCAAATTGTCATCTCTCTCCTGCGCGGCGATCCTCAGGATTGGGCTTTTTCCCTGACACCTGGGGATCCTGTTTTGAGTGATGTTGATGCATTTTTTCAGGCTTTGGGGTTATTGTACGATGAGCCTAATGTCACTGATCAAGCTGAAAAAGCCTTGTTGGCATTAAATCAGGGGCTTGATGACGCTGAGTTATACTGTCAGAGATTCCGCAGGTGGGCAGTACTGACCAAGTGGAATGACGACGCTTTGGCGGCCCTTTTCCGGAAGGGTCTGTCAGATAATGTAAAGGATGTTATGGTGGGATTCCCTGTCCCCTCTGGTCTCAATGATTCTATGTCATTAGCGATTCAAATTGACAGACGTTTGCGTGAGCGGAGAAGTATGCGTGGAATAGTGTTGCCTTGTGAATCTGCTTCTGAATCCATGCAGTGTGATAGAGTGGTTTCTGGGGCACAGCGTCATGAGTTTCGAAAGCGCAATGGGTTATGTTTCTACTGTGGTGATGCCTCTCATGCTATTTCAGTCTGCCCTAAGCGGGGAAGACGTTTTGCACGCTCAGTTGTCTTGGGTAATGTTCAGACTAAGTTTTTATTAACTGTCACTCTGATATGCTCTCTGTCCTCATTTTCTGCTCAGGCTTTCGTTGATTCTGGAGCAGCTATTAACCTGATGGATTATGATTTTGCTAAACGTTGTGGGTTTCCCTTGATACCCCTACGGAAGTCTATTCCCCTACTGGGGATTGATTCTACCCCTTTGGCTGAGAATAAACCCCAGTTCTCTACTCAGGTGATAATGAGGGTTGAACCTGATCACCAGGAGTGCTGCAAATTTTTGGTTCTGTATAATCTGCATGATATTATCGTACTGGGTTTCCCTTGGTTACAGTCTCATAATCCTGTTTTGGATTGGAAATCTGTGTCTGTAACCAGTTGGGGCTGCCAATGTGTTAATACCAACACTCCTGTTTTTTCTGCCTCCCCCCAGGCTCAGGATGTTCCTGACTTTTTGATTGATTTTTCTGATGTGTTTAGCGAAAGTAAATCTGCATCCTTGCCTCCCCATAGGAGCTATGACTGCGCTATTGAATTAGTGCCGGGTAGTAAATTCCCTAAAGGTCGCCTTTTTAACTTGTCTGTACCTGAACATGACGCTATGCGGTCTTATATCAAGGAATCATTAGAGAAGGGTCATATCAGACCATCCTCTTCACCCTTAGGTGCCGGTTTTTTCTTTGTGGCCAAAAAGGATGGTTCATTAAGGCCGTGTATTGATTATCGTCTTTTGAACAATATTACTGTGAAATATCAATATCCGTTACCCTTGATTTCTGACCTGTTTTCCAGGGTGAAAAACGCTACTTGGTTTACCAAGCTTGACCTCAGGGGGGCGTATAACCTTATTCGCATTAAGCACGGGGATGAATGGAAGACGGCATTCAATACCCCTGAAGGGCATTTTGAGTACCTAGTGATGCCCTTTGGGCTCACTAATGCTCCTTCCGTCTTCCAGTCCTTCATGAATGACATTTTCAGGGATTTTGTGGACAAATTTCTGATTGTTTATTTGGATGATATCTTGATTTTTTCTAATGACTGGGACTCTCATGTGAAACATGTTCGAACTGTATTCCAGATTTTGAGAGAGAATGCTCTGTATGTGAAGGGATCAAAGTGTCTTTTTGGCGTACAGAGGATCTCATTTCTGGGATTCATTTTGTCCCCATCTGTTATTGAAATGGACCCGGTCAAGGTTCAGGCCATCTGTGATTGGGTCCAACCTACTTCATTAAAGGCTCTTCAAAGATTTTTGGGTTTTGCCAATTTTTATCGTAAATTTATTGGTAATTTCTCGGTTATTGTTAAACCATTAACTGATTTGACCAAAAAGGGTTCTGATGTGGTGAATTGGCCTCCTGAGGCAGTCTCTGCATTTCAGGAACTTAAGCAAAGATTCACTTCTGCTCCTGTTCTACGGCAGCCTGATGTTTCTCTGCCATTTCAGGTGGAGGTTGATGCCTCTGAAATTGGGGCAGGTGCCGTTTTGTCCCAAAAAGATCCAGAGACCTCTAAAAGTAACCCTTGTGCCTTTTTCTCTCAAAAATTTTCTCCTACTGAACGTAATTATGACGTGGGTAATCGGGAGTTATTGGCCATGAAGTGGGCTTTTGAAGAGTGGAGACATTGGCTGGAGGGAGCCAAACATCAGGTGGTGGTCCTTACTGACCATAAGAATCTGGTCTATCTGGAATCTGCCAAGCGACTCAATCCTAGACAGGCCAGGTGGGCCTTGTTTTTCACACGTTTTAATTTTGTGGTTTCCTTTCTTCCTGGCACTAAGAATGTTAAGGCGGATGCCCTCTCGAGAAGTTTCCTTGCGGACTCTCCTGAGTTATCTGATCCTTCTGTTATTTTGAAAGAGGGTGTAGTTCTTTCCGCCATCTCGCCCAATTTGAGACTTGCTCTGGAGGGGTGTCAGGAGGATAGGCCCGAGTGCTGCCCTGTTGGAAAATTGTTTGTCCCGGACCAGTGGAAAAAGAGTGTGATGTCTGAGATTCATTGTTCCGCATTGGCTGGGCATCCCGGAATTTTTGGTACCAGAGACTTGGTTAGTCGGTCCTTTTGGTGGCCTACCTTGTCTCGTGATGTCAGGGAATTTGTGCAGTCCTGCGGGACTTGCTCTCGCTCCAAGCCTTGCTCTCGCTCTAGTGGTTTGTTGATGCCATTGCCTGTGCCCAAGAGACCATGGACCCATATCTCTATGGATTTCATTTCCGACCTTCCTGTTTCTCAGAGAATGACCACCATCTGGGTAATTTGTGATAGGTTTTCCAAAATGATACATCTTGTGCCATTACCTAAGTTGCCTTCCTCCTCTGAATTGGTGCCGTTGTTCCTTCAGCACGTGGTTCGTTTACACGGCATTCCTGAGAACATTGTGTCTGACAGAGGAGTCCAGTTTGTTTCCAGATTTTGGAGGACTTTTTGTTCTAAACTGGGTGTTCAATTGTCTTTCTCCTCGGCATTTCATCCTCAGACCAATGGTCAAACTGAGAGAACAAACCAGACATTGGAGACTTATCTAAGATGCTTTGTGTCTGCTGATCAGGATGACTGGGTCTCTTTTTTGCCTTTGGCTGAGTTTGCTCTTAATAATAGGGCTAGCTCTGCCACTTTGATGTCTCCGTTTTTCTGTAATTCTGGGTTTCACCCTCGATTTTCTTCAGGACAGACGGAGGCTTCTGTCTGTCCAGGTGTTGACTCTGTTGTGGAGCGTATGCAACAGATTTGGGACCAGGTAGTGGAGAGGTTGTCCCTCTCTCAGGAGAAGGCCCAGCGGTTTGCTAACCGGCATAGGACTGATGGTCCTCGGTTTAAAGTAGGGGACTTGGTCTGGTTGTCCTCAAAAAATATTCCTATGAGAGTAGCATCTCCTAAATTTAAGCCTAGGTTCATTGGACCTTATAAGATCATGGAGATTATTAATCCTGTTTCTTTTCGTTTGCTTCTTCCAGGGACATTTAAGATCCATAACGTGTTCCACAAGTCCTTGTTGAAGAGGTTTGTTGAGCCAGTGGTTCCTGCTGCTGTGCCTCCTGACCCTGTTTTGGTTGAGGGCAATCTGGAGTATGTGGTTGAGAAAATATTAGATTCTCGTTTTTCTAGACGGAAACTCCAGTATTTGGTTAAATGGAGAGGTTATGGTCAGGAAGACAATTCTTGGGTGTTTGCTTCGGACATCCATGCTAGGAGACTTATCCGTGCGTATCATAGAACTCATCCTGACCGACCTGGTTGCTCAAATGAGGGTTCGGTGACCCCTCCTCAAGGGGGGGGTACTGTTGTGAATGGGTTTGAGATGAGTTCTGAGCAGAGGCTTCCTCTGGTGGTTACAAGCGGTGCTGGTCTGTCCAGTGAAGATTGTGAGGATTGGGAATCAGGTGTTACTGACTGGTCTTATATAAGGGAGTCACCTTCCCATCAGGGTTGCCGGTGATCAATTGTTCTGGTCTCAATCCTTGAATCCTTTTTCCCTTGTATCCTGCTGTGTCGTGTCTGCATCTCCTGCTATCAGATAAGACATTTTCTTCTTTTTGTTTTTTGTGCTATATTTTTTGCATTTTGTCCTGCACTTCTGTGGGGGCCTTCAGGGTCCCCTCCGGGGGCTTTTGCCCTCTCAGTTTAGTTCAGCCACTGATGTTTGTACTTTTGCTTTTTCCAGTTTTTTCAGTGGCTGCTGTTTTGATTTTGTTACACCAGAGAACTAATTTAGGTGGTAGAGGTCGTGTGATCTCAGGTGTTTTTGAAATTAGTAGAGTTGGTGCTTTTCAGGGTTTTCTGGGATTGCAGTAAGTACCCTTCCTATCCTTTTCTATTTAGTTAGTTTGGGCCCCAGCGTTTGCTCATACTATTTTCTTTCTGTGTCAGTATTTCTTCTTGTCTAACCGCCATTACATGTTTGGGGGCTTCTATTATCTTTGGGGTTCTGCTCCGGGGCAGATAGCTTTCCTATTTCTATCTTTAGGTGTAATTAGTTTCTCAGGCTGTGACGAGGCGTCTAGGACCAACGTAGGAACGCTCCACGGCTGCCTCTAGTTGTGGTGGTTAGTCAGGGTACTGCAATCTCATAGATTCCAACTGCTCTGGTGTATTGCCTTTTTACCTGCACTCCTCAGCTACCTAATCATAACAGGCCAGCCCCTGGCTAGTACGTCAGCTGCTACTGCCCACCGAGAAGACAAACTAAGCACATCAAAATCAGCTCAAACGAGTTCCCTGGTGTGGTATTTCTTCAGGCAATGTGCTGAGAGCAAGACAGGGCCATGTTTCCATCAGACACTGAAGCAAGGCATAAATGTTATTAACCTGAATGCCACCTGCATGACGAGGTATCTTGCAAAGCACGAGCTGCAGTGGAGTACTCACCTGAAAAAACAGGAAAGATCTGAGACTCCTTCTGCTCCCTCTTTCGCTGCAGTTGAGGCCTCTTCCTCCCCCACACACTACTGAGCAACAGAGCCACCTGGCTGTCTGCAGTGACGGGATGTGACAGCACCACCACCACCAGCAGTGTCACCGAGCATCTTTACACTGTCCCATGGAAGCATTCAGCATCCATCCCCAAAACACTGGAGAAAAAGAGAAATTAACCCCCCACCCACCCAAGAGCCCTGGTCCTGAATGACAGCATTTCAAAATTCCTGGCCTTTGAAATGCTGCCATTCTGGCTGGTGGAGATACAAAAAACAGAGAAAAAAGTGTTTCAGCTCACAAGACATTCATCCAATTGAGGTCTCTCCGGAGTAAGTGAGGTGCGGTACACGGATATGGAGATCCTGAGACTACTCCCAGGTGAATGAACCATATACACATATACAAGGTTTCTAATATCATAGCATGGGCGTACCCACCGTGGGGCAGAGGGGGACAAGTGCCCCCCCTAGAAGCAGGGGCACACAATGAAAGAGAGCGGAGAGAGCAGCACAATGCCGGCTCCCTCTGCCTGTCTTTGTGCGCAGTGCACGGAGCTGCTGTCTCTCCAGAGGAGCTCCTTCCTTCCTGGCGGCAGCAGCTGTAGTTTCACTTTCTGCCCTGCGGGCTCTGGTTGTCTCAGCCACACTGGGTCCTAGTGCCCTCTGTGTGCAGACACTGGACACTTCCTGCTCCTGCCTCAGCCACTGCCTGCAAGCTTCATGGTAAGAGGGGATGGAATTTATTAAATTCATTCTGCTCAGGCATGTCATGGTCACTGTGGGGAATGTGAGAGGATGGGGGTACAGTGGGGAAGGGGTACAGGGCACTGGGTTGAATGTAAGAGGATGGGGGTATTGTGGGGGCTAGGGCACTGGGGGGGTTAATGTGAGAGGATGGGGGTATTGTGGGGGAGGGGTACAGGGCACTGGGGTGAATGTAAGAGGATGGGGGTATTGTGGGGGCTAGGGCACTGGGGGGTTAATGTGAGAGGATGGGGGTATTGTGGGGGAGAGGGTACAGGGCACTGGGGTGAATGTAAGAGTATGGGGTATTGGGGCTAGGGCACTGGGGGGGTTAATGTGAGAGGATGGGGATATTGTGGGGGCTAGGGCACTGTTGGGGTTAATGTAAGAGGATGGGGTACAGTGGGGGAGGGGTACAGGGCACTGGGGTGAATGTAAGAGGTTGGGGGTATTGTGGGGGCTAGGGCACGGGGGGTTAATGTGAGAGGATGGGGGTACAGTGGGGAAGGGGTACAGGGCACTGGGTGTGAATGTAAGAGAATGGGGGTATTGTGGGGGCTAGGGCACTGGGGGGTTAATGTGAGAGGATGGGGGTATTGTGGGAGAGGGGTACAGGGCACTGGGGTGAATGTAAGAGGATGGGGGTATTGTGGGGACTAGGGCACTGGGGGGGTTAATGTGAGAGGATGGGGGTATTGTGGGGGAGAGGGGTACAGGGCACTGGGGTGAATGTAAGAGTATGGGGTATTGTGGGGGCTAGGGCACTGTTGGGGTTAATGTGAGAGGATGGGGGTACAGTGGGGAGGGGTACAGGGCACTGGGGTGAATGTAAGAGGTTGGGGGTATTGTGGGGGCTAGGGCACTGGGGGGGTTAATGTGAGAGGATGGGGTATTGTGGGGGAGGGGTACAGGGCACTGGGGTGAATGTAAGAGTATGGGGTATTGTGGGGGCTAGGGCACTGTTAGGGTTAATGTGAGAGGATGGGGGTATTGTGGGCTGAAGTGGGGGAGGGGCAACAGGGCACAGAGAGTGAATGTGAGAGGATGGGATATTGTGTGGGAGGGGATACAGGGCACTGGTTGGTGAATGTGAGAGGATGGGGATATTGTGGGGGCTGGCGCACAGGGGTTGATGTGAGAGGATGGGGTATTGTGAGGGAGGGTGGACAGGTCACTGGGTTGAATGTAAGAGGATGGGGGTATTGTGGGGCTAGGGCACTGGGGTTTACTGTGAGAGGATGGAGGTATTGTGGGGGCTGAAGTGGGAGGGGCAACAGAGCACTGAGGGGTGCATGTGAGAGGATGGGGGTATTGTGGGGTCAGTGGGACAGAACACTAAGGGGTGCATGTGAGACGATGGGCTGTTGGGGTGTGGGTGGGGGACAAGGGAGGTAGGGGGCTTTTTTTTTACTTGTGAGCTCCTCAATACTTTAATAATAGATTAATATTTCAGTATTATTTTAACAAGGGCATAGACAGACGGCCGTATAACTCATGCGAGGATCGCACTGCAATCCTCGGACTTGCTGGTACCGCTCCTGACATGAGCGCAACTGCCATGTATAATATATGGTATATACAGCGTAGTGTCGCATACACTGCTGTATTATACAATATACAACAGTTCTAACGCTCCATACCTAATATGCAGTATAATGTACAGTGTATATGATGTAACCTGTATAAGATGCGACATTGGCTTGCCCCCCCCCTAGTTTTGATCCTGGGTACGCCCATGTATCATAGCCTAATTTTCCTCTATCTAATACTCCATTTTGCTGGTGACTGGACTTCCCTCTGCTTGTATGTGGCGGAGATGAACACTTAAAAAAAATTATGGCTGTGGCTGTCCCACAGTAGGTGGTTCCCAGTCGCCACTACTTTTCCAGGCAGGCCTTCCCTGCCCTGCACAAACATGTTGCAGACAAAATCAGGTGTGCACTGTGCAGCGCTATCGGTGGCACGGTCCACATAACCACCAATACATGGACCAGTAAGCATGGTAGGGATATTATATCTCCCTAACTGCCACTGGTTAAATGTAGTGATGACAGAGCCTTAGGCCTCTTTCACACATCCGTTGTGCGCCTGACGGCGCCCTCCGGCATTTTTTTGTCCAACCGCATCCGGCGAAATATAATGCCGGATGCGTTTTTTTTTGCATTGACTTTCATTAGCGCCGGATGGCGCCTGATGTGAGTGCGTTGTATCCGTTTTTGTCCGGATCCGGCGGAAATGTACATTCCGGCGGCCGGACACAACTCAGCATGTAACGTTTTTTTTTTTGCCGGAGCTGCCTGATGTACCTGAAGCGGCGCATCAGGCGGCCGCAAACAATAGAATTCAATGGAACCGGATCAGACTTTTGTGCAATCCGGCAAAAGTCTGATCCCGATTCTGGAAATCGAGGTCTACTACTACTACTACTACAACATTTTCCAGTGTCTCCGGGCATCAGAAACCCTCTTTTTATGGGTTCAAAAGTTCAGGTCGGATCCAGCAAAAAACCAGATCCGTTGCATCAGTTTTTTTGTTTCAGCGCCGGATCCGTCCCTTCAGGCATAGGACGGATCATGCCTGATACAAAAAGACGGATGTGTGAAAGAGGCGAAAAGCGTTTTGCAGCATGTCCTAACACCACTGAGGATTGCTACATGTTTATCTGTCCATGTTGCCTCCTACTCCGCCTCCTCATCCAGTCAGTGTAACACCTGCACGACCAACTTCAGCACAACCAAGGGGAAACGACAGCAGGCTGTTCTGAAACTCATGTTTGGGGGAAAAATTATATATTGCACAGGAGCTGTGGACTGGGATCAAACTACAGACCAATGAGTGATTGGTGCCACTGAACCTCAAGCCCGACCTGGTGTTGTGCGATAATGGACAAAATCTCCTAGCAACTTTGGGCCTAGCCAGTTTGACGCACATCCATTGCCTGGTGCATGTGCTGAATTTGGTGGTGCAGAGCTTCTTGAAAAATTATCCCAGAAAGTGCTGGCCATCTGAGTGTGCTTTCAGCGTTTTCACCCTGCTGTTGATCACCTGTCTTGCGCGGCAGCGTCACTTCTGCCATCCCGCTTGCAGTGAATTATGTATATGTATTGTAGTGAAATATGTATATGTATGCATATATACAGGGGCGGAACTATAGTGGAAGCAGGGGAAGCAGCTGCCACAGGGCCCGGGCTAGAAGGGGGCCCGTCCCTGCTGCAGCTGCCCTGTGATTTAGGAGCAAAAAGGGGGGCCCGAGCACGCTGGCAAATGGATCCGCGCTCGGGCCCCCTCCCGACATTTTGTTCAGGCTTCTGACTCTGAACGCTGATGCATAACAACACTGTGTTGTTTTAAAGAGACACTACAGTGTTGTAAATGCAGACAGCGAACAGAAATGAGCACTGTAGCTTTAAGCTGCGGCCCAGTGCATTATGGTCCGTCTGTCACAGCGTGTGTGCATGTGGGGGCGGACAGCAGACGGCCAGGCAGACCACATGAAGCAGCAGGCTGACTGGACAAGCAGGTGGAAGCCCGGGCGAGCAGGGTGAGTACCGTGAGTCTCTCAACAGTGAGAAGAGGCTTGGCTGCTCAATGGTGACTGGGAGGGCAGGTGCAGGCAGGATCTAACAGGGCCCACATTCAACAGGGCCCAGGCTGCAGTGCAGGGGGCCCACATTCAACACAGGGCCCAGGTAGCAAGGGGCCCGCATTCCAACAGGGCCTCGGGCTCCTGGGCCCTGTTTGACGCAAGCCTCAAGTCACCACTAACCTCCCCCTGGGCCCTGTTGGGCACGAGACCTCAGTCACCAGTAGCATCCCCCTGGCCCAGTAACAGCCTCATGGTTGCTACAAGTGACGAGTGACACCCTGATCTCTGCTACATGTGACAAGTAACAACCTCAGCTCTGCTACATGTAACAAGTAGCAACCTCAGCTCTGCTACATGTGACAAGTAACAACCTCAACTCTGCTACTTGTGACAAGTAGCAACCTCAGCTCTGATATTTGTGACAAGTAACAACCTCAGCTCTGCTTATGTGACAAGTAACAACCTCAGCTCTGCTCATGTGACAAGTAGCAACTTCAGCTCTGCTACATGTGACAAGTAGCAACCTCAGCTCTGCTACATGTGACAAGTAAACCTCAGCTCTGCTACATGTGACAAGTAGCAACCTCAGCTCTGCTACATGTGACAAGTAGCAACCTCGGCTCTGGTACATGTGACAAGTAGCAACCTCAGCTCTGCTCATGTGACTAGTACAACCTCAGCTCTGCTACATGTGACAAGTAACCTCAGCTCTGCTACATGTGACAAGAGCAACCTCAGCTCTGCTACATGTGACAAGTAGCAACCTCAGCTCTGCTACATGTGACAAGTAGCAACCTCAGCTCTGCTACATGTGACAAGTAACAACCTCAACTCTGCTACTTGTGACAAGTAGCAACCTCAGCTCTGCTATTTGTGACAAGTAACAACCTCAGCTCTGCTCATGTGACAAGTAACAACCTCAGCTCTGCTCATGTGACAAGTAGCAACCTCGGCTCTGCTACATGTGACAAGTAACCTCAGCTCTGCTACATGTGACAAGTAGCAACCTCAGCTCTGCTACATGTGACAAGTAACCTCAGCTCTGCTACATGTGACAAGTAACAACCTCAGCTCTGCTACATTTGACAAGTAACAACCTCAGCTCTGCTACATGTGACAAGTAGCAACCTCGGCTCTGCTACATGTGACAAGTAACAACCTCAGCTCTGCTACATGTGACAAGTAGCAACCTCAGCTCTGCTCATGTGACAAGTAACAACCTCAGCTCTGCTCATGTGACAAGTAACAACCTCAGCTCTGCTACATGTGACAAGTAGCAACCTCGGCTCTGCTACATGTGACAAGTAACAACCTCAGCTCTGCTACATGTGACAAGTAGCAACCTCGGCTCTGCTACATGTAACAACCTCAGCTCTGCTACATGTGACAAGTAGCAACCTCAGCTCTGCTCATGTGACAAGTAACAACCTCAGCTCTGCTCATGTGACAAGTAACAACCTCAGCTCTGCTACATGTGACAGTAACAACCTCAGCTCTGCTACATGTGACAAGTAACAACCTCAGCTCTGCTACATGTGACAAGTAGCAACCTCAGCTCTGCTACATGCGAGGAGTGACAGCCTCATCTCTGCTACATGCGAGGAGTGACAGCCTCACTTTGCTATACAAGTAGCAGAGCTGAGGCTGTCACTCCTCACATGTTGCAGAGATGAGGCTGTCACTCCTTACATGTAGCAGAGCTGAGGCTGTCACTCCTCGAATGTAGCAGAGCTGAGGCTGTCCCTACTCACATGTAGCAGAGCTGAGGCTGTTCCTCCTCACATGTAGCAGAGCTGAGGCTGTCACTCCTCACATGTAGCAGAACTGAGTCTGTCACTCCTCACATGTAGCAGAGCTGAGGCTGTCACTCCTCACATGCAGCAGAGCTGAGGCTGTCAACTCCTCACATGTGTAATTGGTGAGGGCGTGGTGCAGAAGTACGGTATACAGAACAATCTTAGATTATTCTGTATACCGGACTGTTGTTCTACTGAATAAATCATCCGTTTTGAAAGCAATTTGCAGGCTGGATTACAAGTTTCTTCACATATTTACTCTGGAGAAAGCCTACCTTCGTCACTACCTCAGTTGCTTCCTGGGAGTTGGTTCTTTTCTGTTATTTCACTATCATTACTCCAAAAACCTCTAATTTTGGATAATAAAGGTATCTTTCTTAACACAACTTGGGTAGACCGGGATTGGCAACGCGCGCGAGGGGGGGGGGCCCCATTGTGAAGTTTGCTGTGGGGCCCTGCCGTTCCTAGTTACGCCCCTGCATATATATGACCAGCAGTAAGTGACGTTTGTCTTAGGCTGCAGCTCTCCATACACGTCATGACCTCATGTTAGCCTGACCTTCAGTCTCCTAAGGGTATGCCACACTAAACAATATCGCTAACGGGATCGCTAAAAAACGTCACTATTTAGCGATCCTGTTAGCGATGTTGTTCAGTGCGGCAGCTTCCAGCGACGAGCTTCCTGCTGTGATCTCGCTCGTCGCTGGAATCGCTCCGGACCCTATTTTCTCGTCGGCGCTCCCGCTGGGTAAGTATCTAATCGCTGTGTGGCACCTTTTCTTAGCGATTTAGCGGTACTTTTGTACCGCTAAAGTCGTTAAGAAGATCGCTAACGGCGATAGCGTCGTTAACTATATCGCTAAATGCGGCAGCATTTAGCGATATAGAAACAATCCCGCTAGTGATCGCATTAGTATGCGTCGTTATTGTGATCGCTAGCGGGATTGTTTAGTGTGGCAGTACCACTAGTCTTCAGTCTCTCCAGGGTGCCTTCCTGAGAGCACGTAGAATTGGAGCATTTCACACCTTCTGGCTCTTTTGAAGTTGATGCAAATGCTAGCTATCTATGAGGAAGCTCACACCAGAGTTTCAGAGAGAAATAACGTACTCATTGGTAGCATGGCTTGGTCCACTCACAAACCAGCAATTAGAATATTATAATGAGAGGCTGGTCTAGAAATTGGATTCCCAAGTCATATCTATAAATTAGACTTCCACACAAAAGAACTGTGTCATATATGAGGGCAGCCAAGCTGATGTGATCATCTCATATTCCCCCTTCCCTCGGGGACAGAGTACCAGAATGCAAAGTTCGATATTTCTGTAAGTTTTCTCCCTGTTTTATACTGTTTTGCATATTTGTATGTCCTTTGTTATTTCCTGTTTTTGTATCCTTTTTATTGTAAGCACTGTACCTTTTATATTAAAGCTTTAAACTTTCATAAGTCTGAACCTTGTTGCTCTAAAGAATCCATAGCCTTAGAAGTGTGTGCTCCTGGTGATTGGCACATAGTAGTAATATTTCCGGGACTCATCACCCATGTGTTCGGTGAGTGGTGGCAGTGTGTATGAAGCGGGGTGTGTGGTCTGTGTTGGGGTGTGATTCAGGGCCGGCATCAGCACCCGGCGTACCCGGGCAAGTGCCGGGGCCCTGAGCAAGCGGGGGGGCCCACTCGCCATCGGGCACCCCGGTGCCCGTCAGTGGAGGAGAGCGGTGCCAGCGCCGCCACTGGGCCCCCCCGCTTGCTCAGGGCCCCGGCAGCCGGCCCGGCACAATACTTACCTCTTCCCGTGCCTCCGCAGCTCCAGGCTCCCTCTGCAGGGTGCCAGCGCTTCCTCTCACAGCAGCGCCGCTGGATGATGTCATCATTCAGCCGCCGGCTGTGGCAGAGAGAGCGCGGACGCCGGACAGGTGAGGTGTGTGTGTGTGAGTCACATAGCACATATGGAGGGGTGACATTACCGCAGCGCTGCAGCAGCTGACTCACATCCTGGGCTCAGCTTTTGCACAAGTCTCCCAGAGTGATGTTTCCATTCTTAGCACAAACCTGAGAAGAAAAAAACAGCAACTTCTAAATGTGCAGTTGTCAGAGCTGCATCCATTGGGGTGTCGGGGGGCCGCTAAACACTGGTTCTCACAGACCTGAAGCATTAAAGCCCTGAGGTTCTAGAAACCAATGCAAAAAAGGGGGAGAAAGGTCCAGCTTCACAAAGTCCAATTTATTCCCCAGATGATGTCACAGTTCCATATAGTGCTAATACTGCCATATACAGCCCATGTAATACCACCATATCGTGTCATTGCGGCCATATACAGCACATGTAATACCACCATATAGGGTCAAGATATTTTTGCCACATAATCCCACAGTGCCAAGATAATACTGCCATATAAAGCCGACATAATCCCACCTTATAGTGCCAAGATAATACGGCCATACTATGCTAAGGTAATGCTGCCATATAAAGTCGACATAATACATAATACCACAATATAGTAACCAAGATAATATGAAATAAGATAATACTGCAATTCAAATCTAAAAGCCCACATTTTACGTGATATTTTTCCTTACAGCACATCAGTATTTGCAACAGATTTTTCGCTGCGAATACTGCACATGTGTACAGAGCCTAATAATTATATATGTACAGCCGGTATACCCTGGGAATCTCCTGTTGGAGCATCATCCATGGGGCCCATCATATACTGGAGCATCATATAGGGCCCATTATATATGGAGCATTATATAGGCACATCATACACTGGAGCATCATCCATGGGGCCCATCATACACTGAAGCATTATAAATGGGGCCCATCATACACTGGAGCATCATATACGGGGTCCATTACACACTGGAGCATCATATGGGGCCTATTATATATGGAGCATTATATAGGCCCATCATACACTGGAGCATCATCCATGGGGCCCATCATATACTGGAGCATCATATGGAGAACATATGGGGGCCTATTCTGTATGGAGCATTATATGGAGCACATTCTGTATTGAGCAATATATGGGGCCCATTATTCTGTATGGCTATCATGGTGAGGATTGCAAGAGAACTCACCAGTGCAATCTCCCGGAAGACGAGTGCAGAAGAAAGCTTCAGGCTCCTAGGAACGCAGGGTGAGCAAGGCAGGAGAGAGATGGTTTCAGGGCCTGAATCACCTGACAGTTGAGGGGCGTGGCTTCAGCTCCAGGGAGCTAGAAGCTGAGGGAAAACTCCTAGAAAGGTAACTACGGGACAAAGTTACCCAGGGGCACAGACAAAGACGTAAATCTGAACAAGCCAAGGTCAAAGCACGAGAAGACAGTATAGTACCAAGGATGAGACAGAACGGATAGTCGGGGCCAGGCAGAGGTCAAAACCAAACAGACAGCGAAGGTACAGAACAGAATCCAACAAGCAGTATCCAGAGATCAGACCGAGTCAAAACCAAAGTATCAGGCAAACCAGAACACAGCACAAACACACTCAGGGGTCAACACACTCTGCCAAGGGCGAAAGTATAACTGACAGAGATTGGAGCTTCCTAGGGCTATAAGAAGCTCTCCCCGAACCAAGGAGAGGCCACAATAATAAGCCCCAGGTGTGCAGGTAAGAGCTTGCACTGGGATCAAAAACTTAACCCCTAGCGTGCAGGTCAACCACTGCACTGGGATCATGACAATGGCGCACTATGTGGTGGCCATAATACTGTATGGAGGAATATCCTGTCCGGTTTTTGAGCTATTGTAGAATGTAAAATAGATATCAGTCATGTAATGTAAGAAGTGAAGTATTTGGCATTGTACTATACCTATATTTCTCTGCCGTATCCGAGCATCATGAATTGTGGTATGTGTTAAAGGGGCCCACTGAGACTCTTTCGCCCAGGGCCCACGAAAACCTGGAGCCGGCCCTGGTGTGATTTATGCTCCCATTGCAGCATAGGACAGAGGTTGAATGCTGGACTTGGTGAGAGGAGATAGATTAACCCTTGCAGGCGCAACCCCATACTGTGTGTGTTGGTTTATTCGTGACACCGCTCAATGCCTCATATGCAACTTTTCCACCTGGTGGAACTCCACCTTGCATATGCTGGAAATACTGTGCGAGCAGTAGCAGGCAATACTGGAGTTTCAGCTTCAGCACCACTTCACCACCAACGAGTGATGCAGGACTTGTGTGCCGTGGTGCTTTGCTGTGAGTACTCCATGAACATGGCCAGCGTTGATGACGCCATCCTCAAAGAAAGGCCCAAGTCACAATACCGTATGAATCAGACGGGTGCAGTACGAGTAAAAATCGCATTGAACTCGTACGAATGTTATTCAATGAGGCAATCCAGATCAGTGTTTTTTTTCTCAGGCGTATTCAGCATGCATGCAAAATCTCAGCAGGCTGCGATTGTATGAGTATATGATGCGAGTCTCGCCAATGCAAGCCTATGGGTGTGATAAAAATTCGGACGCCACACGGACTATCCCTATAGCATGCGACAATTACGCACACATCCCAGGAAATTGCATCAGCCAAGAACAGGAAGCCTGGCATGCAGATTGTTCTGGCAACCTATAAAAAACCCTGAACACACCTCCACGGATGCCAGCAACATGGCCACACATATCAGTGTTCACATGCTCATTGTCCTGATGCTGATGCAGGAGATGCCTGAATTCTGTGACCGATGAGACGCCAACTATGCAGAGTGTAATAAAAAGGATGCAGCTTGGAGACGGAGGACAGCAGAACATTAGTAAGTCAAAAAAATTAATATACTACATAATGTGTAAATTCATTATTCCACATGATGTTATTGTCAATATCCAGCATGTTTGGTAATACACATTTGGCAAACTGTACGCACATTGACAATGTAACCTATCAATCAAAATGCAAACTAGGTGTTAATACTTATATATGTTTTTTTAACTTTGCAGTGGCTGATGTCACAAGATAGTGGTGGAGCTGCCGGGATCGATGTCACTGTGAGCGGCAGCAGCGGGCCAGGAGTAGTGCAGCAGCTAGTAAAAAGCGGAACCACATTTATTTTGACCGCTTGAATTTCCTATCTCCCATTCTGGATCTTCATTCTTAAGTGCATGCTTGTCATCGATTTTGAAACTAGTCCTTAAGTTATTTCAATTCATGTTTATTTTTCTTTTAATTTGTCCAAAAAACAGAATTGAATCCAACATACAAGAAAATGAGACAGCATCGTATTCCGAGGTGAACTTGGACCCTGTTGGCGAAGTTGAAGAGGAGCCCGGAACTTCTGCCTATCAGCAACAGAATGACCATCACCACTACCTTTGGCAGGACATGAGATGAGGATAAACGTTGACGTAGCAGTAGTCCAACGCTTCCCCTGGATACATCACTACACTAAATCATTATTTGTCTACCCACTGCATTATTTTGCAGCCGCCGACCCATTATGAAAAGAATTGAAGACTCTGGAGTCTCCAGTTCTTCCATAGGCCCCAATATTGACAATTATAAACCAGTATGTGCTATCAACCAGGCCTACAGCACTACAGAAAAAAATAGCTTATAATTGTAATATTGGGACCCTGAGTTTGGCAGCTTACGAACACAGATGTGCTTACCATCCAGGGATCCTATGCAGTTGGGGAATTGACATGTTTGATCAAAGCCAAGGGCTATATGCAGCCAGTCTTCTTGTTTGGGTTTGGGTATAACTGAATTATGAAGGCGGGACCAGATTTCTGTACAAGTGGAAGATACAATGGCTGAGATGGTAGATTTCCCAATAAGAAACTCAAGATGAAGTGCTGCATAGGAGAGACAGGTGGATAAAAATCTGGAAAAAAAAACATGCATAACATTAGCAGTGCAGTCCATCATAAAAGTAAGCAGCAATATGCGTGTACCATGAAAATAATGGTACTTTGTTTGCCATGTTAAAACAAAAAAATTGACATGATGAAATTTAACTAAATCAAAATCAGAGTTTACAATGACCCAATGTAAGCAACATAGAAACCTAAACACTGTTACATGCTAAGGAACAGCAGAGTTTGAATTACAACAGGGAATGCTTATGACAAAATGTATGGAAATATGATGAAGTAAAGATGCCGAAAATATTCACACAATATTTCAAAATAACGAATGGGCGGAACGTGTTTCAAAATGACCATTACATTTAATAGATGACAAATATAGGATGAATACATACTATACTGTAAGTAAAAGACGCTCCTCTGCCGAAATACATTTTTCGCATCTTTGTGTCCTTGAATGTTAGCCCAGGTCGCACTGCCTCAAAAAGTAGAGATGCTCATCCGACAGTAGTGATATAACTTGTCAGGATGGCAGCGTACAGCACCATACAGACAGTGGAAATGTCCTTTCATGAGCAGTCGCCTCAAAAGCAGATGTACCGACATCCGTGTCCACCTCCTCGGATCAACAATTAGTTCGTAAAACAAGACCCAATGTAAAAAGAACCTGCTCAGTTGTGTTTAAGTAAGCCTGTCACACACGTTTCTACCAAACCAGGACAACCAAAACAGCAGCAGGTGGTATATTTCAAAGATTTGTGGACTAGACGTCTTGTGGACCCAATGTATGGCCTTGTCGATTAGGTTTTTATTAATTTCAGACCAATGAGCCAGTTAATTTAGTCGGACGTTACATTGGAAAAATATGTGAGAAATGTAAAGCCATACTGATGTCATACAGATAAATGGCTGAGAAAATATTGCATCATCGCATTGCAAACACATTACACATAGGGTTGAGCATTCCGATACCGAAACCCGGTTCCGATACCTGAAATCCAATGTAAGTCTATGGGAACAAAATATCGGAAGTACTTCCAATACTTACTTCCGATATTTTGTTCCCATAGACTTACATTGGATTTCAGGTATCGGAAGTATCAGAATGCTAATTTACACATGAATTACCATACGGAAAACACTCATGCGACACTCGGCAGTGAGAATTGGAACGATTTTTTATATCTTTAGTGTGACTTCAGCCTTACTTTTAGATAAACGAAAAAAATTGGTTTGGTACCATGTTAGCCAGTAGAAAAAAAGATATAGAGTGCCCTCAGTGGGAGAAACAAAATAGGAATCTTGTGCGTATGATACCTTTTAATGGTTAACAAAATATAGTGAATGATGTTACAAAGCAAGCTTTCGAGACTGCTTACATCTCTTCATCAGGCTGGTATAGCAAAATATTTGAAGAAACCCAATTACATACAGTGAAGAGCACAGGCATGGTATGATACATGGACATTTAAATGTCCATGTATCACACGGCATCACTGGCACACATGAGCGAATACATGCTGCTGGCCACCCTGCAGGATCCCTGCTACAAGGACAACAAGCCATCCTTCCATCACTGTAGCGTGATTGGAAAATGCATGACTACAAGCACACGCTATTAGATGCACTACTTACGGCATCCCCATTTGACAGCGGGGGCTCAGTGGAAGCACAAGGCAACGCATCTGGGGTACAGGCACCACTTCGGAAGGCAGGATTATCATGGCTGAAATATGGAAAACCTTCCTCAGCATGCCGCAGCATCCAGCACCATAATCTGATCCAGTCCATATTAGCAGGATACAGCGTTTCAACAACATGGTGGAAGAGCATGTGTCCACACGTCTCCGCGTATTGAGTGATGGTCTGCCCCATTTAACTTCTGGGTCTCCCAATTGGACACATGGTCTGAGCTTGCACTTTATGCCTTGGAGGTGCTGGCCTGCCCTGCGGCAAGTGTACTGTTGGAATGTGTGTTTAGGACAGCAAAGTATGTGATCACAGACAGGCGCATATGTGGATCCCACAGGACTTGTCCATACCTTCGGCTGAATAGAGAAGTATACCAGCCGCACCCAGCAATTGTTATACTCCACTGCAGTTTGTTCGTTTTATTTGCCATTCCCAATGTTTTGGGTCCTCCTCAAATAAAAAAAAAACTACAAGGCTGTTTTGTAAAGTACCCCCACAGAGACAGGTGCAGAGTACCCCTCCCAGAGATGGGTGCAGAGTACTCCCACGGAAACGGGTGCATAGTACCTCCAAAGAGGCTGTTTTGCAGAGTACCCCAAACAAGGCTGTTTTGCAAAGGCCCCCACAGAAATGTGTGCAGAGTACCCCCCACAGAGGCTGTTTTTCAGAGTACATCCACAGAGGCTGTTTTGCACACACAGAATCTAACACGGTCCTTAACTGGAGCCATGTCCTGTCCCTCTGTGCCGCCATACAATAATTATCTACATTTTTTATGCCCCCATACAATAATTATGCCCCTTATGCTGCTGTACAATAATTATGATCCCACTTTGTGCTCATACACATAATTACGACCCTATACAATTATTTTGCCCTTTTTTGTGTCACCATACATACAGTTATGTCCCCCTTTGTGCTTCTATCGAATATTTATGTTCCCCTAAACTGTATAGAATGATTATGCCCCTGTTATAATGTCCCCCTTTGTGACCTTGTCACCATGTAGTTGGATGCAGATTTCTTTTAGAGCGTGTACTGTTAACCATGTTATTATTTTTATCAAGTCTGATGCTTTGCAAACAGTGATTTCCTGCTTTATGTACCAGGCACTCTCATAACCTAGATAAGGTCAAATGTGGAAAATTACAGGAAAATAATGTCTGGTTCCTGCACTTAGCTTAGCAACTCTCAGTTTCAGAGCTATTTAGAAGATAGCCTTTACATTCATGAGGTTAATCTTTAATTTGTGCACAGTTTGGTGTTTAAGATGAGAGAATTGTATTTAGGGAAGTCACTTGCAATTATTTCTATGGACTAAGGCTTATTGGAGCAGTATACACATTGGTAGAAGACCATGAATGAAATTCTTAACTGCACTGGCGGAGAACCTAATAGCTCAGATATATGGAGTTCGGATGTGGTTCTTGCACTTGGAATTTCTCAAATAATCACAAATTTAGTGTCTGCCATGTTTAACTGTGCTGTGATTTTCACTATATCATTTTCAAAAGACAGTACAAAATTAATTATTATACTTTTTGGTAACTTGGCTGTATCAGATCTGCTTGTGAGCGTATCTGGCTTCTGGAATGCACTAAGTTTTTTAACAGAACCTTACAGTACTATTATTGGTACCTGGAACATCCTCATTGCCTATGTCTTTTACACCATTTCATATTATCTACAATATACAACTTAGTAAGTATTGGCATTGAGCGCTATCTGACTGTGTCTGGAAGCATCAAATTTAAATACAGAATTTCCAGGAACCAGATTTTGTCAACAGTGTTCATTATTTGGACAGTGGCTATTGTTCTTGGCTGTTTGCCTTTATTTGGATGGGAATGTTTGAAAAATAATGGAAATGTGTCCACGCTTTACGGACCTTACTGCATTGACTATCTGGTTTTCATCACTATACCTAATTGCATTGTTGCATTTGTCTTTCCTCTCATGTCCTATGTTGGAATTCTTTTGATACTAAGAAAGCAGAAACTTTGTATGATGGCACATGGACAGCATGACGGGACCTATAAAGCTGCGGAAATGCAAGTCGCCAAAACCTGTATTTTTATCTGGATCCTTGCTGTGGTGTCTTATGCTCCGTTCTTTGGTGGAGTTCTGTGGGACGTTATTAACACGTTTGCCCAGAAGAGTTAAAGACAAGTACGTTTGTGTTTCGGAACCTCAGTGCCATGCTGATTACTGTTAATTCCTTAGGGAACCCTATTATATATTCTCTGAGACTGAAAAATATGAGCAGTAGTTTTGTGCTCTGCAGGTGCCAAAGCAATCAAATTTCTGCTCAGACTATTGGGAATGGTTGAATATGCGACAATGTGCCACAATAGTGGTGGATTTAAAATTCCAAAGGTCCTAGAAGTCCTAAACTTTTTGAAATACACAAAAAATGATTCACAATGCTTTATTCAAATAATCTGAACATTTTTCCAGAATTATTTTTCAGATTTGAAAATGTTATTGTCAAAGTCACTTCTATTAGATGGAAAAAGTTGCGCATAGCTTGTAGCTTTGGGACCTTGAATTCTTTAATTTCTTAGATGTATATAGTTTTTACAGTTTTGACTTTACAATTAGTTTTTTTAGTCATTTATTCCCTTGTAAATATTATTCAACTGTTTAGTTTTCATTTATGAATAAATGAAAGATAACTAAAAATCATGAGTATATATTATTCTTCTGTTCTGCAGTAAATGCTCAATATTGATTTTCATTTGTCGTAGTATGATTTTCCTAAATGCATATCGTAGTATGATTATTTTTTATTAATAAAAGGAATATCTTAAAATCATCTTATCCTTCCTGTTAACTGCCATGATGCTACTACACATCAAAATTTTGCAGCAATTGAAAATGTTGTTTACTCACAAGTTTCCGCATATCAAATGAAAATTAAATTAATTACAAAATTAACCACAATATGGTTTGCTGTAGGGTAATTTTCCTTAGCTGTGAAAGGCACCCAAAGAGAGAGTCTGCCAACAGTGTACAAAGCTGTCATCAGAAGAAAAGAAGTCTACTTTGAGAAATCTAAGGTTTAGCACATATTCTGGTATGTTTCATGCATGTCTCTCTACACCTTGTTTCCATTTGCGTTCATCTATGGTTCTGATGCATTTAGTATAAATCTATAATGTGCACATTCCAATAAGAACAAGGAAAACCATTGGATGAACAGGTGTATCCAAACATTTGACTGGTATTGTATATATTTATATGTGTGTGTTGTGTGTGTGTAGATATACAGCGGGTGAAATAAGTATTGAACACGTGACCAATTGTCTAAGTAAATATATTTCTAAGGGTGTTCTTTACATAGAATTCGCACCAGATGTGATAAACAACCCATCCAATCCACGCAGGTAAAGAAATCAAACCATAGATGTCCATAAATTAAGTTCTGTGTAATAGTGAGAAATTGGGCAAGTTTTAGCGTGCACTCTGTCAGGATGCGAGGTGCTGGTGCAATGGGCCAAGTGGCCCCTGTGCAAAAGAAGTCAAAATTCACTGCATACTCTTGGGTTCAAGGGATGCAAGATCATTTTATAAACCCCTTCACCCCCAAGGGTGGTTTGCACGTTAATGACCGGGCCAATTTTTACAATTCTGACCACTGTCTCTTTATGAGGTTATAACTCTGGAACGCTTCAACGAATCTTTGCGATTCTGAGTTTGTTTTCTCGTGACATATTGTACTTCACGTTAGTGGTAAAATTTCTTCGATATAACTTGTGTTTATTTTTGAATAAAACGCAAATATGGCAAAAATTTTGAAAATTTTGCAATTTTCAAACTTTGAATTTTTATTCCCTTAAAACAGAGAAATATTTCACACAAAATAGTTAAGAAATAACATTTCCCACATGTCTACTTTACATCAGCACAATTTTGGAACCAACATTTTTTTGTTAGGAAATTATAAGGGTTAAAAGTTGACCAGCGATTTCTCATTTTTACAACAAAATTTACAAAGCCATTTTTTTTAGGGACCACCTCACAATTGAAGTCACTTTGAGGGGTCTATATGGCAGAAAATACCCAAAAGTGACACCATTCTAAAAACTGCACCCTTCAAGGTACTCAAAACCACATTCAAAAAGTTTATTAACCCTTCAGATGCTTCACAGGAGCAGAAGCAACGTGGAAGGAAAAAACGAATATTTAACTTTTTAGTCACAAAAATGATCTTTTACAAACTTTTTTTCATTTTCACAAGGGTAAAAGGAGAAATGGACAGATAAAGTTGTTGTGCAATTTTTCCTGAGTACGCCAATACCCCATATGTGGGGGAAAACCACTGTTTGGGCACACGGCAGAGCTCGTAAGGGAAGGAGCGCCGTTTGACTTTTTCAAACCAAAATTGTCTGGAATTGAGATTGGACGCCATGTCGCGTTTGGAGAGCCTCTGATGCGCCTAAAGAGTGGAAACCTCCCACAAGTGACACCATTTTGGAAACTAGACCCCCTATTTAACTTAACTAGATCTGTTGTGAGCACTTTGAACCCCCAAGTGTTTCACAAAAGTTTATAATGCCTGGGTGAGAAAAAAAAAACAATTTTCCACAAAAATGATTTTTTAGTCCCAAAGTTTTGATTTTTCCCAAAGAAATTTGACCCCTAAAGTTGTTGTCCAATTTGTCCTGAGTACGCTGATACCCCATATGTGGGGGGTAAAACTGGGCGCACGGCAGGGCTTGGAAAGGAAGTAATAACGTTTTGGAATGCAGACGTTGATAGGAGTCATGTTCCGTTTGCAGTGCCACAGATGTGCCTAAACAGTGGAAACCCCCCACAAGTGACCCCGTTTTGGAAACTAGACCCCCTAAGGAACTTATCTAGATCTGTGGTGAGCACTTTGAACCCCAAAGTGCTTCACACAAGTTTATAATGCCCGGGCATGAAAATAAAAAATCCTATTTTTTCCCACAAAAATTATCTTTAGTCACCAATTTTTTATTTTCCCAAGGGTAACAGGAGAAATTGGACCATAAAAGTTGCTGTCCAATTTGTCCTGAGTACGCTGATACCCCATATGTTGGGGGGAACCACTGTTTGGGGGCACGGCAGAGCTCAGAATGGAAGGAGCACCATTTGACTTTTTCCAACCAAAATTGGCTGGAATTGAGATTGGACGCCATGATGCATTTGGAGAGCCCCTGATGTGCCTAAACAGTGGAAACCCCCCACAAGTGACCCCATTTTGGAAACTAGACCCCCTAAGGAACTTATCTAGATCTGTGGTGAGCAGATGTGCCTAAACAGTGGAAACCCCCACAAGTGACCCCGTTTTGGAAACTAGACCCCCTAAGGAACTTATCTAGATCTGTGGTGAGCACTTTGAACCCCAAAGTGCTTCACACAAGTTTATAATGCCCGGGCATGAAAATAAAAAATCCTATTTTTTTCCCACAAAAATTATCTTTTAGACACCAATTTTTTATTTTCCCAAGGGTAACAGGAGAAATTGGACCATAAAAGTTGCTGTCCAATTTGTCCTAAGTACGCTGATACCCCATATGTGGGGGGGAACCACTGTTTGGGCGCACGGCAGAGCTCGGAATGGAAGGAGCACCATTTGACTTTTTCCAACCAAAATTGGCTGGAATTGAGATTGGACGCCATGATGCATTTGGAGAGCCCCTGATGTGCCTAAACAGTGGAAACCCCCCACAAGTGACCCCATTTTGGAAACTAGACCCCCTAAGGAACTTATCTAGATCTGTGGTGAGCAATTTGAACCCCAAATGCTTCACACAAGTTTATAACGTAGAGCCGTAAAATTAAAAAATCATATTTTTTCCACAAAAATGATCTTTTCACCCCAATTTTTATTTTCCCAAGGGTAACAGGAGAAATTGGACCCCAAAAGTTGTTGTCCAATTTGTCCTGAGTACGCTGATACCCAATATGTGGGAGAAAACTACTGTATGGGCACACGTTGGGGCTCGGAAGGGAAGTAGTGACGTTTTGGATTGCAGACTTTGATGGAATGGTCTGTGGGTGTCATGTCGCGTTTGGAGAGCCCCTGATGTGCCTAAACAGTGGAAACCCCCACAAGTGACCCCATTTTGGAAAATAGACCCCCCCAAGGAACTTATCTAGATGTGTGGTGAGCACTTTGAACCCCGAAGTGCTTCACAGAAATTTATAACGTACAGCCATAAAAATAAAAAATCCTTTTTTTTTTCAAAAATGATTTTTTCGCCCCCATTATTTTATTTTCACAAGGGTAATAGGAGAAATTGGACCCCAAAAGTTGTTGTCCAATTTGTCTTGAGTACGCTGATACCCAATATGTGGGAGAAAATCACTGTATGGGCACACGTCGGGGCTCGGAAGGGAAGTAGTGACGTTTTGGATTGCAGACTTTGATGGAATGGTCTGCGGGCGTTATGTCGCGTTTGGAGAGCCCTGATGTGCCTAAACAGTGATAACCCCCCACAAGTGACCCCATTTTGGAAAATAGACCCCACAAGGAACTTATCTAGATGTGTGGTGAGCGCTGTAAAGCCCCAAGTGCTTCACAGAAGTTTATAACGTACAGTCGTAAAAACAAAAAAATAATTTTTTTTTTTTTTTACAAAAATTATATTTTCGCCCCCAATTTTTTATTTTCCCAAGGGTAACAGAAGAAATTGGCCCCAAGTGTTATTGTGCAATTTGTCCTGATGACGCTGATACCCCATATGTGGGGGTAAACTACTGTTTGGGCGCATGGCAGAGCTCAGAAGTGAAGGAGCACCGTTTGACTTTTTCAACGCAGAATTTGCTGGAATTGAGATCAGAGCCATGTCACATTTGGAGAGCCCCTGATGTGCCTAAACAGTGGAAACCCCCCAATTCTAACTCCAACCCTAACCCCAATACACCCCTAACCCTAGTCCCAACCCTAACCATAACCCTAACCACAAACCTAACCCTAACACACCCGTAACCCTAATCCCAACCCTAACCCTAACTTTATGCGCAACCCTAACTTTAGGCGCAACCCTAACTGTTGTGAATGTGTTGGAGACGACTTCGGAGCTGAGGCTCCCTCCGGTGGTTGCTGAGGGTATTGAACCAATTAGGGAATGGGTGTCAGGTGGGGCTGACTGGCCTGATATAAGTGAACTGAACTCCCATGATCCTCGCCGGTAATCAATTGTTGCTTCCAGGTCTTTTTGGAATTTCAGCTTGCTTTCCTGCTATCATTCAGCTAAGTGAATTTCTGTTTTTTTTCTGTGGTTGGATTTTCCTTGCTTTTTGCAGTCTTGCCTTGACTTCAACCGGGTCTCCTTTGGGGGCTTGCGCTGCCCCCTGTTCTCATTTTGTATTTGCACTTGTTCTCTGTTCCTGTGATATTTTTTATTGCTGGGTAGCTGTGTGTCACACCAGAGATCTGATATAGGTGGTCGAGATCGTGTGGTCTCAGGTTTTTTGTAATCAGAAGTGCTGGTATTTTTATTAGGGTTTTTCTGGGTTGCAGACAGAATTTCTCTCCTGTACTTTGCTTTCTAGACAGATTTGGGCCCCAACATTTGCTCATTCTATTTTCTGTCTGTGTTAGTGTTTTCCTCTTGTCTAACCGCCATTACATGTTTGGGGGCTTCCTATTTCTTTGGGGTCTCTACTCCGGGGCAGTTAGTTTTCCTCTTTCTATCTTCAGGTGTAGCTTACTCTCCGGCTGTGCCGAGGAGTCTAGGTTCACCGTAGGCACGCTCCACGGCTACTTCTAGTTGTGCGGTTAGTTTAGGGATCTGCAACCCATTAGGTCCCAGCCTCTCTGGTGTCTTGCTGCTTAGGCGGTTTTTTGCTCATGTCCTCCTCAGCTACCGAAACATAACACCTAACCCAAACCCTAATGGGAAAATGGAAATAAATACATTTTTTTAATTTTATTATTTTTCCCTAACTAAGGGGGTGATAAAGGGTGGTTTGATTTACTATTTATAGCTTGTTTTTATGATTGGCAGCTGTCACTCTAAAAGACGCTTTTTATTGCAAAAAATAGTTTTTGCATCATCACATTTTGAGAGCTATAATTTTTGCATATTTTGGCCCACAGAGTCATGTGAGGTCTTATTTTTTGCGGGACGAGTTGATGTTTTTATTGGTACCATTTTTAAGCATGTGACCATTTTTGATTGCTTTTTATTTAGATTTTTGAGAGGTTAGAATGAACAAAAATCAGCAATTCATGAATTTCTTTTGGGGGGGCATTTATACCGTTCCTCGTGTGGTAAAATTGATAAAGCAGTTTTATTCTTCGGGTCAGTATGATTACAGCGATACCTCATTTATATCATTTTTTTATGTTTTGGCGCTTTTATAGAATAAAAACAATTTTATATAAAAAATAATTATTTTTGCATCGCTTTATTCTGCGAGATATAACTTTTTTTTTTTTGCTGATGACGCTGTATGGTGGCTCGTTTTTTGCGGTACAAGATGACGTTTTCAGTGGTACCATGTTTATTTATATCGGTCTTTTTGATCGCGTTATTCCACTTTTTGTTCGGCAATATGATAATAAAGCATTGATTTTTTGCTTTTTTTTTTAAGGGGTTCACTAAAGGGGTTAACTAGTGGGACAGTTCTATAGACCGGGTCGTTACAGACGCAGCGATACCAAATATGTGTACTTTTATTGTTTTGTTTTTTTTATTTACAGGAAGAAAAGAATCTATTGGGGAATATTTTTTTTTTTTTTCTTTATTTTGGAATTTTTTTTTACACTTGTTACTTTTATTTTTTTAACTTTTTTACTTTGTCCCACGGTGGGACATTACAGAATAGGGTCTGATTGCTGGTCTCACAGTGTGCACAGCACTCTGTGAGACCAGCGATCTCACACGCACTGCTGCAGGCTTCCTCAGTGCCTGCTCTCAGCAGGCACTGAGAAAGCCGCCTCCCTGCAGGACCCGGCGGCCATCTTGGATCCGTGGTCCTGCAGGGGAGAGGCCTTCAGAACAGCGCGGTCACATCGCGCTGTTCTGAGGGCCTCAGGGGAGCACGCAGGGAGCCCCCTCCCTGCGCGATGCTCCCCTGTGCCCCCGGTACACCGCGATCATGTTTGATCGCGGTATGCCAGGTGTTAATGTGCCGAGAGCAGTCCGTGACGGCTCCTGGCACATAGTGCCGGGTGTCAGCTGTGATGAACAGCTGATACCCGGCTGCGATCAGCTGCGCTCCCCCCTGGGAGCGCAGCTGATCGCTTCGACGCACTATCCTGTCCATGGGCAGATTGTCACGGGTTTCATGGACGGGATAGTACGTCGGATGGCAGAGAGGGGTTAAAGTCCGCGAAGAAGGAGGGGACAAGGGGGAGATAACAATGCAAAGCGACTATGGTATATTATAGATGTTTAGACCCATCCTGGGACTTACTCATTACGTCGCTGTAAGAAAAAAGACAATGCATGAGAGTCTGGTTCACACACAAGAAAAACATTCTTGTAACATAAAGCAAGAGGAAATCAAAATTATGACTAACACATAAAAGTCCCAAATGCGATTTACATCTTGATGGAAACAATAATAATAGCAGTTTGGATAAAGAAAAATTATGTACATATAAAAACAATTGTGCAAAAATTATGAAAAAATATGTCTCAAGGGTACAGAGTGGGGTCTAGGAAGGTGTTTACCTGATTATGGCTGGATAGCATTTGATCAATAGCATTAGTAGATGAGGAGGAGAGTCTCCTTGTCAGAATCACATAGAAAGAATGCTGTGGAGAAGAGGGGGGTTAGAAATTAAAAAGATGGCATGGGGTTAAAGAAATGGGCATCCCTTTAACAGAGCATAGTGTCTGTATAGTCATCAGTGCAGGATATTGGGTAGAGTGTGCTGTGGAAATAAAATCAATATTTAGACATTAGACATGGGGAAGGGGAATATCACTAGGACTGTGGAGGCTCAGACCTTCATTTACCTTAGGGTGATGTGCTGGCGGCATTCCCGCACCTTGCTGTTGTTGCTGGCCTGGTGGTAGAGAGGGCTGGTGGAGTTTAAATATTGGCACTAATCTCCAAACTGGAAGTGCGTCACCAGGTCCCATACCGGAAGTGACGCGGCGCCAGTGAGATGCGTGTGTCTGCACCCGTGTGGGAGGTTGCCATGGAAGCGTTGATGCTTCCAGTGGTACAGAAGCGAGGCCACATAAAAACAGCAATGTGGCTGGGTGATATAGCGCAAGCCTTACAGACTATAACGACTACTTATTTCACCTGTGTATGAATGTATGTACTGTATATATATATACAGTCATGGACATAAGTTATGAGAATGACACAAATATTAATTTTTACAAAGTCTACTGCTTCACTTTTTCTAATGGCAATTTGCATATACTCCAGAATGTTATAAAGAGTGATCAGCTTAACAGCAATTACTTGCAAAGTCAATATTTGGCTAGAAAATGAACTTTATCCCCCAAAACACATTTCAACATCATTGCAGCCCTGCCTTAAAAGGACCAGCTAACCTCTTTTCAGTGATTGCTCCATTAACACAGGTGTGGGTTTGATGAGGACATGGCTGGAGATTAATCTGTCATGATTAAGTAAGAATGACACCACTGGACACTTTAAAAGGAGGCTGGTGCTTGGCATCATTGTTTCTCTTCTGTTAACCATGGTTATCTCTAAAGAAACACGTGCAGTCATCATTGCAATGCACAAAAATGGCCTAACAGGGAAGAGTATCGCAGCTAGAAAGATTGCACCTCAGTCAACAATCTATCGCATCATCAAGAACTTCAAGGAGAGAGGTTCCATTGTTGCCAAAAAGGCTCCAGGGCACCCAAGAAAGACCAGCAAGCGCCAGGACCGTCTCTTAAAAGTGTTTCAGCTGCGGGATCGGGCTACCAGCAGTGCAGAGCTTGCTCAGGAATGGCAGCAGGCAGGTGTGAGTGCATCTGCACGCACTGTGAGGCGGAGACTCTTGGAGCAAGGCCTGGTCTCAAGGAGGGCAGCAAAGAAGCCACTTCTCTGCAGAAAAAACATCATGGACAGACTGATATTCTGCAAAAGGTACAGGCAGTGGACTGCTGAAGACTGGGGTAAAGTTATTTTCTCTGATGAATCCCCTTTTCGATTGTTTGGGACATCAGGAAAACGCCTCATTCGGAGAAGACAAGGTGAGCGCTACCACTAGTCTTGTCTCATGCCAACTGTTAAGCATCCTGAAACCATTCATGTGTGGGGTTGCTTCTCAGCCAAGGGAATCGGCTCTCTCACAGTCTTGCCTAAAAACACAGCCATGAATAAAGAATGGTACCAGAATGTCCTCCAAGAACAACTTCTCCCAACCCTCCAAGAGCAGTTTGGCGATCAACAATGCCTTTTCCAGCATGATGGAGCATCTTGCCATAAAGCAAAGGTGATAACTAAATGGCTCAGGGAACAAAACATAGAGATTTTTGGTCCATGGCCTGGAAACTCCCCAGATCTTAATCCCATTGAGAACTTGTGGTCAATCATCAATAGACGGGTGGACAAACAAAAAACCTAAAAATTCTGACAAAATGAAAGCATTGATTGTGCAAGAATGGACTGCTATCAGTCAGGATTTGGTCCAGAAGTTGATTGAGAGCATGCCAGGGAGAATTGCAGAGGTCCTGAAGAAGAAGGGTCAACACTGCAAATATTGACTTGCTGCATTAACTCATTCTAACTGTCAATATAAGCTTTTGTTACTCATATGTTTGCAATTATATTTCTGTCTGTGATAAAAACATGTGTCAAACACAATAAAAACCAGAGGGCAGCAGATCATGTGAAAATATAATATTTGTGTCATTCTCAAAACTTTTGGCCATGACTGTGTATATATAATATTTATATATATATATATACAGCTCTGGCAAAAATTAAGAGACCACTGTACAGTTTTATAAAAATCAGCTCCTCTGCATGTCTGACAGCCATTCCATTCCAGTGTCAGTTGAATTCCAACCAGAGTACTCCTCATTCTACTTAATGTGCTTCTGATTAAGTGATCACCTGAACCAAATCTTATTTAACAAAGGAAAGTATAAAAAAAACACTGCTGTGGTGTTCACAATCCTCTTGCAATAGGACAAGCTGGATGGCAAATCAAGTGCTAGTAATATCCCAAAAATAATAGGAATGAAAAAATAACTTTTAACCATGCCAAAGGAGTTAAAAAGAAAAGTCTTGAGTTAGGAAAAGTATGGCTCAGTTCTGGCTTTACTAGCAGAGGGATACAGTAAGCGTCATGTTGCCTCCATCCTTAAAATTTCTAAGGCGGCAGTCCATTACAACAAGGTCAAGAAGCAGACATTGGGGACAACAAAGCTACAGACCGGCAGAGGGTGAAAACAACTCTCCACTGACCGGGATGACAGTCATGTTATTCGAATGTCACTCAGCAATCACAGGATGACATCAAGTGACCTACAAAAGGAATGGCAAATGGCAGCTGGGGTGAAGTGCACGGCAAGAACAGTTCGTAACAGGCTCCTAAAGGCAGGGCTCAAGTCATGTAAAGCTAGAAAAAAGCCTTTCATCAATGAGAAGCAAAGGAGAACCAGGCTGAAGTTTGCTAAAGACCATAAGGATTGGACCATAGAGGACTGGAGTAAGGTAATCTCTGATAAGTGTAATTTTCAGCTTTGCCCAACCTCTGGTCATCTAATGGTTAGAGGGAGACCTGGAGTGGCGTACAAGCCACAGTGTCTTGCACCCACTGTGAAATTTAGTGGAGGATCGGTGATGATCTGGGGATGCTTCAGCAAGGCTGGAATTGGGCAGGTTAATCTTTGCAAGGGACGTATGAATCAAGCCGCATACAAGGTTATCTTGGAAAAACAATTGATTCATTCTGCTCAGAGGTGTATCTAGGCTTTCTAGCATCTGGGGCAAGAATTCGGTTCGGCCCACCCCCCCTTCCCGCACACATGCAATTTGCACACTTAAGGTACTGCCACACTAAACAATCCCGCTAGCGATCACGATAACGACGCATACTAATGCGATCGCTAGCGGGATTGTTTCTATATCGCTAAGTGCGGCCACATTTAGCGATATAGTTAACGACGCTATCGCCGTTAGCGATCTTCTTAACGACTTTAGCGGTACAAAAGTACCGCTAAATCGCTAAGAAAAGGTGCCACACTAGCGATATATACTTACCCAGCGGGAGCGCTGACGAGAAAATAGGGTCCGGAACGATTCCAGCGACGAGCGAGATCACAGCAGGAAGCTCGTCGCTGGCAGCTGCCGCACTGAACAACATCGCTAACGGGATCGCTAAATAGTGACGTTTTTTAGCAATCCCGTTAGCGATATTGTTCAGTGTGGCATACCCTTTAGTCATGTACCCACGAGTTGCTCTCCCTAATGCTCTCAATGTTCAGTGAAAAACTGAAAGAAGCAGGAAGAGAAGCTCGTTGTCACAGGACCATAAGTATGAAAATCGCATATGATTGAAGTGTCCATGTGATGACTAGTGTAATCTGCAGAGCTGAATTCTGGTATTGCAGGCTTCCAATTCTCACAACTAATGCACTGCACACTTTTAGGATTCTCCCTTGCCTGTGGACGGTCATGTCAGCACAAGCATGTGATTTATATACTTCTGGCCACATTCTGACTAGACGTGCCCGGCCTCGCTCCGTTCATTTTCATTGAGTGAGGCCACACATGTCTAGTCAGCATGTGACCACATGTATGTAAATTACCGGCATGAGAGAATCCTAACAGCGTTCAGTGAAGACTGTGAGAATTCAGAAGTCTGCAGTCACATAGAATGACTGCAGACTCAGCACAAACCTGGGGAACCCCTTTAATGTTCCTAACATAAATAAAAACATGAGAATAAGTCAGTATCACAAATAACATTTACATCCAGGTACCTGATAGATGACATCGTCTCTGGAGTAGTTCTCCTTCTTTTCTTCTTCTTGTCTAGACCCCATGATGAGTTTTCTCATCCACATCTTGTCTCTGCAGACTTCCATTTTCTCCGGTCTTTTGCACCAACTCTCCACACGATGCCCTTAAAGATAGAAGTGTCATTATAATGCTCCTGAATAAAAATATCTGCAATATACTGTCACCTCACACTATTCCCCTCCCTCCTCATACTGTCTCCTCTCACATCCCCCTGTTCACCATACTGTTTCCTCATATATTTACCCCCTCACTCTCTATACTGTCTGCTCACACATACCCCCAAAACCACATACTGTGTCTGCTCACATCCCATCACCCTCACTCCCCATACTGTGTCCACATGCATTTTTCCCATCGCTACTCATACTGTGTCCACATACATTTATCCGTTCGCTCCCTATACTGTCTGCACCCATCCCCCATACTGTTTCCTCATACATGCCCTCATGCATACTCTTCATTTTGTGTCCTCAAATCCCCCACACATTAAATCCCCCCATACCCACTCCAAATCCCCCATCCCCATGCCAAATCCCCCACACACATTAAATACCCCATCCCCACTCCAAATCCCCCATACACATTAAATCCCCCATCCCCACTCCAAATCTTGCCACACATTAAATAACCCCTATCCCTACTTTAAATTGCTCCCACACATTAAATAACCCCCCCGTCCCGACTCCAAATCTCCCCACACAGTAAGTACCCCCATCCCCACTCCAAATCCCCCACACATTAAATAACCCCCATCCCCACTCTAAATCCCCCCCACACACAAAATAGCCCCCATCCCCACTCCAAATCCCCCGACACACAAAGTACCCCCATCCCCACTCCAAATCTCCCCACATATTAACCCCCATCCCCACTCTAAATTCCTCACACACATTAAATAACCCCCCATCCCCACTCCAAATCCCCCCACATTAAGTATCCCCATCCCCACTCCAAATCCCCCCGCACATTAAATAACTCCCATGCCCACTCTAAATCCCCCCACACAAAAAGTACCCCATCCCCACTTCAAATCCCCCCACACATAAAGTACCCCTTACTTCTACTCCAAATCTCCCCACGCATTAAATAACCCCCATCCCCACTTCAAATCCCCCCACACATTATGTATCCCCCACTCCAAATCCCCCCACACATTATGTACACCCCCACAGCAAATTCCCCCACACATTATGTACACCCCCACTTCAAATCCCCCCATCTCCCATCTCCCATCTTCAGTAGTTTTTTCAGCTTCACAGTGGAGCACACTTACCACCAGTGTTCGCTCTGGGCGCCGGCGAGTGACATCAGCAGCATGATCACATGACCTGATCACACTGCTGGCGTCGCTCTGACCCGGCGGTCAGAGCTTCAGTTGTACTGGCATCTGTACAGACGCCAGTACAATTGATCCCTGGGAGCCGGCTCGCGCAGCTTCTCTGCACCGGCTGTAAGCTTGACAGCCAGCACAGAGAACTGCCGACTCCCAGTCCAGGGGGCAGCAGAACGCAGCCGCCAAGGGAGACACTCTGGACCTGCGCATTAGGCGGCCCGACTGCGCCCCCCTGCCAGCTGCGCCCAGGGCACATGCCTCAGCTGCCCCCCCCTAGATACGCCTCTGCTTCTGCTCTGGCAATGTTGTCAATCAATGTGTGGATGAAGGACCACCACATCAAATCCCTGTCATGGCCAGCCTAATCTCCAGACCTGAACCCCATTGAAAACCTCTGGAATGTAATCAAGAGGAAGATGGATAGTCACAAGCCATCAAACAAAGAAGAACTGCTTAAATTTTTGTACCAGGAGTGGCATAAGGTCACCCAAAAGCAGTGTGAAAGACTGGTGGAAAACATGCCAAGATGCATGAAAGCTGTGATTAAAAATCATGGTTATTCCACAAAATATTGATTTCTGAACTCTTCCTTATTTAAAAGACAAAAAAACCTGACTGGCACATCCAGACTAATGTGAACTAGGTGAAAACCAAGGGGAGCTACCCCCATGTAAAACATACAAGAAAAGGCTGCACTCTATCATACTAAAGCATGACAACATAGAATACATGAAATTTTTACTTGGTTTGCACCTAGTTCACATTAGTCTGGATGTGCCAGTCAGGTTTTTTTGCCTTTTGATGTTAGCTTACTGACCGAGCACTCCGCCCCCACCAGGTGGTGATTTTAATTACAGCAGGTCCCTACTTTACCCATAAATGCAGGCATTACTGACAGAGGTGCCACTTTCACCCAGAAATTCAGATATCAGCCTAATAGAGGTATGTTCACATTAGGTCAGGGACTCACCAGAATTGAGACCACCTTGACGATGGTTGGTGGGCTTTTAATATTTGGCCAAATGTTTATACTAAGCGTCTCAAATTTTTCCTTATATTCCAAAGCCATATTGCTATTCTAAATTTCATGTATTCTATGTTGTCATACTTTAGTATGATAGAGTGCAGCCTTTTCTTGTATGTCTTCCTTATTTAAAACATTAGTATTGTTGTATCTAAATGATTATGAACTTGTTTTCTTAGCATTATTTAAGGTCTGCAAGCACTGCATTTTTTTGTTATTTTGACCATTTCTCATTTTCTTAAAAAAATACATAACTTATTGCTTGGAAATTCGGAGACATATTGTCAGTAGTTTATAGAATAAAAGAGCAATTTACATTTTACTCAAAAATATACCTATAAAGTGAAAAATCAGACAAATTGAAATTTTGCAGTGGTCTCTTCATTTTTGCCAGGCTGTGTATGTATATGTGTATATATATATATTATGTAATATATATATATACATATATATATATATATATGTATATATTATATATACATATATATATATATACTGTATATACCGATATATAAGACCGATGGAGTGGAATTACCAGCAGGGCACGTAGCAGATGTACAGACATGCTACAAGTACCTCGGCATCCTACAGGGATACGGTAACCATGATGAGGAGGCAAGGAAGGCAGCAACATCCAAATACCATCGAAGAGTAAGACAGGTCCTGAAGAGCCAGCTCAATGGGAAGAATAAGGGTGAGTTTCCACGGTCAGGACACGCTGCGTGTTTGGCGCTGTGCGCTGGCGCAGCGCCAAACACGCAGCGTCCAGATGTTACAGCATAGTGGAGGGGATTTAAGAAATCCCGTCTCCACTATGCGTAACAATACGCAGGTGGCAAACCTGCGTAAACGGACATGCGGCGCGTCTTTTTAGACCGCAGCATGTCCTCGCGTATTGCGGCGACGGTGCGTCGCCGCAACAGAATTAACACAGGGCTATGTAGCCCTGCGCTCTTTCCGGAGGTGTTCCGGAGGTGTCCTGAACACCTCCGGAAATAACGCGCGTCAGAAAGGGGGCGGGGCTTAGACGGAGCGAGTTTCCGCTCCGTCCAAAGCGCTGTGGTTCCGGACCGTGGAACCACAGCCTGAGATTCATGCCATCAATACATATGCCTTGCCAGTTATCAGATACCCTGCTGGCATGGGTGCTGGCCAAAAGAAGAGATAGAAGCTGCAGATGTGAAGATACGAAAGCTCCTCACAATGTATGAAGGTCTCCACCCTAAGTCTCGCACTCAAAGATTGCATCTCAACAGAAAGGAGGGTGGTCGAGGCTTGATAAGCATCCAAGCCACCATCTCGGATGAAACAAGGAGTATCCAGGAATACATCAGAAGAATGGCGCCAAAAGATGAGATGCTGAGAGAGAGTCTAAGCAGCAACAACAGATCTGGAAGGAAGAAAAGGAACATGAAGCGCCATGGCAAGACAAGCCTCTGCATGGGATGTACCATCGACAGATAATGGAGGTAGCTGACATGGTGAAATCCTACCAATGGCTGGAGAAAGCTGGACTCCGAGACAGCACCGAGGCACTAATCATAGCGACACAAGAGCAAGCACTAAGTATCAGATCCATAGAAGCAGGAATATACCACATAAGACAAAACCCAAGGTGCAGACTATGCAAAGAAACCTCAGAAACGGTCCAACACATAGTGGCAGGATCAAAATGCAAGCAGGAACAGCATATACAGGATGTCACAACCAAGCAGCGAGAATTGTATAAAGTAACATCTGCACAGCATATGGGCTAAGTCCTCCTAAGTCCAGGTGGGAGACCCCAGAAAAAGTGGTGGAGAATGAAAGGGCTAAAATCCTGTGGGACTTCAAGATCTAGACGGATAAGCAGGTGTTAGCTAATCAACCAGACATTGTGATAGTAGACAAGGACCAGAAGACAGCAATGATAATAGATGTGGCAGTGCCAAGTGACAGCAAGAAGTAATATGAGAAGCTGGAGAAATACCAGGGTCTCAAAGGAGAACTGGAGAAGATGTGGAAGGTGAAGGCAACAGTGATTCCAGTGGTGATAGGAGCACTTGGAGCAGTGACCCCTAAGTTGGAAGAATGGCTACAACAGATTCCAGGAGAAACATCTGAACTCTCTGTCCAGAAAAGCTCAATGCTGGGAACAGCTAAGATCCTGCGCAGAACCCTCAAACTCCAAGGCCTCTGGTAGAAGACCCGAGAATGAGAAAGGACAACAAAGACCACCCCAGTGGGGGTGAGAAAGAAGTTTTTTTTTTATAGACATATATATATACACACACACACACACTTGAAACAGCAGTTTACATACACTATATAAAAGACACATGTGCATGTTTTTCACAATATTTGACATGAAATCAGAATAAATGTTTCCTGTTTTAGGTCAAGTAGGATTATCATAACTATTAATATTTGCCAAATGCCAGAATAATGAGAGAAGAGAAAATGTTTTAAAGCATTTTTATTACTTACTGCAAAGTCAAAAGTTTACATACACTAAGATTACTTTGCCTATAACCCCTTAACGACACCAGATACGCCTTTTAACGGCGTTAGTTAAGGGTACTTATGCCTCAGCGCTGCTTTTTAACGCGTATAGCACCCTTCAGAGTAGGAATTTCTCCGGGGGTAGTGGCTACAGGGGGTAGTTGAGACCCCAGAGAACATGATTCGGATCGGTTTTTACTGATCTCAGTGTTGTGATCGCAAAAAATAGTCTGATTTCCCACTTAATTTCTCTCTCCTCTTATTTGATCGCACATCAGAGGAGAGAGAAATGGTTTACCCCAATCCTCCCCTGGTACCTCCAGTGTCCCTGCATCCCCTTGTAGTCCCCCGGGCTACCGGGATTCTTCTTCTGGGAGAAAATGGCGGGCGCATGCGCAGTGTGCCCGCCGAGATCTGCTGTCCGGCACCCGGCAGCAATAGGAAATTTTTCCTATTGGTTCATTTTGATCACTGTGATAGACCCTATCACTGTGACCAAAATAAAAAATGAGTAAATCAAAGCCCCCATTATCACTCCCTAAGGCTACTTTCACATTTGCGCTCGGGCGACCTGCGCCTATCTGCGCACGGCCGCCGCTAAGCTCCGCCCCCGGCCGCGCCTCCTCCCGGCGGCTCCGCCTATGGGCCATGACGGCGCATGCGACCTGTGTACCCTATCTTTATCATTGGGTACGCAGGCCGTGCGCAGTATGCGATTGACTGCACATGCGTCCTTTTGACGCTGCGCCGAGCGCACCAAAAAGCAGCATGTTGCATTTTAGTGCGCTCGGCCACCGTCAAAAAGGACGCATGCGCAGTCAATCGCATACTGCGCACGGCCTGCGTACCCAATGATAAAGATAGGGTACACAGGTCGCATGCGCCGTCATGCGCCCATAGGCGGAGCCGCCGGGAGGAGGCGCGGCCGGGGGCGGAGCTTAGCGGCGGCGTGCGCAGATAGGCGCAGGTCGCCCGAGCGCAAATGTGAAAGTAGCCTTAGTTTGGTAAAGATAATAAAATAAAAATATGTATTTATTTCCAATTTTGCGTTCAAAAAATTAAATGGTGCTCCCTCCCTTCTGAGCCCTGCCATGCGCCCAAACAGTGGCTTTCCCCCACATACGGGGTATCGGCGTACTCAGAAGAAATTGCACAACAAATTTTGTGGTTCATTTTCTCCTCAAACCCTTGTCAAAATAAAAAAAATTAGTTCCAAAGTAATTTTTTTGTGAAAAAAGTAAAATGTTCATTCTTTCCTTCCACACTGCTTTAGTTCTCATGAATAATATGAATGGTTAATAAACTTCTTGAATGTGGTTTTGCGCACCTTGAGGGGTGCAGATTTTAGAATGGTGTCACTTTTGGGTATTTTCTGTTATATTGATCCCCCAAACTCACTTCAAATGTGAGGTGGTCCCTAAAAAAAAATGGTTTTGTAAATTTGTTGGAAATTGAGAAATCGCTGCTCAACTGTTAACCCTTATAACGTCCTAACAAAAAAAAATGCTTCCAAAATTGTGCTGATGTAAAATAGACATGTGGGAAATGTTAGTTATTAACTATTTTGTGTGACACCACTCTCTGCTTTAAGTGTACAAAAATGAAAATATTGAAAATTGCAAAATTTGAACATTTTTGCCAAATTTCCACTTTTTTCATAAATAAACACAAGTTATATCAAATAAATTTTACCACTAACATGAAGTACAATATGTCCCAAAAAAACACCTCAGAATCAGTGGGATACGTTGAAGTGGTCCAGAGCTATAACCTCATAAAGTGACAGTGGTCAGAATTATAAAAATTGGCTCTGTCATAAGGGGTTAAACAATTCTGGACTGTCCATATGATGATGTCATGTTTTGGAAGCTTCTAGTAGGTTTTTTGGCAACATCTGAGTTGTCAATAAACTTGTGGACGTCGGGCCCTCATACCACTCTCATAGAGTCTGTTTCTGACAGTTTGAGCAGACACATGGATGTTAGTGGCTTGCTGAAGCTCATTTTGTAGGGCTCTGGCACTGCTTCTTCTGTTCCTCCTTGCACAAAGGCGGAGGTAGCAGTCCTGCTGCTGGGTTGTTGCCCTCCTACAGCCCCCTCTTTGTCTCCTGGTGTACTGGCCTGTATCTGTTATGTTTCGGTAGCTGAGGAGAGCAGGCAAAAAGGCAATACACCAGAGCAGTTGGAATCTATGAGATTGCAGTACCCTGACTAACCACCACAACTAGAGGCAGCCGTGGAGCGTTCCTACGTTGGTCCTAGACGCCTCGTCACAGCCTGAGAAACTAACTACACCTAAAGACAGAAACAGGAAAGCTATCTGCCCCGGAGCAGAACCCAAAGATAATAGAAAGCCCCCAAACATGTAATGGCGGTTAGACAAGAGGAAATACTGACACAGAAAGAAAATAGTATGAGCAAACGCTGGGGCCCAAACTATCTAAATAGAAAAGGATAGGAAGGGCACTTACTGCAATCCCAGAAAACCCTGAAAAGCACCAACTCTACTAATTTCAAAATCACCTGAGATCACACGACTCTACCACCTAAATTAGTTCTCTGGTGTAACAAAATCAAAACAGCAGCCACTGAAAAAACTGGAAAAAGCAAAAGAACAAAACTCAGTGGCTGAACTAAACTGAGAGGGCAGAAGCCCCCGGAGGGGACCCTGAAGGCCCCCAAAGAAGTGCAGTACAAAATGCAAAAATATAGCACAAACACAAAAGAAGCAAAAGTCTTATCTGTAAGCAGGAGATGCAGACACGACACAGCAGGCTACAAGGGAAACTGGAATGAAGGATTCAGACCAGAACAATTGATCACCGGCAACCCTGATGGGAAATGACTCCATTATATAAGACCAGTCAGTAACACCTGATTCCCAGTCCTCACAATCTTCACTAGCACCGCTTGTAACCACCAGAGGGAGCCTCTGCTCAGAACTCATCTCAAACCCATTCACAACAGTACCCCCTTGAGGAGGGGTCACCGAACCCTCATTTGAGAAACCCAGGTCGGTCAGGATGAGTTCTATGATATGCACGGATAAGTCTCCTAGCATGGATGTCCGAAGCAAACACCCAAGAATTGTCTTCCTGACCATAACCTCTCCATTTAACCAAATACTGGAGTTTCCGTCTAGAAAAACGAGAATCCAATATTTTCTCAACCACATACTCCAGATTGCCCTCAACCAAAACAGGGTCAGGAGGCACAGCAGCAGGAACCACTGGCTCAACAAACCTCTTCAACAAGGACTTGTGGAACACGTTATGGATCTTAAATGTCCCTGGAAGAAGCAACGAAAAGAAACAGGATTAATAATCTCCATGATCTTATAAGGTCCAATGAACCTAGGCTTAAATTTAGGAGATGCTACTCTCATAGGAATATTCTTTGAGGACAACCAGACCAAGTCCCCCACTTTAAACCGAGGACCATCAGTCCTATGCCGGTTAGCAAACCGCTGGGCCTTCTCCTGAGAGAGGGACAACCTCTCTACTACCTGGTCCCAAATCTGTTGCATACGCTCCACAACAGAGTCAACACCTGGACAGACAGAAGCCTCGTCTGTCCTGAAGAAAATCGAGGGTGAAACCCAGAATTACAGAAAAATGGAGACATCAAAGTGGCAGAGCTAGCCCTATTATTAAGAGCAAACTCAGCCAAAGGCAAAAAAGAGACCCAGTCATCCTGATCAGCAGACACAAAGCATCTTAGATAAGTCTCCAATGTCTGGTTTGTTCTCTCAGTTTGACCATTGGTCTGAGGATGAAATGCCGAGGAGAAAGACAATTGAACACCCAGTTTAGAACAAAAAGTCCTCCAAAATCTGGAAACAAACTGGACTCCTCTGTCAGACACAATGTTCTCAGGAATGCCGTGTAAACGAACCACGTGCTGAAGGAACAATGGCACCAATTCAGAGGAGGAAGGCAACTTAGGTAATGGCACAAGATGTATCATTTTGGAAAACCTATCACAAATTACCCAGATGGTGGTCATTCTCTGAGAAACAGGAAGATCGGAAATGAAATCCATAGAGATATGGGTCCATGGTCTCTTGGGCACAGGCAATGGCATCAACAAACCACTAGAGCGAGAGCAAGGCTTGGAGCGAGAGCAAGTCCCGCAGGACTGCACAAATTCCCTGACATCACGAGACAAGGTAGGCCACCAAAAGGACCGACTAACCAAGTCTCTGGTACCAAAAATTCCGGGATGCCCAGCCAATGCGGAACAATGAATCTCAGACATCACACTCTTTTTCCATTGGTCCGGGACAAACAATTTTCCAACAGGGCAGCGCTCGGGCCTATCCTCCTGACACCCCTCCAGAGCAAGTCTCAAATTGGGCAAGTGGTGGAAAGAACTACACCCTCTTTCAAAATAACAGAAGGATCAGATAACTCAGGAGAGTCCGCAAGGAAACTCCTCGAGAGGGCATCCGCCTTAACATTCTTAGTGCCAGGAAGAAAGGAAACCACAAAATTAAAACGTGTGAAAAACAAGGCCCACCTGGCCTGTCTAGGATTGAGTCGCTTGGCAATTCCAGATAGACCAGATTCTTATGGTCCGTAAGGACCACCACCTGATGTTTGGCTCCCTCCAGCCAATGTCTCCACTCTTCAAAAGCCCACTTCATGGCCAACAACTCCCGATTACCCACGTCATAATTACGTTCAGTAGGAGAAAATTTTCGAGAGAAAAAGGCACAAGGGTTACTTTTAGAGGTCTCTGGATCTTTTTGGGACAAAACGGCACCTGCCCCAATTTCAGAGGCATCAACCTCCACCTGAAATGGCAGAGAAACATCAGGCTGCCGTAGAACAGGAGCAGAAGTGAATCTCTGCTTAAGTTCCTGAATGCAGAGACTGCCTCAGGAGGCCAATTCACCACATCAGAACCCTTTCTGGTCAAATCAGTTAATGGTTTAACAATAACGAGAAATTACCAATAAATTTACGATAAAAATTGGCAAAACCCAAAATCTCTGAAGAGCCTTTAATGAAGTAGGTTGGACCCAATCACAGATGGCCTGAACCTTGACCGGGTCATTTCAATAACAGATGGGACAAAATGAATCCCAGAAATGAGATCCTCTGTACGCCAAAAAGACACTTTGATCCCTTCACATACAGAGCATTCTCTCTCAAAATCTGGAATACAGTTCGAACATGTTTCACATGAGAGTCCCAGTCATTAGAAAAAATCAAGATATCATCCAAATAAACAATCAGAAATTTATCCACAAAATCCCTGAAAATGTCATTCATGAAGGACTGGAAGACGGAAGGAGCATTAGTGAGCCCAAAGGGCATCACTAGGTACTCAAAATGCCCTTCAGGGGTATTGAATGCCGTCTTCCATTCATCCCCGTGCTTAATGCGAATAAGGTTATACGCCCCCCTGAGGTCAAGCTTGGTAAACCAAGTAGCGTTTTTCACCCTGGAAAACAGGTCAGAAATCAAGGGTAACGGGTATTGATATTTCACAGTAATATTGTTCAAGAGACGATAATCAATACACGGCCTTAATGAACCATCTTTTTTGGCCACAAAGAAAAAACCGGCACCTAAGGGTGAAGAGGATGGTCTGATATGACCCTTCTCCAATGATTCCTTGATATAAGACCGCATAGCGTCATGTTCAGGTACAGACAAGTTAAAAAGGCGACCTTTAGGGAATTTACTACCCGGCACTAAAAAAATTAGCGCAGCATAGCCCCTTGGGGAGGCAAGGATGAGATTTACTTTCGTTTAAAAAACATCGAAAAATCAAAAAAAAAAAATCGGAACTCCTGACCCCGGGGGGGGGGGCAGAAAAACAGGAGTGGGGAAATTAAATTGCGCCCCAAGGTTACGACACAGTTTTCCAACCCAAAAAGGTTATGGGGATGAAACCCGGGGAAAAAACCCCGCACGTATGTCATGCAGATTATATAAAACCCAAAAAAATTTTCGCATCCGGTGATAGGTTAAACCCCCCCTTTTTTCCCCTGAGTAAAAAAAGGGGGGTTTACCAGCCAAAGGGGTAGAATCGTTCCCCGTGGGGGGGGGAAAAGATTTTGGGGGGGGGGACAAGGGAAACCCACAAGTTTGCAAAATCTAATCCTCGGTTAATAGCTGTCCAAAAACAACAAAACCCCGACCCAAAAAAGAGGACAGAGAGCATATCAGAGGGGCGTTAAAAAAAAAATTTGTCTGAAACTCCCCAAGAAGGGAGGGGGCAAAAGTTTTTCCCCGTTAGGGCAGATGAAATAGATGAGAGGCCACCCCGTAGAAACTAACCCTTTTGCGCTTTAAATAGACGCTGTGCCCCAGCCCATCTATCCCCTTTGGGGGGGTTTTCAAAAGTTTGGTTAAAAGGCAACACCATTCCACGCAAAATTCTCCGCTCCGAAAAACGTTTTGTAAAATTTAAAATAAAAATGACATGAATCTTGGGGACCCCCCAGGTTTTCCACCCACCCTTAAATTGAGCCCCGGGGGCGGGCCCCCCCTTTTATTTGGTCCGGGGCTGCCCCCTTTAAACGGGAATTTTGGGGAAAAGAAAAATTTTTTTCCGGGGGGGCCCAAATCAAAACCCCCCCAAAAAATTTTAAAGCCCAAAAGGTTTTTTTTTAACCCCTTTTTTCCTTTAAACCAATTGGGGTATCGTACAAAAACCCAAACCCCAAAAAAAAAGTTTTAACATCCTCAAAAAGGATCCCCAGGTTCGGGGGAAAAAAACCAACCCGGGAGCCCCGGGAGGGAGAGATGATAATTTGAACCTGCGCTGCGTTTCCGGGGGCTTAGTTTTAGGCAAAAAACAATTTCAATTTTTTTTTGAAAATTCCCGAAAAAAAGCTCGATCCTAAAAACAATTGGGAAAGGGGGGCCAGGTTCCACAACCCCCCAATAGCAAGAAAAAAGAATACTCTGAAAACCCAGTGGCAAGCTGATCCACACGGCCCGGGCAAAGGTTTAAACTCCAAATTTGGAAAAAAAGTCCTCCCCCCCCCCCCCGGGGATACAGGGGGGAAAAAAAAAAAAAAATGCAACAAACAGAAAAATAAACTTGAAACCTTTGACAACCTTTTTTTTTTCAAATATTTTTTCCCCCTTTTTGGCCAACAATTTTCAAATTTTTTTGGCCGGGTGATACTTTTTTGTTTCGGTTTGTGAGGAGAGCAGGGAAAAAGGAATACCCCCGAGCGTTGGAAAACTATGAGATTGCAGTACCCCATAACCCCACAAATTGAGGCAAGCCGTTTGGGGCTTTCTACTTTTGGGCCTAGACGCCCTGTCCCGCTGAGAAACTAACTTTCACCCAAAAAAAAAGAAAAAGGAAAGTATCTGCCCGGAGCGAACCCCAAAGATAAAAGAAAGCCCCCCCAAAAAGGGGGTGGCGGTTTTGAC
>JARQOD010000002.1:335972616-335995954 GCA_033576555.1 Oophaga sylvatica | reverse complement strand
GAATCAAACACATTGGAGGAAACGCGTAGGCCAGAGCATACTCCCACCAGACCTGAAGGGAGTCTATTATCTTTGGACGATCTGATGCCCGCAGAGACGCAAACATCCTGACCTGCCTGTTGTTTCTTGTGGCAAAAAGGTCTATTTCCAGGAGGCCCCATAAGTGTAATATCTGTCTGAACTCCTGTCGGTCTAGAGACCATTCCCTTTGGTGTAAGGAGTGCTGACTGAGATAATCTGTCTGAAAGTTGTGTTCCCCTCTGATGTAGAGTGCCGACAGGGAGAGGAGGTGATTCTCTGCCAAGGTGAGTATGTCGACTGCGGTGAACATCAGTGACTGTGAACTTGTTCCCCCTGATGGTTCAAATAGGCTACCACTCTAGTATTGTCGGTGTGTATCCGTACAGGAGACTCCCGCAGAATAGGCAGAAACTCTCTGGTGCATACTTCACCACTTTCTTCCTCTTTCAGGTTTGAAGAATCCTGTACATCACTGGTCGTCCACTTTCCCTGGGCTAGTCTGTTTCCTATGTGGGCCCCCACCCCAAGGGGCTGGCTTTGGTGGTGACTATATTGTCGGGTCTTATCCTCTTATCCCCCACGGCACCCCTATGGATAGATGTTGTGGGTCTAGCCACCAGAAAAGACTTCTGATCGTGGCAACCACCAACTGTAACATCCCCCAAGGCGACCCCATAATCTCCTTTCTGCCTCGAGAACCTGGTTCTGCAATGTCCTGGTGTGAAACTGAGCCCACTGTACAGCTGGCATGCAAGCCGTCAAAGAACCCAGCAGGGACATTGCGTCTCTTAAGGACAGATCCGGATTGTCCATTATTCCCGACTTTGCGGATGATGCTTAACTTTTTGTCCTCTGGAAGAAAATGTTGAAATGCTGAATCCAGGAGCATGGCGAGGAATCTTTGACAGGCCGAAGGAACTAGCCTTGACTTCTTCAGACTGACTCGCCAACCTAGATCCTGCAGGGACGATATTACATGGTTCAGCCGAGTAGTACACTGGACGGCTGACCCCCCCCACTATTAGGAAATCATCTAGGTATGGTTTGATCAAGGTATCTCATTCCCTTAAATGGGCTATCACCTCTGCCATCACGTTGGTAAACACACGTGGTAACATAGTAACATAGTTATTAAGGTTGAAGGAAGACTTTAAGTCCATCTAGTTCAACCCATATCCTATCCTAACCTACCCTAACATGTTGATCCAGAGGAAGGCAAAAAAAACCCCAAGTGGCAAACAGTAAGCTTCACATTGGGGAAAAAAATTCCTTCCCGACTCCACATACGGCAATCAGACTAGCTCCCTGGATCAACGCTGTATCTAGGAAACTAGTGAATATAGCCTGTAATATTATACTTTTCAAGAAAGGCATCCAGTCCCCTCTTAAATTTTAGTAAGGAATCACTCATTACAACATTAGACGGCAGAGAGTTCCATAGTCTCACTGCTCTTACAGTAAAGAATCTGCATCTGTGATTATGGCTAAACCTTCTTTCCTCCAGACGTAGAGGATGCCCCCTCGTCCCCGTCACAGGTCTAAGAGTAAAAAGATCATTAGAAAGGTCTTTGTACTGTCCCCTCATATATTTGTACATTGTAATAAGATCACCCCTAAGCCTTCGTTTTTCCAAACTAAATAACCCAAGTGTAATAACCTGTCTTGGTATTGCAGACCCCCCAGTTCTCTAATAACCTTGGTCGCTCTTCTCTGCACCCGCTCCAGTTCAGCTATGTCTTTCTTATACACCGGAGACCAGAACTGCACACAGTATTCTAAGTGTGGTCGCACCAGTGACTTGTATAGAGGTAAAATTATGTTCTCCTCATGAGCATCTATGCCTCGTCTAATGCATCCCATTATTTTATTTGCCTTGGCAGCAGCTGCCTGACATTGGCCATTAAATGTGAGTTTGTCGTCCACCCATACACCCAAGTCTTTTTCAGTGACAGTTTTGCCCAGTGTTTTACAATTAAGCACATAATTATACATCTTATTTGTTCTACCCAAGTGCATGACCTTACATTTATCCCCATTAAAGCTCATTTGCCATTTATCAGCCCAAGCTTCTAGTTTACATAAATCCTCCTGTAATATAAAATTATCCTCCTCTGTATTTATTACCCTGCAGAGTTTAGTGTCATCTGCAAATATTGAAATACTACTCTGTATGCCCCCTACAAGGTCATTAATAAATATGTTAAAGAGAAGCGGCCCCAATACTGACCCCTGTGGTACCCCACTGCTAACCGTGACCCAGTCCGAGTCTGCTCCATTAATAACCACCCTTTGTTTCCTATCCATGAGCCAGTTCTTAACCCACTTACACATATTTTCCCCATCCCCATTGTTCTCATTTTATGTATCAACCTTTTGTGTGGCACTGTATCAAAAGCTTTTGAGAAGTCCATGAACACCACGTCCACTGCATTCCCTTGGTCCAGTCCTGAACTTACCCCTTCATAAAAGCTTATCAGATTAGTCTGACAAGAACGGTCCCTCGTAAACCCATGCTGATACTGTGTCATGAGGTTATTCAGCTTCAGATACTCCAATATAGTATCCCTTAAAAAACCCTCCAGGATTTTACCCACAGTAGATGTTAAGCTCACTGGCCTATAACTTCCAGGTTCAGTTTTTGCCCCCTTTTTGAATATTGGCACCACATTTGCTATACGCCAGTCCTGTGGTACAGACCCAGTTATTATGGAATCTTTAACCCCTTCCCGACCCATGACGCCACGTAGGCGTCATGAAAACCTGTGCCAATCCGACCCATGACGCCTATGTGGCGTCATGAAAGGATCTCGTCCCTGCGGGCCGGGAGACCGGGGTCACTCAAAGGTCACCCGACCCGCAGTTACAGGACCCTTTGTGCTTCACCACAGGGGGGTTGGCTTAACCCCCCCGTGGCCACGATCGCTCTGATTGGCTGTTAAAAGTGAAACAGCCAATCAGAGCAATGTGTAATATTTCACCAATTTAATTGGTGAAATATTACAATCCAGCCATGGCCGATGCTGCAATAGCATCTGCCATGGCTGGAGACCGAGCCCTGACCCCCCCCACACCGAGTCACGGCGGTGATCGGCCGCCGCCACCGAAAGATGGCAGCGATCGGTCACCGCCGTCACTTACAGCTCCCCTCCTCTTTTGGTCCACTGCCCCCACTTCCTATCCCCCCCCCCAGCCTTCCGACCCCCCTACTCACCTCTCCCGATCCACCGATGTCCCACGATCGGGCCCGGCGTCCGCCCGGGCCTTTTCATGGGCGCCGCCATATTGGAAAATGGCGGGCGCATGCGCAGTGCGCCCGCCGGGCGCATGCGCAGTGCGCCCCCCAGTGTTCAAAAATTATTTTGATCACTGTGATAAACTGTCACAGTGATCAAAATAAAAAAAAGTAAATGAACCCCCCCGTCATAGGTAGGGACAAATAAAAAAAATAAAGAATTTTTTTTTTTTTTCCTAGCGGATTTTGCTGCTGATCCGCAGCTGATTTTGCTGCGGATCCGCGGCGGATATCGCTGCTGATCCGCGGCGGATTTCGCTGCTGATCCGCGGCGGATTTCGCTGCTGATCCGCGGCGGATTTCGCTGCTGATCAGCGGCGGACTTCGCTGCTGATCCGCGGCGGACATCGCTGCTGATCCGCGGCGGATTTCGCTACGGATCGGCTGCGGATTTCGCTGCTGATCGGCGGCGGATTTCGCTGCTGATCGGCGGCGGATTTCGCTGCTGATCCGCGGCGGATTTCGCTGCTGATCCGCGGCGGATTTCGCTGCAGATTTCGCTGCGTATCAGCAGCGGATTTCGCTGCTGATCCGCTGCGGATTTCGCTGCTGATCGCGGCGGATTTCGCTGCTGATCGGCGGCGGATTTCGCTGCTGATCGGCGGCGGATTTCGCTGCTGATCCGCAGCGGATTTCGCTGCTGATAGGCAGCGGATTTCGCTGCTGATAGGCAGCGGATTTCGCTGCTGATCGGCAGCGGATTTCGCTGCTGATCGCGGCGGATTTCGCTGCGATCCGCGACTGATTTCGCTGCGTATCCGCGACTGATTTCGCTGCGGATCCGCGACTGATTTCGCTGCGGATCCGCAACTGATTTCGCTGCGGATCCGCGACTGATTTCGCTGCGGATCCGCGACTGATTTCGCTGCGGATCCGCGACTGATTTCATTGCTGATCCGCAGCGGATTTCGCTGCTGATCGGCGGCGGATTTCGCTGCTGATCCGCGGCGGATTTCGCTGCGCATCCACGACTGATTTCGCTGCGGATCCGCGACTGATTTAGCTGCGGATCCGCGACTGATTTCGCTGCGGATCCGCGACTGATTTCGCTGCTGATCCGCGGCGGATTTCGCTGCTGATCCGCGGCGGATTTCGCTGCTGATCCGCGGCGGATTTCGCTGCGGATCCGCGGCGGATTTCGCTGCTGATCCGCGGCGGATTTCGCTGCTGATCCGCGGCGGATTTCGCTGCTGATCCGCGGCGGATTTCGCTGCGGATCGCGGCGGATTTCGCTGCTGATCCGCGGCGGATTTCGCTGCTGATCCGCGGCGGATTTCGCTGCTGATCCGCGACTGATTTTGCTGCTGATCCGCAGGTGATTATCTGCTGATTCATCTGCGCTAGCGGGTATAGCATAACGCGATCGCGTTATGCTAAACCGTTACCAGCCGGTCAACGCTACGTGTTGAACGGGCTGGTAAAACGCAATATGAACCCAGCCTTAGGGTTAGAACTAGGGTTAGGGTTAGCATTAGGGCTAAGGTTAGAATTACGGTTAGGGTTGGAATTTGGGTTAGGGTTGGAATTAGGGTTAGGCTTGTAGTTAGGTTTATGTTAGAGTTGGGATTAGGGGTGTGTTGGGGTTAGGGTTATGATTAGGGTTTGTATTAGGGTTAGGTGTGTGTAGGCGTTAGGGGTGTGTTGGGGTTAGGGTTGGAGTTAGAATTGAGGGGTTTCCACTATTTAGGCACATCAGGGGGTCTCTATACGCGACATGGCGCCACCATTGATTCCTGCAAATTTTGCGTTCAAAAAGTCAAACAGTGCTCCCTTTATTCCAAGCCCCGACGTATGCCCAAACAGTGGTTTATCCCCACATATGAGGTATCAGCGTACTCGGGAAAAATTGCACAACAACTTTGGGGGTTCTAATTTCTCCTGTTAACATTGGGAAAAAAATTGGGGACTAAAAATTATTTTTGTGGAAAAAAAAATATTTTATATTTTCACGGCTCTGCGTTATAAACTTCTGTGAAGGACTTGGAGATTCAAAGTGCTCACCACACATCTAGAGGAGTTCCTTGGGGGATCTAGTTTCCAAAATGGGGTCACTTGTGGGGAGTTTCTACTGTTTAGGCACATCAGTGACTCTGCAAACGTAACATGACGCCCGAAGACCATTCCATCAAGTGGGCATTTCAAAAGGTCACTACTTCCCATCCGAGCCCCGACGTGTGCCCATACAGTAGTTTTCTCCCACATATGGGATATCAGCATACTCAGGACAAATTGGACAACAACTTTTGGGGTCTAATTTCTCATGTTACCCTTGCGAAAATAAAAAAATTGGGGACTAAAAGATCCTGATTGTGGAAAAAATATGATTTTTTTATTTTCATGCCCGGGCGTTATAAACTTCTGTGTAGCCCTTGGGGGTTCAAAGTGCTCACCACACATCTAGATAAGTTCTTTGCGGTGTCTAGTTTCCAAAATGGGGTCACTTGTGGGGAGTTTCTACTGTTTAGGCGCATCAGGGGCTCTGCAAACGTAACAAGATGCCCGCAGACCATTCCATCAAGTTGGCATTTCAAAGCGTCACTACATCCCTTCCGAGCCCTGACGTGTGCCCAAACAGTGGTTCCCCCCCACATATGGGGTACTAGCGTACTCAGGACAAACTGGACAACAACTTTCGGGGTCCAATTTCTCCTGTAACCATTGTGAAAATAAAAAATAGTGGCTAAAAAATCATTTTTTGAGAAAAAAAAATGATATTTTATTTTCACGGCTCTGCGTTATAAACTTCTGTAAAGCACCTGGGGGGTTCAAAGTGCTCACTATGCATCTAGATAAGTTCCTTAGGGCGTCTAGTTTCCAAAATGGGGTCACTTGTGGGGAGCTCCAATGTTTAGGCACACAGGAACTCTCCAAATGCGACATGGCAACCGCTAAATATTCCAGCATATTTTCTATTCAAAAGTCAAATGGCGCTCCTTCCCTTCTGAGCCCTGCCGTGCGCCCAAACAGTGGTTTAGATCACAATGAGGTATCTGTGTACTCAGGAGAAATTGCCCAACAAATTTTAGAATCCAATTTATACTGTTGCCCATGTGAAAATGAAAAAAACTGAGGCTAAAAGAAAATTTTTGTGAAAAAAAAAGTACTTTTTTTTTTACGGATCAATTTGTGAAGCACCTGGGGTTCAAAGTGCTCACTATGCATCTAGATAAGTTCCTTAGGGGGTCTAGTTTCCAAAATGGGGTCACTTGTGGGGGAGCTCCAATGTTTAGGCACACAGGGACTCTCCAAATGCGACATGGCAACCGCTAAATATTCCAGCATATTTTCCATTCAAAAAGTCAAATGGCGCTGCTTCCCTTCTGAGCCCTGCCATGCGCCCAAACAGTGGTTTATGACCACATATGAGGTATCTGTGTACTCAGGAGAAATTGCCCAACAAATTTTAGGATCCAATTTATACTGTTGCCCATGTGAAAATGAAAAAAACTGAGGCTAAAAGAAAATTTTTGTGAAAAAAAAGTACTTTCTTTTTTTTACAGATCAATTTGTGAAGCACCTGGGGGTTCAAAATGTCACTATGCATCTAGATAAGTTCCTTAGGGGGTCTAGTTTCCAAAATGGGGTCACTTGTGGGGGAGCTCCAATGTTTAGGCACACAGGAACTCTCCAAATGCGACATGGCAACCGCTAAATATTCCAGCATATTTTCTATTCAAAAAGTCAAATGGCGCTCCTTCCCTTCTGAGCCCTGCCGTGCGCCCAAACAGTGGTTTATGATCACAAATGAGGTATCTGTGTACTCAGGAGAAATTGCCCAACAAATTTTAGAATCCAATTTATACTGTTGCCCATGTGAAAATGAAAAAAACTGAGGCTAAAAGAAAATTTTTGTGAAAAAAAAGTACTTTCTTTTTTTTACGGATCAATTTGTGAAGCACCTGGGGGTTCAAAGTGCTCACTATGCATCTAGATAAGTTCCTTAGGGGTCTAGTTTCCAAAATGGGGTCACTTGTGGGGGAGCTCCAATGTTTAGGCACACAGGACTCTCCAAATGCGACATGGCAACCGCTAAATATTCCAGCATATTTTCCATTCAAAAAGTCAAATGGCGCTGCTTCCCTTCTGAGCCCTGCCATGCGCCCAAACAGTGGTTTATGACCACATATGAGGTATCTGTGTACTCAGGAGAAATTGCCCAACAAATTTTAGGATCCAATTTATACTGTTGCCCATGTGAAAATGAAAAAACTGAGGCTAAAAGAAAATTTTTGTGAAAAAAAAGTACTTTCTTTTTTTTACAGATCAATTTGTGAAGCACCTGGGGGTTCAAAATGATCACTATGCATCTAGATAAGTTCCTTAGGGGTCTAGTTTCCAAAATGGGGTCACTTTGGGGGAGCTCCAATGTTTAGGCACACAGGGACTCTCCAAATGTGACATGGCAACCGCTAAATATTCCAGCATATTTTCCATTCAAAAAGTCAAATGGCGCTCCTTCCCTTCTGAGCCCTGCCGTGCGCCCATACAGTGGTTTATGACCACATATGAGGTATCTGTGTACTCAGGAGAAATTGCCCAACAAATTTTAGGATCCATTTTATCCTGATGCCCATGTAAAAATGAAAAAATTGATGCTAAAAGAAAATTTTTGTTGGAAAAATTAAAATGTCCATTTTTTCCTTACACGTTGCTTTAGTTCCTGTGAAGCACCTGAAGGGTTAATAATCTTCTTGAATGTAGTTTTGAGTAGCTTGAGGGGTGCAGTTTTTATAAAGGTGTCACTTTTGGGTATTTTCTGCCATATAGACCCCTCAAAGTGACTTCAAATGTGAGGTGGTCCCTAAAAAAAATGGTTTTGTAAATTTTGCTGTAAAAATGAGAAATCGCTGGTCAACTTTTAACCCTTATAACTTCCTAACAAAAAAAAAAATTGTTCCCAAAATTGTGCTGATGTAAAGTAGACATGTGGGAAATGTTATTTAGTAACTATTTTGTGTGACATAACTCTCTAGTTTAACAGAATAAAAATTAAAAATTTGAAAATTACAAAATTTTCAAAATTTTCGCCAAATTTCCATTTTTTTCACAAATAAACGCAAAAATTATCGACTTAAATTTACCACTAACATGAAGCCCAATATGTCACGAAAAAACAATCTCAGAATCGCTAGGATCCGTTGAAGCGTTCCTGAGTTATTACCTCATAAAGGGACACTGGTCAGAATTGCAAAAAATGGCAAGGTCTTTAAGGTCAAAATAGGCTGGGTCTTGAAGGGGTTAAAGATTAAAAATAATGGTCTATCTATAACTGTACTTAATTCCTGCAGTACTCCGGGGTGTATCCCATCCGGACCCGGGGATTTGTCCACTTTAGTGATTTTTAGACGCCGCCGTACTTCCTGCTGGGTTAAGCATGTCACATTTAATGGAGAAATTTTTTTATCTCTGATCATGTTATCTGTCATGGGATTTTCTTGTGTAAATACAGTTGAAAAAAAGTCATTTAGCATATTGGCTTTTTCCTCATCCTCATCCACCATTTCACCCAGACTATTTTTAAGGGGACCAACACTATCATTTTTTAGTTTCTTGCTATTTATGTAGTTAAAGAATATTTTGGGATTATTTTTACTTTCTCTGGCAATGAGTCTCTCTGCCTCAATCTTTGCTGTCTTGATTTGCTTTTTACAGAATTTATTCAATCTTCTATATTTATTTAATGCCTCATCACTACCTACTTGCTTTAATTCCCTAAACGCTTTCTTTTTGTCCCTTATTGCGCCCCTTACAGCTCTATTTAGCCATAGTGGTTTCCTCCTAATTCTAGCATGTTTATTCCCATAGGGTATATACTGTGCACAGGTCCTATTCAGGATACTAATAAACATCTCCCATTTTCTTTGTGTATTTTTAGGTCTCAGGATATCGTCCCAGTTTATTGCACCAAGATCATCTCTCATCCGTTGGAAATTTGCCTTCCTGAAGTTTAGTGTCCTTGTAACCCCTCGACTACACATCTTATTAAAGGATACATGAAAGCTTATTATTTTGTGATCACTATTACCAAGTGACCCCCAACCCTTATATTTGATATGCGGTCTGGCCTGTTGGATAATATTAGGTCTAGCAGTGCCCCCCCTCTTGTTGGGTCCTGAACTAGTTGTGAAAGGTAATTGTCTCTCATAGTTGCCAAAAACTTATTACCTTTGCTGGAACTGCAGGTTTCTGTTCCCCAATGTATTTCAGGGTAGTTGAAGTCCCCCATAATAATGACTTCTCCTTGAGTTGCTGCTTCATCTATTTGCTTTACGAGGATATTCTCTGTTGCTTCCATTATTTTAGGAGACTTATAACAAACCCCTATCAGTAATTTATTATTTTTCCCCCCTCCCCTAATCTCCACCCACAGAGACTCTACATCTTCATTAGATTCACAGATATCACGCAGGATGGGTTTTAAGGATGATTTTACATATAAACACACCCCCCACCTCGCTTATTTTTACGGTCTTTCTAAACAGACTATAGCCCTGTAAATTAACCGCCCAGTCGTGGCTCTCATCCAGCCAAGTCTCAGATATCCCCACCATGTCATAATTATGTTCCAACAAAATTAATTCTAATTCCGCCATTTTGTTGGTGAGGCTTCTAGCATTAGTATACATGCACTTTATGTATCTCTCTGTGCCTCTATTCTTTCTTAAATTATTAACTGTTCTAACCCCACCCCCCATGCCACCCCCACCCCCAATTTCATTATTTGTGCCCAGGTCTCTATCTGTACTGCCTTCCCCTCCTATAAAATGAATACCCTCCCCCCCAGTCCCTAGTTTAAAGACTCCTCCAACCTTCTAGCCATTTTCTCCCCCAGCACAGCTGCACCCTCCCCATTGAGGTGCAGCCCGTCCCTAGCATAGAACCTGTAGCCAACTGAGAAGTCGGCCCAGTTCTCCAGGAACCCAAACCCCTCCTTCCTACACCAATTCTTGAGCCACTTATTAACCTCCCTAATCTCCCGTTGCCTCTCTGGTGTAGCACGTGGTACCGGCAGTATTTCAGAAAATACCACGTTGGAGGTCCTTACTTTAAGCTTGCAGCCTAATTCCCTGAAATCGTCTTTAAGGACCTTACACCTACCTCTAACTTTGTCATTTGTGCCAATGTGCACCATGACCGCTGGGTCCTCACCAGCCCCTCCCAGTAATCTGTCAACCCGATCAGCGATGTGTCGGACTCGAGCGCCGTAGCGCACACTGTTCGACGATCCCTGTCTTTGTGACAGATTGCCCTATCTGTTCCCCTAATAATTGAGTCCCCCACTACCAGCACCTGTCTGGCCTGCCCTGCTCTCCTAATTCCCCCCTTACTGGAGCAGACACTCCCCCGGCTTTCAGAGGACATGCCTGGGTGCAGCAGTGCTACCCCTGTACTGACAACCCCCTCATCTGCCAACTTTGCAAACTTATTGGGGCGTGCCAGATCAGGACTAGCCTCCCTGGCGCTCTTCCCTCTACCCCGCTTTCTAACTGTCACCCAGCTTCCTACTTCAGTGTCCTGCAGCTCCACCCTAGCATCCCCCCCTCATCTATCCCATTGAGCGTCTGCTCAGTGAGCAGAAGACTCCTTTCCATATTGTCTATGGATCTCAGTGTTGCCAGCTGCACATTTAGATCCAAGATTTGGGCTTCCAAATGCACAACGTGCTCACATCTCACACAGCAGTATGCACCCTCGACCGGCTGTTCAAGGACTGCATACATGTGGCAAGATGTACACTGGATTGCATTGGCAATAGTGGAGCACATTCTAATGGGGATTTCACCAGACAGCAAAGATAAGTAAAAATAAATAAAAAGTATTAATAAAATATAACAGCAATTCAGTAAATCCTCCCTTGGAAACTCCCTGAATCCAAAGTCACTGAATCTCAAGTCACACTTACCACCGTTCACACTTGCGCACCGGTCACACTCAGCTCGCTCACACTCGCTGAAGCAGAAGATTTAAAGAGAGATTTTTTTTTTTTTTCTCCTTCAGCAGCAAATCACCCTGCTGCTCTAATGCACTTCCAAAAAGACTTGAGTCCCAACCAGCTGGCCCTTATAAACCCTTAATTATGAACCCCCACCCTTAATTAACCCCTTGTGAATATAGATACACCAAGATTTAAATGCAATATAGTTAACCTTTAAATTAACACACAGATAGTAAAATAAGAGATTAATCCTTTAGAGAGAAAAAATAGGTTAAAAAAGCCCCCAAAAGATAGAACAGGTAGAAAGGCACTCAGCAATCCACAATTCAGCCACTCACACCAATTCACACAGGTATTTGATTAAAGGTTTTTCAAATACTTCTTCACTGAATCTCAAGTCACACTTACCACCGTTCACACTTGCGCACCGGTCACACTCAGCTCGCTCACACTCGCTGAAGCAGAAGATTTAAAGAGAGATTTTTTTTTTTCTTTTCTTTTTTTCTCCCATAGATAAACCAAACGGCATGGCGGCGAATTGAAAATGTCTAAGCTGATCGCCAAGCCGCACTGCTACTCGGATATTTTTGGTGATTCTGGTATATCGGCAGATGGTGGTAGGCATCTTTTAGTTCCAGGACTGTCATGAAACACCTGGGAAACAGAAGTTTAGTTGCAGACTTGATGGATTCCATTTTAAAGGTATGACACTTTAGGAATGTGTTTAGCTTCTGAAAATTAATAATGGTTCTGAAAGAACCATCAGGTTTGGGAATCAGAAAACAGGATTTTGGTACTTACCGTAAAATCTGTTTCTCTGAGCGCTCATTGGGGGACACAGAGACCATGGGTGTATGCTGCTGCCACTAGGAGGCTGACACTATGCATATGCAAAAAAGGTTGGCTCCTCCTCTGCAGTGTACACCCCACCGACTGGCACCAAGCTAATCAGTTAGTGAGAAAGCAGTAGGAGAAGAACGTGACAGAACCAAACACAAACAAACACTCAATCATAACAATCGAAAGAAAGGACAAGAGTTGTAAACATATGGGAGGGTGCTGTGTCCCCCAATGACCGCTCCGAGAAACAGATTTTATGGTAAGTACCAAAATCCTGTTTTCTCTATCGCTTCATTGGGGGACACAGAGACCATGGGACATCCCAAAGCAGTCCCTGGGGTGGGAGAAAAATGGCAAGAAACTCCATTCAGGTCGGCAAAGTCCCCAATGCCGCCTGCAAGATCCTTCTGCCTAGGCTGGCGTCCGCCGAAGCGTAGGTGTCGACCTTGTAAAATTTGGCAAATGTGTGGATGGAAGACCAGGTTGCCGCTTTGCAAAGTTGTAGGGCGGATGCCCCATGGTAAACCGCCCAGGAGGCACCTACGGCCCGAGTGGAGTGAGCCTTAACCCCGGGGGGGGCACTCTGTTCTTAACCCGGTAAGCCTCCAATATTGCAGTCCTAATCCAACGCGCAATCGTAGCCTTGGAGGCCGGCAGGCCTCTCCGCGCTCCGTCTGGAATGACGAATAGGAGATCCGACTTCCTGAAGGAAGCCGTCCTATCCAGGTAGGTCCTTATTGCCCGTACCAGGTCTAGCTTGTTCAACAAGCGTTCCAAAGAATGAGTCGGAGCCGGACAGAAGGAAGGCAGGACAATATCCTCGTTCAAGTGGAAAGTGGATACCACCTTGGGAAGAAAGGAAGGCGGAGGCCGCAACACTACCTTATCCTGCTGGAGGACCAGGAAAGGGGGTGACAAGATAGAGCCGCTAATTCTGAAACTCGCCTGATGGAAGTGATCGCTACGAGAAAGGCCACCTTCCAGTACAAAACAGACAGGGGAACCTCTCTGAGAGGTTCAAAGTGAGCACACCTAATAACCTCCAAAACGAGATTAAGGTCCCAGGGGTCCACAGGATTCCGGTACGGGGGAGCCGTATGCGCCACTCCCTGAAGGAAAGTCTTGACTTGAGCACGAGATGCCAAGGATTTCTGAAAGAGGATAGAAAGGGCTGACACCTGCCCTTTTAGAGTAGCAAGAGACCAGAGTCCAGTCCCGCTTGGAGGAAAGCCAAGACGGCTGGGAGTGACAACTTCATTGACGGGATGACGTTGGACTCACACCAGCGAAAATAGGCCTTCCAGGTTCAATAGTAGACCCTGGAAGACGACGGTTTCCTGGCTTGGATCATGGTGCGAATCACCTGATCGGAGAACCTGGACTCTCAGTACCGCGGTTTCAACAGCCACGCCGTCAAATTGAGCGACCGAGAACCCAGGTGGCAGATCGGACCCTGTGACAGAAGATATGGCCTGTCTGGGAGTCTCCAGGGGGCGTCCGCCAGGAGATTGACGATGTCTGCGAACCAGGACCTCCTGGGCCAATCTGGGGCGATCAGAATGACCAGCACCCCTTCCGCCTTGATCTTCAACAATCTGGGAAGGGGAAACGGCGGAAAAAGGTATGAGAGAGCGAACTGCAAACCAGGGAATGGCCAGAGCGTCTACGTCCAACGCGAGAGGATCGCGGGACCTGGAAATGAACAGCGGAACCTTCCTGTTGAACCGGGACGCCATGAGGTCCACATCCGGGGTCCCCCATCGAAGGCAGATCTGATGGAAGACGTCCGGATGCAGGGACCATTCTCCTGCCGCGAGACCCTCGCGGCTGAGGAAGTCGGCAGCCCAGTTGTCCACGCCAGGGATATGCACCGCGGATATTGCCGGAACCGTCGCCTCCGCCCAAAGGAGGATCCAGGATACTTCGGCCATTGCCAGAGAACTTCTGGTCCCTCCCTGGTGATTGACGTACGCCACAGCCGTGGCATTGTCCGTCTGAATTCTGACTGGCAGGCCCCTGAGAAGCGATTCCCAGTGACGGAGAGAGAGAAAGATGGCCCTGATTTCGAGGATGTTGATCGGTAGGGAAGATTCCTGTGCCGACCCACGACCCTGAGCCGTCAGGTGTCGAAAAACTGCCCCCCAGCCCAGAAGGCTTGCATCCGTCGTTATGATCTGCCAGTGGACTGGCAGGAAGGACCGGCCCTGGAGGATGAGGGGGGATGACAGCCACCAGTTGAGAGACTGCTTGACACTGAGAGGGAGACGAAGCGGACGATCCAACGATCTGACGGACCTGTCCCATTGAGACAGGATAGCCCGCTGAAGAGGTCTCAAGTGGAACTGAGCAAAGGGAATTGCCTCTGAGGCCGCAACCATTCTGCCCAGCACCCTCATCGCTGACCGGAAGGAAGGAAGCTGAGGGCCCTGCAGAGACCGAATTCCCTGCTGGAGGATTGCTCTTTTTTCCTTGGGGAGAAAGACCTTCGCCTGTCGGGTATCGAACAGCATGTCCAAGAAGATCAGGCGCTGAGAGGGAACAAGGCAGGACTTCTTCCTGTTGACGATCCACCCGAACCGGGCCAGGGTGTCGAGAACGATGGACAGGCTTTCTTGAGCCTGGGTGAGGGACGGGGCCTTGATGAGAATGTCGTCGAGGTAAGGAATAAGAACCAGTCCTCGAATCCTCAAGATGGCCATCAATGCTGCCATGATCTTGGTGAAGACCCTGGGAGCGGTTGCAAGGCCGAAGGGCAGGGCGACGAACTGAAAATGGTTCTGCTGAACTGTGAAACGCAAGAACCTCTGGTGAGCTGGGCAAATTGGGACATGGAGGTAGGCATCTTGGATGTCTATGGAACACAGAAATTCCTGTGAGCCCATTGACGATATTACTGAACGAAGAGACTCCATCCTGAAGTGATGCAGGCGAACCCTCCTGTTCAGCAACTTGAAGTCCAGGATGGGACGAACCGTGCCGCCTTTCTTTGGCACAACAAACAGGTTTGAATAAAAACCTGTGAAGCGTTCTCGCTCTGGAACAGGGACGATAACTGCATCCATCGATTCCCTTCTCAATGCTGGAAAGAAACCCGGGACCAGAGAAGGATCCCTTGGGGGGCAGGATTCGAAGAACCGATCTCTTGGGCGGGAAGTGAACTCTATTTTGTATCCTGAGGATACAACCTCCCTGACCCAAGCGTCCTCCACCAAGTCGAGCCAAACGTCCCTGAACAGCAGGAGACGACCGCCGAGCTTGGGAGGAACGCTGGCTCTGGGGCCGAGTCATGCCGAGGAAGATCTGCCAAGTCTTGGTCTGGTGGATCTACCCTGGGAGTTATTGGAACGCCAGGAGGGGGTGGGCCGAAAGGAAGCCTTCTTCTTAACCTGGCGATTCTGCGGCCTACGTTGACTGGAGGAATCCTCTGACACCGGAAAATGGCGAAAGGAGCGGAACTGCCGTCTTTGGACGGGTCTGTGAGGCTTTGACTGAGGGAGGGAGCTCGTGCCTCCCGTTGCGTCCTTAATGATCTGATCCAACCTGGCGCCGAACAGATGCTCTCCCTGAAAAGGGAGACCTGTGAGCGACTTTTTTGACGAAAGATCAGCCTGCCATGCTTTGAGCCAGATGTTCCTCCGGATGGCCACGGTATTGCTGGATGCCTGCGCTGCACAGGATGCTGCATCCAGGGAGGCAGAAACTAAATATTGCCCAGCATGGTAAATTTGGTCTGCGAGCTCCACTAGCTCTCTGGAAGGTGCTCCGGCCAAGATGCCCTCACGGAGTTGTTTGGCCCATCTGGCTATAGCCTTCGAGACCCAAGTGGACGCAAAGACCGGGCATAAGGCAGAAGCGGCCGCCTCAAAGGCTGACTTTGCCAGTGATTCTATAATCCTATCGTTGGCGTCCTTTAGGGAAGCAGAGCTAGCAAGAGGAAGGACCGTATAGGTGGACAGTCTGGAGACCAGTGGGTCCACTTAAGGGGAAATCGTCCAATTCGTGGTAAGCTCTGGGGGAAAAGGATATAGGATGCCGAGGCGCTTCCCTCTTTGAAAGCGCCTGGTCGGATTCTCCCTCGAGTATGTATGTGAACTCAGTGTGAGGGGCAAAAACCTTGGAAGGTGGTTTGGACCGTCTGAACGAAACCGCTTGTTCTGCGGATTCCGTAGAGGTATCCTTGATGCCTAAGGTCTGATTGACTGCCACAATCAGACTCTGCACCATATCCGTCATGCCGGAGGCCTGATCTGAATCCAGGTCCGACTCATCCTCCGAAAGCGCGTCCGGAGACGCCTCGCCTGATTCCGGGGAGGGCGCTAGGGAGGGATCACGCCGTGCAGGGTCGTCTGGTGAGATGGACGGGAAGGGGACCTAGAACGGTGCTCCAGTCTGGGTCTCTTACGGCTTGGGTTGGACGGACCGGAATGGGAGTCTTGAGACCCGCTTGCGACTGCGGGTGCTGAGAGGGGCAATCTGTCTAGTACGGACACTAGGGTCTGCGACACCCTGGTGAGGTCTGCTACAGATTGTGACAGAGACGCTGCCCACTGGGGGGTAGGGGTCTCAATCACCTGGATCAGAAGGGGGCCTGGGTGGGTCCCATGGGGTCGCTGCAGGCCTGGCAGAGGGGAGATGACGGACCCGAAGGGAGTCTGCCATTACAAGAAGAGCACACGAAGTGCCTAAGCAGAATGGAGGAGGAAGAGGAAGATGGAGGACAAGCAGGCTCTCCCTTATGCTTAGGCATGGTTGAGCAGTCCCACTAACCGGTACCAGAAGGTTGGGGGACAGAGAAAGACAGAGGAGAGTGTCAGCTCTGCAGTGCAGAGCTTACTCACGGATCCTGTGTGCTGTCGCGAGATGTTCCTCCTGCAAGTAGCCGATGAGATGCTGTTGTCAGGACCAGCGATCAGAGGCTGCGAAGGTAGCTGAGGAACCGGCTTGCTGCGTCCTAGCGAACGCAGGAGGGGACAGTGTCGCGCGCAGGGCCTGGAGAGAGCAATATGGCGGCAACTGCAGCGCTCAGGAACGCTGAGAGCGGTGGGCGGAGCAAGGACGGGCGGGAGAAAAGCCCGCCCGGAAGTCTGAAAGGCGGGGGGCGGAGCCGGCGCAGGAGTAGGCCAGGAATGAAGCCGGGACCTAAATTTGAGCCTGCGGCCGTCGGGGAAGGGGGGGTTGGCGCAGAGGACGCCGATCTTAAAGTAACAGGCCCCGAAATGAATCGCCGCAGCGCCACAGGCAGAAAAAGGTTCACAGGTGGCGCAATGAGGAATGAGCTCCGTATGTGATAAAAACAAGGGTCCAGATCGAGAAAAGACAGGGGAGGCCCCCCCTGCCGGGAGAGCCACGGCGCAGCGAGGTGTCCGGAGCGGGCCGACATCTAAAGGCCTCAGAGGACTCCAAAAAGGGGGTCTCGGAACCCCAGAGAATAAGGTACAAGGTTCTCTACAAAAAAACCTCAGGCCCTGTAACCTGCAATTTTCTCTTCTTCTTTCTTCTTGTCTTCTGTCCTGTTGGGAAAGAGGGACAATACCTCAGACAAAAAGTCGGACGTCCGGAGGTCAGTTGTGGGGACGTCCGCGTCTCCTCATCAGACAGGCTCTGGTGGGCGACGGAGGCAGGCCCGGGTCTTCTGCTGCACCCTGATAACCTAAACACTCGTCCGTGTTAGGGATTAGGGTGGGGGGTCCTGCCAAGAGACAGACTTATGAGGATACGGGGGTGGCAGTACACGCCGTACTCATAGTCTCTATGTGGGATTACAGTAGTGACTGTTCACACTATCCTCCGGAAAAAAACCTGAAAAGGAACGACGCACATTAAGTAGATATGGGTCTCCAGAGAGACTGTGTCCACCTCCTACTGACACTAAGCTAAAACTGATTAGCTTGGTGCCAGTTGGTGGGGTGTACATTGCAGGAGGAGCCAACCTTTTTTGCATATGCATAGTGTCAGCCTCCTAGTGGCAGCAGCATACACCCATGGTCTCTGTGTCCCCCAATGAAGCGATAGAGAAATAGAGAATAAAACCCCCTCCCTTTCTGGCCCCTAGGGACCTCAATGAAGACCTGTTTTTTCCTTAACTGCAAAATTCCTATTTCCAGGGCCCGCTGCTGGTCTGGGGAATTTCTCAAAGTTGTTAGCAGAAAGGAGTCAGGAGGGATACTCCGAAACTCTAATCTCAGCCCAGATGATTATACCGAGGATCCAGGCGCTGGATGTTATTATGGACCCATTATGAAAATATTTTAATCTACCGCCCACCGGGAGATCAAGGATAGAGATAGTTGCGCCTATGCTTGAAAGATGAGGCCGCGCCGAAGTAGGCACCTTTCTGCTTCGGTTCTGCCGGCTCCCAGTCTCGGTCTCTATATTTCTTTCGAAAAGATGACCGCCTCCTAAAGCTGCTCCTAAAAGTAGGCGTAAACAATTTAGGGAATCCCTTCTTTCTATCACATGCTTTCGTGAGGATTTCATCAAGCACGGGGCCAAACAAGTACTCACCCCGGCATGGTATGGCACACAATTTTGCTTTGGTATGTGAATCCCCCTTCCAACTTTTTAACCAGAGTGCTCGGCAGGCAGCATTCAACAGGCCAGCAGTTAATCCACTGAAGCATCCACCAAGTAAGCCGCCCCTTCGCGGATTTGTGAGTAGTCCAGCAACCTGTCTCTAGGCATACCAGACTGTATCTGATTCTCCAGCTGATCCAGCCAGACCAAAATGGATCTGGCGGTGCAGGTACTTGCAATTGCTGGTTTGAATGCTTCAGCCGACTACTCCCATACACGCTTTAGGAGCATGTCTGCCTTTCTATCAGACAGATCCATTAGAAGACCTCCGTCCTCTAGGGGTAGCGCCGAACTCTTTGATGAGGAAGCTACGGCCGCATCCACTTTTAGAATCTTAACTCATTCAGTAAGTACATCATCCTCAAATGGGTCTCTCCATTTTGATGCGGATGGCAGGAACCCACGGTTATCCCGCCTATCCATTCCCTCTTTAAAAGGATCTTCACTGTCATTAACCGGGAAGGATTTACAATTTTTTTTTTTTTTTTACACAAGCCTGCAAACATTAGGTCCTGAGCCGACCTTGGTTCTCTACTATCCGAGATCCCCACTGTAGCTCGTACCGATCTAACCAGCGTGTCCACATTCTCAATGGGCAAACAAGGCTTCCCTTCCTCGTCCAAAGATGAAGATGAGGGAGACTCTGGGGACTCACACTGCTGCCCCCCCATTGACGGACTAGATCCTGAATCTGACTACACAATCTTAGCTTTATTTTTATGGGTTTTCCCTTTAAGGGAGCTTTTAATCTCTTCCCTGATGAATAATCTCAGATCTGCTGTACAGACAGGAGTCTCCTCCTCCAAGGTCTGGCATATGCAAGATTGACATAGCCTTTTACTATAGTTGTCCGGCAGGGGCATCGTGCACAAAGCACACTGCATTTGTTTAGTTTTTGCCAATTTCTTTACCTGGGAATAGAGCACAGAAGGGGGAATTCAGCTCACTAGGTGCCCACATATACACACCATCTGAAGCGGTGTCTCAGATGGGTACCAGTTCAGGAGGTGGGGATCCAGCGCACGATGTAGGGGCTCTAGAGGAATGCCACCCCCATCTGCTGTCAGTGGCACTGCTCGCTCTGGAGAGACCGCTGCCTTTCCCTTTACGCTGCTCAGGCATCGCCACCACGGGCTAAAGGTGCTCATCCATGTCTCCCACGGAGGACATTGTCCCAGCACACTGCTGCTGCTCGACTCCGGGTTAAGAAGGCCCGGCCTCGTCTCCTCCTGTGACGCACCTCCCCGGTCCCCCCGGAAGCTCTCCACTCACTTCCGGGTCACGGGCTCTTTCCGTGTTCACACGCTGCTGCCTGAAAACGACCATCGACCTGCTTCAGGATGAACGCAGGGAATCTCCTCCACCTGCGCTATGCCCTTACCCGAACCCAGGGATCGAGACATCCATGCCAGACAAGGGGGGGTCTGCAGAGAGAACACCACCCAACACTGCTTCTGGCGTCCCAGGCTCTGCCGTTCCCACAGACACTGTGCAGAGGCTGACTGAACCCAGGTAAGCTTGCTTCTCGCATGTTTTCATCAGGACAGGAACCCAAAACTAAGGAGGCGAGGTGGACCACCCCCCTTTTAACTTGTAGGTTCCTGTCCTGATGGTGGGCGGATCCCCTCTCGGTGGGTGCTGTTGTGGCGATAGGAAAATACCCCATATGTGGCTGTACAGTACTACTTTGCCATACGGAGTAACTCGGAAGGGACAGAGCGCCATTTGCCTACTGGAGCGCAGTTTTCCTAGGCAAGTTTGCGGATTCCATATAAAGAGCCCCTAAGTGCCAGAAAAGCAGAATCCCCCTCAACTGACTCCATTTTGAAAATTAGAACCCTTTGGGAATTTATCTACAGATGTAGTAACGATTTTGACTCCATGGGTGTTTTTCCAGAAAATTGCAAACTGCCATTGTAGTGACAGTACATTATGCCCAGCTCATGCTTCTGGAAACACGCACCTTTAAATTGGGCATGCTCTCATCACTACAGAAATGCCAAACGTGTGGGCGCTATATGTGGTTTAGGGCACACTGGGGCTCAGAAGGAAGCAGGGGCATTTGGATTTAAGAGCGGAGAATTAGCTGAATTTCTTTTGGAGGGTGAGGAGCCATTTTGCTTTTCCAGAGCCTTTGTGCTACCAGTAACGTGGAAGCCCCATATATTTCCTTTAACAGATGACAGATCTGAGTGGAGACTTGCTTTTTTGTGGATTGAGTGGAAGCTTTTATTGAGAACATTTTACATAACGTGTGGGATCACATTTATCCAGTGCTCTACACTGACCACTTACTTTGCGGTTTCCATCTAAATCTCAGAGTGACGTGATTCAGATAAAATTCCCGATGAATCCATTCACTATAGTGAGGCAGCAGAGTTACTCTGGACTCCTGTTCCACGGTTTCCTTCTTTTCAAAGTGCACAAAACTGTGGCCGATGGCACTTTTAGGGCTCATACTCACATGCGTGGAAATCGTCCGATGCTCGCATGTGAAATCCCAGCTCTGGGGCCGGCATTCGGGAGTGGAGCGAGCAGCTGCATACAAATACATGCAGCAGTGCACTCCACTCCCGAGTGTCGGGGCTAGAGCTGGGATTTCACATGCGAGAATCGGACGTATTTCTCGCAAGTGGAAAGGAGCCCTTATGAAATCCTAAAAAGACGGACACACCCGGATCACAAGTGTTATGGCATCCACAGTGCCTCCACCTGCCTCATTATAGGGAATTTTCCGTCGGGGTTCTGTCTGAATCACGTACTTCAGAGATTTACATGGAAACCCCGGTGTAAGCGCTCAGCGTAGAGTGCAGGACAAGTGGCAATCTTTCGGAGGTAGAATGAAAAAAAATCAACAGCATGTGAAGAATTGGTTTGATTTATTTTTTATGCCGTTCCTCGTGGGGTTTAAGTGATGGATTGGTGCGATTATAGCGATAACAGATTTATATCGGGCTTTTTAAGTTTGGCTGCTGTCATACACCAAAAGACGCTTTTTATTGCGAAAACTAGTTTTTGCATCACCATATTTTGAGAGCTATAATTTTTTCATATTTCGGCCAACAGTCACGCGAGGGCTTATTTTTGCGGGACGATCTGACGTTTTAATTTGCACTATTTTCGGGCACATGACATTTTTTGATCGCTTTCTATTCCGATTTTTGGAAGACAGAATGAACAAGAACCAGCAATTGTTTTTTTTATACCGTTCTGCGTGTGGTAAAATTGGTAAGACAGCTTTATTCTTCTGGTTAGTACAATTACAGCGATACATCATTTATATCTTTTTTTCATGTTTTGGCGCTTTTACACAAACTATTTTATAGAAAAAATAATTATTTTTGCATCACTTTATTCTAAGAGCTATAACTTATTCTGCTGATGGAGCTGTACGGCGGCTTGTTTTTTGCAGGACAAGATGACGTTTTCAGCGGTACCATTTTTATTTACATCCGTCTTTTTGATCGTGTTTTATTGCACTTTTTGTTCGTTGGTATGATAAAGCATTGTTTTTTAGCGTCTTATTTTTTTTACGGTGTTCACTGAAGTGGTTAACTAGTGGGACAGTTTTATAGAGCGGGTTGTTACGGACGCAGCGATACCAAATAGGTGTACTATTGTTTTTTTATTCACAAATGTATTTATTGGTAAAAAATTTTTTTTCTTTATTTGGGGATTTTTTAAAAACATTTTTACACATTATAATATATATTTTTTTACTTTATTACATTGTCCAAGTATGGGACATCACTATATAATGTTGGATCGCTGATCTGATGTTCTTGCACAGCAGAGTTTCAGGTCAGGATCTGACAGGAAGGGAACGAGGTATGCTCACAAGCCACATTCCCTGCAGGACCCCACGGCCATCTTTGTGCTGAAGGTCTCCATAGAGACCACCAGAACGTTATGCATCGCGTTGTTTCGGTGGGAGGCCTCAGGGAAGGGATGCTTCTCTATATGCCGCTGTCATTACTGACAGCAGCATCAGAGGGGATAAATGTCCACGATCAGTGATAGCACAGATCGTGGGCATTGCTGTGGGATGTCAGCTGCCACATACAGCAGAAACCTGCACACAATTGCTGCGGCACTCAGCGTGAGGCCTCGGCGATGTACTAGTTCTGCTCTAGGCACAATCGCACCTCCCGCACAGCAGTACTAGTACGGCACGTCACTAAGGGGTTAAGCAATGTAGTAATCATAAAATGCTTTCCTTGTTCCTTTATATTTTACAGATGTGTCTTGCACATTTTTACAAATTTACAGGTAGTATTGTTCTTAAGATGTCTTTTTGTATTTTACAACTCAGAAGGAAAGTTTGACTACTGCAGGTTATAACTTCATATGAATGAAGAGTTCTATTCAGAACTACATTGGTCATTTTCCCAGGGTTCTCGGCATGTCAACTGCAAAAAATATATCAAATCTTAATTGGGATGTGTTATTGAATGCAAAGAAATTTGCACCTGAATTGATAAAAATAGAAAAAACTATAGCACACATACACATCAAACTAAAATTCATTGGACTAAAACCTTTTTATTATTTCATTGAGAAAACAGTGTAGATCTCACATTCAAATTTCTTCAAACTGATACTGCAAAAAATAAAAACCCTTTTGCAATTAGGGGGAAAAGTCCTGCAGAAGAATCCTGGAGATGTTTCACTCAAGA
>JARQOD010000002.1:335953067-335972516 GCA_033576555.1 Oophaga sylvatica | reverse complement strand
TAAATTTGCCTTTTTATGTCCATTATGGTGTTCTCGAGTTTTGTTAGATTAGATTTAAGTATCTCATTATAAGGCTGGGATCACACATGCAAGAAACTCGCATGATTCTCGTGCGAGTCTCTCGCATGAACAACCGGCACTGCCGCCGGCAATCGGAGCGTGCAGCCGCATAGAAATACATGTAGCCGCTTTAAAAATTAAAGTCTTTCGATTGTGTATATTTCGCCAAAGATTTTTGCAAGGTTTTATGTCCCCTGCTCCCATTACATTCTCAAAGGAATATAGTTCACAATTCAAGGATACCGTTGAGATAATCAAAAAATATTTCCCTATACTAAATCAGCATGATAAATTAAAACATGTATTAACCCCTTAGTGACAGAGCCAATTTGGTACTTAATGACCAAGCCAATTTTTACAATTCTGACCACTGTCACTTTATGAACTTATAGCTCTGGAACACTTCAACGTACCCCACTGATTCTGATATTGTTTTTTCATGACATGTACTTCATGTTAGTGGTAATATTTCTTCGATATAACTTGCGTTTATTTATGAAAAAATTGAAAATTTGGCAAAAATTTTGAAAATTTTGCAATTTTCAAACATTTTGTAACCTTAAATCAGAGAGTGGTGTCACACAAAATAGTTAATAAACAACATTTCCCACATGTCAACTTAACATCAGCACAATTTTGGAAACAATTTTTTTTTTGTTAGGACGTTATAAGGGTTAAAAGTTGACCAGTGATTTCTCATTTTTTCCAACAAAATTTACAAAACCATTTTTTTAGGGACCATCTCACATTTGAAGTGAGTTTGGGGGGTCAATATAACAGAAAATACCCAAAAGTGACACCATTCTAAAAAATGCACCCCTCAAGGTGTACAAAACCTTATTCAAGAAGTTTATTTATCCTTCAGGTGCTTCACGAGAACTAAAGCAATGTGGAAGGAAAAAATGAACATTTTACTTTTTTCACAAAAATTTACTTTGGAACCAAATTTTTTTTATTTTCACAAGGGTATCAGGAGAAAATGGACCACAAAATTTGTTGTGCAATTTCTCCTGAGTATGACGATATGCATGGCAGGGCTCAGAAGGGAGGGAGCACCGTTTGACTTTTTGGATGCAAAATTGGCTGGAATCAATGGCGGTGCCATGTCGCGTTTGGATTCCCCCTGATGTACCTAAACAGTGGAACCCCCCAAGTCTAACTCAAACCCTAACCCCAACACATCTCTAACGCTAATCCCAACCCTAACCGTAATCCCAATCATAACCACAACCCTAACTTTAGCTCAACCCTAACTTTAGCCCAACCCTAACACTAGCCCCGACGTTATTTTGATCACTGTGATAAGGTCTATCACAGTGATCAAAATGAACCAATAAGAAAAATTTTCTATTGTTGCCGGGTGCCAGCCGGCAGATGTTGGCAGGCGCACTGCCAAGAAAGAAGACGGCGCCGGCTGGGGGACATCATGGCGGGATGCAGGAGGGTCCAGGGATACCGGAGGTACCGGGGAGGATCGGGGGACCTCATTTCTCTCTCCTCTGATGTGATTACACATCAGAGGAGAGAGAATTTAAATGTAAAATCTGACTTTTTTTTTTTTGCGGTCGCCATTAAACCGACCCGAATCATGTTCTCCAGGGTCACAGCTACCCCCGGTAGCGGAGACCCCAGAGATTTTTCAACGCTGGGGGCGCTATACCCTTTTTTCTCAGCGCCATTAAAAAGTGGCGCTGAGGCATAAGCCCCCTTAACTGCCTCCGGTAAAAGGCATATCGGCGTTCGTCAAGGGGTTAAATAATATACAATACGTAGCCAAAAAAGCACCCACATTGGGATCCTTACTGTAACCTAGTCTTTTTTCTAGTGATCAATCCAGACAACAACAAAGAGGAAAAAGTACCTGGTTAGACTTAAGCCTGGGTCTCACATAGCGATACACCAGCGATCCCGACAACGATCAGGATCGCTGGTGTATCGCTACATAATCGCTGCTGAGCTGCCAAACAGGCAGCTCAGGCAGCGATCAGGACAGCGACACTGCGGGTAACATCGCTTAGTTACCCACAGTGTACCTTGGATACCAGCGCCCTGATGCAGGGAGCTGGTAACCAAGGTACACATCGGGTTTCCAGGCACTGCGCAGCGCCTGGAAACCCGATGTGTACCTTGGTTACCAGCACCCTGCATCAGGGCGCTGGTATCCAAGGTACACAGCGGGTTTCCAGGCACAGCCCCGCGCCTGGAAACCCGCTGTGTACCAACAGCGGATCGCTGGTCTCCCGCCTGTCACACGCAGCGATGCGTGCTGGCCAGCGGGAGACCAGCGATCAAAAAAATGTCCAGGACATTCAGCAACGATCAGCGATACCCAGCAGGGGCGCTGATCGTCGCTGAATGTCACACACAGCGATATCGCTGGGGACATCGCTGCTGCGTCACAAAACTAGTGACTCAGCAGCTATCTCGCTAGCGAGATCGCTGTGTGAGATGGGGGCTTTACAAGGCTTTCTAAGATGGTGAACTGTGATTACACCAGGAGAGCACTAGGACCCTGTGGTGTTTGTCTGCTGCAGCTAAGAGCGGGTGCTGTGTGTGCCTGGGACTCTGTGTGTGCTGGAATCGGGGCCTAGAGTCGGCTGTCTAGAGCTGGAAGGGAAGCTTCCAGAAGAGAAGAGAGTCTGCTCTGAGAGACTGTGTGTGTGGACCAGCTTGTGAGAAGCAAAGAGATTGAATGCTGTAAGAGACTGTTTACTGCAACCCCCTTCATCTTGTGAGCCTGAGGCTTTGCTTTGGAAAAGGACAGAGTGTTCCTGAGAGCTGTGTGACTGTGGAGCCCTGTTTGTGATGAGCGGAGAAGCAATATTGGACAGATCTTTATACAGAAACAGGCGTATTGCTTCTAGGAGAATTCCTGAGGACTACAGGAGAGACGGCATCTTGAGGCTACAGAACTATAAGTCCCTGGCGTTTGTGCTCGGCACCAGCCTACAAGACAAGGAACCTTGTGTTGCTGCAACCTATTGGCGCCGAAAATTTGGGACTGGCTGCAGCAGATGCAAACTTTATGCCTGAGAGGAGACTCACCTCAGGTTAAAGGTACCATATAGTCATAGATACCCGGGTATCCCTAGTTGAAGCACTTAAGGACCTTTGTATTATATTTATGTGTATTGTTATTGTAGGTTTGTGTAGGTTATACTTATCATGTTGTTTTAGTAAAGACACTTTTGGGATTTCTGCCTCGGTTAGTGACTCACTGGATCTGATTCGGACCTCTGGTCATTACAGCTCTTTTTGGATGTGAAGCAAAGCACTGCATAGCATGCCACTATTAATCTAAAACAAATAAATACCAATCAATGTATAAATCTACCATCTACTATATACATGAATTCATAAATTGTAATGATACATCTGTCATCTATCTTACAGAATGTACCGTCTGCAAACTGCAATATGTGGGGTGTACAACATGCCCTCTGAAAACATGAATTAGACGACATTTCGGATGCTGCTAACCCTCAGGTTTTATCTTTCTCTGCAGTATCTAGGCACTTTGCGAATGTTCACAAGGGGGATGTCAGCGGTTTAAAATTTTCGTGGGATGAAAAGGATGCATAGACCTTGCAGAGATGGAGAACACAGCCGAAAACTAAAACAGTCATACTGGATTCACACTTGAAACTAGAATACTGCGTGGTCTCAAAGACAAGATCTCATTTTGTAGTATTAAAATTGCTAGTAGTTTTGTATTATTGTTTTTATGTACTCATACTCTGTCTATTTCTTTTTTAATGCAGCTGTTCTATTGCTCCTGGAAGACCTACGAGATTAGAAAGTTAAAACTTTTTCAAAATCCTCTTTCGAGGCAGCTGGTGTGGTCCTAAATCCAATGTTAGCCACTTGCTGGATTAGCAAGACAATCACTACCTAGTGAAAGCAGTGGGACTGTATGTGCATTGGTCTCAACTCCAGGATATAACAGACATTGCTTAAAAGATCTCCAATGTACGCAGATCTATCCAAGAGGCAACCATTTTGTCCACACAACCCTTCACCCCTAAACTCCATATTTTAAGCAGCCCACTTTTTATTGCACTTTTTCATTAACACGTTGAGAGTGGTGATTTCCCTGTCAGATCGTTTTCTCAGTTTTATTAAAAGCTTGTTCCCAAAAAAGGGACAGCCATGTCATTGATGGAACAGGGAGAGTTCTGCTCATTCCCGTTCATCCATAGACTTCATGGGTGCACAACTTTTGGGTTCAGCCACTATCAATTTGTAGTGCTCACATTCAGAATGGCAACAGCCACATGGGTCTTCACAAATATTTTGGCCTCGGTGAGTCATTCTTCACTTCAAGGGTGTTGTAGCCTTTTCTAACCTTGACATTATGATAAAGGTGCCCTCCAGACCAGACAGATTGAAGAGCTTTCACTTCACTCTGGACATGCCAAACCGCCTAAATTGGTTAGTTTTTCCAAACCCTTTCTCCCCTTAAATTAATCTGGCCTGGATTTTCCTTACATTAGAAGGAAATTTTACTTCCATTCCACTTTTCCATCCATACCAGGATTTTACTTCCATTCCACTTTGCACTGACGAGGGGCAGTACCCGAAACACAGTGTCTGCAAATTGAGATTATGGTTTGGCTTTTATCCTAAGTCATGTGACAAGGCACGTTAAAGGGTCGACATTGACTTTTAGGATTACTACTTCCAATAGGTGGCATTAGAGTTCTAGTCCTCTTCCTCTGAAAAGACAATTTGCATATTTCCCAGAGGAGCATTTTAGCTTTAAGTCTCCTCATCTCAGCATGCTTAGCATGTCAATCTCTGCAATGAGAAACGATACTTCTTGGATATCCTTCCATTAGAAAAATTCCATACAGTTTAACAGGAAAGTACGGTCTCTACAGGTCCATTTTTTGCTGTTGTAGCCATTTCTAACTTTGACATTATGATAAAGGTGCCCTCCAGAGCAAGTTCTATCTCTACTGGTCCACAGCCCAATCCCAAACCAGTACTGTATTCAAGTCCTGAGCCTCATGGTTTCATTCATAGAATCGATTCCATATGCCAAGATTCACACTTGCCCTCCTCAGCAAACCATCCTGGCTTGATAGAGCAAGTTGATTCTGTGGACCAAAAACTATTGCTCTCCAGTGGTAGCTGCACTCCACCTCTCAGGCATGTTCCTTCCACCCACTCCAATGGTGAGTTTGTAGGACAGATGGTAGTCTTCATGGCTGAGGAGTCCTCATGATCAGAGGGCAAGGAATTGGTCCCCCCTCAGGTGTTGACTCTTCTGATCAACATCCTTAAACTCCATGTCATGCTCATCTGAGGCACTATAGAAAGGTCACCCAGAGTCCACACAGACAATATGCTTGTCATTATCTTTATCGCTAGGGTGGAACCAGGAGCATAGTAGCCATTTTCAAATAGTCCAAAATCTTATTGTTCAAAGCACACATATACCAGCCCACTTAGTCCATGTTCCAGTAGTGGAAAACTGGATGGCTGACTTCCTTAAACACAAAATATTCAATCCAATAGATTGGGGTATAACAGCCAATATATTTACCACAATCAGTTTTAGATGGAGGCCCCCAGACATCAACCTAATGGCCTTCAAGCTTAACTAGAGGTTGCTGAACACTTTGTCCAGTTTGCAGGATCCCAAAGCTGTACCGGTGAACACTCTGGTGAACCCTTAGAACCATTATGTTACCTTACACCAGCTCTACTACTCCATTTCTTTCTTGGGTCCTCAAAAAGGTGAAAAGCAGAGGGCATAATACCAGACTGGTCAAAACAGGAAGGAGCGCTGTTCCACCGAAATGTAGCCACCCTTCATTTAATGGCATTTGTTCTGTCCAGCAATGTAATTGCTGTCTAAAGTTTAGTCATATTTTTTATGTCTCCTGTTACATTATATTTTTTGTGTATATTAATATTTCCTATATTTTATATTGTAAGGTAACAGCACCATCTGCTGTAATGTATACATTCTAGTTTAATTTGCAATGTATTATGGGAAGTTCCTAGGGCATTGTGGGATTGTTCCTGTTGCATTGTGGTTTTATTATGACACTGTGAAGGGAACAGCAGCCATTGTTCCTGCATGTCTCTGAGGAGAAAACACACCACTCGTTTATCTTCACGCTTCTTAAACAGCCTGCTCTAAGCATAGTTGGTAAGCCACTATGTGTTACAGTCCTGTGTTTATCAGTACGTTTGCTGTACTAAGTAGGTAATCATCAGTTTGTATTACCTCATGTTACCTGTATATTACCTCATGTTACCTGTGTATTACCTCATATTACTGTGTATTGCAGACTATCTGTATTTTTTATGCACTGTGCAGTTATATATTCTGAAATGCTCCTATTATTGCATCCTATAGTTTCACCCTTTCCTGTCACATCTACAATCAATAAAAGAAGGTTACAACTTACAGCCCTTTTTTTTCTTAAAGAAGACAGAGGGTTTAGCTACATGTCTCACTACCCACCGTGCTAAAGTGTACGAGGACAGTATAGCATGGCTAGTTAAGCTTTGGTATTAAGAGCGAGAGGATTCTTATGACATGTCAGTCTGTCAGACATGTCTTATGACATAAGCCTCTCGTACCTAAATATTTTTTTAAATTAGGCACGTGGCACATTATCAAAGTGCCACTCAGCACTTTATACAAAGTTAATCATATCACACAAAATGGTTAATTAACATTTCTCATGTGCCTGCTTTATTTTACAAATCACTTTTAGACATTTCTTTTTCTAATTTCTCATGTGCCTGCTTTATTTTACAAATCACTTTTAGACATTTCTTTTTCTTGGTACCTCACACTAAGTTTAACGGCAGTTTTTTGTAACTTTTAAGAAACTATGAAACACATTTTCTTAGAGGGTCAATTTAGTTCTTGAATCTTTGAAGAGCTGATATATTAAAAGCCCTACACAAGCCTCCCTATTTAAAAAGTGCACCCAGCAAATAATGCAAAATAGTATTTAGTTTGGTAACCCTTAAGGTGCTTCACTTGGAACGAATGCAAAGTGAAAAAAAAACATATTTGCTATTAAAATGTAAAATTATCCCAGATTTAACTTTCACAAGGAGTATTAGGAGAAAAAAATATTCTCCAATTTACTATGCAGTTTTTGTTCCCCTTTATCATTTGGATGTGGTCCAGAAGTTGCATATTCATTTAACCCCTCTCTGACATTAGACGTACTATCCCGTCCATAAAACCCGTGCCATTCTGACCATGGACGGGATAGTACGTCATAGGCGATTAGCTGCGCTCCTGGAGGGAGCGCAGCTAATCGCCGCCGGGTGTCAGCTGATTATCACAGCTGACACCCGTGACTGTGTGTCAGGAGCGGTCACGGACCGCTCCCGGCACATTAACCCCTAGCACACCGCGATCAAACATGATCGCGGTGTACTGGGGGCACAGGGGAGGATCGCGCAGGGTGGGGGCTCCCTGCGCGCCCCCCTGAGACCCTCAGACCAGCGCGATGTGATCGCGCTGCTCTGAGGGCTTCCTCCCTCCCAGGACCCGGATCCAAGATGGCGCTGGGGTCCTGGAGGGAGGCGGCTTCCTCAGTGCCTGCCGAGAGCAGGCATGAGGAAGCGTCCTGCACTGCCTGTCACATCGCTGGTGTGACAGAGTGCTGTGCACACTGTCACACCAGCGATCTGATGAAATACAGTGATGTCCCACCCTGGGACAAAGTAAAAAAAAGTAAAAATAAACATGTGTAAAAAAAAATCCAAAAAAAAAAAAAAAAAATATTCCCCAATAAATTCATTACTTATTGTAAATAAAAAAAATAAAACAATAAAAGTACACATATATGGTATCGCCGCGTCCGTAACGACCCCCCCTATAAAAATGTCCCACTAGTTAACCCCTTTTGTGAACCCCTTAAAAAATAAAAAATAAAAACGAAGCAAAAAATCAGTGCTTTATCATCATACCGCTGAACAAAAAGTGGAATAACACGCGATCAAAAGACCGATATAAATAAACATGGTACCGCTGAAAACGTCATCTTGTCCCGCAAAAAACGAGCCATCACACAGCATCATCAGCAAAAAAATAAAAAAGTTATAGCTCGCAGAATAAAGCGATGCAAAAATAATTATTTTTTATATAAAATTGTTTTTATTCTATAAAAGCGCCAAAACATAAAAAAATTATATAAATGAGGTATCGCCATAATCGTACTGACCCGAAGAATAAAACTGCTTTATCGATTTTACCACACGCGGAACAATAAAAACGCCTCCCCCAAAAGAAATTCATGAATTGCTGATTTTTGTTCATTCTAACCTCCCAAAAATCGAAATAAAAAGCGATCAAAAAATGTCACGTGCTCAAAAATGGTACCAATAAAAACGGCACCTCGTCCCGCAAAAATTAAGACCTCACATGACATTGTGGGCCAAAATATGAAAAAATTATAGCTCTCAAAATGTGGCGATGCAAAAAACTACTTTTTGCAATAAAAAGCGTCTTTTAGCGTGACAGCTGCCAATCATAAAAACCGCTATAAATAATAAATCAAACCCCCCTTTATCACCCCCTTAGTTAGGGAAAATAATAAATAAAAAAATGTATTTATTTCCATTTTCCCATTAGGGTTAGGGTTTCGGCTAAAGTTAGGGTTAGGGTTGGCGCTAAAGTTAGGATTAGGGTTAGAGTTTGGATTAGGGTTAGGGTTGGGATTAGGGTTGGGACTAGGGTTAGGGGTGTGTGGGGTTAGGGTTGGAGTTAGAATTGGGGGGTTTCCGCTGTTTAGGCACATCAGGGGCTCTCCAAATGTGACATGGCGTCTGATCTCCATTCCAGCCAATTCTGCTTTGAAAAAGTCAAACGGTGTTCCTTCACTTCTGAGCTCTGCCATGCGTCCAAACAGTAGTTTATCCCCACATATGGGGTATCAGCGTACTCTGGACCCCAAGAGTTATTGTGAAATTTGTCCTATTTCTTCTGTTACCCTTGGGAAAATAAAAAACTGGGGGCGAAAATATTATTTTTGTAAAAAAAATAAGATTTTTTTGTTTTTTACGGCTGTACATTATAAACTTCTGTGAAGCACTTGGGGCTTTATAGCGCTCACCACACATCTAAATAAGTTCCTTGTGGGGTCTATTTTCCAAAATGGGGTCACTTGTTGGGGATTTCCACTGTTTAGGCGCATCAGGGGCTCTCCAAATGCGACATGACGCCCCCAGACCATTCCATCAAAGTCTGCAATCCAAAACGTCACTACTTCCCTTTCCGAGCCCTGACATGCGCCCATACAGTAGTTTTCTCCCACATATTGGGTATCAGCGTACTCAGGACAAATTGGACAACAACTTTTGGGGTCCAATTTCTCCTGTTACCCTTGTGAAAATAAAATATTGGGGGCGAAAAAATCATTTTTGTAAAAAAAAAAAAGGATTTTTTATTTTTACGGCTGTGCGTTATAAACTTCTGTGAAGCACTTCGGGGTTCAAAGTGCTCACCACACATCTAGGTAAGTTCCTTGTGGGGTCTATTTTCCAAAATGGGGTCACTTGTGGGGGGTTTCCACTGTTTAGGCGCATCAGGGGCTCTCCAAATGCGACATGACGCCCCCAGACCATTCCATCAAAGTCTGCAATCCAAAACGTCACTACTTCCCTTTCCGAGCCCTGACATGCGCCCATACAGTAGTTTTCTCACACATATTGGGTATCCGCGTACTCAGGACAAATTGGACAACAACTTTTGGGGTCCAATTTCTCCTGTTACCCTTGTGAAAATAAAATATTGGGGGCGAAAAAATCATTTTTGTAAAAAAAAAAGGATTTTTATTTTTACGGCTGTGCGTTATAAACTTCTGTGAAGCACTTCGGGGTTCAAAGTGCTCACCACACATCTAGATAAGTTCCTTGTGGGGTCTATTTTCCAAAATGGGGTCACTTGTGGGGGGTTTCCACTGTTTAGGCGTATCAGGGGCTCTCCAAATGCGACATGACGCCCCCAGACCATTCCATCAAAGTCTGCAATCCAAAACGTCACTACTTCCCTTCCGAGCCCTGACGTGCACCCATACAGTAGTTTTCTTCTACATATTGGGTATCAGCGTACTCAGGACAAATTGGACAACAACTTTTGGGTTCCAGTTTCTTCTGTTACCCTTGTGAAAATAAAATATTGGGGGCGAAAAAATCATTTTTGTAAAAAAAAAAAAGGATTTTTTATTTTAAGGCTGTACGTTATAAACTTTAGTGAAACACCTGGGGGTTCAAAGTTCTCACCACACATCTAGATAAGTTCCTTGAGGGGTCTAGTTTCCAAAATGGTGTCATTTGTGGGGGGTTTCCACTGTTTTGGCAGATCAGGAGCTCTCCAAACACGACATGGCGTCCAGCCAATTCTGCGTTGAAAAAGTGAGACGGCGCTCCTTCCCTTCCAAACTCTGCCATGCACCCAAACAGTGGTATACCCCCACATATGGGGTATCAGTGTACTCAGGACAAATTGCACAATAACTTTTGGAGTCTTGTTACCCTTGGAAAAATAAAAATTCGGGTGAAAAGATCATTTTTGTGGAAAAAATATGATTTTTAAATTTTACGGCTCTACGTTATAAACTTGTGTGAAGCACTTGAGGGTTCAAATTGCTCACCAAAGATCTAGATAAGTTCCTTAGGGGGTCTAGTTTCCCAAATGGGGTCATTTGTGGGGGGTTTCCACTGTTTAGGCACATCAGGGGCTCTCCAAATGCAACATGGCATCCAATCTCAATTCCAGCCAATTTTGGTTGGAAAAAGTCAAATGGTGCTCCTTCCCTTCCGAGCTCTGCCGTGCGCCCAAACAGTGGTTCCCCCCCACATATGGGGCATCAGCGTACTCAGGACAAATTGGACAACAACTTATGTGGTCCAATTTCTCCTGATACCCTTGGGAAAATAAAAAATTAGTGACTAAAAGATAATTTTTGTGGGAAAAAAATAGGATTTTTTATTTTCATGCCCGGGCATTATAAACTTGTGTGAAGCACTTGGGGGTTCAAAGTGCTCACCAAAGATCTAGATAAGTTCCTTAGGGGGTCTAGTTTCCAAAATGGGGTCACTTGTGGGGGATTTCCACTGTTTAGGCTCATCTGGGGCACTGCAAACGGAACATGACCCCCATCAACGTCTGCATTCCAAAACGTTACTACTTCCTTTCCAAGCCCTGCCGTGCGCCCAAACAGTTTTCCACCCCCACATATGGGGTATCAGCGTACTCAGGACAAATTGGACAACAACTTTTGGGTCCAATTTCCTTGGGAAAATTAAAAAATTTAGGACTAAAAAATCATTTTTGTGGAATTTTTTTTTTTTTTTTTCACACCCAGGCATTATAAACTTTTGTGAAACACTTGGGGGTTCAAAGTGCTCACAACAGATCTAGATAAGTACCTTAGGGGGTCTAGTTTCCAAAATGGTGTCACTTGTGGGGGGTTTCCACTGTTTAGGCGCATCAGAGGTTCTCCAAGCGCGACATGGCGTCCAATCTCAACTCCAGCCAATTTTAGTTTGAAAAAGTCAAACGGCGCTACTTCCCTTACGAGCTCTGCCGTGTGCCCAAACAGTGGTTTTCCCCCACATATGGGGTATTGGCGTACTCAGGAGAAATTGCATAACAACCTTATCTGCCCATTTTCTCCTTTTACCCTTGTGAAAATAAAAAAAAAATTTGTAAAAGATCATTTTTGTGGCTAAAAAGTTAAATGTTCATTTTTTCCTTCCACGTTGCTTTAGTTCCTGTGAAGCACCTGAAGGGTTAATAATCTTCTTGAATGTGGTTTTGAGTACCTTGAGGGGTGCAGTTTTTAGAATGGTGTCACCTTTGGGTATTTTCTGCCATATAGACCCCTCAAAGTGACTTCAAATATGAGGTGGTCCCTAAAAAAAATGGCTTTGTAAATTTTGTTGTAAAAATGAGAAATCGCTGGTCAACTTTTAACCCTTATAACTTCCTAACAAAAAAAAATTTTGATTCCAAAATTGTGCTGATGTAAAGTAGACATGTGGGAAATGTTATTTCTTAACTATTTTGTGTTACATATTTCTCTGTTTTAAGGGAATAAAAATTCAAAGTTTGAAAATTGCTAAATTTTCAAAATTTTCGCCATATTTGCGTTTTTTTCAAAAATAAACGCAAGTTATATGGAAGAGATTTTACTTCTAACGTGAAGTACAATATGTCACGAGAAAACAATCTCAGAATCGCGAAGATCCGTTGAAGCGTTCCAGAGTTATAACCTCATAAAGAGACAGTGGTCAGAATTGTAAAAATTGGCCCGGTCATTAACGTGCAAACCACCCTTGGGGGTGAAGGGGTTAACAAACCACCTCTTTCCTGTTGTCTAACCCCCTTTCCATTTTTCAAGAGGGTCCCAAAGCATCCCATGGGTTCAGTCATGTTTAAAACATTTTTATTTTTCTGCTTCTCCTACTGGTAGCCTACAGTCATGTCCAAAAGTTTTGAGAATGACACAAATATTATATTTTCACATGATCTGCTGCCCTCTCTGGTTTTTGTGTGTTTGACAGATGTTTTTATAACAGACAGAAATATAATTGCAAACATATGAGTAACAAAAGCTTATATTGACAGTTAGAATGAGTAAATGCAGCAAGTCAATATTTGCAGTGTTGACCCTTCTTCTTCAGGACCTCTGCAATTCTCCCTGGCATGCTCTCAATCAACTTCTGGACCAAATCCTGACTGATAGCAGTCCATTCTTGCACAATCAATGCTTTCATTTTGTCAGAATTTTTAGGTTTTTGTTTGTCCACCCGTCTCTTGATGATTGACCACAAGTTCTCAATGGGATTAAGATCTGGGGAGTTTCCAGGCCATGGACCCAAAATCTCTATGTTTTGCTCCCTGAGCCATTTAGTTATCACCTTTGCTTTATGGCAAGGTGCTCCATCATGCTGGAAAAGGCATTGTTGATCGCCAAACTGCTCTTGGAGGTTTGGGAGAAGTTGCTCTTGGAGGACATTCTGGTACCATTCTTTATTCATGGCTGTGTTTTTAGGCAAGACTGTGAGAGAGCCGATTCCCTTGGCTGAGAAGCAACCCCACACATGAATGGTTTCAGGATGCTTAACAGTTGGCATGAGACAAGACTGGTGGTAGCGCTCACCTTGTCTTCTCCGAATGAGGCGTTTTCCTGATGTCCCAAACAATCGAAAAGGGGATTCATCAGAGAAAATAACTTTACCCCAGTCCTCAGCAGTCCACTGCCTGTACCTTTTGCAGAATATCAGTCTGTCCATGATGTTTTTTTCTGGAGAAGTGGCTTCTTTGCTGCCCTCCTTGAGACCAGGCCTTGCTCCCAAGAGTCTCCGCCTCACAGTGCGTGCAGATGCACTCACCCCTGCCTGCTGCCATTCCTGAGCAAGCTCTGCACTGCTGGTAGCCCGATCCCGCAGCTGAAACACTTTTAAGAGACGGTCCTGGCGCTTGCTGGTCTTTCTTGGGCGCCCTGGAGCCTTTTTGGCAACAATGGAACCTCTCTCCTTGAAGTTCTTGATGATGCGATAGATTGTTGACTGAGGTGCAATCTTTCTAGCTGCGATACTCTACCCTGTTAGGCCATTTTTGTGCATTGCAATGATGACTGCACGTGATTTTTTTTAGAGATAACCATGGTTAACAGAAGAGAAACAATGATGCCAAGCACCAGCCTCCTTTTAAAGTGTCCAGTGGTGTCATTCTTACTTAATCATGACAGATTGATCTCCAGTGATGTCCTCATCAACACCCACACCTGTGTTAATGGAGCAATCACTGAAAAGAGGTTAGCTGGTCCTTTTAAGGCAGGGCTGCAATGATGTTGAAATGTGTTTTGGGGGATAAAGTTCATTTTCTAGCCAAATATTGACTTTGCAAGTAATTGCTGTTAAGCTGATCACTCTTTATAACATTCTGGAGTATATGCAAATTGCCATTAGAAAAAGTGAAGCAGTAGACTTTGTAAAAATTAATATTTGTGTCATTCTCAAAACTTAGTACAAACTGATTAGCTCAGTGGCTGCAGGAGGGGTAGAGCTGTCTCCTTGTAGCAGCCAGCTATAACCCATTTGTCCTGTGTCACCCAGTGTATAGTGTGAGAAAAGGATTTTTCAGGTAAGAACAAAGTCATTGTTTCACTGCAGGTAGATGAAGCTTGATGTTCAACCCCTTTGAGACGAAGCCTGTTTTCACCTTAATGACCAGGCCAATTTTTACTTTTGACCACTGTCACTTTATGAGGTAATAACTCTGGAACGATTCAACGGATCCCGGTGATTCTGAGATTGTTTTATCGTGACATATTGTACTTTATGATAGTGGTAAAATTTCTTTGATATAACTTGGGTTTATTTGTGAAAAAAACAGAACTTTGGCAAAAAGTTTGAAAATTTCACAAATTTAAAACTTTTAATTTTTATGCCCTTAAATCAGAGAGTCATGTCATACAAAGTAGTTAATAAATAACATTTTTTTTTTTACTTTCGCAAGGGTAACAGGAGAAAATGGACCATAAATTTTGTTGCGGAATTTCTCCTGAGCATGCAGATACCACATATGTGGTGGAAATCTACTGCTTGGGAACACAGCAGGGCTCAGAAGCGAAGGAGCGCCATTTCACTTTTTGAATGTAAAATATGCTGTAATAATTAGCGGTTGCCATGTTGCGTTTGAAGAGCCCCTGATATGCCTACACAGTGGAAACCCCCAACAAGTGACACCATTTTGGAAACTGGACCACTTATGGAATTTATCTAGATGTGTATTGAGCACTTTGAACCCACAGGTGCTTCACAGAAGTTTATAACGCAGAGCCGTGGAAATATATATAAAAAAAAAAAAAAAAAAAAAATCACATTTTTCCCAAATAAGGCTGTGGTTCCACGGTCCGGAACCACAGCGCTTTGGACGGAGCGGAAATTCCGCTCCGTCTAAGCCCGCCCCCTTTATGACGCGCGATCTTTCCGGAGGTGTTCAGGACACCTCCGGAAAGAGCGCAGGGCTACATAGCCCTGTGTAATATTCTGTTGCGGTGACGCACCGTCGCCGCAATACGCGAGGACATGCTGCGGTCTAAAAAGACGCGCCGCATGTCCGTTTACGCAGGTTTGCCACCTGCGTATTGTTACGCATAGTGGAGACGGGATTTCTTTAAATCCCCTCCACTATGCTGTAACATCTGGACGCTGCGTGTTTGGCACTGCGCCAGCGCACAGCGCCAAACACGCAGCGTTTCCTGACCGTGGAAACTCACCCTAAATCTTTTTTTAGCTCCATTATTTTGCATTTTCATAAGGGTAACAGGAGAAATTGCTCCATACAATTTGTTGTGCAATTTCTCCTGAGTACACCGATACCCCATATGTGGGGGAATACTACTGTTTGGGCGCACGGCCAGGCTTGGAAGGGAAGGAGCACCATTTGACTCTTTGAATGCAAAATTTGATGGAATTAGCGGATGCCATGACGCGTTTGAAGAGCCCCTGATGTGCCTAAACAGTGGAAACCCCCACAAGTGACACAATTTTGGAAACTAGACCCCTCTGTGACCTTATCTAGATGTGTATTGAGCGCCTTTAACCTCCAGGTACTTCACAGAAGTTTATAAGCTGTGAAAATTGAAAAAAAAAAAAATTCCCACAAAAATCTTTTTTAGCTCCAAAATTTGTTTTTTCACAAGGGCAAAAGCAGAAAATGGACCCCAAAGTTTGTTGTGCAATTTCTCCTGAGTTCACGATATCTCATACGTGGTCGAAAACTACTTTTGAGGCACAATGCAAAGCTCAGAAGGGAAGTAGCGCCATATTACAGTGCAGATTTTGCTGCACTTGTTTGAGGGTGCCATGTTACATTGACAGAGCCCCTGAGGTGCCAAAACAGCAGAACCTCCCCCATAAGTGACCCTATTTTACCAATTAAACCTCTTAATGAATTCATCTAGGGGTGCAATGATTATATTGACACCACAAGTGTGTCACAGACTTTTATACCACTGGGCAGTGAAGAAAAAATAATTTACATTTTTACCACTAAGATTGTGTATTAGACCCAAGTTTTACATTTTCACACTGGAAAATGGGTAAAAATGGCACCAGAATTTGTCCCACAATTTCTGTTGAATGTAGAAACCAGTTATTACGTACCGTTAATAGGACTTTACGGAGTCCACGACAGCACCCACCGAGAGAGGGGATCCGCCCACCATCAGGACAGGAACCTATAGGTTAAAAAGGGAGGCGGTACCCTTTGCCTCCTTAGTTTTGTGATTCAGAGTATGAGAGGAACCGCCCATTGGATTAGCACACAATAATTATCCTATTTACTGAAAACCATACAACACACTTTCCCTCAGAGTGCAGGAAATCCAGTGATTAATTTACGGGGGGGAGGGGGACTGTGCGGGTGTTGTCGTGGACTCCATAAACTTCTATTACCGGTATGTAATAACCGGTTTTCCCATCGCCACGACAGCACCCACCAAGAGACTTTCAGAGACTATCATCTGAGAGGCACCAAAGCACTAAGTACTGATCGTCCGAAGCTTAAACTGGAGGTGGATGAAAGATCAAGACGGTATTGTCTATAAAAGGTGGAAGGTGATGACTACGTTGCCGCCTTACAAATCAACTCAATGGAGACGTCCTCCTTTTCAGCCCAGGAAGCTGCCATAGCCCGCTCTGAGTGAGCCCTCACTTCCTCTGGTGGGGATTCCCATTTGGCCGAATACGCTAAGCAGATCGCATCTCTTAACCACGGGCCAATAGTGTTCTTTGTGACGTTCAACCCCTTTCTTTGACCCTGAAAGGAGACAAACAGCGCCCTACTCTGCCTCCAAGCCTGCATCCTAAGTACTCTAGTACAGCTCTCAACATCTAGAGTATGGAACCTTTGCTCTTCTACTGTAGTAGGGCTATCATAAAAAGATGATAAATAGATCTCTTGACTCCTATGAAACTTAGAAGCAACCTTTCGTAAATAGGCTGGGTCTGGCTTTAAAACTATCTTATCCTGATAGACCATTAAGAAGGGAGCATCCACGGACAACGCTTGAATGTCACTGACCCGTTTTGCTGAAGTAGAAGCTACTAACAGGGCTGTCTTGAGGGTCAGGATCTTAATTGAGGCAGAATCTAGAGGTTCAAAAGGGGAACATGTCAACGCTTCCAGCACCAGGTTTAAGCCTATGGGGGCAATCTAGGAATACGCACCAGGTTACTGTGTTCACATGCCTTTATGAACCTAGCAACCCATCTGTTCCCTGCTATATTATGGCTGTACAATGCGCCCAGCGCCGACACCTGTACTCTAAGGGTATTAACCGATAACCCCAACTCTCGGCCCTTCTGTAACAACTCCAGAATTGTCGGAATTGGAATCTGGTCAGACAGGGGAGCTGAGTGAAACAATAAAAACTTCTTCCAGGTTTTACAATAAATTTTTGTAATAATTTCCTTTCTACTGTTTAGTAATGTAGCGATTAAGGCCTCTGAAAACCCTCTATGCCTCAGCATCTCCCTCTCAAATTCCACGCCGTCAAGTGGAGACCCTCTATCTGTGGATGACGGAATGGGCCTTGAGAATGGAGCCCCGAGGTCGTTGGCAACACCCAAGGGTCGGTCAGAGACATCGCCTTTAGCCAGGAAAACCATGGCCTCCTGGGCAAAAAGGGGGCAATTAGTATCACTCTCACTCCCTCCTCCCTGATCTTTCTGAGGACTAGCGGAATCAAACACATTGGAGGAAACGCGTAGGCCAGAGCATACTCCCACCAGACCTGAAGGGAGTCTATTATCTTTGGACGATCTGATGCCCGCAGAGACGCAAACATCCTGACCTGCCTGTTGTTTCTTGTGGCAAAAAGGTCTATTTCCAGGAGGCCCCATAAGTGTAATATCTGTCTGAACTCCTGTCGGTCTAGAGACCATTCCCTTTGGTGTAAGGAGTGCTGACTGAGATAATCTGTCTGAAAGTTGTGTTCCCCTCTGATGTAGAGTGCCGACAGGGAGAGGAGGTGATTCTCTGCCAAGGTGAGTATGTCGACTGCGGTGGACATCAGTGACTGTGAACTTGTTCCCCCTGATGGTTCAAATAGGCTACCACTCTAGTATTGTCGGTGTGTATCCGTACAGGAGACTCCCGCAGAATAGGCAGAAACTCTCTGGTGCATACTTCACCACTTTCTTCCTCTTTCAGGTTTGAAGAATCCTGTACATCACTGGTCGTCCACTTTCCCTGGGCTAGTCTGTTTCCTATGTGGGCCCCCACCCCAAGGGGCTGGCTTTGGTGGTGACTATATTGTCGGGTCTTATCCTCTTATCCCCCACGGCACCCCTATGGATAGATGTTGTGGGTCTAGCCACCAGAAAAGACTTCTGATCGTGGCAACCACCAACTGTAACCTCCCTCCAAGGCGACCCCATAATCTCCTTTCTGCCTCGAGAACCTGGTTCTGCAATGTCCTGGTGTGAAACTGAGCCCACTGTACAGCTGGCATGCAAGCCGTCAAAGAACCCAGCAGGGACATTGCGTCTCTTAAGGACAGATCCGGATTGTCCATTATTCCCGACTTTGCGGATGATGCTTAACTTTTTGTCCTCTGGAAGAAAATGTTGAAATGCTGAATCCAGGAGCATGGCGAGGAATCTTTGACAGGCCGAAGGAACTAGCCTTGACTTCTTCAGACTGACTCGCCAACCTAGATCCTGCAGGGACGATATTACATGGTTCAGCCGAGTAGTACACTGGACGGCTGACCCCCCCCACTATTAGGAAATCATCTAGGTATGGTTTGATCAAGGTATCTCATTCCCTTAAATGGGCTATCACCTCTGCCATCACGTTGGTAAACACACGTGGTAACATAGTAACATAGTTATTAAGGTTGAAGGAAGACTTTAAGTCCATCTAGTTCAACCCATATCCTATCCTAACCTGCCCTAACATGTTGATCCAGAGGAAGGCAAAAAAAACCCCAAGTGGCAAACAGTAAGCTTCACATTGGGGAAAAAAATTCCTTCCCGACTCCACATACGGCAATCAGACTAGCTCCCTGGATCAACGCTGTATCTAGGAAACTAGTGAATATAGCCTGTAATATTATACTTTTCAAGAAAGGCATCCAGTCCCCTCTTAAATTTTAGTAAGGAATCACTCATTACAACATTAGACGGCAGAGAGTTCCATAGTCTCACTGCTCTTACAGTAAAGAATCTGCATCTGTGATTATGGCTAAACCTTCTTTCCTCCAGACGTAGAGGATGCCCCCTCGTCCCCGTCACAGGTCTAAGAGTAAAAAGATCATTAGAAAGGTCTTTGTACTGTCCCCTCATATATTTGTACATTGTATAAGATCACCCTAAGCCTTCGTTTTT
>JARQOD010000002.1:335916617-335952967 GCA_033576555.1 Oophaga sylvatica | reverse complement strand
ATCCACTGATCTAAAGCATGAATCACTAGGCTGCAGAGAAAAGGCCCATTCCTGAGGTTCTTTGCGCAAAAGTGACATTATGAACCCTATGCGCTGTGCGTCATCACCAGAGGATCTGGGTCTCAAACGGAAATACAACAAGCAAGCATTTTTAAAAGTAAAAAAATCTTGTTGTTCACCTAAAAATAAATCAGGCAAACGTACCTTTGGCTCCACGAAATGAGCTCCACGAACAACTACTCACGTGTTGCTTTATCTCAGCCACCTCCAGAGAGAGTCCCTGCAGGCGTTGAACTAAATCCTGAATCGACACCATGATAGAAAAAGAAAATCTTTCCTTACAGATTTTTTTTTTTTTTTTTTTTCTTGGCTGGACTTACTGTTATGATCTGCTACAAGCACTAAGGAAAGGTAGGAATTCTGTCCCTACAATAGTACTAAGCTGGATCCCTACGATGTAACGGGGAACCTGATCCTGCGACCAGACCCGTTAAAGTCCTCAGCTAGTCTGAACGAAGACCTATAGTTGCGAGGGAGGAATCCCTACAAGATCTAGGGACTGGGTGAAAAGGTGGACACCTCCTAACAGAAATTGTAGCAGAGAAAAATAAAACAGAAAACAAATTACTAAGAGATCCTAAGATCAAGCAAAACTGACAGAGTAAGGCACCTAAGCACCCGGCTAGCTTAAGAGTAGATAATACAATGAAGTCCAGCAAAGCCAAAGGGCGGAGCCAGACTAAATAGGGTAAAAAGGTCATGTGACCAGCAAACTGAAACAAAACCTAACAAGAGGGTTATAACACTGCCTGCTAGCTGTAACCTGTTAACCCTTTCTGATGGATTACAGCGTGGGACCTGACTGTGCATCGGATAGGTAAGAATCTTTTTTGCTTTTTTATTTTATTTTTATTCCAGGAAATGGTTTTAGCAGGAAAATAAAAGATGGTCAAAAACTTTGCTTATTTCATTAAAATGTTTTTTTTTTAAAGTGTGTGTGTTTGATTTTTCTTTCATACAATAGGATTAATAATTGATAGTTGTCTAATTGACAGCTCTCAATTATTAACCTGGCTTAAAGTCACCTTTCAATTGCAAGGTGGCTTTAACCCTTATTAACCATTCGCCACCACTACAGGGCAATGGGAATAGACGGGCAAAGTGCCAGAGAGGGCTAATCTAATTATAGATTTGCCTTTTCTGGGGTGTCTGGGGGCAGATGTTAGTAGCCAGGGGGGGGCACAAAATAAATGCACCCTCACTGGGCTATTATTATTTGCCCCCACTCGCTTGCTTTGTCTGTCTGGTGGAGAAAATACAGCGGGAGCCCAGCATTTTTTTTTCAACGAATTTACACCTTTAATTAACCCCTACATGTCTGCAATTTTGCACACATACACTCATGTAATTGTAAGTTAAAACCATATATCAAACTACATGAAATGACATGGTTAACTCTATGTAAACCATGTGTCATTTCATGTCGGGTCTGTAGTTTCAGAAAAGCCGGCAATTGAATTAGCGGCTATTACAGTATGTAGAAGTGTATGAACTATAAATATATGTATATATATGTCACAATGACATGTATATATATATATATATATTTTATATATATATATATATATATGTGTTCTATGTGTATATATTAGTCTTTCTTTTGTGATTTAAATACTATTAATTTGGATCCATTATATGTCGGTTTGCAAGCCTGCGATAAAATCTCGCAAGTCGGATGTAAATCGGATGTTTTAACTATGGTCAGATGCGACTAAATCGCATCTTTCCAGGAAAATTGGATGCCAGACGGATGACTGTTCATGACATTTTGCTGCGATAATCGACCGACTAAAACGGTCCGATTTTTTGTCGTTGTGTGTGGGCTCCGGCCTTATTGGTAATCATGGGCTCCCCACTGTATTGCAACACCCAGCTTCTATAATTCCTCCCGTGACACAGGTATCTATTCCACGTATTCAAGATGTGACTAGTCAGACAAGTATCTTGTCTCTGGAAGACATTTTGGGAGACAGGAAGCGAGCTCCGGGACATTGATTGCAATTCCTACAGCTTCAGAGCTACATTAGATCTCACATGCTATTTCTTTGATATATGGTATGATAGTGTCCGGGGGGATGGGAGATGGGTGTTGTGAATGGTTTGAGATGAGTTCTGAGCAGAGGCTCCCTCTGGTGGTTACAAGCGGTACTAGTGAGGATTGGGAATCAGGTGTTACTGATTGGTCTTATTTAAGGGAATCATTTTCCCATCAGGGTTGCCGGTGATCAATTGTTCTGGTCTGAATCCTTCTTTCCAGTTTCCCTTGTAGCCTTCTGTGTCGTGTCTGCATCTCCTGCTATCAGATAAGACAATTTCTTATTTTGTGTTTTTGCTATATTTTTGCATTTTGTCCTGCACTTCTGTGGGGGCCTTCTGGGTCCCCTCCGGGGGCTTTTGCCCTCTCAGTTTATTTCAGCCACTGTGTTTTGTACTTTTGCTTTTTCCAGTTTTTTCAGTGGCTGCTGTTTTGTTTCTGTTACACCAGAGAGCTAATTTAGGTGGTAGAGGTCGTGTGATCTCAGGTGATTTTGAAATTAGTAGAGTTGGTGTTTTTCAGGGTTTTCTGGGATTGCAGTAGGTACCCTTCCTGTCCTTTTCTATTCAGATAGTTTGGGCCCCAGCGTTTGCTCTACTATTTTCTTTCTGTGTCAGTATTTCCTCTTGTCTAACCGCCATTACATGTTTGGGGGCTTTCTATTATCTTTGGGGTTCTGCTCCGGGGCAGATAGCTTTCCTATTTCTATCTTTAGGTGTAGTTAGTTTCTCAGGCTGTGACGAGGCGTCTAGGACCATGTAGGAACGCTCCACGGCTGCCTCTAGTTGTGGTGGTTAGTCAGGGTACTGCAATCCCATAGATTCCAACTGCTCTGGTGTATTTCTTTTTTTACCTGCACTCCTCAGCTCCCGTAACATAACAGTATCACCGGCCCAAAAAAAATTGTATGGTACTCACAGAAGGGAAAAAATATTTTGAAGGAAGAAAAGTTGTCAGAGATATTTTTCTGTTTGTTGCATTTTTTTTTTTTTTCCTCTGTATCTCTGGGTGCTGGGGAGGATCTTTTCTCCCAATGGAGTTTGCACAGTTGTCTGGCCGTGTGGATCAGCTTGCCACTGAGGTTCGGAGTATTGCTGCATATCTTGCTGGGTTGCCTGTTGTGGAACCTAGGACCCCCATGCCAGATTTGTTTTTAGGGGATCGAGCTAAGTTTCAGAATTTCAAAAATAATTGTAAATTGTTTCTTGCCTTAAAATCTTAGGGTGAGTTTCCACGGTCAGGAAACGCTGCGTGTTTGGCGCTGTGCGCTGGCGCAGCGCCAAACACGCAGCGTCCAGATGTTACAGCATAGTGGAGGGGATTTCAAGAAATCCGTCTCCACTATGCGTAACAATACGCAGGTGGCAAACCTGCGTAAACGGACATGCGGCGCGTCTTTTCAGACCGCAGAAATGTCCTCGCGTATTGCGGCGACGGTGCGTCGCCGCAACATAATTAACACAGGGCTATGCAGCCCTGCGCTCTTTCCGGAGGTGTTCGGAGGTGTCCTGAACACCTCCGGAAAGATCGCGCGTCATAAAGGGGGCGGGGCTTAGACGGAGCGGAATTTCCGCTCCGTCCAAAGCGCTATGGTTCCGGACCGTGGAACCATAGCCTAAGTCCTCAGGAAACGCAGCGCAGCAGGTTCAATTGTCATCTCTCTCCTGCGCGGCGATCCTCAGGATTGGGCTTTTTCCCTGACACCTGGGGATCCTGTTTTGAGTGATGTTGATGCATTTTTTCAGGCTTTGGGGTTTTTGTACGATGAGCCTAATGTCACTGATCAAGCTGAAAAAGCCTTGTTGACATTAAATCAGGGGCTTGATGACGCTGAGTTATACTGTCAGAGATTCCGTAGGTGGGCAGTCCTGACCAAAAAGGAATGACGACGCTTTGGCGGCCCTTTTCCGGAAGGGTCTGTCGGATAATGTAAAGGATGTTATGGTGGGATTCCCTGTCCCCTCTGGTCTCAATGATTCTATGTCATTAGCGATTCAATTGACAGACGTTTTTCGTGAGCGGAGAAGTATGCGTGGAGTGGTTTGCCTTGTGAGCCAGCTGCTGAGCCCATGCAGTGTGATGGAGTGGTGTCTGGGGCACAGCGTCATGAGTTTCGAAAGCGCAATGGGTTATGTTTCTACTGTGGTGATGCCTCTCATGCTATTTCAGTCTGCCCTAAGCGGGGAAGACATTTTGCACGCTCAGTTGTCTTGGGTAGTGTTCAGACTAAGTTTTTATTAACTGTCACTCTGATATGCTCTCTGTCCTCATTTTCTGCTCAGGCTTTCGTTGATTCTGGAGCAGCTATTAACCTGATGGATTATGATTTTGCTAAACGTTGTGGATTTCCCTTGATACCCCTACAGAAGTCTATTCCCTACTGGGATCGATTCTACCCCTTTGGCTGAGAATAAACCCCAGTTTTCTACTCAGGTGATAATGAGGGTTGAACCTGATCACCAGGAGTGCTGCAAATTTTTTTGGGTTTTATATAATCTGCATGACATTATCGTGCTGGGTTTCCCTTGGTTAGTGTCTCATAATCCTGTTTTGGATTGGAAATCTGTGTCTGTAACCAGTTGGGGCTGCCAATGTGTTAATACCAACACTCCTGTTTTTTCTGCCTCCCCCAGGCTGAGGGTGTTCCTGACTTTTTGTTTGATTTTCTGATGTGTTTAGCGAAAGTAAATCTGCATCCTTACCTCCCCATAGGAGCTTTTGACTGCGCTATTGAATTAGTGCCAGGTAGTAAATTCCCTAAGGGTCGCCTTTCTAACTTGTCTGTACCTGAACATGACGCTATGCGGTCTTATATCAAGGAATCATTGGAGAAGGGTCATATCAGACCATCCTTTCACCCTTAGGGGCCGGTTTTTTCTTTGTGGCCAAAAAAGATGGTTCATTAAGGCCGTGTATTGATTATCGTCTCTTGAACAATATTACTGTGAAATATCAATACCCGTTCCCCTTGATTTCTGACCTGTTTTCCAGGGTGAAAAAACGCTACTTGGTTTACCAAGCTTGACCTCAGGGGGGCGTATAACCTTATTCGCATTAAGCACGGGGATGAATGGAGACGGCATTTAACACCCTGAAGGGCATTTTGAGTACCTTGTGATGCCCTTTGGGCTCACTAATGCTCCTTCCGTCTTCCAGTCCTTCATGAATGACATTTTCAGGGATTTTGTGGACAAGTTTCTGATTGTTTATTTGGATGATATCTTGATTTTTTCTAATGACTGGGACTCTCATGTGAAACATGTTCGAACTGTATTCCAGATTTTGAGAGAGAATGCTCTGTATGTGAAGGGATCAAAGTGTCTTTTTGGCGTACAGAAGATCTCATTTCTGGGATTCATTTTGTCCCCATCTGTTATTGAAATGGACCCGGTCAAGGTTCAGGCCATCTGTGATTGGGTCCAACCTACTTCATTAAAGGCTCTTCAGAGATTTTTGGGTTTTGCCAATTTTATCGTAAATTTATTGGTAATTTCTCTGTTATTGTTAAACCATTAACTGATTTGACCAGAAAGGGTTCTGATGTGGTGAATTGGCCTCCTGAGGCAGTCTCTGCGTTTCAGGAACTTAAGCAGAGATTCACTTCTGCTCCTGTTCTACGGCAGCCTGATGTTTCTCTGCATTTCAGGTGGAGGTTGATGCCTCTGAAATTGGGGCAGGTGCCGTTTTGTCCCAAAAAGATCCAGAGACCTCTAAAAGTAACCTTGTGCCTTTTTCTCTCGAAAATTTTCTCCTACTGAACGTAATTATGACGTGGGTAATGGGGAGTTATTGGCATAAAGTGGGCTTTTGAAGAGTGGAGACATTGGCTGGAGGGAGCCAAACATCAGGTGGTGGTCCTTACGGACCATAAGAATCTGGTTATCTGGAATCTGCCAGCGACTCAATCCTAGACAGGCAGGTGGGCCTTGTTTTTCACCGTTTTAATTTTGTGGTTTTCCTTTCTTCCTGGCACTAAGAATGTTAAGGCGGATGCCCTCTCGAGGAGTTTCCTTGCGGACTCTCCTGAGCTATCTGATCCCTCTGTTATTTTGAAGGAGGGTGTAGTTCTTTCCGCCATCTCGCCCAATTTGAGACTTGCTCTGGAGGGGTGTCAGGAGGATAGGCCCGAGCGCTGCCTGTTGGAAAATTGTTTGTCCCGGACCAATGGAAAAAGAGTGTGATGTCTGAGATTCATTGTTCCGCATTGGCTGGGCATCCCGGAATTTTTGGTACCAGAGACTTGGTTAGTCGGTCCTTTTGGTGGCCTACCTTGTCTCGCGATGTCAGGGAATTTGTGCAGTCCTGCGGGACTTGCTCTCGCTCCAAGCCTTGCTCTCGCTCTATGGTTTGTTGATGCCATTGCCTGTGCCCAAGAGACCATGGACCCATATCTCTATGGATTTCATTTCCGATCTTCCTGTTTCTCAGAGAATGACCACCATCTGGGTAATTTGTGATAGGTTTTCCAAAATGATACATCTTGTGCCATTACCTAAGTTGCCTTCCTCCTCTGAATTGGTGCCGTTGTTCCTTCAGCACGTGGTTCGTTTACACGGCATTCCTGAGAACATTGTGTCTGACAGAGGAGTCCAGTTTGTTTCCAGATTTTGGAGGACTTTTTGTTCTAAACTGGGTGTTCAATTGTCTTTCTCCTCGGCATTTCATCCTCAGACCAATGGTCAAACTGAGAGAACAAACCAGACATTGGAGACTTATCTAAGATGCTTTGTGTCTGCTGATCAGGATGACTGGGTCTCTTTTTTGCCTTTGGCTGAGTTTGCTCTTAATAATAGGGCTAGCTCTGCCACTTTGATGTCTCCGTTTTTCTGTAATTCTGGGTTTCACCCTCGATTTTCTTCAGGACAGACGGAGGCTTCTGTCTGTCCAGGTGTTGACTCTGTTGTTGAGCGTATGCAGCAGATTTGGGACCAGGTAGTGGAGGTTGTCCCTCTCTCAGGAGAAGGCCCAGCGGTTTGCTAACCGGCATAGGACTGATGGTCCTCGGTTTTTAAAATGGGGGACTTGGTCTGGTTGTCCTCAAAGAATATTCCTATGAGAGTAGCATCTCCTAAATTTAAGCCTAGGTTCATTGGACTTATAAGATCATGGAGATTATTAATCCTGTTTCTTTTCGTTTGCTTCTTCCAGGGACATTTAAGATCCATAACGTGTTCCACAAGTCCTTGTTGAAGAGGTTTGTTGAGCCAGTGGTTCCTGCTGCTGTGCTTCCTGACCCTGTTTTGGTTGAGGGCAATCTGGAGTATGTGGTTGAGAAAATATTGGATTCTCGTTTTTCTAGACGAAGACTCCAGTATTTGGTTAAATGGAGAGGTTATGGTCAGGAAGATAATTCTTGGGTGTTTGCTTCGGACATCCATGCTAGGAGACTTATCCGTGCGTATCATAGACTCATCCTGACCGACCCGGTTGCTCAAATGAGGGTTCGGTGACCCCTCCTCAAGGGGGGGGGTACTGTTGGAATGGGTTTGAGATGAGTTCTGAGCAGAGGCTCCCCTCTGGTGGTTACAAGCGGGTACTAGTGAGGATTGGGAATCAGGTTGTTACTGATTGGTCTTATTTAAGGGAATCATTTTCCCATCAGGGTTGCCGGTGATCAATTGTTCTGGTCTGAATCCTTCTTTCCAGTTTCCCTTGTAGCCTTCTGTGTCGTGTCTGCATCTCCTGCTATCAGATAAGACAATTTCTTATTTTGTGTTTTTGCTATATTTTTGCATTTTGTCTGCACTTCTGTGGGGGCCTTCTGGGTCCCCTCCGGGGGCTTTTGCCCTCTCAGTTTATTTCAGCCACTGTGTTTTGTACTTTTGCTTTTTCCAGTTTTTTCAGTGGCTGCTGTTTTGTTTCTGTTACACCAGAGAGCTAATTTAGGTGGTAGAGGTCGTGTGATCTCAGGTGATTTTGAAATTAGTTTGAGTTGGTGTTTTTCAGGGTTTTCTGGGATTGCAGTAGGTACCCTTCCTGTCCTTTTCTATTCAGATAGTTTGGGCCCAGCGTTTGCTCATACTATTTTCTTTCTGTGTCAGTATTTCCTCTTGTCTAACCGCCATTACATGTTTGGGGGCTTTCTATTATCTTTGGGGTTCTGCTCCGGGGCAGATAGCTTTCCTATTTCTATCTTTAGGTGTATGTTAGTTTCTTAGGCTGTGACGAGGCGTCTAGGACCATCGTAGGAACGCTCCACGGCTGCCTCTAGTTGTGGTGGGGTTTGTCAGGGTACTGCAATCCCATAGATTCCAACTGCTCTGGTGTATTTCTTTTTTTACCTGCACTCCTCAGCTACCGTAACATAACAATGGGCCTCTCAGATGTATGATCCAGTGGCAAAGGAATTGAACAGAGAAATTACATCTGAAATGTGGACCAAAGTATTCACTTCTGCGCACAGGTGTCGGTGTCTTGCAGAATCCAGGGTGAATTTTAAAAATATGACAATTGGTATGAACACCTTTAGGTTGCAAGGATGTGTCCGACGTTTCAACACCAGACTGGCACCCCAAAATTAGCTTGTTATCCATTTTCCCAGGCCTTTATCCAAAATTAAGAAGGTAAATTGCCATTTTCTGATTGCAATCGAAAATTATACCCAGCTTTGGGGTCTCCGGTTGTATGGGCGGTAGATGGGTAGAAGCGTAGATTTTGTGTCGTTGAAGGAGTCAGGCCTTTTGAGACAGGCGGTACCGCTGGTTTGCGGTTTGTGGCATCCTGGATCCAACACTTCCAGTCTTAGCTAAACAGGTGCGCTGCTTAGCCCTCCCTAGTGAATAAAATTGTGGAGATTGGGCCTTTGCTCCTCTAAGTTCTTGTCCCCTTTTCTCTTTCTCCTTAATATTTTCTTCTTTTATACTTTTCTTTTACAAACTAAGTTTTTCTCCCTCCCCTTTTGATAACTATTTAAAGTATGTGTGTGATGTAAATGGGATGTTCAATTTAGTTGTGGTGAATTGTTGTGAAGGGGGGAATGATTGTCCTCTATTGTCTAATTTTGTTAACATTCTTTATTGTTTAATAAAAACATTGACAATAAAAAACAACGTACACTGTGCTTGTTTGGCCAGCAAACTCCCTGACCTTAATAAGCCATAATCATCAACATTAAAAGAAAAACTTAAATAGATCACTTGTTTGTAATACTTTAATTAGGGTTTTCACTTTTTTGTATTGAAGCACTGAAATTAACTTTTGTGAATTCTAATTTTGGGATCCCTGTATTTTCCTTTGTGGGGGTGGGGGAATGTGACAGCTCAACACCCGAGCAAGTGATGTGACGAAGTTATTGGTGAAGATGAGAAAAATGTACTTTTAATAATGCCTGGGAATGAACCGCGTTGGATTGTGTATGGAGAGGCTTATTGGGCAGGGGGAGGGGAAAGCCTGTCGAGGCCCCACCTGTTGACTAGTCAATAATGCCACGGTTCCCGGGTGATTAAAGTAGTTTTTCTCTGAATGCTGCGTTTTGGAACAAACATCCAGGCTGGGTACTACAGCCAGTAGCTGAACATGCGCCCCGTTTGGGCCCACGTGTCAGTACAGGTTCCCTTTAAGTCTAAGGCCGGGTAACAATGCGAGAAACACGGCAGTTGCATGTGTTCCGCTCTGGCGCGGCACCTTGACAAAGCGAGCGGGCTGTATGAATACATGCAGCCGTTAACTCCGAGTGCCGGCCCAGTGCTGGGAATTCAATCGAGACTCGGCCGTGTTTCTCGTGTGTGATCCCGGCTAATATTTAAGAAAAGCCAAAAGACAGATGACCACAGCAAATTTGGGGATTAAGTTTTTTTTCCATTTATTCCTACAATAAAAACTTTTGTATTTCTCAGTCAACATAACCACCAGGGCTTGTTGTTTTGCAAGACAAGTTGAGTTCTGAATTCAATTAATTTCCCATACATTGTACTGAAAATGGGGAGAAAAAAAACCCACAAGGTTTCTTACGTTCTTGTACACACAAATGTCGAATAACTGTTTCTTGTTGTATGACCTTTATTTCTTGTTGCTGCATTTTAAAACCCCTTTCCACCTTGCAATTTTCCTTTTTTCCCACCCTTCGAAGGCCATCTTCTTTTTTTTTGTTACCCCTTCACCCCCAAGGGTGGTTTGCACGTTAATGACGGGCCAATTTTTACAATTCGCCACTGTCACTTTATGGTTAAACTCTGGAACGCTTCAAGGATCTTCGCGATTTGAATTGTTTTCTCTGAATATTGTACTTCAGTTAGTGTAAAATTTTTCGATAACCTTGGTTTATTTTTGAAAAAAACGCAAAAAATGGCGAAAATTTAGAAAATTTTGGCAATTTTCAAACTTTGAAATTTTTTTCCCCTTAAAAAAAGAAATATGTCACACAAAATAGTTAAGAAATAACATTTCCACATGTCTACTTTACTCACACAATTTGGGGAACAAAATTTTTCTTTTAGGAAATTATAAAGTTTAAATTGAAACAGTGATTTCTCATTTTTAAAACAAAATTTACAAAGCCATTTTTTAGGGACCACCTCAATTTGAAGTCACTTTGAGGGTTTATAGCGGGAAAAATACCCAAAAGGAACCATTATAAAAATGCACCCCAAAGCTACTCAAAACACATTCAAGAAGTTTATTAACCCTTAGGTGCTTCAAGGAGCTAAGAAGTGGTGGAAAAAATTAATATTTAACTTTTTGCCACAAAATGATCTTTTTACAAAAATTTTTTTTATTTTCACAGGGGAAAAAAGGAAAAATGGGAGATAAAATTGTTGTGCAATTTTCCTGAGTCCCAATCCCTATGTGGGGGAAAACCACTGTTTAGCACCGCAGCTCGTAAGGGAAGGAGGCCGTTTGACTTTTTCAAACTAAAAATTGGCTGGAATTGGATTGGACGCCTTGTCGGTTTGGAGGCCCCTGACAGCCTAAACAGTGGGAAACCCCCATGACACCATTTTGGAAATAGACCCCTAAAGAACTATCTAGATTGTTGTGGCACTTTGAACCCCAAAGGTTTCAAAAAAGTTTATAATGCCTGGGGTGAAAAAAAAAAAAAAAAACAATTTTCCACAAAATGATTTTTTAGTCCCAAATTTTTGATTTTTCCCAAGGAAAATTGACCCCAAAACTTGTTGTCCATTTGTCTGGACGTGATCCCCCTTTGTGGGGGGGGAAACTTTTTGGGGGCGCCCCGGCGGGTTGGAAAGGAGCAGTAAGTTTTGGAATGCAAACATTGAGGGGGTCAGTCCTTTGAGTCCCAGTGAGCCTAAACAGTGGAAAACCCCCCCCCAAGACCCCATTTTGGAAGCTGCCCCCCCCTAAGGCTTATCTAATCTTTGGTGAGCATTTGAACCCCAAGGTTCACACAAGTTTATAATGCCGGGATGAAAAAAAAAAAATCCTATTTTTTTCCCACAAAAAATTATTTTTTGTCACTAATTTGTTTTTCCATAGGTAACAGGGAAATTGGACACAAAATTTTTTCCAATTTGTCCGAGTAGCTTATACCCCATATGTGAGGGGGAACCACTTTTTGGGCGAATGGCGAGCTCGGAAGGGAAGGAGCACCATTTGCTTTTTCCAACCAAATGGCTGGAATTGGATTGGACGCTAGTTCATTTGGAGGCCCCTGAGTCCTTAAGGGAAAAACCCCACAATGCCCCATTTTGGGAAACTAACCCCCCTAAGGAACTTATCTTGATCTTTGGTGACAACTTGAACCCAAGTGCTTCACAAGTTATACGTAGACCGTAAAAAATTAAAAAAAATATATTTTTTCCACAAAATTATTTTTCACCCAATTTTTTATTTTCCCAGGGAAACAAGACTCCAAAAGTTTGTGCATTTGTCCTGGTGCGCTGATACCCCTATGTGGGGGTAAACCATCTTTGGGTGCATCGAGTTTGGAAAGGGAAGGGCGCCGTTTACTTTTTCAACCAGAATTGGCTGGAGCCATGTCTTGTTTGGAGAGCTCCTGATCTGCAAAAGTGAAAACCCCCCAAAATGACACCATTTTGGAAACTGACCCTCAAGGAACTTATCTTTTGTGTGGGGCACTTTGCCCAAAGGCTTCAAGAATTTAACGTCCCGCCTAAAATAAAAAAATCTCTTTTTTTTTTTACAAAAATGTTTTTTTTTGCCCCCAAATTTTTTTTTCACAAGGGTAATTGAGAAATTGGACCCCAAAAGTTTTGTCCATTTGTCCTAGATTTTACCCAATATGTGGGAGTTAAACTCTGTATGAGCGCCCGTCGGGGTCGGAAGGGAATATACGTTTGGATTGCAGACTTTGTGGAATGGTCTGGGGGAGTCATGTGCTTTGGAGAGCCCTGATGCGCCTAAACTGGAAACCCCCCCAAGTGACCCCATTTTGGGAAAATAGACCCCACAAGGAAATTATTTGAAGTGTGGTGGCGCTATGAAGCCCCAAGTACTTCACGAAGTTTTATAAATACACCTAAAAAACAAAAAAAATCATTTTTTTTTTTTTACAAAAATGATTTTGTCGCCCCCTTTTTCATTTTCCCAGGGTAAGGAGAAATGCCAAAATTACAATAATCTTTGGGTCCGAGTCGTGAACCCCAAACCTGGGGTCAAATGTTGGGGCACATGGCAGAGCTCAAAGTGAAGGAGCCCGTTGCTTTTTCAACGCAGAATTGCGGAATTGAGATCAGACCCATGTCCATTTGGAGGCCCTGATGTGCCTAAACGCAGAAAACCCCCAATTTAACTCCAACCCCAACCCCCCAAACACCCCTAACCAGCCCAAACCCTAACCCAAAACCAACCCAACACACCCCTAACCGTAATTCCCAACCCTAATCCTAACGTTGGCCAACCCTAACCCTAACAAAAGGAAAAAAATACATTTTTTTAATTTTATTTTTTTTCCCAACAAAAAGGTGGGTAAGGGGGTTTGTTTACTATTTTGCGGGTTTTTATGATTGGAGCGGTCCGCTAAAAACCTTTTTATTGCAAAAATGTTTTTGCTCACCACATTTTGGGAGCATAATTTTTGCATTTTTTGGCCCAATCATGTGAGGTCTTTTTTTTTTTGCGGTACGAGTTGCTTTTTATTGGTACCATTTTTGGCCGTGACATTTTTTGACGCTTTTTATTTCGTTTTTGGGAGGTTAAATAAAAAAAATCAGCAATTCATGAATTTCTTTTGGGGGAGGGTTTATACCGTTCCGCGTGTGGTAAAATTTTAAAGCAGTTTATTTTTTGGGTCAGTACGATTCGGGTGATACCCATTTAATTTTTTTTTTTATTTTTGGCGCTTTTATAATTAAAAGCAATTTTATATTTAAAAAAAAAATTTTTTTTTGCATCGCTTTATTCTGCGAGCTACAACTTTATTTTTTCACGGATGCGTATGAGGCCGTTTTTTGCGGACAAGATGACGTTTTCAGCGGTACCTTGTTTTAAATTTTTATCGTCTTTTTGATCGGTGTTATTTCCATTTTTTAGGGGTTCATAAAGGGGTTAAATAGTGGGACAGTTTTTAGGGGGGGTTACGGACGCGGCGATATAAATATGTTACTTTTGTTTTGTTTTTTTTTTAAGGAAAAAATGAATTTATTGGGGAATTTTTTTTTTTTTTTTTATGATTTTTTTACCACTTTTATTTTTTTTTCTTTTTTACTTTGTCCCAGGGTGGGACAACAGATTTTAGCGTCGCGGTGTGGACAAGTGGCACAGCACTTGTCACACCCAGCGATCGCTCGGCTTCGTGGCGGCTTCCCCAGCGCCTTGCCCTCCGCAGGCACTGGGAAGCCGCCCGCTGCTGACCCCGGCGCCATTTGGGATCCGGGGACCTGGAGGGGGAGGACCCTCGGAACAGCGCGACACATGCCTGCTCGGGGTCCAGGGGAGCGCGAGGGGCCTGCGCGATCCTCCCTGTGCCCCGGGTACACCGGATCTTTTGTCGCGGTTTTGCCAGGGGTTAAGTGTCGGGAGCGTCCGTACCGCTCTGCAACAGTCAGGGGTGGCCAGCTGATCGCCCAGACTACTATTCCGCCATGGGAATTGGCCGGTACAGGAAGGAATAGTACGTCTCAGGAATAAAGGGGTTAATATGCTGTTGGGGCTTTTTTTTTTTTGCCGGAAGAGTTGTATTTTGAACGCACCATTGTTTTAAAACCTTATACATACAGGAAATTGGGAATAAATTAAAAGTGCGGTTTGAAATTGCAAAAAAACTTCAATTCCCAAATTTTTGGTGTTTTTTATTTACCTGTTCACTAAATGCACAATTGACCGCATTTGATTCCCCAGGTCTTCAAGTTCACAGATCCAAACTGTTAGGTTATTTTTTATTTAAGTGAGAAAAAATTCCAAAATTTGAAAGAAAAAAAAATTTGCTTATGTCTCCATTTTTTGGGTTTGGGGGGCTGGGTGAGGGATGTGTAGCAAAAAATACGATGCCTATGAAACCGCACGGGCCGCATTCAAAAGTAGTTTTTACAATGAAAAGGGGCCAGGGGTCTTCTGCAGACTTTGGCCTCTGACAACCCCACGTCACGTGACAGGGGCGTCGATGGGCGGGAGTAGCGCGCTTCTGGACAGTGGTGTTAAATGTGCTGTCTGATTGAAGCAGCATTTACTGGTTAACACCTGAGTGGATCTCGGTTTACCGCGATGTCAGGACACGCAGCTTCAAATCAGCTGTTATTGGGGGAAAAGATGTGGGCTCAGCACCGAAGCTCAATCAAAGGAGGGAATAAACCTTCGTGTACCTTTAAGTCCAAGGTCGTGAAGGGCTAAAACACGGATTTTGGTAAAGACTTCCCCTGTAAAATCCTTTTCACGAAGGAAGGAAGAGAGACACAGTAATTCATTACTGAGGGTGGCGGAGCCCCAGTTGGAGTTACCTCGATCAAAAGAGTGTGCTGGCTGGCCCCCAGCTCGGGCTCCTTACTCAGCTCCAGTGTATCAAAGTTTTTTGGAAAGAGCAAGACACCGCGGAGCAACAAACCCCTTCTGAAGGAACTTCAGGAAAAAACCAAGGATACAGGTTATGCGCAAAAAAGCCAAAAAACAAGAGTCCAGGAAACTCACGGAACTGATTCTTCGTGAGTGGCGTGCTGGAACGGCCTTAGCGCGCTGACCCAGCCAATAATCGTATAGAAAAGGGTCGCGTGCATTAAAACATCAACCACTTCTGCCGTGGGGAGGGTGCGTGTCTCTTTTTCCTTCGCTGAAAGTGTTTTCAGGTAAAATCTTTACAAAATCCGGTTTAGCTGCAGATGAAGGAAAGGCCAAGTATTCTTACTGATGGGAGTCCCAAAGAGTTCAAAAAAAAAGGGTGGGAAAAACAACAAAAAAGGGAGAAACCCACAACCTTAACAACAAAGCGCAACCGCGTAAAACCAAGTTCATCAAAATCTAAATACAGCTGCCTCGGACCCTACGTCCGGGGCTCATCAGCGGAGCATGACGTCCACTTTTAAAATCTTGTAAAGTTGTGGACGAGCGCCAAGTCGCGCTCGGCAACTGCACGCCGAAGCACCTTGTGAAAAGCCCACATGAAGCCACAGCTCTCGTGGAAGGGCTCGAATCTTAATCGGGCAAATCACCCGAAACGGTAAGCTTCCAAAATAGCTGACCGGATCCAACGGCTATAGAACCTTGGAAGCTCGTTGACCACGCCGACACCTCCGGAAACCACAAAAGAGAGTCCGTTTACGAAAACCTTGATAAATAGATAGATAAAACTTCAAGGCCCCCCCACTAAATCCAATGTGTTAAATTCGCCTTTCGTATTCTTCGGATCCGGACAGAGTGAAGGCAACACAATCCTTTTTAAATGAAATTGGACACCTTTAGGCAAAAAATCACCCGAGTGCGAAGCACTACACGATCCGGAAAAAATCCAGAAAGAGGCGGGGCAAGAAAGAGCGCCAATTCGAAACCCTCCTCAAGGAAGTGCCCAACAAAAAGCCACCTCCAAGAAAGTAAAGAAAGGCACAGAAACCATGGTTCAAAAGGTTTTTTGCTGAAGAGCCTCCAAAACAAGGTTGAGCCGCCAAGGAGGACACGGGTGCCTTCGCGGCGGAAACTTCGAGAGATACCTCGGAAAAAAGAGCAGCTCATTCGAAGAATGTTCTCCGGAATAAAGGACAGAGCAAAATTGACCTTTGAGGCTAATCTGCCAAACCCTGTCTGCCCATGCGAGAAAAGCCAACAAAGGGTTTGGGGAAGGAAAATTTTTGGGTTCCAGAGACCCCAAAACACCACGAAAAGAAGGTTTCCCAAATTTTGTGGTAAAATCCTGAAGTAGCCGGACTTCTTGCACACGAAGGGTACAATAACCTCGGCTGAAAAACCTTAGGGCAAGATCTGGTTCAAGAGCCCGCCGTCAAACGCAGGACATAGTCCGGATGACAAATGGGCCCTGAGTCAAAAGTCCTGTTGAAGAGGGAGTGGACGGGGGCCCGCCAACAGCGACATTTTGCGAGAACCACACCCTTCTTGGCCATCTTATTATTTTAGAATACTGGAATTCTCCTAGTCTGATCCGGACCAGCACTGAGGAATAAGGATATCGGCGGGGAATACTGATCAGCTTGAATGATCCCACTGGCCACTAGAGATCCACCGCCCCCGCCTTCGGGTCCCTGTACCTGGCATGAATGTGGTAACTGGCATTGGACCTGGAAGCCTCAAATCCACTTGGGGGGTTCCCCAGCAGAGCAACAGTGGCAAAGATTCCGGGTGGAGGTCCTTCCCCGGGATCCCCTTCCGCTGGAAAGTCCGCTGTAATATTCTGAAAACCCCCCAATGTAACCCGAATTGGGCTGGTACTGGCCTCTGCCCAAATCGAATTGGGACACCTTTAATGAGCGGAACCCTTTCCCCCGGGTGTTGAATACGCACGCCCCTTGCTGTTGCACACCGGATGGCAACCGCTCAAAGGACCGGCCAAGTTGGGGCAAAGAAAAATCGCCCTCATTCCGGATGTTGATCGGAGCACAGACTCTTCCGGGACCACCCCGATCCAGGTTGGCCAAACCCCCCAGCCCGTCGGCTGGCATCGGGGGGTATGACGACCCATTAGAGGGGGAAAAAATTCCCCAGGAAATCCTGGAGTAACCCAAATTCCAAAATCCCGCAGCGCGAAAATGGGGGCCCAAATCCCACGTTTGCACTGGTTCCATCGACTAAGAAAACCCCTTTTGAAGTCCTGGATGGAAACCTGGGCAAAAGGAATTCCTTCCTGGACGCCCCATCGTCCCAAAAACCTACACTTCCGTAGGGGCTTCTGTTGAGGATGTCTATCTTACATTCGAAGAAGACAGACTGTTTTTGGGGGTAGGAAACTAGACCGAAACGGCGGATGCATCCCAAAAAGGAAAAATTGTCCTCGTGGTTAGGGACGACTTCTCCAAATTACCACAACCAAGTCTTTCAGAACTGAAGGACAAATCCCGAGCCGTCAATGCCTCCTCCTCCGAGGAAAGCCGATAAAAATGGTCCAGATAAGGGGAATGTAAACCCTGTCTTCGAGGAGTGCCAGGGGGCGCCAGAACTTTTGTAAAGCCTTGGCGCTGAGGCTAAGCCGAAAGGCAGACCACGAATGGTAATGATTTCCCTAGGCAAAATCAAAGAAAGCGGATGAGCCTTCCGATGGGAATATGCAAATAGGCGTGCGAATGTCATTAAACACGAAAAGTTCTGTGACAGAGCTCCACAACGGAACGAAGCGATCCATGCGAAATTTCCGGGCATGGAATGCCGGTTTAATCGCTTGAGTCCGAATCGGGCGAAATTTTTCTCCTTTTTGGGAATATAAAAAGGTTGGGGAAAAAAAACCTTTTCCCTCGGTCCCCCTGCGGAACCGGTATCATACACCCTTTTGTGTAGCGATTCGACCTCTCGCTGTAGGCGACAACAAGCTCGGGTTCCGACGGACGCGAGATTGACAAAAACATTTGGGGGGTTGAGAGCAAACTCTATGAAAATAGCCTGCCGAACTATCCCGTTACCCAGGAATCTGGAAGCAGCCATCAAGTTCCTTGAAAAGAAGCAGGGACCCCCACTCGAGAATCCTCGAGTGGACCCCTGGCGTCAATCCCGAATTTGGGGTTTCTTGTCAAGTTCCCGCTTGTTCTGGGAAAACCGCTTCCAGGGAGTACAGTTTTCTGAGAGGTTTTTCCCCCGAAAAAAGAAGGACGACCCATCCCCCGAGGAGGACTAGATCGTCCTCGGCCCCGAAAGGCCGCCGCCACTTAACAAAGGCTTATGGACCCCCGGGGCCATGGCCCTTCGCTGTGGTAATGTGATTCCTTTGCCTTAGCCGGAAATCAGCTCTGTGAGGTCGGATTCCAAAAAATGGCCACCTTGTAAGGTAAGGCCAACACCCTTGTTTGGAAATGCGTCCCGGCCCACTGTCTGACCTAAAGCTTTTGACGTGACCGTGAGCTTCCTTTGGCGCGAGTCCGTTCCGCGGCATCAAAGAATAACAGGCTGCCGTTTCTTTAACCTTCACAAGTTTCCCCATCTCGATAACAGTTCATTTTGCAAACCGATTCAGACTGCCAACCGCTTAGAGAAGCTCTACAGCACCATGGTCCTAGCACTGCTCGAAACCATACCCCAGCCTCATGCTTGCTTTTGCCGCCAATTCTGCCTTTCATCCAAAAGGCCCTGTAAGCTCGCTTTTTTTTAATAGGGAGTGTGGGATTTACTAAGCTGAGATAAGGACAATCCATTAGGCGAAGTCCAATTGCCTTTAACCCCAGAGAAGGATAAGTGTTTCAAAGAAATGCGTTCCATGAAAAGTTATCTGGACAAGACGTTCCTCCTCTATCACACCATTAAGCTATCCAGAGCTGGCAATGTTGTGCCGAAGCAAGGGATCCTGGAACATGCGTGCTGATTTACCAACAATTTTTACCCTCCTCCGGAATGTAGTATAATCCATGGTTCAATTAATGCCCCGTACGTTCGTCTAGAGGAACGTCCCTGCGGCTGTCCCATTGAAGGATTTTTTCCTCCGTATAAAGGGGAACTCGGCCCTTCAGATACATTGACTCGCTCCGTTAGAGGCCGTAACGGCCTGCGTCGCTCCTCTGAGAGGAATTAGAGACAAATTGACCTAAAAGGTCAGAAAGTTATCAATCGATCGAGGATATCATCCAATTTTCCACCGCTGTCACCGCAGCGCTAGACGCTGTGGAGGTCTCGTATTGATTCCGCAATGGCACTGGGACTGTCCGCGGCATTGAACTCTTTCAACATGTCTCATCTTGAATGACAGGTCAAAGCGGTAATCCAGCAAAAAATTTGCGGTTTTTTTTTTTTTTTTTTTTTTCAAACCTGAAGGGTTAAGCTCCACCAAGCAGAGTTTCCCAGCGGTATTCAGCAGCAAATTTAGCAGGTAGAAATACCCTCAAAGGGTTAATATTGCAAACCAACCAAAAAATATATATATTTGTACCCCGCCAATTTTTTTGTCTCTGAGACTGCACGCAGGTTGGATCGCTGCGCTGGGGGTGAGGAATCCCACTCCCCAGTGGCCGTGGTGTCTATATGAGGAGGGAGCGGTCCGAGGGCCAGGAGCCTGAAATGGCCGCCACAGTGAGGGGGCGCAGGGAAAAAGCCAAGCGCGCTCTTCCTGCTCAAAAGACGGGATAGACAGGCCAGCCCCCCTCTAGCTAAATAATAGCGCGAAACTTCCCCGCTCTGCTCCCTTCTGTCCTGCAGGTTTGCCTGGGACAAAAAACCCACATCTTATTATCCGCTGTCACAGTAATGAAGCATACTGACTTACATGTAGTAGCGCTGTACAGCACCCCTGAACTTACTGACTTTACATGTAGTTCGCTGTCACAGTAGCGCTGAGATACTGACTTACATGTGAGCGCTGTCCAGTAGCGCTGAACATATGATTTACATTGTACGCTGTCACGCAGGCGAAGTTAATGACTTTAATGTAGTCGCTGTCACAGCACGCTGAAGCATACTGAAATAATGTATTAGCGCGGCCAGCAGCGCTGAGCATACTGACTTGGAACGCTTCATTAATAATCGCTGTCATTCAGACGCTAAAGCATAACACATAAATTTTTAAAAAATTTTGTGGGTTATCCCCCGCCAAGGCGCCCAAGGGACCCCGGGGTTTCTGGCCAGTGCCCATGCTTCCCCCCAGGGAGAACCAGTGACCGCACGGTGGTTTGCTTCCCCGCCAGAGAAACCTCCTCATCCCCCGGGCCGGCAAGGATTCTGCGGGGACTTTGAGTGAATACAGATCCGAAAGGGAGAGGTTGGGGACAGCGGCCTGATACCCCTGAACCTCTAGACCAACTTGATCCAAGTCTCCTGTCCGAATATTAAAATAATAAAATTTTTGAGGACTGCATTAGCAGGCCATCCTTGGACCCAACTTAGCTGGGTGAGTAGGAGGGCCCGGCTGGAGGGGGCCCGCAGTCATCATTTTTGATCTGAGGTAACCCTATCTGGGGCTCCGCCTACCCACATAATGAATTACTGTGCCTTTCCTTCATGCACTGAAAAGAAATTCAGATTTTTTTTTTTATATAAAAATTAACAAATATTTTTTGTGTGACTTTTAGGAGACATATTTTATTTTTTCATCAGTGTTGTAGCAGGCTTGTTCTTTTCATGTCAGGCTCGTTTTTTTGGGGTCATATAACATTTCATAGGTTTTTTTTTGTTTTTTTTTTTTTTATTTTTTCTTTACCCACTATTTAAAGTCTTTATTGTGAATGGGAAGAAAAAAAGAACATTTAATTTTTAATACAAAAAATGATCTTTTACAAACAAAATCTTTTTTTTCAAAAAAAAGGTTTAAAGGGAAAAATTGACAATTGTTGTTGTGCAATTTCTCCTGGTACGCCGTTACCCCATTTGGGGGGAAAACCCTGTTTGGCGCACGGAAGGGCTCATAGGGAAGGAGCGCCGTTTGACTTTTTCAAACCAAAATTGGCGGAGAAGCCCGGTGCCATGTCACATTTGGAGAGCCCGATGGGCCAAACCAGGGTGGGGAATCTTTTTTTGCCCCAGGGCCATTTGATTTTATACCTCCTTCGGGGGGCCTACAAACCCGCCCAAAATACATCCTGACTCGGCACTGGTGTCAGGACGTAATCTTTCATTGCATGCCCTTAGTGTTCAAGTGAAAACGCGTGTTGTGCAATCAAGCAAGAAGAAAGTAAGCTGGTGGCAATCAAAATCAGCTCCCTGCCAAAGCCACTATGGTCCTAGAATTGCCTGGGGGTGGATAAAAGGCCTTCGGGGGCCAAATCCCTGGGGCTGGGTTCCCCACCCCTGGCCTAAAAGTGGAAAACCACCACAAGTGACCCTTTTGTAACGACCCCCAAGGAATTTCTGAGTGGGTTGACCTTTGAACCCCAGTGATTCACACAATTTTATAACGTAAGCGTGAAAAAAAAAAATCAAATTTTTTTTTCCACAAACTGATCTTTTTGCCCAAGGGAAAGGGAAATTGGACCCCAAAAGTTGTATCCAATGTCCTGGAAAAGTGATCCCCATAGTGGGGGGAAACCACGTTTGGGCGCACAGCAGGCCGGAAGGGAAGGAGCAATTTGACATTTTCAAATCAAAATTGGTGGAATTGGTTCAGATGCCTTTTTCGGTTTTTGGGGTGCTTCTGATGTGCCTAAACAGTGGAAATCCCCAATTTAAATCCAACCCTAACCCAACACACCCCTAACCCCGTCTCAATATAACCCTAACACACCCCAACCACAAACCCTAACCTAACAACCTAATCCCAACACTGCCCAAACCCTAACAGGAAAATAAAAAATAAAACAATATTTATTTTATTTTTTTCCCTAACTAAGGGGGTGAAAAAGAAGGGTTTGATTTACTTTTATAGCGGGTTTTTTTTTGGCATGGTCCACACTAAAAGAACTTTTTATTGCAAAAATTGTTTTTGTTCACCATATTTTAGAGATTTTTCCGATTTTGGCTACGAATGTGAGGTCTTGTTTTTTGGGGAGAGTTTACGTTTTTATTGGTACCTTTTTGAGCACATGACTTTTTTTATCGCTTTTTATTCCGATTATTGGGAGGCAGAATAACAAAAACAAGCAATTCTTAATTTCTTTTGGGGGGGGTGTTTACACCTTCCGCTGTGGGTAAAATTTGGCATTTATTTTTGGGCATTCATTACAGCGTACCTCATTATATCATTTTTTTAATGTTTTGGCGCTTTTATACAAAAAAACATTTTATAAAAAAAAAAAAAATTATTTTTGCATCCTTCATTCTGACAGTAAACTTTTTTTTCATGATGGCGCTATTTTTTGCGTGACAAATGGTTTTAGCGGTACCAGTTTATTTATATCCTTTTTGATCGCCTGTTATTCACTTTTTGTGGCAGTATGATAAAGCATTGTTTTTTTGCCTTGTTTTTTTTGGTGTTCATAAAGGGGGTTAACTAATGGGATAGTTTATAGGGTGGGTCGTTACGGAAGAGGGATACCAAATGTTTGTATTTTTTATGTTTCGATTTTTTTTATTTTTTAAAATATTTTAAAAAATTTTTTTTTATTTAATTCCTGTTTTAAACATTGTTCCCACTATGGGCACTATTTTGGCAGGCGTCACTCGTGCTTCACATCTGCTGCTATAGAAGCTTCAGTGCTGCTTCCTATAACATGACCTGAGGACTTCCGGTCATCACTGTGCATGACGGAAGTCCTCAGGCCTGGAGAACCGGAGTGCCCTGACCATTGGGTCCCATGGCAGATCGGGACCCCCGGGCAAGCCCGGGGGCTTCCGAACCAAAAGCGAGGGATGTCGCCTTCTGCCGCCGGGAACAAGCGATCATGTTTGATTCAGGTGCTGGGGGTTAAAGTGCCGGTAGCGGTCCGTGACCGCTCCTGGAACTTAGTGTAGCTGTGACAATCAGCGCGCCGGCCGTTCCCATACGTACCATTCCGCCAGGGATTAAAGTCCCGGGTATGGACGGAATAGTAGTCGAGGCAGAAAGGGGTTTAACAAATATCGGGCGGTTAACAGCTTATCCTGGGACAGATTCCTTTAAGGGGTCAGTAATTAATGCCAAGTTCTTTATTTTAATAGGCAATGTATGATGTGGCGCCGTTATACGATTAAAATGAACCCGGGTGATGAAACCATTTGTGGTTGTTTAACCCCTTAGTGACGAGCCATTTGCAGCTTAATGCCGGGCCAATTTTTAAATTCGACCACTGACTTTATGGGTTATAACTCTGGACGCTTTAACGGATCCTGTGATTCGACATTGTTTTTTTGTGGACAAATTGTACTTCGTTAGTGGTAAAAAAAATGTTTATTGCTTGCGTTATTTATGAAAAAAACGGAATATGGCGAAAATTTTGAAAATTTAGCAATTTTCAAAACTTTTAATTTTTATGCCCTTAAATCAGAGATATGGCAACAAATTTCATATAAATAACATTTTCCACATGTCTACTTTAAACAACACAATTTTGGGAAAAAAAAATTTTTGTTCCGAAGTTATAGGGTTAAAAGTTTTACAAGGATTTTTTCATTTTTAAACACCATTTTTTTTTTAGAGACCACATGACATTTGAAGCACTTTGAGGGGTCTATAGGCAGAAAATCCCAAAAGTGGAACCATTTAAAACTGCACCCCAAGGTGCTCAAAACCACATTCAAAAGTTTATTAACCCTTTACGTTTCCAGGAACTGAAGCAAGTGGAAGGAAAAATTAAAAATTTAACTTTTTTGCAAAGTTTACTTGGAACCTATTTTTTTTATTTTTACAAGTTTAGAAAAAAAAATGAACCACAAAATTGTGCAATTTCTCCTGAACCGCCAATACTCCATATGGTGGGGTTTAAACCACTTTTTGGGCGCACGCAGAGGTACAAGAGACAGCGCCGTTTGACTTTTTCAACGCAGAATTGGCTGGACGCCCATGTCGGTTTAGGAGCCCCGTTGCCTAAAGTGGAAAACCCCCCCCCTCAAGTACCCCCAATTTTGGAAACTAGAACCTTAAGGAACTTTCTAAGTTGGTGAGCACTTTGAACCTCCATGCTTCCAGAAGTTTAAACGTAAGCCGGAAAAAAAAAAATCTTTTTTTTCCACAAAAAACGCTTTTCACCCCAATTTTTTTTTTCCCAAGGGTAACAGACCCCAAAAGTTTTTGTGCAATTTGTCCTGAGCATCCCTGACACCCCATATGTGGGGTAAACCACTGTTTGGGTGCATGGCAGAGCTTGGAAGGGAAGGAGCGCCGTTTGACTTTTTCAACGCAGAATTGGCTGGACGCCATGTCGCGTTTGTAGAGGCCCTGATGTGTCTAAACAGTGGAAACAAGTGACCCCATTTTTGGAAACTAGACCCCAAAAGGAACTTATCTAGATGTATGGTGAGCACTTTGAACCCCCAAGTGCTTCTCAAATTTTTATAACCCCGGCGTGAAAATAAAAAATCATATTTTTTCCACAAACCTGATCGTTTAGTCCCCAATTTTTTATTTTTCCAAGGGTAACAGGAGAAATTAGACCACAAACGTTGTGGTCCAATTTTTTCCTGAGTACGCTGATACCCCATATGTGGGGAGGGAGGGGGACTACTGTTTGGGCGCAAGGCAAGGCTTGGAGGGAAGGAGCGCCGTTTGACTTTTTCAAACCAAAATTGGCTGGAATTGAGATTGGACCCCAAATGTCGCGTTTAGAGAGCCCCTGTGCGCCTAAACAGTGGAAACCCCCCTCAAATGACACCATTTTGGAAAACTAGACCCCTTAGGCCGGCGTCACACTGGCGACAGAATCGGACGACTGCAATACGAGAAATATCGTATTGCAGTCTGCCCTATGTTAATCTATGGAGCAGTCCTAGTATCAGATTTTTTGTGGTCCGTTTTAAACGTCCGTGTGCAATCGCAGCATGCTGCGATTGTCACCGATTGTGGGTCGACTATCGCCAATGCAAGTCTATGGGAGCGATGAAAAATCGGATTACAAACGGACCGCACGTGTAAACTTGCGATTAAATCGCACCGGTGTCCTTTAGAAAAGCCGGCAATTCACCCCGGCTATACTGTAAAATCACACTGACAGCTTTAATAAAGAATAGAAGAAAAGATATACACACATAGAATACATATATGTATATTTTATGTCATTGTGACATATATACATATTTTATAGTTCTTACACTTCTACATACTGTAATAGCCGCTAATTCAATTGCCGGCTTTTGTGAAATCACAGAAGCCGACATGAAATGATACATTGTTTAGACACAGTTAACCATGTCATTTCCTTATTTTGATATATGGTTTGAACTTACAATTACATATGTGTATTTGTGCAAATTTCAGACTGTAGGGGTTAATTAAAAGTGTAAATTCGTTGAGAAAAAATGCGTGGGCTCCCGCTGTATTTTCTCCACCAGACAGACAAGCAAGCGAGTGGGGGCAGATAATAATAGCCTAGGAGGGTACATTTTTTTGTGCCCCTCCTGGCTACTAACATCTGCCCCCAGACACCCCAGAAAGGGCAAATCTATAATTAGATTCGCCCTTTCTGGCACTTTGCCTGTCTATTCCCATTGCCCTGTAGCGGTGGCGAATGGGTTAATAAGGCGTTAATGTCACCTTAGTATTGAAAGGTGACCTTAAGGCAGGTTAATAATTGAGAGCTGTCAATTAGACAACTATCAATTATTAATCCTATTGTATGAAAAAAAAAATCAAACACACACACTTTAATAAAAAAGAAGTTTAAATGAATAATCACACAGTTTTTGACAATATTTTATTTTCCTGCTAAAACCATTTCCTGTAATAAAAATAAAATAAAAAAGCAAAATTTTTTCTTACCAATCCGATGTACAGTCAGGTCCCACGGTGTAATCCATCAGAAAGGGTAACAGGTTACAGCTTGCAGAAAGCTAATGCTCTCTCGAGTTGTAACCCCATGAATGAAATCAGTTACTCTCCCAGCGAAAGGAGAGGAAGAGATTCATGAATGGAGCTTAATTGATTTATTGCCACTTTCACTTCAGTGACCTGACCTAACGTGAAAGTGGGATACAATCAATAAGCTTCATTCATTAATCACATCCTCTCCTGTCGGCAGGAGATAAGCTCATTCATTCAGGAGCTATCAGCTGAGCACGCAGGATTACTTGCGCTGCTTATCTGATTGCTAGTTAACCCTTTGTGAAGGATTACATCGTGGGACGTGACAGATCGCCAGATAGGTAAGAATAATGTTGTTTTATTATTTTATATTTATTTTAGAAGAACAAGGGCTTCGAACGGATTAAGAGTGAAATAAAAGATGGTCAAAAAAATGTGTTTGGATTTCATTAAAATTATTTATTCTTAAAGTGTTTGTGTTTTTTTTATTTACTTCAATAGGATTAATAATTGATAGTTGTCTAAATGAACAGCTCTCAATTATTAACCTGCCTTAAGGTCACCTTTCAATACTAAGGTGACATTAACGCCTTATTAACCCATTCGCCACCACTACAGGGCAATGGGAATAGACGGGCAAAGTGCCAGAAAGGGCGAATCTAATTATAGATTTGCCCTTTCTGGGGTGTCTGGGGGCAGATGTTAGTAGCAGGGGGGGGCACAAAAAAGGAACCCTCCTAGGCTATTATCTGCCCCCACTCGCTTGCTTTGTCTGTCTGGTGGAGAAAATACAGCGGGAGCCCACGCATTTTTTTTCAACGAATTTACACCTTTAATTAACCCCTACATGTCTGAAATTTTGCACAAATACACTCATGTAATTGTAAGTTCAAACCACATATCAAAATACAGGAAATTACATGGTTAACTGTGTGGAAACAATGTATCATTTCATGTCGGCTTCTGTGATTTCACAAAAGCCGGCAATTGAATTAGCGGCTATTACAGTATGTAGAAGTCTAGGAACTATAAATATATATAAAATTATATATATATTATATATATATATATATACACACGTCACAATGACATGTATATATATATATATGTGTGTTCTATGTGTATTATCTATTCTTCTTTTGTGATTGAAATACTATTCTTTTGGATCCATTATATGTCAGTTTTGCAAGCCTGCGAGAAATTCTCGCAAGTCGGATGAAATCGGATGTTACAAGGTACACACACATGCGATTAAATCGCATCTTTGAAGGAAAATCGGATGCCAAAGGATGTGTGATGTTTGCATTTTGATACGACAATCGACCGACTAAAACGGTCCGATTTTTTGTAGTTGTGTGTGACGCCGGCCTTAAGGAACTTATCTAGATGTGTGGTGAGCACTTTGAACCCCAAGTGCTTCACAGAAGTTTATAACCTAGAGCGTGAAAATAAAAAAATCATTTTTTTCCTCAAAAATGATTCTTTAGCCCGCTATTTTTTTTTATTTTCCAAGGGTAACAGGAGAAATTGGACCCCAAAAGAAGTTGTGCATTTTTTACTGAGTACGCTGATACCCCATATGTGGGGTGGAACCACTGTTTGGGCGCATGGGAGAGCTTGGAAAGGAATGAGCGCCATTTTGTAATGCAGACTTTGATGGAATGTTTGCGTGCGTCATGTTGTGTTTGCAGAGCCCTTGATGTGCCTTAACAGTAGAAACCCCCTGCAAGTGACACCATTTTTGAAACTAGACCACCCAAGGAGCTTATCTAGATGTGTGGTGAGCACTTTGAACCCCCTTTTTCCTCAAAAAATGATTTTTTTAGCCAGCTATTTTTTATTTTCCCATGGGTAACAGGAGAAATTAGAACCCCAAAATTGGTGTGCAATTTGTACTGAGCACGCTGATACCCCATATGTTGGGGTAAACCACTATTTGGGCGCACCGCAGGGATCGGAAGAGAAGGGAGCGCCATTTGACTTTTTGAACGCCACGTCGTGTTTGGAGACCCCTGATGTGCCTAAATAGTGGAAACCCCTCAATTCTAGCTCCAACCCTAACCCCAACACACCCTCCTAACCCTAATCCCAACCTAATCCCTAACTCTAATTGTAACCCTAACCCTAATTGTAACCCTAACCCTAATTCCCAACCCTAATTCCAACCCTAACCCTAATTCCAACCCTAACCCTAATTCCAACCCTAACCCTAATTCCAACCCTAACCCTAATTCCAACCCTAACCCTAATTCCAACCCTAACCCTAATTCCAACCCTAACCCTAATTATAACCCTAAGGCTAGGTTCATATTGCGTTTTACCAGCCCGTTCAACACATAGCGTTATGCTATACCCGCTAGCGCAGAGGAATCAGCAGATGATTCATCTGCGCTAGCGCTGACGGAGCCCAGACAATGCAGGCCGCATCCGAGGCTCAGTCACTGAATGATGGCAGGTCGCGAACGCATGCCGCTTTACAGCATGCGTCGCGATGCGCCCTCAAACGGGGGTGAATGGCAGCGTTAACGGACTGCGTTACACTGCGTTATACCGCGGTGCAACGCAGTCCGTCTAACGGACTGCCATAACGCAGTATGAACCCAGCCTAACCCTAATTCCAACCCTAACCCCAACGGAAAAATAAAAAAAAAATTAAATTTCTTTATTTTATTATGTCCCTAACTAAGGGGGGTTTATGTACTGTTTTTTTTTTTTTTATTTTGATCACTGTGATAGTTTAATCTGCCGCCAGGATGAAGAGGCCGGAGCTGCAGGAGCTGCCGGCGGACAGAGGGGACACCGGGAGGTACAGGGGGATGGATCGGGGGTCCTGGGGCCCTAATTCTCACCCCTCTGATGTGCGATCACATCAGAGGGGAGAGAAATCTTTTTTTTTTTTTGCGGTCGCCGTTATACTGTTATAGCGGTCGCCGTTATACTGTTATAACGGCGATCACAACACCGGGGTCGGTAAATACCGACCCGGATCATGTACTCTGGGGTCTCCGGAGAAAATTGCCCAAGCCCCCCGGCACATCGTGGCGGGCGCACAACGCATGCGCCAGCCATTTTCTCGCCATTAAAGATGCCGGCGCCCACCGGAGGAGGCAGGAGGGCCCTAGGGCCACAAGGGGGGGGGGGGGAAATCGAGGGCCCTTTTTCTCTCTCCTCTGATGTCCGACCACATCAGAGGAGAGGGAAATTAAATGGCACATCAGATTTTTTTTTTTTGTTGCGATCGCTGTTATAGGGTTAATAACAGCGATCGCAACACTGGGGTCGGTAAAAACCGACCCGATTCATGTTCTCTGGGGTCTCAGCTACCCCGGTAGCCGAGACCCCAAAGAATATGTGACTGTGGGGTGCGCTATACACTTTTTCCATAGCGTCGTTAATTAACGGCGCTGTGGTTTAAGTACCCTTAATGACCGCCGTTAAAAGGCGTATCGGCGGTCGTTAAGGGGTTAATCTGTATTTATACTTTTCAGTTAATGAGATACTGATGCTCCGGCCTGGCTTGTGTGTAGGTCTCTATGTGGTGCTCTGCTTACATATGCATTTGTATGGGCTTATGACAGGTCACTGATCCCTCAGTGACCTGCCCCTATTTTACATACTGCATATCATATTGTGGGGTTAAAAAAACAAACATTCATCAAAATAGCCTGCGCAGTAGCATCTATCGCATTCTGATAGATTCTGTGTGAAGAGGAACTCAAGCTTGGAGTTCCTCTTCACTTCACACAGAATTTACTACCTATGTAGACCTGAAGCAGGATCAGTACATAGTTCTCCAAAGTGAGCTGCACACCTAATTGGAATATAGAAGACACTGAGGAGATGTGCCCAAAGAATTATTCCTTGAGAATCTCAAGGTGTCTTTCTTACTGATCAAATTTGAGCATAACCACAATTAAAAGAATTTTTTTTAATGTTGGTAAAAAACGCTCATAGGAAGCGCCGCACCTGTCTTTTTCCCTCTCTCCCTTAATTAGGGTTTTTCAAAAGGCATTTTGATAGATGCTACTGTGCAAGCACCATCACCATTTTGGAGAAAACATTTCTTCAGCTGCATCAAGATGGCACCGGCAGTGCCTGCATAGTAGCATCTATTGGAAGCGATAGATGCTACTGCGCAGGCGCCGCTGCCGTTTTGCTAGAGAAAAAAACATTTTTTTTAGCCATTTTGAAGATCCATTTTTTTTTCTCTAGCAAAATGAAGATGGTGCTTGTGCAGTAGCATCTATTGGAACATTATAGACAATTCTGTGCAGGCGCCATTTTGATGAATGTTTTTTTATTTTCTCCCCACAATACTATATGACTAAATCATAAGTGCATATATACATATTATCCATTGTATCATGCTACAGCGCAGGTGCCGCCGCCGCCATTTTGATGAATGTTTTTTTATTTCTCCCCACAATACTATATGACTAAATCATAAATGCATATATACATATTATCCATTGTATCATGCTACAGCGCAGGTGCCGCCGCCGCCATTTTGATGAATGTTAATTTTTTTTTTTTTAGCCACACAATTGTTGATGCAGTATGTAAAATAAGGGGCAGGTCACAGGGGAATCAGGGACCTGTCATAAGCCATCAGTATGAATAGCTAATCATAACCCCACATGAAGACCCCCCACAGGCCATCCCGGAGCACGAGTATATCATTAAATGAAAATAAAGATTAAACAACCACAAGACTGATTTTGTCACCCAGGTAACATTGTAAGGCCGGCGTCACACTAGCGAGTTTGATGCGAGTTAGTCGCACGACTTACTCGCATCAACACCGGCAAGGCCGCCCGGTCTCGGACCAGAGTGCGCGGCGGCATAGAAATACATGCAGCCGCGCACTCTGGTCCGAGAGCGGGCGGCCGTGTCGGGTGTTGATGCGAGTAAGTCGTGCGACTAACTCGCATCAAACTCGATAGTGTGACGCCGGCCTAATCAGTATAACGGCGCCGACCTGACACTGTCTGTAGCTAACTGTGCACAATCCTGCTTGCTGACAGGTTCACTTTAAAGTTTACTCGCATAGAACCAGAAAACATTCTTCTCTCATCTTATTAGATGGGTCACCTTGCAAAGTCCTTGTAAAACCAAGCAACTTTGCCTCTATTAATAAATTTATTCATTCTGAAGAATGGTGGGATTTTTAATTCTAAGATTTACAGCTTGCTGCCAAGGTTAGCGGCCACCCTCATGGGTGGTTGGCTTGATAGGCAGGAAGCATGCAATTGCCAGCCATTTGCTATACACCATGCAAGTACTGCTCAGTGTCCCTGCGGTCATCCTGCTTACAGCTCACATTTTGGGCTCACGGCTCAGTCACGCCACTGGCCAGAACTAACAATCATCCAGACAGTTCTTCCCCCCAGAACCAGGAAGTCCCAAGTCAGGAGATCAGGGTGTTCCTGGAGAAAGGATATGTACAGTCTCAGCGCAGCTGGACAGCCAACATGTACTTGCTAGAGCAGAGGAACCCCAGTTCTAATCATGGCTGGGGGTCCGCACATGTACTTGCCAGAGCCGAGGAACCCCTGTTCTAATCATGGCTGGGGGTCCGCACATGTACTTTCCAGAGCTGAGGTGCCCCTGTTCTAATCATGGCTGGGGGTCCACACATGTACTTGCAAGAGTCAAGGTGCACCTGCTCTAATCATGGCTGGGGGTCCGCACATGTACTTGCCAGAGCCGAGGAGCCCCTGTTCTAATCATGGCTGGGGGTCCGCACATGTACTTGCCAGAGCCGAGGAACCCCTGTTCTAATCATGGCTGGGGGTCAGCACATGTACTTTCCAGAGCTGAGGTGCCCCTGTTCTAATCATGGCTGGGGGTCCACACATGTACTTGCAAGAGTCAAGGTGCACCTGCTCTAATCATGGCTGGGGGTCCGCACATGTACTTGCCAGAGCCGAGGAGCCCCTGTTCTAATCATGGCTGGGGGTCCGCACATGTACTTGCCAGAGCCGAGGTGCCCCTGTTCTAATCATGGCTGGGGGTCCACAAAGTACTTGCCAGAACGGAGGAGCCCCTGTTCTAATCATGGCTGGGGGTCCGCACAACTACTTGCCAGAACGGAGGAGCCCCTGTTCTAATCATGGCTGGGGGTCTGCACAAGTACTTGACAGAGCCGAGGAGCCCTGTTCTAATCTTGGCTGGGGGTCCGCACATGTACTTGCCAGAGCCGAGGAGCCCTGCTGTAATCATGGCTTGGGATCCGCACATGTACTTGCCAGAGCCGAGGAGCCCTGTACTAATCATGGCTGGGGGTCCGCACATGTACTTGCCAGAGCCAAGGATCATGGCTGGGGGTCCACACATGTACTTGCCAGAGCCGATGTGCCCCTGTTCTAATCATGGCTGGGGGTCCGCACATGTAATTGCAAGAGCCGAGGAGCCCTGTTCTAACCATGGCGGCGGGGGTCCGCACATGTACTTGCCAGAGCCGAGGAGCCTGTTTAATCATGTGGGGATCCGCACATGTACTTGCCAGAGCCGGGGAGCCCTGTTCTAATCATGGCTGGGGGTCCACAATGTACTTGTCAGAGCCGAGGAGCCCCTGTTCTAATCATGGCTGGGGGTCCGCACAAGTACTTGCCAGACCCGAGGAGCCCGTTCTAATCATGGCTGGGGTCCGCACATGTACTTGTCAGAGCCGAGGTGCCCTGTTCTAATCATGCTGGGGGTCCGCACAATGTACTTGCCAGAGCCGAGGTGCCCTGTTCTTAATCATGGCTGGGGGTCCGCACAAGTACTTGCCAGACCCGAGGAGCCCGTTCTAATCATGGCTGGGGGTCCGCACATATACTTGCCATGGCTGAGAAGCCCCTGTTCTAATCATGGCTGGTGGTCCGCACATGTACTTGTCAGAGCCGAGGTGCCCCTGTTCTAATCATGCCTGGGGGTCCGCACAAGTACTTGCCAGAGCCGAGGTGCCCTGTTCTTAATCATGGCTGGGGGTCCGCACATGTACTTGTCAGAGCCGAAGTGCCCCTGTTCTAATCATGGCTGGGGGTCCGCACAAGTACTTGCCAGAGCCGAGGAGCCCTGCTCTAATCATGGCTGGGGGGCCGCACATGTACTTGCCAGAGCCGAGGAGCCCTGCTCTAATCATGGCTGGGGGCCGCACATGTACTTGTCAGAGCCGAGGAGCCCTGTTCTAATCATGGCTGGGGGCCGCATATGTACTTGCCAGAGCCGAGGAGCCTGTCTAATCATGGCTGGGGCCGCAGATGTACTTGCCAGAGCCGAGGAGCCCTGTCTAATCATGGCTGGGGGTCCGCACAAGTACTTGCCAGAGCCGAGGAGCCCTGCTCTAATCATGGCTGGGGGTCCGCACAAGTACTTGCCAGAGCCGAGGAGCCCTGTCTAATCATGGCTGGGGGTCCACAAGTACTTGCCAGGCCGAGGAGCCCTGTTCTAATCATGGCTGGGGGTCCGAACATGTAACTTGCCAGAGCTAAGGAGCCCCTGTCTAATCTGCTGGGGGTCTCACATAGTACTTGCCAGAGCCGAGGAGCCCTGTCTAATCATGGCTGGGGGTCCGCACGTGTACTTGTCAGAGCGAGGAGCCCTGTACTAATCATGGCTGGGGGTCGCACATGTACATTGCCAGTGCCGAGGAGCCCTGTACTAATCATGGCTGGGGGTCCGCACAAGTACTTGCCAGAGCGAGGAGCCCTGTACTAATCATGGCTGGGGTCCGCAACGGTACTTGCCAGAGCCGAGGAGCCCTGTACTAATCATGGCTGGGGGTCCAGGAGATAGGATCTGGAATGGAGCGGGTGGGATGCCAGCAACATTGCTGAATACCAGCCCCCCAGGATTGTCTCTAGCGCCCCCACTGTAATACCCACCCGTTTCATAGTCCAGAGTATCTGAATGTCTGTGACGTCTCCGAAGGAATGAACGCTGCGTGCAGGATCTTCTCATCCACCTCCTCAGCCAGCCCGCCTGCAATACACAGGGAACAGCTGTAACGTCCGCAGCCGGGAGAGACAACACTTCACTATGGCGCCGGTGTAACCGACAGGTACTTATTACTAAACCCACGTACAACACCCGCTTGGCCGCCATGTTGGATTAAACGTTCACTTTACCCTCCACGTCAATAACGTCACGACGTACGACGTGTGGAAACACTAGAGGGAAAAGGCTAACAACCGTGGCGTCTTCTGTCACGGGCTCCTGGCCTCCCGTAGTGCGCATGCGCCTTATCAGTAGCTTTGCACATTCACCAGGAATAAACTATTTAGCCGCAATCATGGAGTAAGGAGCCCTCTATGGAGTTACTCCCGCCTAGTTATACAATAGTAGTCAGCAATATTACTGGTCAGCATGAATTTCCAGCATAGAATTAGAACAACTTTAATATTTCCTGTAACCCCCTTCACCCCGAAGCCTGCTTTCAACTTCCTGACCAAGCCAAATTTTTACAATTCTGACCACCGTCACTTTATGAGGTAATAACTCTGGAACGCTTCAACGGATCCCTGCTGATTCGAGATTGTTTTTTTCGTGACATATTGTCTTCACGGTAGTGGTAATTTTATAGATAAGACTTGTGTTTATTTGTGATAAAATTGGAAATTTGGTGAAAAAGGTGGAAAATTTAGCAATTTCAACTTTGAATTCTCATGCCCTTAAATCAGAGTTATGTCACACAAAATAGTTAACCCCTTCCCGACCCATGACGCCACGTAGGCGTCATGGTATAAATCGCGTTTCTGCAGGTCGAGTGACACGGGGTCACTGAAAGGTCACCCGACCCGCAGGCACAAGACCCTTTGTGCTTCACCACAGGGGGTGGCTTAACCCCCACGTGGCTACGATCGCTTGATTGGGTGTTAAAAGTGAAACAGCCAATCAGCGATTTGTAAAATTTCACCAATGAAATTTGGTGAAATATTACAATCCAGCCATGGCAGATGCTGCAATAGCATCTGCCATGGCTGGAGACGAGATCCGACCCCCCCCCCGGCACCGAGTGACGACGGCAATCAGCCGCCACCACCGAAAGATGGTCGCCGCCGTCACTATCTGCTCCCCTTCACTCCGGGGGAGCGTCGCCGCAAGGGAAAAGGACATGCTGCGATCTAAAAAGACGGGCCGCATGTCCGTTAAACGCAGGTCGTGCCGCCTGCGTGTTTTTTACGCGTAGTGGAGACGGGATTTCTTGAAATCCCTTCACTTCGTAACATTGGACGCTGGTTTTTTTTTTACTATTTGTGCCGTGTCAAAGGGGGAGAGTCAGCATACGCCGCACGCAGACAGCGCGCAGCCAAACGTGGGGTCTACCTTTTTCCCAAGAAGGTCCCCAGCGCTGAGTAATGTTGGCTGCACGCTTCAAAGGTATCACACTACCCAGGGGTTTTTGGAAAAACCGGGGGGGGAGTTGGGACATCATCATCCCTTTTCCTTTCATTGGGGAAACCAAATAATTACTAATCTTAGATTCCCCCCTTAAGGTGCAGCTGCAGTGGGGGGGGAGGCGCAGCCCCCTGTAGGGGACCCTTCTGGTGCACAAAATGGGAGTGCCTCCTTCCCGCGACCTGCTGTTCCCCCCGGGGTCCCTTGTGTTTGTGCGTGTGACTTGGCGGGGGCTGGTGTGCGGCCTGATTACTTCCAACCAGTCACAAGGGAAAAAGGGGCAGCTGATAGCTAAGGAGGCTGCTCTGGCAAGGGGGGGGCATCACTGGGGGGCTAACCATTACCAAGGGGAACACCGCGCCCTGCCGTGGGACCATCAAGGGGGTGCCACTGCAGCCCCCGGGGGCCCCGCCCTGACCTCAGGGGGGATCTCCCATTTTAGAGTTTTACGCTGCGGGGGGGGTGACCCCGGAGGGGGGGAGGGGGGTCGGGTCGGTAATCTTTTTTTTTTTTCTATTGTGCCCGGGTGGCGTTCTGAAAGGGGGGGAGTCCCGGCCCCGGGCCGCGGGGGGAGGGAGAGGGGTCCGCTGCCAGGGCCCGCGGGGCGCCCGCACCTCATCATCCCTATTTGCAGTACCTCGCAGCAAAGGGGGGGGCCCCGGGGGGGGGGATCGGGGGGTCATGTTTTCAACCCATTTGTAAAAGAAAAGTTCGTTGATTTTTAAAATTCACGACCTGGTTCTCCCAACTCTGGGGACGGGGGGAGGGTCACAAAGGAAAACGCACCCCTGCCAGCAAGGGGGGTAAAAGCTTTGTTTCCTTTTTGGGCGTGGGACGGGTGGGGGGGGTTTAAGGGGACCCGGTGGGCCCCCCCATTGTTTTTGGTTTTCTCGGGGCCCCCCCTGGCTCGCCCCTGAGACAAAAGGTCAAGTGCCTCATTATCCGGGCCCCCCCGGGGTCCCTAACTTGGAGCTAATTTTCCTTAAAAAGTCAAATGGCCTCCTTCCCTTTGGGGCCCCG
>JARQOD010000002.1:335884527-335916517 GCA_033576555.1 Oophaga sylvatica | reverse complement strand
TTCTCTTCCGATCCCTGCGGTGCGCCCAAATAGTGGTTTACCCCAACATATGGGGTATCAGCGTGCTCAGTACAAATTGCACACCAATTTTGGGGTTCTAATTTCTCCTGTTACCCATGGGAAAATAAAAAATAGCTGGCTAAAAAAATCATTTTTAAAGAAAAAATGATTTTATTTCACGGCTCTGCATTATAAATTTCTGTGAAGCACTTAGGGTTCAAAGTGCTCACCACACATCTAGATAAGCTCCTTGGGTGGTCTAGTTTCAAAAATGGTGTCACTTGCAGGGGGTTTCTACTGTTAAGGCACATCAAGGGCTCTGCAAACACAACATGACGCACGCAGAACATTCCATCAAAGTCTGCATTACAAAATGGCGCTCATTCCTTTCCAAGCTCTCCCATGCGCCCAAACAGTGGTTCCACCCCACATATGGGGTATCAGCGTACTCAGTAAAAAATGCACAACTTCTTTTGGGGTCCAATTTCTCCTGTTACCCTTGGGAAAATAAAAAAAAATAGCGGGCTAAAGAATCATTTTTGAGGAAAAAAATGATTTTTTTATTTTCACGGCTCTAGGTTATAAACTTCTGTGAAGCACTTGGGGGTTCAAAGTGCTCACCACACATCTAGATAAGTTCCTTAAGGCCGGCGTCACACACAACTACAAAAAATCGGACCGTTTTAGTCGGTCGATTGTCGTATCAAAATGCAAACATCACACATCCTTCTGGCATCCGATTTTCCTTCAAAGATGCGATTTAATCGCATGTGTGTGTACCTTGTAACATCCGATTTTCATCCGACTTGCGAGAATTTCTCGCAGGCTTGCAAAACTGACATATAATGGATCCAAAAGAATAGTATTTCAATCACAAAAGAAAGAATAGATATATACACATAGAACACACATATATATATATATATACATGTCATTGTGACATGTGTATATATATATATATATATATATATTTATAGTTCCTAGACTTCTACATACTGTAATAGCCGCTAATTCAATTGCCGGCTTTTGTGAAATCACAGAAGCCGACATGAAATGATACATTGTTTCCACACAGTTAACCATGTCATTTCCTGTATTTTGATATTTGTTTAGAACTTACAATTACATGAGTGTATTTGTGCAAAATTTCAGACATGTAGGGGTTAATTAAAGGTGTAAATTCGTTGAAAAAAAATGCGTGGGCTCCCGCTGTATTTTCTCCACCAGACAGACAAAGCAAGCGAGTGGGGGCAGATAATAGCCTAGGGAGGGTTCCTTTTTTTGTGCCCCCCCTGGCTACTAACATCTGCCCCCAGACACCCCAGAAAGTTCAAATCTATAATTAGATTCGCCCTTTCTGGCACTTTGCCCGTCTATTCCCATTGCCCTGTAGTGGTGGCGAATGGGTTAATAAGGCGTTAATGTCACCTTAGTATTGAAAGGTGACCTTAAGGCAGGTTAATAATTGAGAGCTGTCATTTAGACAACTATCAATTATTAATCCTATTGAAGTAAATAAAAAAACACAAACACTTTAAGAATAAATAATTTTAATGAAATCCAAACACATTTTTTTGACCATCTTTTATTTCACTCTTAATCCGTTCGAAGCCCTTGTTCTTCTAAAATAAATATAAAATAATAAAACAACATTATTCTTACCTATCTGGCGATCTGTCACGTCCCACGATGTAATCCTTCACAAAGGGTTAACTAGCAATCAGATAAGCAGCGCAAGTAATCCTGCGTGCTCAGCTGATAGCTCCTGAATGAATGAGCTTATCTCCTGCCGACAGGAGAGGATGTGATTAATGAATGAAGCTTAATTGATTGTATCCCACTTTCACGTTAGGTCAGGTCACTGAAGTGAAAGTGGCAATAAATCAATTAAGCTCCATTCATGAATCTCTTCCTCTCCTTTCGCTGGGAGAGTAACTGATTCATTCATGGGGTTACAACTCGGAGAGAGCATTAGCTTTCTGCAAGCTGTAACCTGTTAACCCTTTCTGATGGATTACACCGTGGGACCTGACTGTACATCGGATTGGTAAGAATAATTTTGCTTTTTTATTTTATTTTTATTACAGGAAATGGTTTTAGCAGGAAAATAAAATATGGTCAAAAACTGTGTGATTATTTCATTAAACTTCTTTTTTATTAAAGTGTGTGTGTTTGATTTTTCTATCATACAATAGGATTAATAATTGATAGTTGTCTAATTGACAGCTCTCAATTATTAACCTGCCTTAAGGTCACCTTTCAATACTAAGGTGACATTAACGCCTTATTAACCCATTCGCCACCGCTACAGGGCAATGGGAATAGACAGGCAAAGTGCCAGAAAGGGCGAATCTAATTATAGATTCGCCCTTTCTGGGGTGTCTGGGGGCAGATGTTAGTAGCCAGGAGGGGCACAAAAAAAATGTACCCTCCCTAGGCTATTATTATCTGCCCCCACTCGCTTGCTTTGTCTGTCTGGTGGAGAAAATACAGCGGGAGCCCACGCATTTTTTCTCAACGAATTTACACCTTTAATTAACCCCTACATGTCTGAAATTTTGCACAAATACACATATGTAATTGTAAGTTCAAACCATATATCAAAATACAGGAAATGACATGGTTAACTGTGTCTAAACAATGTATCATTTCATGTCGGCTTCTGTGATTTCACAAAAGCCGGCAATTGAATTAGCGGCTATTACTGTATGTAGAAGTGTAGAACTATAATATATTAATCGCAAGTCACACGTGCAGTCCGTTTTGTAAATCCGATTTTTTCATCGCTCCCATAGACTTGCATTGGCGATAGTCGACCCACAATCGGTGACAATCGCAGCATGCTGCGATTGCACACGGACGTTTGAAAACGGACCACAAAAAATCTGATACTAGGAGCTGCTCCATAGATTAACATAGGGCAGACTGCAATACGATATTTCATCGTATTGCAGTCGTCCGATTCTGTCGCCAGTGTGACGCCGGCCTAAGGGTTCTAGTTTCCAAAATGGTGTCATTTGAGGGGGGTTTCCACTGTTTAGGCGCATCAGGGGCTCTCTAAACGCGACATGGCGTCCAATCTCAATTCCAGCCAATTTTGGTTTGAAAAAGTCAAACGGCGCTCCTTCCCTTCCAAGCCTGCCTTGCGCCCAAACAGTAGTCCCCCTCCCTCCCCACATATGGGGTATCAGCGTACTCAGGAAAAAATTGGACCACAACGTTTGTGGTCTAATTTCTCCTGTTACCCTTGGAAAAATAAAAAATTGGGGACTAAACGATCAGGTTTGTGGAAAAAATATGATTTTTTATTTTCACGCCCGGGCGTTATAAACTTCTGAGAAGCACTTGGGGGTTCAAAGTGCTCACCATACATCTAGATAAGTTCCTTTTGGGGTCTAGTTTCCAAAATGGGGTCACTTGTTTCCACTGTTTAGACACATCAGGGCCTCTACAAACGCGACATGGCGTCCAGCCAATTCTGCGTTGAAAAAGTCAAACGGCGCTCCTTCCCTTCCAAGCTCTGCCATGCACCCAAACAGTGGTTTACCCCCACATATGGGGTGTCAGCATGCTCAGGACAAATTGCACAAAACTTTTGGGGTCTTGTTACCCTTGGGAAAATAAAATTGGGGTGAAAAGATCGTTTTTGTGGAAAAAAAAGATTTTTTGTTTTCACGGCTCTACGTTATAAACTTCTGTGAAGCACTTGGAGGTTCAAAGTGCTCACCACACATCTAGATAAGTTCCTTAAGGGGTCTAGTTTCCAAAATGGGGTCACTTGATGGGGTTTCCACTGTTTAGGCACATCAGGGGCTCTCTAAACGCGACATGGCGTCCAGCCAATTCTGCGTTGAAAAAGTCAAACGGCGCTCCGTCTCTTGCGACCTCTGCCGTGCGCCCAAAAAGTGGTTTACTCCCACATATGGAGTATTGGCGTGTTCAGGAGAAATTGCACAAATTTTGTGGTTCATTTTTTCTTCTAACACTTGTGAAATAAAAAAAATGGTTCCGAAGTAAAGCTTTTGCAAAAAAAGTTAAATGTTAATTTTTTCCTTCCACATTGCTTCAGTTCCTGTGAAGCACGTAAAGGGTTAATAAACTTCTTGAATGTGGTTTTGAGCACCTTGAGGGGTGCAGTTTTTAGAATGGTGTCACTTTTGGGTATTTTCTGCCATATAGACCCCTCAAAGTGACTTCAAATGTCATGTGGTCCCTAAAAAAAAAAATGGTGTTGTAAAAATGAGAAATCGCTTGTCAACTTTTAACCCTTATAACTTCGGAACAAAAATTTTTTTTTCCCAAAATTGTGTTGATGTAAAGTAGACATGTGGGAAATGTTATTTATTATGAAATTTGTGTGACATATCTCTGATTTAAGGGCATAAAAATTAAAAGTTTGAAAATTGCTAAATTTTCAAAATTTTCGCCATATTTCCGTTTTTTTCATAAATAAACGCAAGTCATATAAACATTTTTTTTACCACTAACGTGAAGTACAATTTGTCACGAAAAAACAATGTCAGAATCAGCAGGATCCGTTAAAGCATTCCAGAGTTATAACCTCATAAAGTGACAGTGGTCAGAATTTAAAAATTGGCCCGGTCATTAAGCTGCAAATTGGCTCTGTCACTAAGGGGTTAAACAACCACAAGATGGATTTAATCACCCGAGGTATCATTTTAATCAGTATAACGGCGCCACATCATACATGTGCTCTATTATAATGAAAGCATCTTGGCATATATTAGCTGACCCAACTTAAAGGGAATCTGTCACCAGGAATAATGCTGTTAACCTGCAGATATGTTGTTAACCCCTTTCTGCCTTCGGACGTACTATTCCGTCCATATGCCCTGGGACTTAATTCCCATGGACGGAATGGTACGTCATGGGTGATCGGCCGCGAGTCAACTGATTGTCACAGCTGACACTAAGTTCCAGGAGCGGTCACGGACCGCTACCGGCACTTTAACCCCCAGCACACTGAGATCAAACATGATCGCAGTGTTCCGGCGGCTGCAGAAGGGCTGACAGTCCCTCTGCTTTTGGTTCGGAAGCCCCCGTGGCTTGCCACGGGGTCCCGATCGCTGCCATGGAGACCCAATGTCGTCAGGGCGACATCCAGGTCTCCAGGCCTGAGGGACTTCCTGTCATGCACAGTGATGACCAGGAAGTCTCTCAGGTCAGTGTTATAGGAACTGCAGCACTGACAGCTTCTATAGCATGCAGATGTGCATGCTACAGAAGTGATCAGCCTGCGCAAAATGAGTGTCCCATAGTGGGACAATGTGTAAAACTAGGAATTAAATAAAAAAAAATGTTTTAAATATTTTAAAAATAATAAAAAAAATCGAAACATTAAAAGTACACATTTGGTATCCCTGCGTCCGTAACGACCCACCCTATAAAACTATCCCATTAGTTAACCCTTTTAGTGAACACCATAAAAAAACAAGGCAAAAAACAATGCTTTATCATACTGCCGAGCAAAAAGTGGAATAACAGGCGATCAAAAAATGGATATAAATAAACATGGTACCGCTGAAAACGTCATCTTGTCACGCAAAAAATGAGCCGCCATCAGCGAAAAAATAAAGTTATAGCTGTCAGAATGAAGCGATGCAAAAATAATTTTTTTTTTCTATAAAATAGTTTTTATTGTATAAAAGCGCCAAAACATTAAAAAAATGATATAAATGAGGTATCGCTGTAATCGTACTAACCCGAAAAATAAAACTGCCTTATCAATTTTACCACACGCGGAACGGTGTAAACGACCCCCCCAAAAGAAATTCATGAATTGCTTGTTTTTGTTAATTCTGCCTCCCAATAATCGGAATAAAAAGCGATAAAAAAAAAATGTCATGTGCTCAAAAATGGTACCAATAAAAACGTCAACTCGTCCTGCAAAAAACAAGACCTCACATGACTCTGAGCCAAAATACGGAAAAATAGCTCTCAAAATATGGTGATGCAAAAACTATTTTTTGCAATAAAAAGCTTCTTTTAGTGTGTGACCACTGCCAAACATAAAAACCCGCTATAAATAGTAAATCAAACCCTTCTTTTTCACCCCTTAGTTAGGGAAAAATAATAAAATAAATAGTGTTAATTTCTATTTTCCGTTAGGGTTGTGGCTAGTGTTGGGATTAGGGTGTGTTAGGGTTAGGTTTGTGGTTAGGGGTGTGTTAGGGTTATAGTTGAGACTGGGGTTAGGGGTGTGTTGGGGTTAGGGTTGGAGTTAGAATTGGGGGATTTCCACTGTTTAGGAACATCAGAAGCTATCCAAACGCGACATGGCATCTGATCTCAATTCCAGCCAATTTTGATTTGAAAATGTCAAATGGTGCTCCTTCCCTTCCGAGCTCTGCTGTGCGCCCAAACAGTGGTTTCCCCCTACATATGGGGTATCAGCGTACTCCGGACCAATTGGATAACAACTTTTGGGGTCCAATTTCTCCTTTTACCCTTGGGCAAAAAGATCATGTTTGTGGAAAAAATATGATTTTTTTTTTTCACGGCTCTACGTTATAAAATTGTGTGAATCACTTGGGGGTTCAAAGTGCTCACCACACATCTAGAAAGTTCCTTAGGGGGTCTAGTTTACAAAATGGTGTCACTTGTGGTGGTTTTCCACTGTTTAGGCCAGGGGTGGGCTCAGGCCCCAGGGCCATTTACGGCCCTCGATGGCCTTTTATCCAGCCCCCAGGCAGATTCTCAGGGACCATAGTGCTTTGGCAGGGAGCTGTATTTTGATTGCCACCAGCTCATTACTTTCTTCTTGCTCTGATTGCACACACACGCAGTGTTCACTACTGAACACTGAAGGGCATGCAATGAAAGATTACGTCCTGACACCAGTGCCAGAGTCAGGATGTACTTTGTGGGCGGAGTTTGTACGGCCCCGAAGGATGGTATAAATATCCAAATGGCCCTTGGCAGAAAAAAGATTCCCCACCCCTGGTTTAGGCCCATCAGGGGCTCTCCAAATGTGACATGGCATCCGATCTCAATTCCAGCCAATTTTGGTTTGAAAAAGTCAAACGGCGCTCCTTCCCTATCGAGCCCTTCCGTGCGCCCAAACAGTGGTTTTCCCCCACATATGGGTATCGGCGTACTCAGGAGAAATTGCACAACAACTACATCTGTCAATTTTCTCCTTTTACCTTTTTGAAAATAAAGATATTGTTTGTAAAAGATCATTTTTGTAATTAAAAAGTTAAATGTTCATTTTTTTCTTCCACATTCTATCAATATATAGACTTTAAATTAGTGGCGTAAAGAAAAAAGTGAAAAAAAAAACAAAAAAAAATCTATGAAATGTTATATGTACCCCAATAAATACTGCAGCCTGACATGAAAAGAACAAGCCCTGCTACAACTCTGATGAAAAAATACAAATATTGCTCTCCTAAAATGTCGACACAAACCAAATCATTTGTTAATTTTTATATAAAAAAAAAAAATCTGAATTTCTTTTTAGCACCTTCACGACCTTGGACTTAAAGGTACATCGAAGGTTATGTCCCTGCCTTTGATTCGAGCTTCGGTGCTGAGCCCACATCTTTCCCCGCATATAACAGCTGATTTGATCAGCTGTCGTGTCTCTTGACAGTCGCAGGTGAAACAGAGATCCACTCATGGCTGTTAACCAGTTAAATGCTGCTATCAATCACTGACAGCAGCATTTAACACTCACTGTCCAGAAGCGCGTCATACGTCCCGCCCATCGACGCCCCTGTCACGTGATCGTGGGGTTGTCATGATGGCCAAGAGTCTGCAGAAGACCCCTGTGCCTGTCATTGTAAATCTACTATGAATGCTGGCCCGTGGCCGGTGTTCATAGGCGATCGTGATTTTTGCTACACATACCCTCACCCAGCCCCAATCCCAAAAAATGGAGACATAAGCAAATTTTTTTTTCTTTCAAATTTTGGAATTTTTTCATCACTTAAATAAAAAATAACCTATACATGTTTGGTATCTGTGAACTTGTAATGACCTGGGGAATCATAATGGCAGGTCAATTGTGCATTTAGTGAACATGGTAAATAAAAAACACGAAAATTGTGGAATTGCAGTTTTTTTGCAATTTCACCGCACTTTTAATTTATTTCCCAATTTCCTGTATGCTATATGGTAAAATCAATGGTGACGTTCAAAAGTACAACTCGTTCCGGCAAAAAAAAAAAAGCCCTCATACAGCTATATTAACCCCTTTATTCCATGAGACGTACTATTCCGTCCATGTGACCCTGGACCTAATTCCCATGGACGGAATAGTACGTCATGGGCGATCAGCTGCGCACCCGTGACTGTGTCAGGAGCGGTCACGGACCGCTCCCGGCACATTAACCCCTGGCACACCGCGATCAAACATGATCGCGGTGTACCCGGGGCACAGGGGAGGATCGCGCAGGCTCCCTGCGCGCTCCCCTGAGACCCTCAGAGCAGCGCGATGTGTCGCGCTGTTCCGAGGGTCCGTCCTCCCTCCAGGTCCCCGGATCCAAGATGGCGCCGGGGTCCTGCAGCGAGGCGGCTTCCTCAGTGCCTGCTGAGAGCAGGCGCTGGGGAAGCCTGCAGCGATGCCAGAGCGATCGCTGGTGTGACAGAGTGCTGTGCACACTGTCACACCAGCGATCTGCTAAAATACTGTGATGTCCCACCCTGGGACAAAGTAAAAAAGTAAAAAAATAAAAAGTGGTAAAAAAAATCATAAAAAAAAAAAAAAATATTCCCCAATAAATTCATTTTTTCCTGTAAATAAAAAAAACAAAACAATAAAAGTACACATATTTAGTATCGCCGCGTCCGTAACGACCCCCCCTATAAAACTGTCCCACTAGTTAACCCCTTTAGTGAACCCCTTAAAAAGTGGAATAACACGCGATCAAAAAGACCGATATAAATAAACATGGTACCGCTGAAAACGTCATCTTGTCCCGCAAAAAACGAGCCGTCATACAGCATCATCAGTGAAAAAATAAAGTTGTAGCTCGCAGAATAAAGCGATGCAAAAATAATAATTTTTTTATATAAAATTGCTTTTATTCTATAAAAGCGCCAAAACATAAAAAAAAGATATAAATGAGGTATCACCGTAATCGTACTGACCCGAAGAATAAAACTGCTTTATCAATTTTACCACACACGGAACGGTATAAACGCCTCCCCAAAAGAAATTCATGAATTGCTGATTTTTGTTCATTCTAACCTCCCAAAAATCGAAATAAAAAGCGATCAAAAAATGTCACGTGCTCAAAAATGGTACCAATAAAAACGTCAACTCGTACCGCAAAAAATAAGACCTCACATGACTCTGTGGGCCAAAATATGCAAAAATTATAGCTCTCAAAATGTGGTGATGCAAAAAACTATTTTTTGCAATAAAAAGCGTCTTTTAGCGTGACAGCTGCCAATCATAAAAACCCGCTATAAATAGTAAATCAAACCCCCTTTATCACCCCTTAGTTAGGGAAAAATAATAAAATTAAAAAAATGTATTTATTTCCATTTTCCCGTTAGGGTTAGGGTTGGCGCTAACGTTAGGATTAGGGTTGGGATTACGGTTAGGGGTGTGTTAGGGTTAGGTTTGTGGTTAGGGTTGGGACTAGGGTTAGGGGTGTGTTGGGGTTAGGGTTGGAGTTAGAATTGGGGGGTTTCTGCTGTTTAGGCACATCAGGGGCTCTCCAAATGTGACATGGCGTCTGATCTCAATTCCAGCCAATTCTGCGTTGAAAAAGTCAAACGGTGCTCCTTCACTTCTGAGCTCTGCCATGTGCCCAAACAGTGGTTTACCCCCGCATATGGGGTATCAGCGTACTCTGGACCACAAGAGTTATTGTGCAATTTGGCCTATTTCTCCTGTTACCCTTGGGAAAATGAAAAACTGGGGGCGACAAAATCATTTTTGTAAAAAAAAAAAATGATTTTTTTTGTTTTTACGGCTGTATGTTATAAAACTTCTGTGAAGTACTTGGGGCTTCATAGCGCTCACCACACTTCTAGATAAGTTCCTTGTGGGGTCTATTTTCCAAAATGGGGTCACTTGTGGGGGGTTTCCACTGTTTAGGCGCATCAGGGGCTCTCCAAATGCGACATGACTCCCCCAGACCATTCCATCAAAGTCTGCAATCCAAAACGTCACTACTTCCCTTCCGAGCCCCGACGTGCGCTCATACAGTAGTTTACTCCCACATATTGGGTATCAGAATACTCAGGACAAATTGGACAACAACTTTTGGGGTCCAATTTCTCAAGTTACCCTTGTGAAAATAAAATATTGGGGGCGAAAAAATCATTTTTGTAAAAAAAAAAGAGATTTTTTTATTTTACGGCCGTACGTTATAAACTTCTGTGAAGCACTTTGCGGTTCAAAGTGCTCACCACACATCTAGATAAGTTCCTTGAGGGGTCTAGTTTCCAAAATGGTGTCATTTGTGGGGGGTTTCCACTGTTTAGGCAGATCAGGAGCTCTCCAAACAAGACATGGCATCCAGCCAATTCTGCGTTGAAAAAGTCAAACGGCGCTCCTTCCCTTCCAAACTCTGCCATGCACCCAAACAGTGGTTTACCCCCACATATGGGGTATCAGCGCACTCAGGACAAATTGCACAATAACTTTTGGAGTCTTGTTTCCCTTGGGAAAATAAAAATTGGGGTGAAAAGATCAATTTTGTGGAAAAAATATGATTTTTTTTAATTTTACGGCTCTACGTTATAAACTTGTGTGAAGCACTTGGGGGTTCAAATTGCTCACCAAAGATCTAGATAAGTTCCTTAGGGGGTCTAGTTTCTCAAATGGGGTCACTTGTGGGGGGTTTCCACTGTATAGGCACATCAGGGGCTCTCCAAATGCAACATAGCGTCCAATCTCAAGTCCAGCCAATTTTGGTTGGAAAAAGTCAAATGGTGCTCCTTCCATTCCGAGCTCTGCCATGCGCCCAAACAGTGGTTCCCCCTCACATATGGGGTATCAGCGTACTCAGGACAAATTGGACAACAAATTTTGTGGTCCAATTTCTCCTGTTACCTATGGGAAAATAAAAAATTAGTGACTAAGAGATAATTTTTGTGGGGAAAAAAATAGGATTTTTTATTTTCATGCCCGGGCATTATAAACTTGTGTGAAGCACTTGGGGGTTCAAAGTGCTCACCAAAGATCTAGATAAGTTCCTTAGGGGGTCTAGCTTCCAAAATGGGGTCACTTGTGGGGGGTTTCCACTGTTTAGGCTCATCTGGGGCACTACAAACGGAACATGACCCCCATCAATGTTTGCATTCCAAAACGTTACTGCTTCCTTTCCAAGCCCTGCCGTGCGCCCAAACAGTTCCCCCCCCCCACATATGGGGTATCAGCGTACTCAGGACAAATTGGACAACAAGTTTTGGGGTCCAATTTCCTTGGGAAAAATCAAAAATTTGGGACTAAAAAATCATTTTTGTGGAAAATTGTTTTTTTTTTTTTTTTTCACACCCAGGCATTATAAACTTTTGTGAAACACTTTGGGGTTCAAAGTGCTCACAACAGATCTAGATAAGTTCTTTAGGGGGTCTAGTTTCCAAAATGGTGTCACTTGTGGGGGGTTTCCACTGTTTAGGCGTATCAGGGGCTCTCCAAACACGACATGGCGTCCAATCTCAACTCCAGCCAATTTTAGTTTGAAAAAGTCAAACGGCGCTCCTTCCCTTACGAGCTCTGCCGTGTGCTCAAACAGTGGTTTTCCCCCACATATGGGGTATTGGCGTACTCAGGAGAATATGCACAACAATTTTATCTGCCCATTTTCTCCTTTTACCCTTGTGAAAATAAAAAAAAGTTTGTAAAAGATCATTTTTGTGGCTAAAAAGTTAAATATTAATTTTTTCCATCCACGTTGCTTCAGCTCCTGTGAAGCACCTGAAGGGTTAATAAACTTCTTGAATGTAGTTTTGAGTAGCTTGAGGGGTGCAGTTTTTTAAATGGTGTCACTTTTGGGTATTTTCTGCTATATAGACCCGTCAAAGTGACTTCAAATGTGAGGTGGTCCCTAAAAAAATGGCTTTGTAAATTTTGTTGTAAAAATGAGAAATCACTGGTCAACTTTTAACCCTTATAATTTCCTAACAAAGAAAAATTTTGGTTCCAAAATTGTGCTGATGTAAAGTAGACATGTGGGAAATGTTATTTCTTAACTATTTTGTGTGACATATTTCTCTGTTTTAAGGGGAAAAAAATTCAAAGTTTGAAAATTGCAAAATTTTCTAAATTTTCGCCATATTTGCGTTTTTTTCAAAAATAAACGCAAGGTATATCGAAGAAATTTTACCACTAACATGAAGTACAATATGTCACGAGAAAACAATCTCAGAATCGCGAAGATCCGTTGAAGCGTTCCAGAGTTATAACCTCATAAAGTGACAGTGGTCAGAATTGTAAAAATTGGCCCGGTCATTAACGTGCAAACCACCCTTGGGGGTGAAGGGGTTAACAGAAAAATAAGAAGTTATGGCTCTTCGAAGAAGGGGAGGAAAAAAGGAAAATTGCAAGGTGGAGAAGGGTTTAAAATAGCTAGCTAACATAGTAATAAAGGTCATACTGAACTGAAGAAACATGTTACTTCGACATTTGTGCTGTACAATGAACGATATAGAAATCTTGTGGGTTTTTTTTTTTTTCTCCCCATTTTCAGTACAATGTATGGTGAAATTAATTGTCATTCAGAACTACAACTTGTCTTGCAAAACAACAAGCCCTCGTGTGGTTATGTTGACTGAGAAATACAAAAGTTTTCATTGTAGGAATAAATGGAAGAAAAAACTTAATCCCCAAATTTGCTGTGGTCATCTGTCTCTTGGCTGTTTTCTTAAACTATTAGGCCGGGATCACACATGCGAGAAACACGGCCGAGTCTCGCATGTGAATTCCCAGCACTGGCGCCGGCACTCGGAGTGTACGGCTGCATGTATTTCTATACAGCCGCTCGCTTTGCTCAAGAGTGCCTGCGCCAGAGCTGGGAATTCACATGCGAGACTGCCGTGTTTCTCGCATGTGTGATCCCGGCCTTAGACTTAAAGGGAACCTGTCAGCTGACACGTGGTGCCCAAACTGTGGGCAGCATGTTCAGCTACTGGCTGTAGTATCCCAGCCATGGATGTTTGTCTCTCAAAAGCTGCAGCATTTCAGAGAAAAACATACTTTTAATCACTTCCGGGAACCGTGCTGCATTATTGACTAGTCTTACAGGTGGGGCTCTGACATGGCTTCTCCCCTCACGCTGACCCTAATAAGCCTCTGCCTATACGACTAATCCATAGCGCGGTTCATTCCCAGGCAGCTATTAAAAGTACATTTTTCTCATCTTCAGCACAATAATCTTCGTCACATCACTTGCTCAGTGGTGATAGAGCTGTCACATTCCCCACCCCCACAAGAGTGAAAATACAGGTGCATCTCACAAAATTAGAATATCATCAAAAAGTTAATTTCAGTGCTTCAATACAAAAAGTGAAACTCCTATATTATATAGTCATTACAAACAGAGTGATCTATTTCAAGTGTTTATTTCTGTTAATGTTGATGATTATGGCTTATTAAGGTCAGGTGAGTTTGCTGGCCAATCAAGCACAGTGATACTGTTGTTTTTATTGTTCAATATGTTTTTATTAAACAGATAAAGAATGTTAACAAACATTAGACAATAGAGACAATCAGTTCTCTCCCCTTCATCAACAATATCACCACAACTAAGATTGAACTATCCCATTTACATCATCACACATATCTTTAAATGAGTATATCAAAAGGGGAGGGAGAAAAACTTAGTTAAGTATAAAGAAAAGTATAAAAGAAGAAAATATTAAGGAGAAAGAGAAAAGCGGGACAAGAACATTAGTAGGACGTCAAAGGCCCAATACTCCACAATTTTCATTCACTATGGGAGACTAAGCAGCGCACCTTGTGTTAGCTAAGACTGGAAGTGTTGTGATCCACGGATGCCACACCGCAAACCAGCTGGTACCTGACCTGTCATCAAAAGGCCTGATCTCCTTCAACGACACAGAACATCTACTGCTTCTACCCAGTCTATCCGCCCCAGTACAACCGGAGACCTCCAAAGCCTGGGTATAATTTGTCGCATTGCAATCATGAAATATGGCAATATACTCTTCTTAATTTTGGATAAAGAGCCTGGGAAAATGGATAACAATGCTATCTCTGGGGTCGCCAGTCTGGTGTCTGAAACTGTCGGACACATCCTGTGCAACCTAACAGGTGTTCAATACCAATGTGTCAGTATTTTATAATTCAGCTCCTGGATTCTGCAAGACACCGACAACCTGTGCGCAGAAGTGAATACTTTGGTCCACATTTCAGATGTAATTTCTCTGTTCAATTCCCTTTGCCACTGGATCATACATCTGAGAGGCCCATCTCCCATCCCCCGGACACTATCATACCATATATCAAAGAAATAGCATGTGAGATCTAATGTAGCTCTGAAGCTGTAGGAATTGCAATCAATGTCCCGGAGCTCGCTTCCTGTCTCCCAAAATGTCTTCCAGAGACAAGATACTTGTCTGACTAGTCACATCTTGAATACGTGGAATAGATAACCTGTGTCACGGGAGGAATTATAGAAGCTGGGTGTTGCAATACAGTGGGGAGCCCATGATTACCAACTAAGGCCGGAGTCACACACAACGACAAAAAATCGGACCGTTTTAGTCGGTCGATTATCGCAGCAAAATGTCATGAACAGTCATCCGTCTGGCATCCAATTTTCCTGGAAAGATGCGATTTAGTCGCATCTGACCGTAGTTAAAACATCCGATTTACATCCGACTTGCGAGATTTTATCGCAGGCTTGCAAACCGACATATAATGGATCCAAATGAATAGTATTTAAATCACAAAAGAAAGACTAGATATATACACATAGAACACATATATATATATATATATATATATATATATATATATATATACATGTCATTGTGACATATATATACATATATTTATAGTTCATACACTTCTACATACTGTAATAGCCGCTAATTCAATTGCCGGCTTTTCTGAAACTACAGACCCGACATGAAATGACACATGGTTTACATAGAGTTAACCATGTCATTTCATGTAGTTTGATATATGGTTTTAACTTACAATTACATGAGTGTATGTGTGCAAAATTGCAGACATGTAGGGGTTAATTAAAGGTGTAAATTCGTTGAAAAAAAAATGCGTGGGCTCCCGCTGTATTTTCTCCACCAGACAGACAAAGCAAGCGAGTGGGGGCAAATAATAATAGCCCAGTGAGGGTGCATTTATTTTGTGCCCCCCCTGGCTACTAACCTCTGCCCCCAGACACCCCAGAAAAGGCAAATCTATAATTAGATTAGCCCTCTCTGGCACTTTGCCCGTCTATTCCCATTGCCCTGTAGTGGTGGCGAATGGGTTAATAAAGGGTTAAAGCCACCTTGCAATTGAAAGGTGACTTTAAGCCAGGTTAATAATTGAGAGCTGTCAATTAGACAACTATCAATTATTAATCCTATTGTATGAAAGAAAAATCAAACACACACACTTTAATAAAAAAAACATTTTAATGAAATAAGCAAAGTTTTTGACCATCTTTTATTTTCCTGCTAAAACCATTTCCTGTAATAAAAATAAAATAAAAAAGCAAAATGATTCTTACCTATCCGATGCACAGTCAGGTCCCACGCTGTAATCCATCAGAAAGGGTTAACAGGTTACAGCTAGCAGGCAGTGTTATAACCCTCTTGTTAGGTTTTGTTTCAGTTTGCTGGTCACATGACCTTTTTACCCTATTTAGACTGGCTCCGCCCTTCTGGCTTTGCTGGACTTCATTGTATTATCTACTCTTAAGCTAGCCGGGTGCTTAGGTGCCTTACTCTGTCAGTTTTGCTTGATCTTAGGATCTCTTAGTAATTTGTTTTCTGTTTTATTTTTCTCTGCTACAATTTCTGTTAGGAGGTGTCCACCTTTTCACCCAGTCCCTAGATCTTGTAGGGATTCCTCCCTCGCAACTATAGGTCTTCGTTCAGACTAGCTGAGGACTTTAACGGGTCTGGTCGCAGGATCAGGTTCCCCGTTACATCGTAGGGATCCAGCTTAGTACTGTTGTAGGGACAGAATTCCTACCTTTCCTTAGTGCTTGTAGCAGATCATAACAGTAAGTCCAGCCAAGAAAAAAAAAAAAAAAAATCTGTAAGGAAAGATTTTCTTTTTCTATCATGGTGTCGATTCAGGATTTAGTTCAACGCCTGCAGGGACTCTCTCTGGAGGTGGCTGAGATAAAGCAACACGTGAGTAGTTGTTCTGGAGCTCATTTCGTGGAGCCAAAGGTACGTTTGCCTGATTTATTTTTAGGTGAACAACAAGATTTTTTTACTTTTAAAAATGCTTGCTTGTTGTATTTCCGTTTGAGACCCAGATCCTCTGGTGATGACGCACAGCGCATAGGGTTCATAATGTCACTTTTGCGCAAAGAACCTCAGGAATGGGCCTTTTCTCTGCAGCCTAGTGATTCATGCTTTAGATCAGTGGATAGTTTTTTTTCTGCTTTGGGGTTATTGTATGACGATCCGGATCGTGTTTCATCAGCTGAGACAGAATTGAGACGTTTGAGACAGGGATCAGGTGGTGTGGAAAAGTATTGTACTCACTTCCGTAGATGGTCCACTCAGGTAGGATGGAACGATTCAGCTTTGAAAAGTTTATTTCTTGCAGGGTTAAGTGAAAGGGTTAAAGATTTGCTGATTGCTTATCCCATGCCTGGTAACTTGCAAGAGGCTATGCAATTAGCCATACGGGTGGATAGGAGACTGCGTGCTAGGGTTAATGAGAGTAAATCTGCCTTGTCAGCTCCAAGTTTGGAGAAGGAATGTACTGACATTGGAGAGCCGATGGAAATTGGAGCAATGACACCTCACTCTCGGGAAAAAGAACGCAGATTTGCTCAAGGTTTGTGTTTCTATTGTGGCAAATCTGACCATTTCATTAAGAACTGTGCGCTTCGTATGAATAAAGAAAAAAAAAAAAATGAGGTCAGTTTCGCCCGCATAGCTTGTTTAAACAATAAAGGTGTCTTTCTTTCTGCTACCACTGCTGTTGAGGAGGAATTAATGGAGTTTCGGGTATTTGTGGATTGTGGTTCAACTCTCAATGTGATTGATGGGAAATTTTTGGAAAAACTAAAATTAGAACCCAAACTTCTGTCTTCCCTATTAATGTGGTGTCTGTGGATGGTTCTCCCTTGAAAAATGTTACTCACCATATCTGTGAATTTCCTCTTACTATTAATGGTGTTCATCAAGAGAATTTGGATTTGGTAGTTTTGAACAATTTGCCCTCACCGGTGATTTTGGGGTTACCCTGGTTAAAATTGCACAATCCGGTACTGGATTGGTCTACCAATGAAATTAAGTCCTGGAGTCCTAATTGTTATGACAAGTGTTGTAACGGGCGTATTGCTGCTGTAGTTAAGGGGGAGTTACCTGTACCTATTCAGGATTTTTGGAAAGTTTTTTCTGATAAGGAATCGCAGGTATTGCCTCCTCATAGAGATTATGATTGTGCAATTGAATTTGTCCCTGGAGCGACTCTTCCTAAAAGTCTCTTATTTAATTTGACTATTCCTGAGAGAAAGGCTTTGGAGGAATACATAGACAAGCTTGGCCGCCGGTCACATTAGGCTTTCCAAGTCTCCTGTGGCGGTTGGATTTTTTTTTTGTTAAAAAAAAGGACGGCGGTTTACGGCCTTGTCTGGATTTTCGTGAGATTAATAAGATTACTGTACGCAATCCTTACCCACTGCCATTGATTCCTGATTTGTTTAACCAGTTAGTGGGGGCCAAGTGGTTCTCGAAAATTGATCTTCGAGGGGCATACAATTTGTTGCGCATGAAGGAGGGGGATGAATGGAAGACTGCATTTAACACTCCACTGGGTCATTTTGAGAATCTGGTTATGCCTTTTGGACTTTCCAGTGCTCTGGCATTTTTTCAGAATCTTATCAATGACATCCTTAGACCTTTGATCGGCAGAAGTGTGGTTGTGTATTTGGATGACATTTTGATTTATTCACCGGATTTGCAGTCTCATTGGAGGAGTGTGCGTGAAGTATTACAGTTACTGAGTGATAATTCACTTTTTGCCAAACTAGAAAAATGTGAGTTCGCTGTACAGAGACTTAGTTTTTTGGGCTACATTGTCTCCAGTGAAGGTTTTGAGATGGATCCTGTGAAAGTGCAAGCTGTGCAGGATTGGCCTAGACCTATTGGTGTGAAATCAATACAGAGGTTTTTGGGGTTCGCCAATTATTATAGAAAATTCATAAAAAAAATTTCTGTGATTGCCAAACCTCTGACCGATCTCACCAGGAAAGGTGCTGATGCGGTTCAGTGGACTACTGAGGCCATTGAGGCTTTTGTGTTGCTAAAGGAGAAGTTCAGCTCTGCTCCCATCCTTACGCAGCCTGTTGTGACTAAACCATTTTTGATTGAGGTTGATGCTTCTTCTGTGGGGGTCGGCGCGGTGTTGTCTCAGGCAAAGACGGATGGAGTACATCCCTGTGCTTTTTTTTCAAAGAAATTTTCTGAGTCTGAACTAAATTATGATATCGGTAATCGGGAGTTGTTGGCAATTAAACTCGCATTTGAACACTGGCGTCATTTTTTGGAGGGAGCGGAATTTCCCGTTCAAGTCTTCACCGATCATAAAAATCTGATCTACCTTGATGCTGCCAAACGCTTGAATGCCCGTCAGGCTAGGTGGGCACTGTTTTTCTCACGGTTTAATTTTACCGTTACTTACATCCCAGGTACTAAAAATGTTAAAGCTGATGCTTTGTCTCGCAGCTTTTCTCCTATGGTGGGTACTGAGGAGGAGGAGAACATTTTACAAGAGGGGGTTGTTATTGCTGTCTTGGACTCCGTGTTGGAAGATGAGATTCTTAAAGCACAGGAGAATGCCCCATCTAACACGCCGCATGGGAGGTTGTTTGTGCCTGGTACCCTGAGGAGAGATTTGTTTGTTGAATGTCATGACTCTCGGTTGGCAGGTCATCCTGGAATCTCTGAGACCAAGAGACTTGTGGGTCGCAGTTTTTGGTGGCCAGGATGGCAGAAGGAAGTCATTAAGTGGGTGCGTCAATGCACTGTGTGTGCTAGATCTAAGTCTTCTCATACTCCTGCTGCGGGGTTGCTTTGCCCTCTGGAGGTCCCTAGTGCACCTTGGACACATTTGGCTATGGACTTTATTACTGACCTTCCCCCCTCTGAGGGTTTCACTGTCATCTGGGTGGTTGTGGACCATTTTAGCAAGATGTGTCACTTGGTTCCTTTCATCAAACTGCCCTGCGCTAAGACTCTCGCTAGGGCCTTTGTCAAGGAAATAGTCAGACTACATGGTGTTCCTACTGACATTGTTTCGGATAGGGGACCTCAGTTTGTGGCTCGTTTTTGGCGCGCCTTTTGTGACAGGTTGGGAGTTAATTTGTCGTTTTCATCCGGATATCATCCTGAGGCTAATGGCCAGACGGAAAGGAAAAACCAGGATGTTGAGCAGTTCTTGCGTTGTTTTGTGACTGATAATCAAGAGGGGTGGTCTGAGTTTCTGCCACTTGCTGAGTTTGCTCTTAACAACCATACATCTGCTTCTGCTGGTTGTTCGCCTTTTTTTTGTTGTACTGGGAGACATCCGTCTTTTGGGTCATTTTCCAAGTTGGGATCGGCTGTACCTGAAGAGGAGAATTTTTCTGGTGTTTTGGAGAGAGTTTGGACTGATGTGCGTGGTAATCTTCAGGAGGCTAACAAAAGATCCAAAGTGTATTTTGATAGAAAACGACAAGAGGTTTTGTTTGCTATTGGTGACATGGTTTGGTTGTCCTCTAAGAATCTGCGCTTGAGGATTCCGTCTAAGAAATTGGGTCCCAAGTTTGTAGGGCCCTTTAAGGTGCTTCAGGTTATTAACCAATCTGCTGTTAGGTTGGAGCTTCCTACCTCCTGGAAGATCAATCCGGTGTTTCATGTTTCTCTCTTGAAAAAAAGCTGAGGCCTCAGATGGAGACGTCTCGGCCATTGTTCCCCTGGTGGTGGAGGACGGGCAATATGAGATTTCCCGCATCCTAAATTCTAGACGGTATAGAGGGAGTTTACAGTACCTCGTCGCTTGGAAGGGTTATGGACCCGAGGATAACTCATGGGTGAGGGCGGATGATGTTTCTGCGTCTAGACTTGTCAGAGCGTTTCACAAGAGATTTCCGGATAAGCCTAAGTCATAGGGGATCCGGAGGATCCTCTTAGAAGGGAGGGTACTGTTATAACCCTCTTGTTAGGTTTTGTTTCAGTTTGCTGGTCACATGACCTTTTTACCCTATTTAGTCTGGCTCCGCCCTTCTGGCTTTGCTGGACTTCATTGTATTATCTACTCTTAAGCTAGCCGGGTGCTTAGGTGCCTTACTCTGTCAGTTTTGCTTGATCTTAGGATCTCTTAGTAATTTGTTTTCTGTTTTATTTTTCTCTGCTACAATTTCTGTTAGGAGGTGTCCACCTTTTCACCCAGTCCCTAGATCTTGTAGGGATTCCTCCCTCGCAACTATAGGTCTTCGTTCAGACTAGCTGAGGACTTTAGCGGGTCTGGTCGCAGGATCAGGTTCCCCGTTACATCGTAGGGATCCAGCTTAGTACTATTGTAGGGACAGAATTCCTACCTTTCCTTAGTGCTTGTAGCAGATCATAACAGGCAGCTAATGCTGCCTGCTGAGCTGTAACCCCCTGAATGAATCAGTTCCTCTCCCGGCGAAAGGAGAGGAAGTGATTAATGTGTGAAGCTTAATTGATTTCTTCCCACTTTCAGGTCAGGTCACCCTGACCTGAAGTGAAAGTGGGAAGCAATCAATTAAGCTTCACACACTAATCACTTCCTCTCCAGTCGCCGGGAGAGGAACTGATTCATTCAGGGGATTACAGCTGAGTAAGAAAATATGGTCCAAAACTGTGTCTTTATTTCATTAAAAGGATTAATAATGTGTGTTTTTTTTTTTTCTTTCATACAATAGGATTAATAATTGATAGTTGTCAAATTGACAACTCTCAATTATTAACCTGGCTTAAAGTCACCTTTCAATTGCAAGGTGGCTTTAACCCATTATTAACCCATTCGCCACCGCTACAGGGCAATGGGAATAGACGGGCAAAGTGCCAGAAAGGGCTAATCTAATTATAGATTTGCCTTTTCTGGGGTGTCTGGGGGCATATGTTAGTAGCCGGGGGGCACAAAATAAATGCACCCTCCCTGGGCTATTATTATTTGCCCCCACTCGCTTGCTTTGTCTGTCTGGTGGAGAAAATACAGCGGGAGCCCACGCATTTTTTTTTCAACGAATTTACAACTTTAACCCCTACATGTGTGAAATTTCACACACATACACTCATGTAATTGTTAGTGAAAACCATATATCAAAATACATGAAATGACATGGTTAACTATGTAAACCATGTGTCATTTCATGTCGGGTTCGGTAATTTCACAAAAGCCAGCAATTGAATTAACGGCTATTACAGTATGTAGAAGTGTATGAACTATAAATATATGTGTATGTATATATATATATATATATATATGTATTCTATGTGTGTATATGTATTGATTCTATTCTTTATTAAAGCTGTCAGTGTGATTTTACAGTATAGCCGGGGATGAATTGCCGGCTTTTCTAAAGGACACCGGTGCGATTTAATCGCAAGTCACACGTGCGGTCCGTTTGTAATCCGATTATTCATCGCTCCCATAGACTTGCATTGGCGATAGTCGACCCACAATCGGTGACAATCGTAGCATGCTGCGATTGCACTCGGGATGTTTAAAACGGACCACAAAAAATCTGATACTGGGAGCTGCTCCATAGATTAACATAGGTCCGACTGCAATGCGATATTTCATCGCATTGCAGTCGTCCGATTTTGTCGCCAGTGTGACTCCGGCCTAAAGGAGTTAACGGTCCTGGTATGTTTGCCAATGAAAAACGTTTTGCAAATCACCTCCAGGCTAGTGCCATAGTGTATAGTGTAGGAGAAATAGTGATCTTCCCCAAGTTAATATTATATGGCAGCCAAAACACTCTTTGACATAGATTCGAAGATAGCTCGTTCTCAATGTCCACCCAAAGTTTAGATGCCCTATTATGAAACAAATCTAGTGTACAATTTCCAGTGGTTGCTGCATGATATGCGTGTAGGTCGGGCAGACCCGCTTCTCCATTTTCTTTGTCTAATTAATTGGGCTGACTTATACGTGAGCCACCGTTGTGCCAAACAAATTTTCTCATCATTTTACGTAAACCCAGAATAAAAGATCCTTCTATATCCCATGGGATGGTCTGGAAGAAGTATAATATTTTAGGTAAAATATCCATCTTAAGGGCATTTATTCTCCCAAAAAATGACAGTGGTAAACAGTGCCAGGCCCTCCTCTCTCTCTCCAACGAGCATTTAAGTGGAAGGAAATTGCGATCAAATAATTTCTGGGGATCTGCCGGGATGTGGATATCCAAATATTTAATGGAATGTTGGTTCCAGTGAAAAGAGAAACTGGATCTAAGCTGTTCCACTTCATGCTCTGGTAAGGTAATATTAAGTAATTCTGATTTCTGAAGATTAACCTTGAAATTACTCAACCTACTAAATCTTTCAAATTCCTTTGGTATAGATGGAAGGCTAATTCTGGGAGAGGAGACATATAGTAGAAGGTCGTCTGCAAACTAGGCTAGTTTGTGTTCTGTACGACCCACTTGAATCCCTGAATAGATTGATTTTGCCTAAGTGCATTGGCCAACGTTTCCATTACTAGAATATATAAATATGGAGATAACGGACAGCCTTGTCGTGTCCCATTTTTTATTGAGAACGGAGCCGAAAATTGCCCATTTATTCGCACTCTAGCGGATGGATCATGATATAAAGCCATAATCCAGACCCTCATTCTCTGCCGTATACCTATCGTCTCCAACGTAGCTTCCAGAAAACCCCAGTGCACCCTATCAAAAGCCTTCTCGGCATCCACTGAGAGTAAACACAAAGGAATTCCCCAGCTCGAGCCCTCAAAATTAGGGACATTGTCTTAATGGTGTTGTCTCGTGCCTCTCTACTCGGGACAAAGCCCACCCGCTCTCTGTGTATTAAATTTGGAATGTATGGGTTGAGTCTAATAGCTATCATTTTATAGTATAATTTAATATCCACATTAATCAAAGATATCTGGCGGAAATTAGAACGGATCGAATGATCCTTGCCTTCCTTGGGTATCATGGTAATGAGTGCTTGTGTAGGATGAAACGGGAAATCACATGTCAGTGATATACTGTTAAAAGCTTTCAACATGAGTGGAATACGTTAAACTGATGCCCTAACGCAATGTGAACCTAGCCTTATACACAGGGATTTTTGTTCCAATATTGATAAGGCTTATTGTCTTAGGGGAGAAATTTCAGCCTTGAGTATGTCACTTGAGGCCACCTTGTTGGCAGTCTCTTTGGTGCCCAATAAAGTAAGAATGACTGTCAGTTTTTGAGCCCTTTCTCTCTTCAGCCTGGCCCTATGAGTTGTGAAAATTCTTAATACACATTTAAGAGCTCCCCATTTAATAGGCTTCGGCATGGGATCCTTAGAATGATCTATCGGGAAAGCGTTAATTGCTCTCTTAATATCAGACATACAGATTTTTTTCTTTCATGAGATTATCATTGAGCCTTCATGTGTAACCCCCGGTACCTCCCCTCCTCTATACCTCCAGCTCCCCATATTCTTGTGCATGATCCGACCATAAAATAGTGTCTATTGAGCAACCCGGATCGTTATCTAAAAAATCATGTAAAATAAATGTGATCCAGTCTGTAATAACTGTTGTGCACCACTGAATGATCGCTATAATCCCTGACTCCTGGATGTAACACCCGCCACATGTCCACCAACTTGAGGGCCAGCAAATCTTTCTTTAATCTACGCAGTGCCGGAAGGGAAATTGAAGACCTACCTGACGATGAATCCAGTGGGGGGGGTCCAGAGTAAGATTGAAGTCTCCACCAAGTATGATGTGAGAGCCATCTGCAAAATCCGTCAGCATCCGCAGAATCCCGGACCCGAAGTTCACCTGTCCCTAGTTTGGGAAATACATGTTAGCCAACGTATATACAGAGTTGAGCACAGAAACTTTGAGAAACCTATATCTTCCCTTTGGATCTACCTTCACATCCAGAATCCCAGGCTGAGATGTTCTTTGAAAAGCTATAGATACTTCACATGCCTTACGGGAGGAATGAGGACGATACCAGACCGGGTAGAACTTAGAGACACATTTAAGTGTATTGGTAGCCACAAAGTGTGTCTCTTGAAATATAACTATCTTTTTTTCCTGTTAAAGCGGTACAACACCTGCCTCCTTTTTTCAGGTTTGTTCAAACCCCTAGCATTATATGTGCAAAATGTTAGCGCCGACATCCAGAGCAGAGAGTATGGCAAATGGACAGAACGATAGAGACAACAAGGAGCAGAAGAGAAAGAAAAGAAAGTAGAAAAACACAGTAGGTTATCCTAGAGTGACAACTCCAATAAAATTTCTAATATAGACAAATGTCTAATACAGCACTAGCTCTGCAATCCCTAGGTGAGGTAATGAAGCCCCATATGGCAGACGGCAAGCTCCCCGTGACCCAGCATGTAAGTATGAGACCTCTCGGTTCTTCTAAATATAGAGACTTAGATGAATACGTAAATATTATATACAAGCTTTTGTAACTTTTTGAATAAGACATTAATAAAACATTTATACTTTCCCAAACTATCGAACACCCCCCCCAAATCAGAACAGTTAGATCCATTACGATCATTGCCAACCACCATCATTCCCAGAAAAGAGTTCCCCAGATGAAGTGTCTCTGGTAGGTTAGACAAAGATTTCCTGACCGTTCCTTCTATTTCATGGCACTGTTGGGGAACGGCTGTTTCCTGCCTGTCTTGATTTCGTAGACTGTTTGCCACTGTTCTCTGGAGGGCAAGGGTTTCAGGCTGTTTAGCACTGGCCTGTCTGGCATTCTCATCATAGGAGTTTCCAACACTTCAAGAAACTTTGGAAGATCGCCTATGTAGGAAAAGGTTACTGTCTTCCCTCCCCCTCCCTTTTTGGCCAAGGCCTAGTGTGAAGTATCCACAATCAATGATGGTTTGGGGAGCCATGTAATCTGCTGGTGTAGGTCCACTGTGTTTTATCAAGACCAAAGTCAACGCAGCCGTCTACCAGGACATTTTAGAGCACTTCATGCTTTCCTCTGCCGACAAGCTTTTAGGAGATGGAAATTTCATTCTCCAGCAGGGCTTGACACCTGTCCACACTGCCAAAAGTACCAATACCTGGATTAAAAACTACAGTATCACTGTGCTTGATTGGCCAGAAAACTCACCTGACCTTTATCTCATAGAGAATGTATGGAGTATTGTCAAGAGGAAGATGAGACTCCAGACCCAACAATGCAGATGAGCTGAAGGCAACCTCAAAGCAACCTAGTCTTCCATAACACCTCACCAATGCCACAGGCTGATCGCTTCCATACGATGCCGCATCCATGCAGTAATTGATGCCAAAGGAGCCCCGACCAAGTACTGAGTGCATTTAGTGAACATACATTTCAGTAGGCCAACATTTCAGACTTTAAAATCATTTTTCAAGCTGGTGTTATAAAGTATTCTAATTTACTGAGATAATGGCTTTTGGGTTTTCATTGGCTGTAAGCCATAATCATCAACATTAACAGAATAAACACTTGAAATAGATCACTCTGTGTGTAATGACTGTATATAATGAGTTTCACTTTTTGTATTGAAGAACTGAAATAAATTAACTTTTTGATGATATTCTTATTTTGTTAGACGCACCTGTATATAGTGCAGAGCAGCATGATGCGCAGCTCAGTTGCTGCAGAACCTCCTAATACATCTTGGCTGTTATTTCATTAAATTGATGATATAGAGTGCTCTCAGTGTGAGAAACAACATAGGAATCTTGTGGGTGTGATACCTTTTAATGGCTAACAAAATATAGTGAATGATGTTACAAAGCAAGCTTTCGAGACTGCTTACGTCTTCATCAGGCTGGTATAACAAAATATTTAAAGAAACCCAATTATATACAGTGAAGAGCACAGGCATGGTAGGTAGGTAGGTATTAAATTGGTAGAATGGCTTTTATTTCCACATTGAGCCATTACGTGGTGATCTGAAGATGGCATTATGTAACCTGACAGCTGATTCCTACTGCACGACTCCTGGGCCACATGAATCAGACATTGGCTTTATTACTGCAGTCATGTTTTATTCTGACGCAGCATTTCTGATAAACAATACATTTAATATCTGTCCAGTGGCTATGATGACTAGCTTCAGAGTCCGGTCCCCTGCTGTTTCTCCCTGCTTTGCTCATCTAGACTGACAGATGTCCCCGTGTTCATGCTTCTGCACGTTGACACCGACATGCTGAGTCCTAAAGGTGTGTAATATGCGCTCTATTGGCATTTCACTCTACTGGCTGATTCCAGAGTTTGTCGCGTGATCCCTCACATTCGCTCTGCAGACTTGTGGTCATGTGCCAACACAGTTCCTCCTGCTCTCAATTGAAAATTAGAGGCAAAGCAGATGCCCTGTGAAGATAAAGGAAACCTGGTGGAGCCCTTTTGCAGCAGAATGTAGTTTCAGATTTGTCAATCAGGAGTTAGAGGTTGTCCGGGCTTTTTTCTTATTCTGTGATCTGTGTGTATACCTAGGCTGCAGAATACTGACAGTTTGTAATTTACTCCCTGCCTCTTTAGTTGTGTTTTGTGAGTGCTCATTTGCTGGACTTTTTTATTTTTACTATTTGCTAATGTGTTTCCTTTACAGAAAAACACAGAGGATTTGCTTTCGTTGAGTTTGAGCTTCCAGAGGTTAGTTGAACTTTTTTCTCTTTTCTTTTTTTTTTCTTCTAAAGCACTGTGATAAATGTATGAACTTTTGGATGTTATTCTAACCTTAGCAATCTTTTTTTTTTTTTTTTTTTTTTAGGATGCGGCTGCAGCTATTGATAACATGGTATGATATGGACTTCTTTTGTCTTTTGCGGAAATGTGCTGTATGGCGTGCCAAGCAGTTCTAATTCATACCTAAATACATTTTAAACTGTTTGAGTGTTGATAACTAGTGATGAGCAATAAGTGCTCATTACTCGATTTTGCCTAGGGGGCTCAGGCATGCACCGAGTATTACGGGTGCTCGAGTGACATATTCGAGTCTTCGTGCCCGCATGTTTTGCAACTGATAGACAACTATGAGCTAACATAGTGTCCTATTATGGTTAAGCTGAAAAGGCATCTGACTTGCTATGGCTAATGTAGACAATCCACCAAGACCTTAATAGAGATTGGGAAAGGAAGTCAAAAGAGAGGATTAAAGTGAACTTGTTAGCAGAATTGTGCACAGTAACCTACAGACAGTGTCAGCTCAGCGCTGTTATCCTGTTTAAAATGATACATTGGTTGTTGTTTAATCTTTATTTGTAGTTTTCAGTTAGGGTGAGCGCACACGTTGCGGATTGAATTGCAGATTTTGCTAAATCCGACTTCGGTAAAATGACCTGCTTTTTAACTGCGGATTTTCTGCGGTTTTTGTGCGGATTTCCCCTGCGGTTTTGCACCTTCTGATTTCTATAATGGAGCAGGTGTAAAACCGCTGCGGATTCCGCACAAAGAATTGACCTGATTTAAATCCGCAGCAAATCCGTGCGGAAAAATCCGCAGCATGTGCACAGCGTTTTTTTTTTTTTATTTTCCATAGCATAACATTGTACTGTACATCACTTGCGGTTCTGCAGAGCCAAATCCGCTGCGGATCTGCAGCACAATCCGCAACGTGTGCACATACCCTTAGTGAAATTCTGGTGGTCTAGGGCGGTCTGTGTGGGGTGAGGGGGGGTCTTTTTTATGTGGTGCTCTGATTAGATATTCATCTGTATGGGCTTATGACATGTCACTGATCCTCACTGACCAGTCCCATATTTTACATACTGAAAAGAATATTGTTTGAAAAAAATAAATAAATAACATTTATCAGGCAGGAGTTAGCATGATAGGATGAATAATATTTTTGTATTAATTTTATTTTGTTATATAATTTTGTTGGGGGGGGAATAAATATCTTAATCGAAATGTCGCCGGTGGCCAAGCCTGCGCAGTATCATCAATTGGGAACACAATAGAATAAAATTGGCTCCATCAAGATGGTACCTCCACCGTTTTGGTAGAGAGAAAAAAAAATTGTATCTGCCAAAATGGTGTTTGCGGCGCCTGTGCAAGTAGCATCTATCACATTCCGAATGATGCTACTGCACAGGTGCCACCGGTGCCATTTTGTATAAGATTTTTTTATTCTTTTTTCCCTAACAAAATTATGTGAGAAAATCAAATGAATACATGCATATTATCTATTGTATGATGCTACAGCGCAGGCGCCTGCCTGATGAATGTTACCGTACTTTTTTTTTTTTCAAACAATATTCTATGCAGTATGTAAAATAGGGGACAGGTCAATGAAGGATTAGTGACCTGTCTGAAGACATACTGATGAATACCTAATCAGAGCACCACATGACAACCCCCCCTCACAGGCCGCCCCGGAGCACGAGAATCTCATTAACTGAAAAATTTCATCAACCAAGGTATCATTTTAATCAGTATAACGGTGCCGACCTGACACTGTGTTCCCTTTAGGCTATGTGTACACGTTGCGGAATTGCCGCGGTAATTTCCGCAGTAATCCCGCACCTCCTGCCGCGGGAAATACGCATTTTCAGCTGCAGATGAAGGAAGAGAGCCACAGTATTCATTACTGATGGGTAGGCGGAGCCCCAGATCAGGATGTTACCTCAGATCAAAAGAGTGATGACTGGCTGGCCCCTCCAGCTCGGGCTCCTCCTACTCAGCTCCAGTCTAAGATTTGAGGTCCAGAGGATGGTCGCTGCTAATGCAGCTCCTCAGAAGATTTTATTATTTTAATATTCGGACAGGAGACTTGGATCACTAGTTGGTCTAGAGGTCTCAGGGGTATCAGCGCTGCTGTACCCCAACCTCTCCCTTGGCGGATCTGTATTTACTCAAAGTCCCTGCAGAATCCTTGCCGGCCCTGGGGGATGAGGAGAGCTTCTCTGGCGGGAACGCAAACCACACGTGCGGTCACTGCGTTCTTCGCCCTGGGGGGAAGCATGGGCACTGCGCCAGAAACCCCTGAGGGTCCCTGTGGCGCCTTGGCTGGTGAGTACTCCACACAAATTTTAATAATAATTATGTGTGAGTGCTTTAGCGTCTGAATGAGCAGCGCTATTACTAATGTCAGTATGCTTCAGCGCTGCTGTGACAGCGTTACTACATGTATGTCAGTATGCTTCAGCGCTGCTGTGACAGCGCTACTACATGTAATGTCAGTATGCTTCAGCGCTGCTGTGACAGCGCTACTACATGTAATGTCAGTATGCTTCAGCGCTGCTGTGACAGCGCTACTACATGTAATGTCAGTATGCTTCAGCGCTGCTGTGACAGCGCTACTACATGTAATGTCAGTATGCTTCAGCGCTGCTGTGACAGCGCTACTACATGTAATGTCAGTATGCTTCAGCGCTGCTGTGACAGCGCTGTTACAAGAAGATGTGGTGATTTTTTGTCCGCAGGCAGATAGCTGCAGGACAGAGAGGGAGCAGGAGCGGGGAGAGTTCGCGCTCATTATTTGAGCTAGCAGGGGGCGTGGCCTATCTATCCCGGTCTTTTGAGCAGGAAGACGCGCGCTCTGGCTTTTCTCCTGCGACCCCCTCACTGTGGCGGCCATTACTCAGGCTCCTGGGCTCCTCGGACCGCTCCTCTCCTCATATAGACACCACGGCCAGCTGGGTGAGTGCGGATTCCTCACCCCGCAGCGCAGCGATCGCTATCCTGCAGCTGCAGTCTCATCAGAGACATAAAAATTGGCTGGGGCTCACAAATATATATATATTTTGGTGAGTTTGCAATATTAACCCCTTTGAGGGTTATTTCTACCAGCTAAATTTGCTGACTGAATACCGCTGGGGTAACTCTGCTTGGTGGAGCGTTAACCCTTCAGCGTTTGAAAAAAAAAAAAAAAAAAAAACCGCATAGTTTTTTGCTGGTATTACCGCTTTGACCTGCTCATACAGGTGAGACATGTCTGAACAGAGTTCAGATGCCGCGGATCACGTCCCAGTGCCATTGCGGCAATCAGATACGCAGACCTCCACAGCGTCTAGCGCTGCGGTCGACAGCGGTGGAAAATTGGATGATATCGCTCGATCGATTAATAACTTATCTGACCTTTTAGGTCAATATGTGTCTGCTAATTCCTCTCAGAGGAAGCGACGCAGGCCGTTACCGGCCTCTACACGGAGCGAGTCAGATGTATCTGATATTGGGCAGAGTTCCCCTTTAAATTCGGATGGAGAAATATCCGATTCAGATGCGGACGAGCCGCAGGGGCGTTCCTCTATGACGAAGCGTACGGAGGCATTAATTGAAGCCATGAGAGATATATTACAGTTACCGGAGGAGGTAACTAGTCGTCCTGGTAAATCAGCACGCATGTTCCAGGAGTCCCGTGCTTCGCGCACAACATTGCCAGCTCTGGATGAGCTTAATGGTGTAATAGAGGAGGAACGTCTATGTCCAGATAAGCGTTTTCATGGAACGCATTTCTTTGATACACTTTATCCTTGCTCTACGGAGTTAAAGGCTAATTGGACTTCTGCTCCTGAAGTGGATGTGTCTTTGTCTCAGCTTAGTAAATCCTCTCTACTCCCTATTAAGGGAAAAGCGAGCTTACAGGAGCCTTTGGATAGAAAGGCAGAATTGGCGGCAAAAGCAAGCTATGAGGCTGCGGGTCATGGATTTCGAGCAGTGCTAGGATCCATGTGTGCTGCTAGAGCTTCTCTAAGCTGGTTGGCACGTCTGAAGACGGAGTTGCAAAATGAATCTCCGTTATCTGAGATACGGGAAACTTGTGAATGGTTAGAAACGGCAGCCTGTTATATCTTTGATGCCGGTCTGGATACGGCATCTCTGCTGGCCAAAGCGCAAGCTTCAGCGGTCACAGTCAGAAGAGCTTTATGGCTCAGACAGTGGGCCGGGGACGCAGTTTCCAAACAAGGGTTGTTGGCCTTACCTTACAAGGGTGGCCATCTTTTTGGATCCGACCTCACAGAGCTGATTTCCAAGGCTAAGGCGAAGGAATCAGCATTACCACAGCGAAGGGCCATGGCCTCGGTGTCCAGTAAGCCTGGTGTTTATAGTGGTCGGCGGTCCTTTCGGGGCCGAGGACGATCTAGTCACTCCTCGTGGGGATCGGGTCGTCCTTCTTTCTCAGGAAAGAAATCCTCTCAGAAAACTCGTACTCCCTGGAAGCAGAGTTTCCGCCAGAACAAGCGGGAACTTGACAAGAAACCCGCAAAGTCGGATTGAGCCCGGGGTCCCCTGGGATTCTCGGTGGGGGGTCGCCTGCTTCTTTTCAGGGGATTTGGGGGCTCGCGTTCCCCGATTCCTGGGGAAACGCGGATTGTGTCGGCATATTTCTAGAGTTTCTTCTCAACCCCCAAATGTTTTTTTTTCAATTCGCGTTCCCTGGAAACCCAGCTTTTTTCGCTCTACAGCGAGGGTCGAATCGCCTACAAAAGGGTGTAGTGATACGGTTCGCAGAGGCCGAGGGGAAAAGGTTTTTTTTCCAACCTTTTTATAGTTCCCAAAAAGGAGAACAAATTTTTGCCCATTCGGTCTCAAGCGATTAAACCCGGCATGTCCATGCCCCGGGAAAATTTCGCATGGAGTCGCTTCGTTCCGTTGTGGAGCTTGGGCCCCCAGAAGATTTTCTGGTGTCAATCGACTTCGCGACGCCCATTTGTATTCCCTCGGGG
>JARQOD010000002.1:335764615-335884427 GCA_033576555.1 Oophaga sylvatica | reverse complement strand
TTTTTCTAATATCTAATCTGTGTCTCCTCCCATTCAGTTTCATCCCATTGCTTCTAGTCTTTCCTTGTGCAAATGAGAATAAAGATAATCCTTCTACAATGTGACAGCCCTTGAGATATTTGTAGACAGCTATTAAGTCTCCACTCAGTCTTCTTTTTTGCAAGCTAAACATTCCCAAATCCTGTAACCGTTCCTCATAGGACTTGGTTTGCAGACCGGACACCATTCTGGTCGCTCTTCTCTGAACTTGCTCCAATTTGTTGATGTCTTTTTTAAAATGTGGTGCCCAAAACTGGACACAGTATTCCAGATGAGGTCTGACCAAAGGAGGAGTAGAGGGCAATAATGACTTCACGTGATCTAGACTGTATGCTTCTGTTAATACATCCCAGAATTTTTATTTCCCAGATGTCGTACTTTGCAGTTTTCCCTGTTAAAAACCATTCTGTTAGTTGCTGCCCACTGCTCCAGTTTATTTATATCTTTTTGAATCCTCTCTCTTCTCTAGTATTAGCTATCCCTCCTAGCTTTGTGTCATCAGCAAATTTAATCAGTTTACCCTCAATTCCTTCATCTAAATCATTGATAAAGATGTTGAACAATGCAGGTCCCAAGACAGAGCCCTGTGGTACCCCACTTGATACATTCTTCCAACTGGATGTGCAGCCATTTACTACCACTCTTTGGGTCCAATCACTAAGCCAGTTATGAATCCACCTAACAGTTGCCTTGTCCATTCCATACTTAGTCATTTTTTCAATAAGGATTGTGTGAGATACTTTGTCAAATGCTTTGCTGAAGTCAAGATATAATATATCTACAGCATTTCCCTGATCCACCCATTCAGTGATTCTGTCCTAGAAGGAAATTAAATTAGTCTGACATGATTTATTAGTTACAAACCCATGCTGACTCTGGTTAAGTACTTCATTCTTGTCCAGGTACTTACATACATGTTGTTTAATAATTTGTTCAAAGATCTTTCCTAGTATAGATGTCAGACTCACCGGCCTATAGTTCCCTGGGTCCACCTTCCCCTTTTTGAAGATAGGAACAACATTTGCTCTTCTCCTGTCTTCTGGGACTTCTGTTCTCCAAGAATTTTCAAAGATTATGGAGAGTGGTTCAAAAACTTCTTCTGCTATCTCCTTCAGTACTCTGGGGTGTAATTCATCTGGACCTGGAGACTTGAATTAATTTATGTTAGCTAAATGTTTCCTCACTATTTTTCTGTTTATGGATATCCTGGATTCTTCTATTCCCTTAATAGGACAGTGAAGATCAGTTGATGTTACATTTCCTTTCTGAGAGAAAACAGATGCAAAATAGGAATTTAAAAGTTCGGCCTTCTCAACATCCTTTCTTACCATTTCATAATTTTCATCCTGTAAAAATCCTATAGCATCTTTGACTTTTCTTTTACTTTTGACATATCCCCAAAATCCTTTTTTATTGCTTTTGGCATCTCTTGCAAGCCTTAATTCATTGTCAGCTTTAGATAATCTGATTCTTGCCCTGCAGGTTTTGCAGACATCATTATATTCTTCTTTAGATATGCCTGCCTCTTTCCATTTGATAAACATTTCTTTCTTCTTTTTTAGCATGTGTTTAAGTTCTGTGTTCATCCATCCTGGTTTCCTTAAATGCTTCCTATTCTTCCCTCTTTTTGGAATTGTTAATGATTGTGCTTTGAGAATCTCATTTTTCAAGATTTCCCATCCTTCCTGGACATTTTTGTCCTTAAGGATATCCGGCCATTGGATCCCTCCGATTCTCTTTCTGAGTCCCTTAAAATCTGCCTTTCTGAAATCTAACCTTGAAGTCTGAGTCTTCACAGGTCTTCCTCCTCTAGTTATCCAAAATTCTAAAATAGCATGGTCTCTACCTCCTAAGGTCCCAGCCACTCTTACCTCCTCAACCATTTCCTCCCTGTTTATAAGGATTAGATCCAAGGTAGCAGATCCCCTTATTTTCTCCACTACCTTTTGGAAGATAAAGTTGTCAGCAAGAGTGGATAAGAATTTTCTGGACCTGTTAGTTTTGCCTGAGAGAGATTCCCAACAAATGTGTAGATAGTTGAAATCTCCCATGACCACTATTGTTGTGAATGTTTTCGAAATGAATTCTGAGCAGAAGCTCCCTCTGGTGGTTACAAACAGTACTGAACCATTCAATGAGGATTGGCAATCAGGAATCAGACTGGCTGGATATAAGGGAGGTTTCCCCCCATCATGGTTGCCGGTGATCAATTGTTCTTGTCTCAACATTGTTTACTGGTTCACTTGGAAGCTTGCTGAGTCTTGCCTCTTCTCCTGCTCTCAGATAAGATATTTTCTGTTTTTTGTTTTTGTGCTTGCCATTTGCATATTTCTCTGCATTTCTGTGAGGTTGGCCAGGTTCCCCTCCCCGGGGGGCTTGGGCTCCTCTCAGTTCCTCTGGAGCCACTGTTGTTTGTTCATTTGCCTTTTCCAGTTTTTTCAGTGGCTGCGGCTTAGTTTTGTTACACCAGAGAACTAATTTAGGTGGTAGAGGTCGTGTGATCTCAGGTGTTTTTTCAATTAGTAGCGTTAGCTTTTTTTAGGGTTTTTTTTTGGATTGCAGTAAGTATCCTTCCTATCCTTTTCTGTCTAGGCAGATTGGGCCCCAGCGTTTGCTCATACTATTTTCTGTCTGTGTCTGTATTTCCTCTTGTCTAACCGCCATTACATGTTTGGGGGCTTCCTATGTTCTTTGGGGATCTGCTCCGGGGCAGATAGCTTTCCTCTTTCTATCTTTAGGTGTAGTTAACCTCTCAGGCTGTGACGAGGCGTCTAGGACCAACGTAGGAACGCTCCACGGCTGCCTTTAGTTGTGGTGGTTAGTCAGGGTACTGCAATCCAGTAGATTCCAACCTCTCTGGTGTATTGCCGTTTTTGCCTGCTCTCCTCAGCTACCAAAACATAACAATATCACCGGCCCAACTGAAAATTATATGGTACTCACAGAAGGGAAAAATAGTGTGGAAACGAAAAAGGTTGTCAGAGATTTTTTTTTTTCTGTTTGTTGCATTTTTTCCCTCTTTTTCTCTGGGTGCTGAGGAGGATTTTTTTTTTTTCTCTCTCAATGGAGTTTGCACAGTTGTCTGGCCGTGTGGATCAGCTTGCCACTGAGGTTCGGAGTATTGCTACCTATCTTGCTAGGTTGCCAGTTGTGGAACCCAGGATCCCCATACCAGATTTGTTTTGGGGGGATCGAGCTAAATTTCTGAATTTCAAAAATAACTGTAAGTTGTTTTTTCCCTTAAAACCTAAGTCCTCAGGGAACGCAGCACAGCAGGTTCAAATTGTCATCTCTCTTCTGCGCGGCGATCCTCAGGATTGGGCTTTTTCCCTGACACCTGGGGACCCTGTTTTGAGTAATGTTGATGCATTTTTTCTGGCTCTGGGGTTATTGTACGATGAACCTAATGTCACTGATCAAGCTGAAAAAACCTTGTTGGCATTAAATCAGGGGCTTGAGGACGCTGAGTTGTACTGTCAGAAATTCCGAAAGTGGGCAGTCCTGACCAAATGGAATGATGATGCTTTGGCAGCCCTTTTTCGGAAGGGTCTGTCAGAGAATGTAAAAGATGTTATGGTGGGTTTCCCTGCTCCCTCTGGTCTCAATGATTCTATGTCATTAGCGATTCAAATTGACAGACGTTTGCGTGAGCGTAGAAGTATGCGTGGAATAGTGTTGCCTTGTGAACCAGCTTCTGAACCTATGCAGTGTGATAGAGTGGCTTCTGGGGCACAGCATCATAAGTTTTGAAAACGCAATGGGTTATGTTTCTACTGTGGTGATGCCTCTCATGCTATTTCAGTCTGCCCTAAACGGGGAAGACGTTTTGCACGCTCAGTTGTCTTGGGTAGTGTTCAGACTAAATTTCTGTTGACTGTTACCCTGATTTGCTCCCTGTCCACATTTTCTGCTCAGGCTTTTGTTGATTCGGGAGCAGCTATTAACCTTATGGATTTTGATTTTGCTAAACGTTGTGGGTTTCCCTTGATACCCCTATGGAAGTCTATTCCCCTACTGGGGATTGATTCTACCCCTTTGGCTGAGAATAAACCCCAGTTCTCTACTCAGGTGATAGGGTTGAACCTGATCATCAGGAGAGTTGCAAATTTTTGGTGCTGTATAATCTGCATGACATTATTGTACTAGGTTTCCCTTGGTTACAGTCTCATAATCCTGTTTTGGATTGGAAATCTGTGTCTGTAACCAGTTGGGGCTGCCAATGTGTTAATGCCAGCACTCCTGTTTTTTCTGCCTCTCCCCAGGCTCAAGATGTTCCTGACTTTTTGACTGATTTTTCTGATGTGTTTAGCGAAAGTAAATCTGCATCCTTGCCCCCCCATAGGAGCTATGACTGCGCTATTGAATTAGTGCCTGGTAGTAAATTCCCTAAAGGTCGCCTTTTTAAATTGTCTGTACCTGAACATGACGCTATGCGGTCTTATATCAAGGAGTCATTGGAGAAGTGTCATATCAGACCATCCTCTTCACCCTTGGGTGCCGGTTTTTTTCTTTGTGGCCAAAAAGGATGGTTCATTAAGGCCGTTATTGATTATCGTCTCTTGAACAAGATCACTGTGAAATATCAATATCCATTACCCTTGATTTCTGACCTGTTTTCCAGGGTGAAAAGTGCTACTTGGTTTACCAAGCTTGACCTCAGGGGGGCGTATAACCTTATTCGCATTAAGCACGGGGATGAATGGAAGACGGCGTTTAATACCCCAGATGGGGCATTTTGAGTACCTAGTGATGCCCTTTGGGCTCACTAATGCTCCTTCCGTCTTCCAATCCTTCATGAATGACATTTTCAGGGATTTTGTGGATAAATTTCTGATTGTTTATTTGGATGATATCTTGATTTTTTTCAATGACTGGGACTCTCATGTGAAACATGTTCGGACTGTGTTCCAGATTTTGAGAGAGAATGCTCTGTATGTGAAGGGATCAAAGTGTCTTTTTGGCGTACAGAGGATCTCATTTCTGGGATTCATTTTGTCTCCATCTATTATTGAAATGGACCCGGTCAAGGTTCAGGCCATCTGTGATTGGGTCCAACCTACTTCATTAAAGGCTCTTCAGAGATTCTTGGGTTTTGCCAATTTTTATCGTAAATTTATTGGTAATTTCTCTGTTATTGTTAAACCATTGACTGATTTGACCAAAAAGGGTTCTGATGTGGTGAATTGGCCTCCTGAGGCAGTCTCTGCGTTTCAGGAACTTAAACAGAGATTCACTTCTGCTCCTGTTCTACAGCAGCCTGATGTTTCTCTGCCATTTCCGGTGGAGGTTGATGCCTCTGAAATTGGGGCAGGTGCCGTTTTGTCCCAAAGAGATCCTGAGACCTCTAAAAGTAACCCTTGTGCTTTTTTCTCTCGAAAATTTTCTCCAACTGAACGTAATTATGACGTGGGTAATCGGGAGTTATTGGCCATGAAGTGGGCTTTTGAAGAGTGGAGACATTGGCTGGAGGGAGCCAAACATCAGGTGGTGGTCCTCACGGACCATAAGAATCTGGTTTATCTGGAATCAGCCAAGCGACTTAATCCTAGACAGGCCAGGTGGGCCTTGTTTTTCACACGTTTTAATTTTGTGGTTTCCTTTCTTCCTGGCACTAAGAATGTTAAGGCGGATGCCCTCTCGAGGAGTTTCCTTGCGGACTCTCCTGAGTTATCTGATCCTGCTGTTATTTTGAAAGAGGGTGTAGTTCTTTCCGCCATCTCGCCCAATTTGAGACTGGCTCTGGAATGGTGTCAGGAGGATAAACCCGAGTTCTGCCCTGTTGGGAAATTGTTTGTCCCAGACCAGTGGAAGAAGAGTGTGATGTCTGAGATTCATTGTTCCGCGTTGGCCGGTCATCCCGGAATTTTTGGTACCAGAGACTTGGTGAGTCGGTCCTTTTGGTGGCCTACTTTGTCTCGTGACGTCAGGAAGTTTTTTCAGTCCTGTGGGTCTTGCTCTCGCTCTAGTGGTTTGTTGATGCCATTGCCTGTGCCCAAGAGACCATGGACCCATATCTCTATAGATTTTATTTTCGACCTCCCTGTTTCTCAGAGAATGACCGTTATCTGGGTTATTTGTGATAGGTTTTCCAAGATGATACATCTTGCGCCATTACCTAAGTTGCCTTCCTCCTCCGAATTGGTGCCTTTGTTCCTTCAGCACGTGGTTCGGTTGCACGGCATTCCTGAGAACATTGTGTCTGACAGAGGAGTCCAGTTTGTTTCCAGATTTTGGAGGACTTTTTGTTCTAAACTTGGTGTTCAATTGTCTTTCTCCTCTGCTTTTCATCCTCAGACCAATGGACAAACTGAGAGAACAAACCAGACATTGGAGACTTATCTGAGATGTTTTGTGTCTGCTGATCAAGATGACTGGGTCTCTTTTTTGCCTTTGGCTGAGTTTGCTCTTAATAATAGGGCAAGCTCTGCCACTTTGATGTCTCCATTTTTCTGCAATTTTGGGTTTCACCCTCGATTTTCTTCGGGACAGACGTAGGCTTCTGTCTGTCCGGGTGTTGACTCTGTTGTGGAGCGTATGCAGCAGATTTGGGACCAGGTAGTGGAGAGGTTGTCCCTCTCTCAGGAGAAGGCCCAGCGGTTTGCCAACCGGCATAGGACTGATGGTCCTCGGTTTAAAGTGGGGGACTTGGTCTGGTTGTCCTCAAGAAATATCCCTATGAGAGTTGCTTCTCCTAAGTTTAAGCCTAGGTTCATTGGACCTTATAAGATCATGGAGATTCTTAATCCTGTTTCCTTTCGTTTACTTTTTCCAGGGACATTTAAGATCCATAACGTGTTCCACAAGTCCTTATTGAAGAGGTTTGTCGAGCCAGTGGTTCCTATGGCTACGCCTCCTGACCCTGTTTTGGTTGAGGGCAATCTGGAGTATGTGGTTGAGAAAATATTGGATTCTCGTTTTTCTAGACGGAAACTCCAGTATTTGGTTAAGTGGAGAGGTTATGGTCAGGAGGACAATTCTTGGGTGTTTGCTTCGGACATCCATGCTAGGAGACTGATCCGTGCGTATCACAGAGCACATCCTGACCAACCTGGTTGCACAAATGAGGGTTCGGTGACCCCTCCTCAAGGGGTCATGGGGGGGGTACCGTTGTGAATGTTTTAGAAATGAATTCTGAGCAGAAGCTCCCTCTGGTGGTTACAAACAGTACTGAACCATTCAGTGAGGATTGGCAATCAGGAATCACAGACTGGCTGGATATATGGGAGGTTTCCCCCCATCATGGTTGCCGGTGATCAATTGTTCTTGTCTCAACATTGTTTACTGGTTCACTTGGAAGCTTGCTGAGTCTTGCCTCTTCTCCTGCTCTCAGATAAGATATTTTCTGTTTTTGTTTTTGTGCTTGCCATTTGCATATTTCTCTGCATTTCTGTGAGGTTGGCCAGGTTCCCCTCCCCGGGGGGCTTGGGCTCCTCTTGGTTCCTCTGGAGCCACTGTTGTTTGTTCATTTGCCTTTTCCAGTTTTTTCAGTGGCTACGGCTTAGTTTTGTTACACCAGAGAACTAATTTAGGTGGTAGAGGTCGTGTGATCTCAGGTGTTTTTGCAATTAGTAGCGTTGGCTTCTTTTAGGGTTTTTTTTGGATTGCAGTAAGTATCCTTCCTATCCTTTTTCTGTCTAGGCAGATTGGGCCCCAGCGTTTGCTCATACTATTTTCTGTCTGTGTCTGTATTTCCTCTTGTCTAACCGCCATTACATGTTTGGGGGCTTCCTATGTTCTTTGGGGATCTGCTCCGGGGCAGATAGCTTTCCTCTTTCTATCTTTAGGTGTAGTTAACCTCTCAGGCTGTGACGAGGCGTCTAGGACCAACGTAGGAACGCTCCACGGCTGCCTTTAGTTGTGGTGGTTAGTCAGGGTACTGCAATCCAGTAGATTCCAACCTCTCTGGTGTATTGTAGTTTTTGCCTGCTCTCTTCAGCTACCAAAACATAACACACTATGTCATATTTTTTGGAGAACTTGGCCATTTGATGCATAAAGAGTTCATCTATATCTTCAGCTTGCATAGGCGGCCTGTAGTAAATGCCTACAATGGTGTCCTTTCCACTGTTCGCTCCTTGTATTCTTACCCAAACAGTTTCCACAGAGCTCCCAATCTCTGAAGCTTCAATCTCGGTGCAGATATACGCTTTTCTAACATACAATGCGACACCTCCTCCTCGTTTATCAAGTCTGTTTCTTGTAAATAAGTTCTATTCTAGCCTTGTATTCCAATCATGTGCATCGTCCCACCAAGTTTCCGTGATTCCAATGACATCATATTTCTTTTCCTGCGTTAGTAGTTCCAATTCTCCTTGTTTGTTGCCCATGCTTTGTGCCTTTGTATAGAAATATTTTAGTTTGTGATTGGTTTCTCTTCTTTCAATATTTTTATTATTTAGATTTTTTTGTCTTCGTTCTTCCTTTCCACTTCTAATAGCAGAGTTCTTATTATAGGAAATAATTTGCAAATTGAGATTCTGTTTTGGCTTTTATCCTAAGTCATGTAACAAGGCTTGTTAAAGGGTCGATATTGACTTTTAGGATTGCTACTTCCAATAGGTGGCATACATATATACAAATTAGAACAGAATGCATATTTAATACATGATAAATGATCCTCCAGTAGCACTACAAAGGATCAGGGAAAATATCACTGTGGTACACTCACTAGATCAGAATAAGCAAAAACACAGAGCGAAACCCAATAAATAATTACATAATTACAGATAAATGATCAATATTTATTAGGTAGAAAAATTATTCACATGAAATTAATGCCCTGAACAAAAGACAAAACAGGGTTCAAATTAGGAAACAGACGAACAAACAAATATGAAAGCCGGGCCCTAGGTAAAAATATATAACAAGAGATAGGAAGGTAGTTAAAAAATCCAAAGTAAGTACACTGCTCTTGCAGCCTAAAGTGCAAGTGCATAATTGTAAATAGGAAATGTAGACTGTACCAGATAGAACTAATTATGTACCAAGTCTCCCAAACATTTCCCCAATGGCTGCCTATACCAATAAGGCATCAAACACAGTGTCAAGAAAGATATCAAGTCAGATGACACTGTAATAACCACTCTTACCCATAGTGCCTCACTTGGGATCCCAAAACACGCAGCCCCAACGCGCGTTTTGCGTTGGCTTCCTCGGGGGGCTGTGTCCATTATGTGTCCATTCCGCTATAAATACCCTTAATGAATGTACCCACATGTGGCCAAATCACCGGCACGTGTATCGTTGTGTAACGCCGGATTCAAAAAATACATGATAAATATATATGAAATCTATATAAAAATGCAAAAAATATATAGATTTCATATATATTTATCATGTATTTTTTGTGCACTTTGTATATATATATTTGTATTATATTCAATATATATGTTATTGCATATGATATTACCTCTTATGGTAATCACTCACCTATTCACCTGTTCCATGTTATATTTTTTATCATGGTCTGACATTTTGACTGATCTTAGATTCTTCCCTTGGACTTCAGTTTTTTTATATGCGGTTTTTGTATACGGCAGTAGTTAGGATATATTCCCCTTACTGAGTCCCGCAGTCTGTATGGTGTTGCGTGTACATTTGATTCCAGAAGTGGCCGATGCGCATGTCTCTCTCTGTTTTAGCCGGAGCGTCGCATGGGACGTTCTGTAATGACGTCTGCGGGTCATTGACGTCAATGGGGTTTTCCCGTCACCCGCATCGCCATGGACTGCTGGATGTGACGCAACTTCCGGCGTTAGGCCGGCGTCACACACAACTACAAAAAATCGGTCCGTTTTAGTCGGTCGATTGTCGGATCAAAATATAAACATCACACATCCTTCTGGCATCCGATTTTCCTTCAAAGATGCGATTTAGTCGCATGTGTGTGTACCTTGTAACATCTGATTTTCATCCGACTTGCGAGAATTTCTCGCAGGCTTGCAAAACTGACATATAATGGATCCAAAAGAATAGTATTTCAATCACAAAAGAAAAATAGATATATACACATAGAACACACATATATATATGTCATTGTGACATGTATATATATATATATATTTATAGTTCTTACACTTCTACATACTGTAATAGCCGCTAATTCAATTGCCGGCTTTTGTGAAATCACAGAAGCCGACATGAAATGATACATTGTTTCCACACAGTTAACCATGTCATTTCCTGTATTTTGATATTTGTTTAGAACTTACAATTACATGAGTGTATTTGTGCAAAATTTCAGACATGTAGGGGTTAATTAAAGGTGTAAATTCATTGAAAAAAAATGCGTGGGCTCCCGCTGTATTTTCTCCACCAGACAGACAAAGCAAGCGAGTGGGGGCAGATAATAACAGCCTAGGAAGGGTACATTTTTTTGTGCCCCCCCTGGCTACTAACATCTGCCCCCAGACACCCCAGAAAGGGCAAATCTATAATTAGATTCGCCCTTTCTGGCACTTTGCCCGTCTATTCCCATTGCCCTTTAGCGGTGGCGAATGGGTTAATAATGTCACCTTAATGTCACCTTAGTATTGAAAGGTGACCTTAAGGCAGGTTAATAATTGAGAGCTGTCAATTAGACAACTATCAATTATTAATCCTATTGTATGATAGAAAAATCAAACACACACAGTTTAATAAAAAAGAAGATTAATGAAATAATCACACCCATTTTTGACCATATTTTATTTTCCTGCTAAAACCATTTCCTGTAATAAAAATAAAATAAAAAAGCAAAATTATTCTTACCAATCCGATGTACAGTCAGGTCCCACGGTGTAATCCATCAGAAAGGGTTAACAGGTTACAGGTCGCAGAGAGCTAATAATGCTGTCTCAGACCTGTATTCCCCTGAATGAATAAGTTACTCTCCCAGCGAAAGGAGAGGAATAGATTAATGAATGGAGCTTAATTGATTTATTGGCACTTTCACTTTAGTGACCTGACCTAAGGTGAAAGTGGGATACAATCAATTAAGCTTCATTCATTAATCACATCCTCTCCTGTCGGCAGGAGATAAGCTCATTCATTCAGGAGGTATCAGATGAGCATGCAGGATTACTTGCGCTGCTTATCTGATTGCTAGTTAACCCTTTGTGAAGGATTACATCGTGGGACGTGACAGATTGCCAGATAGGTAAGAATAATGTTGTTTTATTATTTTATATTTATTTTAGAAGAACAAGGGCTTCGCACGGATTAAGAGTGAAATAAAAGATGGTCAAAAATGTGTTTTTATTTCATTAAAATTATTTATTCTTAAAGTGTGTGTGTTTTTTTATTTACTTCAATAGGATTAATAATTGATAGTTGTCTAATTGACAGCTCTCAATTATTAACCTGCCTTAAGGTCACCTTTCAATACTAAGGTGATATTAAGGTGAGATTATTAACCCATTCGCCACCCCTACAGGGCAATGGGAATAGACGGGCAAAGTGCCAGAAAGGGCGAATCTAATTATAGATTTGCCCTTTCTGGGGTGTCTGGGGGCAGATGTTAGTAGCCAGGGGTGGCACAAAAAAATGTACCCTCCCTAGGCTGTTATTATCTGCCCCCACTCGCTTGCTTTGTCTGTCTGGTGGAGAAAATACAGCGGGAGCCCACGCATTTTTTTTCAACGAATTTACACCTTTAATTAACCCCTACATGTCTGAAATTTTGCACAAATACACTCATGTAATTGTAAGTTCTAAACAAATATCAAAATACAGGAAATGACATGGTTAACTGTGTGGAAACAATGTATCATTTCATGTCGGCTTCTGTGATTTCACAAAAGCCGGCAATTGAATTAGCGGCTATTACAGTATGTAGAAGTCTAGGAACTATAAATATATATATATATATATATATATATATATATACATGTCACAATGACATGTATATATATATATATGTGTGTGTATATATATATATATATATATATATATATGTATTTATTTAGTGTATATCTATTCTTTCTATTCTTTATTAAAGCTGTCAGTGTGATTTTACAGTATAGCCGGGGATGAATTGCCGGCTTTTCTAAAGGACACCGATGCGATTTCATCGCAAGTCACACATGCGGTCCGTTTGTAATCAGATTTTTCATCGCTCCCATAGACTTGCATTGGCGATAGTCGACCCACAATCGGTGACAATCGCAGCATGCTGCGATTGCACATGGACGTTTAAAACGGACCACAAAAAATCTGATACTGGGAGCTGCTCCATAGATTAACATAGGGCAGACTGCAATACGATTTTTCATCATATTGCAGTCGTCCGATTCTGTCGCCAGTGTGACGCCGGCCTTACACAGCGATACACGCGCCGGTGATTTGGCCACATGTGGGTACATTCATTAAGGGTATTTATAGCGGTATGGACACGGCCCCCCGAGGAAGCCAACGCAAAATCTTCCTTGACACTGTGATGCCTTATTGGTATAGGCAGCCATTGGGGAAATGTTTGGGAGACTTGGTACATAATTAGTTCTATCTGGTACAGTCTACATTTCCTATTTACATTTAGGCACTTGCACTTTAGGCTGCAAGAGCAGTGTACTTACTTTGGATTTTTTAACTACATTCCCACCTCTTGTTATATATTTATTGTGCTTTGGAAAAAGCACTATATTGTTATTCACATTATTCTTTTTCCGTTTCTTCTTCTTCTCCAGATTTGCGCAATTAATACAGCCCGAACCGCTCGGTGTACAGACTCCGTTCAAACAAGGTTTTGAAGCTAGCTGCCGTGACAGGTGTGCTAAGTATTTTTGGAGTCGATCGGATTTTTTGCTTTTTAACCCTTTACGTTTGAAAAAAAAAATCTTCCCATTAGAATGCATTGATTTTGAACTTAAATGTACGTCTCGGGCTTGGAATTTTTTAAAATCGAAAAATGATATTTTTCCTCCGACTGTTAACCCCCTGAGGACATTTTTGTAGAAAAAAATTTTGCCACCTCAAAACGTGCGTAAAAAAATGGCGTAAAAATAAATTGCCATAGGAATTAATGGCCCCATTGTAATCAATGGGCTCCCATATAAATCAATAATATAGCTGTGAGGCATTTGTAAGGACCAACTACCACACCAGCTATAAATAACCCGGTTGCTAGAAAGATGGCTACAGCATTACTATGATGCTATGCCATTCCAGCAAGTTTATTGGCTGTAAAACAAGCGCCAAACTTGCTGGGCAGGCATCCGAGCTTCCTGCCCGAATACATGAGGTGTTCTGCAGAGTTCCGAGCATGTCCGAGCACCCCGATGCTCAAGGGTTAACGGAGCATGTCCGAGCATGTTCGCTCAACACTACCGGGCACCAATTCAAAGCACAATCTGTAGTTCCTTCAGGAAATACACATCTAGTTTTACCTAAGGCCCGGCTTTCATATTTGCTTGTTCGTCTGTTTACTGATTTGAACTCTGTTTTGTCTTTTGTTCAGTGCATCAATTTCATGTGAATAATTTTTCTACCTAATAAATATTAATCTTTTATCTGTAATCATTTGGTGGGTTTCGCACTCTGTGTTTTTGCTTATTCCAATAGGTGGCACTAGAGTTCTAGTCCTCTTCCTCTCTGAAGAGACAATTTGGAGATATACATGAAAACCCCGATGTAAGTGCTCAGCTCAGAGTACAGTTTAAATGTGACCCTTACTGCGATCTTTCAGGGGCCGAATGAACAAGTCAACATCAAGTGAAGAATTGGTTTTCTTTATTTTTTTACGCCGTCGGGATCTATAAGTGATTATATGACTCTTTGGGTCAGAGTGATTGCAGCGATGCCAGATTTATATCGGGTTTTTATGTTTGGCTGCTTTCACAAACTAAAAGACACTTTTTATTGCAAAAGCTAGTTTTTGCAACCCCTTATGTAGCCAGCTATAATTTTTCCATATTTCAGTCGACAGTCATGTGACAGCTTCTTTTTTCCGAGTTGACATTTTTATTGGTACCGTTTTCGGGCACATGACATTTTTTGATCACTTTCTATTTTGATTTTTGAGAGGCAGAATGAACAAAAGCCAACAATTCAGTAATTGTGTTTTTTTTTGGGTGGTGGGGTGTTATACTGTTCCGTGGTAAAATTGATAATGCTGCTTATTTCTACTGGTCAGTATGATTACAGCAATTACACTGTGTTCCAAATTATTATGCAAAAATTGTTTAGAAGTGATAAGGTAAGAATTTTTTTGTTTGTCAGTTAAACTCATTGATGGTGATGTGTGTCAGGGCTCTTTATATCACTGTAAGCAATTGCAGACACCTGTGCTAATTAGTTTGGCAGGTGTGTCCAATGAAAGGCAAGACTACTTAAGAAGGCTGTCCCACATTATTAGGCAGCCTACATTTTCTGCCAAAATGGGAAAGAAAAAGAACGTGTCGGCTGCTGAGAAGCAACAAATTGTGGAGTGTTTAGGTCAAGGCATGACTACAATCAACATTGCCAAGACACTTCATCGTGATCATCGCACAATCAAGAAGTATGTAGCTGATTCACAGTACACACGTGTGCGTGCTGATAAGGGAAAATTGAGGACTCTTTCCTACAGGCAATTACGTCAGGTTAAAAGAGCAGCGGCAAAAAAGCCTTGTCATAGCAGCAGACAAGTTTTTGAAGCTGGTGCCTCTAACATCCCCTGAACAACAAGATGCAGGGTCCTTCAGAGGTTTGCAGCTGTGCGTAAGCCATCCTGTCGACCTCCTCTATCCACTGCACACAAGCAGAAACGGCTCCAGTGGGCCAAACAATACATGAACACTGACTTCAAAACTGTTTTGTTCACCGATGAGTGCCATGCAACGCTCGATGGTCCAGATGGATGGAGTGGAGGATGGCTGGTTGATAGACACCCCATGCAAACACGGCTACGGTGCCAACAAGGAGGAGGTGGAGTAATGTTTTGGGCTGGAATCATGGGGAGAGAGATTGTCGGCCCTTTTAGGATCCCTGAAGGGGTAAAGATGAACTCCATAGTGTATGCTGAGTTTCCTGCCATGGTTCAAGAAGAAGAACCGTGCATTCCGCAGCAAGATCATTTTCATAGAATCATAGAATGGTAGAGTTGGAAGGGACCTCCTGGGTCATCTGGTCCAACCCCCTGCTCAAAGCAGGATTCTCTAAATCATCCCAGACAGATGTCTATCCAGCCTCTGTTTGAAGACTTCCATTGAAGGAGAACTCACCACCTCTTGTGGCAGCCTCTTCCACTCATTGATCACCCTAACTGTCAAAAAGTTTTTTCTAATATCTAATCTGTGTCTCCTCCCATTCAGTTTCATCCCATTGCTTCTAGTCTTTCCTTGCGCAAATGAGAATAAAGATGATCCTTCTACAATGTGACAGCCCTTGAGATATTTGTAGACAGCTATTAAGTCTCCTCTCAGTCTTCTTTTTTGCAAGCTAAACATTCCCAAATCCTGCAACCGTTCCTCATAGGACATGGTTTGCAGACCGGTCACCATTCTGGTGGCTCTTCTCTGAACTTGCTCCAGTTTGTTGATGTCTTTTTTAAAATGTGGTGCCCAAAACTGGACACAGTATTCCAGATGAGGTCTGACCAAAGAGGAGTAGAGGGCAATAATGACCTCACGTGATCTAGACTGTATGCTTCTGTTGATACATCCTAGAATTGCATTTGCCTTTTTTGCTGCTGCATCACACTGTTGACTCATGTTAAGTCTGTGATCAATTAGTATACCCAAGTCTTTTTCACATGTGCTGTTACTTAGCCCTATTCCTCCCATTTTGTATATGCTTTTTTCATTTTTATTGCCCAGATGTAGTACTTTGCATTTTTCCCTGTTAAAATCCATTCTGTTAGTTGCTGCCCACTGTTCCAGTTTATGTATATCTTTTTGAATCCTCTCTCTCTCTTCTCTAGTATTAGCTACCCCTCCTAGCTTTGTGTCATCAGCAAATTTGATCAGTTTACCCTCAATTCCTTCATCTAAATCATTGATAAAGATGTTGAACAATACAGGGCCCAAAACAGAGCCTTGTGGTACCCCACTTGAGACATTCTTCCAACTGGATGTGCAGCCATTTACAACCACTCTTTGGGTCCGATCATTAAGCCAGTTATGAATCCACCTAACAGTTGCCTTGTCCATTCCATACTTAGTCATTTTTTCAATAAGGATTGTGTGAGATACTTTGTCAAATGCTTTGCTGAAGTCAAGATATACTATATCTACAGCATTTCCCTGATCCACCCAGTCAGTGATTCTGTCATAGAAGGAAATTAAGTTAGTCTGACATGACTTATTAGTTACAAACCCATGCTGACTCTGTTTAATCACTTCATTCTTATCCAGGTACTTGCATACATGTTCTTTAATAATTTGTTCAAAGATCTTTCCTGGTATAGAAGTCAGACTCACTGGCCTGTAGTTCCCTGGGTCCACCTTCTTCCCCTTTTTGAAGATAGGAACAACATTTGCTCTTCTCCAGTCTTCTGGGACTTCTCCTGTTCTCCAAGAATTTTCAAAGATTATGGACAGTGGTTCAAGAATTTCTTCTGCTATCTCCTTCAGTACCCTGGGGTGTAATTCATCTGGACCTGGAGACTTGAATTCATTTAGGTTAGCTAAGTGTTTCCTCACTGTCTTTCTGTTTATAGATATCCTGGATTCTTCTATTCCTTTAATAGGACAGTGAAGATCAGTTGATGTTACATTTCCTTTCATGCATGATAATGCACCGTCTCATGCTGCACATAACACATCTGCATCTCTGGCTGCTATGGGCATTAAAGGGGACAAACTTATGGTGTGGCCCCCATACTCCCCTGACCTCAACCCCATTGAGAACCTCTGGAGCATCATCAAAAGGAGTGTCTATGATGGCGGGAGGCAGTTCACATCTAAGCAACAGCTCTGGGAGGGTATTCTGTCCTCATGCAAAACAATTGAAGCAGAAACCATCCAAAACCTGACAAATTCAATGGACGAGAGAGTTCAGAAGCTCCTTTCGAACAAGGGGTCCTATGTGCAAATGTAACATCACCTAGAATAAAGTTTTGAGTTGAAAACTGTTTGATTTCAGTTTGTAATAACCTGCTAATGCTTATAATTTCAAAATTGACCATTTTTTTGTTCTTTATTAAAATGAACAGGTAGAAAACTCTGCTGTGCATAATAATTTGGAACATGCATTTTGAGTGCAGTTTGAGTGTTTTATTTTTTTAAAAATATACTGTTATCATAGGCAGTTTGTACAAAAACCTTTCAGTTGTACTCTAATAGTCATTGTAATTTTCCAGTCAAATAACTGAAATTCATATAGGTAATTTGGGAAAATCTGAGAAAATATTATTTGCATAATAATTTGGAACACAGTGTATATCATTTTTTATGTTTTGGCCCTTTTACACAAAAACTTTTATAGGGAAAAAAATATTTTTGCATTGCTCTATTCTGAGAGCTATAACTTTAATTGGCTTCTTGTTTTTGGAAGGACAAAATTACTTTTCAGTGATACAATTTTTGTTTACATTCTTCTTTTTGATCGCGTTTTAGTGCACTTTTTGTTAAGCACTATGATGCTAAAGCATAGTTTCTGACTCGTTTTTATTTTTCTAAAGTGTTCACTGAATGGATTAACGACATTGTTTTTGTTCTATTTCTTTTTTTTAATATATATATATATATATATATATATATATATATATATATATATATATACCTATTTATTGGAATTATAAATATTCCATAATCAGTGGTGGTTTTGAGAGCCATGTCATCTGCTGGTGTAGCTCCACTGTGTTTTATCAAGACCAAAGTCAGCGCAGCCGTCTGCAAGGAAATTTTAGAGCACTTCATGCTTCCCTCTGTCGACAAGCTTTTTGGAGATGGAAATTTCATTCTCCAGCAGGACTTGGCACCTGTACACACTGCCAAAAGTACCAATACCTGGTTTAAAAACAACAGTATCACTGTGTTTGATTGACCAGCAAACTCGACTGACCTTAGAATCCTGGGGTTTGTCAAGAGGAAGATGAGTATGGGGTTTTGTCAAGAGGAATGCCACATTGATGCAGTAATTAATGCAAAAGGAGCCCCGACCAAGTATTGAATGCATTTACTGAACATACGGTACATTTCAGTAGGCCAGCATTTCAGATTTTAAAATAATTTTTCAAGCTGGTGTTATAAAGTATTCTAATTTACTGAGATAATGACTTTTGGGTTTTCATTGGCTGTAATCCATAATCCTCAACATTAACAGAAATAAACACTTGAAATAGATCACTCTGTTTATAATGACTATATAATGAGTTTCACTTTTTGTATTCATGAACTGAAATAAATTAACTTTTTGATATTCTAATTTAGTGAGATGCACTTGTGTGTATATATATATATATTTGGGGATTTTATTTAAAATATTTTTACACTTTTTAATACATTTTCTACTTTTTTATATTGTCCCACTATGGGACATGATCCTCATACGTCTAGTCGGTAGGAACCCAACCCCTGATGAGTGTTTAGGTGATCCAAAATTTGGTCCTGGCCCCATCTCCTACCCACTTGCCGACCAGAGCCTGTCGGTTTCAGGAGGCATGGACGTCACTCATACTCAAAAAAAAAAAAAAAAATAACACTCAGCTTCTAATAAGATCTTAGCTTCAGGATGGAGAGGTATATCTCCCTTTCTCTCTCTCTCCATCAGGTCCCGGTCTAGAGGTGTCAGAGGAGAAGATTCGGATAAAGAAAGATGAAGATAGTGAAGAAATATATGAAGATGGAGGAAGATGACAGAAGAAGATGGATGAGTTTACTGCCAGCCTATTTCCTAATTTTTATTCAGGGTTTGTAGTTAGATGGATTTTCTATTTAGGTATAGGCCATTTTGGTCTATATGGGGCCTGTTTCCGCTTCCATTCTGGTGATTGGTGGTGCAGGGTTACCTGACAGGCAATATCTGGGCCTCCGCGCTGCCCTCCCTTGTATCCGGGGCCTCTGCTACTAATTTAGGCCCAGGCTTCAGCGCGACCTAATTCCTGTAGTTAGCTCCACCCCTTTTTGTCATCTTCGGGCGGGCTTTTCTCCCGCCCGTCAATGGCACGCCCCCTCTTACTGTTTCCGGCGGTTAGCTCCTCCCCTCCTGCTCACATAACGGACATGTCTAGCACCCGCCCGTCGCTGTCATTCTCCCTACTCTTAGTTTCGGTGGTTAGCTCCACCCACTTACTGCCTCACTGAGCTGGCTTTTGCAATAATGCTCCTTCCTCTCTCCTACCCGTGCTTTTTCCTATGTGGGCTATCCTCTTCCTCCCTGTGGTCGCTATTTGCCAGCATCTGGATCCGGAAGGTGGCATCTCTCTGCAGCTAGTTCTCCATCTACAGAATCACAATGCAGCCCTGGTTGTCTTCTGGAGCCCTCTACAGCTGAAAGCAGACCTTGGGACCTGCATCTTACTGTGAGTAGCTCTGCTCTGCAGACTGACACTCAACCTCAACAAAGATCTTTCTGTCCCCTAACCTTATGGCATTAGTGGGTCTGATTTCCTTCATGCCTAATCTTGAGAGAGAGCTCTCGCCCTCCTGCTTCCTCTTCTTCTACTCTTGTCAGACACTTTGCTCCTCATGTAATTGCAAAGGCCCTTCAGGCAGTCCTCATTCCTCTATCAGTGTTACAGCAGCCCCACGGTGCCTTGTACCAAGGAGTAGGTGGTGAGTGGCTGTCAATTAGTATTTTGCACCTGTGTTGCCAACATCTTGCTATATGGACTGGCTGCATCCTGTAGTGCATTGGTTCAAAGGCGATGCTGCCTTTTTCTGCTTTTTTTTTTATTTTGGAGGATTTAGTCCTCTTTTGTGACTTTGCTATTTGTTTAGTGATAGGACTCGCAAGTGTGGAGACCCTTGAGGTGGGTTGTGAGCTTGCATGTTTTGGCCAAAATATCAACCATGCCTCACTATTTTTATGTATTTTGCGCACTATATTTTCGGGATGCAGTTAAGCCCAACACTTTTGGTCTTGCATACAGGGGTGCTCACACTGGTATGCATTGAGAGAGTGCTGACCAGCCCACCTAATCGAATAGTAGGGGCGTGACTAATAGGCTGAGAACCAGACACTATACATTACCTTTGTGTGAACAGCGCCCTATACAGGCCTCTATTGTGCAAATGGATACTAAGCATTCATCCCTCCATGAGTGTTAGGTGGTGAGTGGCTGTCAATTTAGTATTTTGCACCTGTGTTGCCAACATCTTGCCATATGGGCTGGCTGCATCCTGTAGTGCATTTGTTCAAAGACCTGGGGAGGTAAGTGGCGCTGCCTTTTTTTCTGTTTTTCTTTTTTAATTTTTGGAGGATTTTAGTCCTCTTTTGTGGCTTTCCAAAATATTAAAGAGGCCACCCGAGGGTTCGAGTTCTCTCCTTACTCAGTCCAAACTTCTCCGGCCTCCACTGAAGCGTAAGTTTCGGTTCTGTTTATCGGCGACAGAGGATTTTTCCCACCAAGAGAGGCCACAGGCTTGCCAGGATAGGAAATGGGCTTCTTTTAAACCCACCACCTCCTGGCGTCCCATAACACGCAGGGTAGATCCACCAGGTCTAGACCTGGCCGTTCTTCCTCTGCATGACTCATCTCCAGATTCCAGGGGATCTCCCAGGCTGGGTGGCCACCCCCAGTTTTTCAGAGACATCTGGCTCGCCTCGGTGGAGTACGCATGGGTCAGGGATATTGTATCCTCAGGATACAAAATAGATTCTGTTTTGCAGCCCTGAGATCGATACTTCGCATCCCGTCGTCCTAGAGATGCTTCTCTGCTTCTGGGATTCTTCGCGTCCATTGCCTTCCTTCTCAGTTCCGGTGTCATTGTTCCCATCCCAGACCAGGAACTTTTCACAGGGTTTTATTCGAATCTATTTGTTGTACCGAAGAAGAATGGCGCAGTTCGACCCATCCTGGATCAAAACTTATTGAACAAGGGCGTCCGTCTGCGACATTTCAGGATGGAGTCCCTTTGTTCAGTAATTGCTTCCATGGAGTCGCAAGAGTTTGTACTCCATAGACCTCCAGGATGCCCATCTCCTTGTCCCTGTCTTCCCAGAGCATCAGAGATTCCTGTGTTTTGCGGTACGGTAGGACCATTTTCAGCTTGTCACCCTGCCATTCGGGCAAAAATCATGGCAGCGGTAATGGCCATTTTGCGGATCAGAGGTTTAGTGCTCATCCTGTACCTCCACAACATTCTCATCAAGGCTCCGTCCTTGTACCAGGCCCAGGAAAGTCTGTCCATCATTCTCGACACCCTGTCCCGATTCAAATGGCTAATCACCAGGGCAAAGTTTTGCCTTGTCCTAACTCAGCGCCTAATTTTTCTAAGCATGCTGTTCAACACCCGTCAGACAAGATTATTTCTTCGCTAGGAGAAGAGATCAATCCTTCAGCAGGGTGTTCGCTATCTGCAGAGCCCTCGGCTTCCATCTTTCCACTCAGCCATGGTGGTCCTGGAAGGATGGTGGCAGCGTCGGAATCGATTTAGTTCAAGACTGCTTCAGCAGGTCATCCTATCTTAGTGGAACAAGTCTGCTCTCTCTCTGGATCGTCCGGTTCGGCTGTCCTCCCAAGTCAAACAATCTTTCAATTGGTGTCTGTTATCCCCTCTCATGTTCCAGGGTCGGTCCTTCCTTCCCGTTTACTGGCAGTTGGGTGACGATGGACGCCAGCCTTCTCGGCTGGGGTGCGGTCTTTCACCACCTGACTGTTCAGGAATATGGTCAGCAGAGGAAGCTTCCCTGCCGATCAACATACTAGAGATAAGGGCCATTCTTCTGTCCCTCCGCCACTGAGAAAGGCATCTCAGTGGTCTGCCAATCCGAGTTCTCAGGGGTCTGTCAATCACCAGTTATGAACTCGGAGTCCCTTGGCGATTGCCGAGGTGTCCAAGATTTCCCTCTCGACAGAGATAACGGTTCCGGTGATATTTGCAGTGCATATCCCCGGCATAGATAATTGAGCCCCCGACTTTCTCAGCCTCGAGGGTCACGCGGCGGGAGAGTGGTCTCTGCATCAGGAAGTCTTCCATCAGATTTGCCTTCAATGGGTCACTCCGGATGTGAACCTCATGGCGTCCCGGCTGAACAGGAAGTTTCCACAGTTCGTTTCCAGGTCCCACAATCCTCTTGCCAATGCTCTGGCAATACCCTGGTCACAGTTTGTTCTTCCCTATCTGTTTCCTCCCCTCCCCCTTCTTCCCAGGCTATTGAAGAAGATCAAAGTGGAAGGGGTGCTTGTTGTTCTGATAGCACCAGTTTGACCCAGGAGGTTTTGGTTCACAGAGATCGGCCATCTTCTTGCAGACTCACCCTGGAGGGTCCCAGACAGACCGGATCTTCTGTCCCAAGGACCGATCTGCCACCAGAATTTTCGGTCACTCAATTTAATGGCGTGGCTGCTGAAACCGCGGTTCTGAGAGCGTCTGGTTTTCAGATCGGGTGATTCAGACCATGATACAGACAAGGAAACCGTCGTCGTCCCGGTCTATTATCGGACTTGGAAAGCCTATTTCAGCTGGTGTGAATCTAATCACATCCCGCCTATGTCCTTTGCTCTACCTTCCATTCTGGCGTTTCTCCAGGCGGGACTTGACGCTGGTTTTGCTCTTAGTTCAGTAAAGGGCCAGGTGTCAGCGCTTTCTATTCTTTTTCATAAAAACGTATCCTCCCACTCTCAGGTCAGAACTTTTCTCCAAGGGGTAGCGCATGCTGCGCCCCCGTTTGGACACCGGTGGATCCCTGGGACCTCAATCTAGTCTTGGAGACCCTTAGTCGTTCTCCCTTTGAACCTCACCTAGAAGTCTCGCTGTCTATTCTGTCTTTTAAGGTTGTGTTTCTTGTGGCATCACCTCCATCAGGTGTGTCTCTGAATTGGTGTCTCTTTCCTGTCGCCCCCCATTTCCTGGTTCTCCACCAAGACAAGGTGGTTTTGTGGCCTATACCTTCTTTCCTTCCCAAGGTGGTGTACGCCTTTCACTTAGATGAGGATATTGTCCTCCCTTCCTTTTCCCCGGCTCCGACTCATCCTCTGGAGCGTTCACTGAACAGATTAGACCTGGTCAGGGTGGGGCGGGTTTATCTGGCTAGGACCACCACCTTTAGGAAGGCAGACTCTCTTTTTGGCATTTCAGAGTGTACGTGTAGAGGCCTGCTGGCCTCCAAGGCTACGATTGCTCACTCGATCCAGACGGTAATTTTGGCAGCATACTGGGTCTAGAACACAGCTCCTCCCCCTGGGATTAAGGCACACTCTCCCCAGGCAGTGGGCGCCTCCTGGACATTACACCACAGGGCATCTGCCCTGCAACTCTGCAGAGCGGTAACCTGGTCTTCCATCCACACGTTCGCCAAATTTTACAGGGTCCATACCTATTCTTCAACTTGAACTGAGTTTCTGCTGTTCCCTCCCCAGGGACTTCTTTGGGACATCCCATGGTTTCCTGTGTCCCCCAATGAAGCGACAGAGAAAACAGCATTTTTGGTTGCTCACCATAAAATCTGTTTCTCTCATGCTTCATTGGGGGACACAGCACCCTTCCATGTTTATCAGCTCTGGTTACTGTGTTTTATTGCTACAGTTTGAGTTATTTGTTTCTTTTACATGTTGCGTCTACTGCTTTCTCACTAACTGATTAACCTAGTGCCAGTTGGTGGGGTGTACACTGGAGCTATCTTTTTTTGTGCATAGTGTCAGCCTCCTAGTGGTAGCAGGATATACCAGGGTTTCCTGTGTCCCTCAATGAAAGCTCCAAGAAACAGATTTTACGGTGAGTAACCAATAATCCTGTTTTACCGCATTCAATACATTCTATTGATGTAATTCTTGAAAGACGTGCCACATGTCAGTCTCCGCGGGTGATCCACAGGCAACTATGTACGCATAGTGAACTTGGGATTTCTAGAAATCCCATCCACTATGCTGTCACAGCTGGCCACTGCAGGTTTGATGCTGCATAAATACACAGTGTCAAACGCGCAGCAGTTCCTGATCAAGGGCACATACCCTTATACTTACAGATCGCTGATCTAATACTCTGCAATGCTTCTGCACCTCAGGGCATCATAGTAGCGTCTGGCAGGCAGGGGAGGAGGCGTGTCAGCTCCTGCTCTAATATGGTGTAAAAAACACCCTATTCATAGTTTCCACGTAGTTCCCAGTAGCTAATCACGGTACAGCATGTTTCCAGTAGCCAATCATGTTGGAGATCCTCCCATGTGAATAACGGATCCGTCAAAAAACGGATGAAACGGATGTGACGGAGTCAGCGGATCCGTTATTTTTGCGGAACCGTTAACGGATCCGCCAAAATAACGGATCCGTTGACTCCGTTATTCACTATTTTTGGTGGATCCGCCACGATGTCGGATTCTGACTGACGCCAAACGACTGAAGTGTGAAAGAGGCCTTACAGGCACTCACAAGTCACCTTCCTGCAGGACTCTGAAAAACCCCACAGCCATTTTGCGACCGGGGGTCACCATGGAGACCATCAGCAAAACGTGATTGCACCGCATTGTGCTGATGGGAGCAGACAGAGCCCACTCCCTGTGCGATTCTCTTCGATATCGCTTTCACTATTGACAGCGACATCAGAGGGGATAAATGTCCACGACTGGTGCTAGCATCCATCATGGGCATTGCTGCAGGGTGACAGCTCTCACATAGAACTGACATCTGCACCCGATCACCGTGGTGCTCTGCGTGAGCCAACAGCACCGTATATGTACTGCACATGCTGTCCAAGTCATTGTCAACAATAATCGTAGTGGTCTGAAATTTTTATAAAAAGCGTCAGTCAACAATCTCACGTGATGTTTGCCAACGAGTGAAAAAAATGGAAAGACTAGTAGGGAACACTGGCAGCTGTAGTTTCCCAGAAGGTGAGTGTTTTCATTTTTTTTTCCCGTGGAGACATTTGATCAATTAGAAAAGCTTATTTAGGAAATAAGTCACACAATCTTAAAACCTTTTAAGAAAAAAAAAAAAAAAACACTTGTGTCAGAGTGGACAACACCCCTTGAAGTAGATGCTCTTCAAAATGTTCTTAAAGTATTGTTGTCATGATCCATTTTTGGATCTGTGGCAGATCTGGCTTTTCATAGTAAAACCTCTTTTCTTTCAGGCTTAATTGCATTACTGCAGTGTTGCTGGGTCAGCTGATGTAGGTGGTGACCAATCCCACCATCCTTTATAGAGTCACCTGATGCATCAGCTGACTGTTGGTGATACAGGACCTTCTGGAGACCAACCAAGCAGGATAAGGAGCTTGCTGAGTGCAGTGGTGCTTCAGCTATTACCTTGATCTGGTGACTTTATCCTGCTGTGTGGAGCTTTTGCAGCAGAAAAAAGTGTGGTGTTTTTGTTGCTTTTACCGTTTGTTGTCTGCTCCTTTCCTTTGTGTTTCATTAGTGCAGTGGTGTGACTAATGCTCTCATCGGCCTGCTCCCTACCTAGGGATTAGCGCAGGGCTTGTGAGGGTTTTAGGTATCCTGCTCAGCGACGGGTTGAAAGAACCCATATAGGGACGATATGGAGATCAGGGCATACTTAGGTGAGTGCAGGAGGTGTCCATTTTCCCCATTCCTTATCGCAGGGCCCACCGTTGTTAAAGTTTACCCGGTGTTCCCTTGAGTGTTTTGCGGTCTGGTGATCGACCAACCGTCGGGTCGCGTCACACCAGGACAGTCACTTTGTGACATTATCACCAACCGTCACATTTTTTTCTGGTGAGCCATGGCCCAAATGCAGGCCTTTGTCCAACTGCTTCAGACCATCACCGTTGAGCTTGAGGTGCTGCGGGGTGAGGTGGTGCAGCAGTTGGTGGGGTTCTGGGCCTCGGCTCAGGTGCAGGCTCAACCAGAACCCAAGATATCTCTCCATGACAGGTTTTCTGGAGGGAGAGATACATTTTTGTTTTTTCAAGAGGCCTGTAAATTATACGTCAGGTTCCGCCCCCGTTCATCAGGGAGTGAGGAACAGCGTGTGGGGATTATTGTTTCTCTTCTCAAGGGTGATCCCCAATCCTGGGCCTTCTCCCTGCTGACCGATTCACTATCTTTACGGTCGGTGGACGGGTTTTTGCTTCTCTAGCGCTTGTTTTTTTCAGATCCTGATGGCGTCTCCCTGGCGGAATCCTGACTCCAATAAATCAAGCAGCGGAGCCTGCCGGCTGAGGGGTACTGCTCAGAGTTCAGGAGGTGGGCCACTGACACTCAGTAGAATGACCCTGCCCTTAGGAGTCATTTTGTGCAGGGTCTGTCCCCAAAGTTGCAGAATACTCTGGTGCAGTACGCCGCCCCCAGGTTGTTGGAAGCCGCCATGTCCCTTGCCATCCGGGTGGATAGACGCTTGAGGGAGAGGCATACACCAAATGTGCCCCCTGTAGTCCTTGCTAGGGAGGAGGACTCGCCTGAGTAGGCGGATGAACCATGTAGGTGGGAGGAGTTGGTTCCCAAACAGGGTTGCTTGCGGTTCGCTGTGGTGTTGGGGCATGTTTTTTTCTGTGGGCAGACTGGTCATTTCATCGGGGTCTGCCCAGCTCGCGCCAAAATACCTGTACCATCTAAGAAGCCGCGTCCCCCTAGTCTTGTGGAGGGAGGCGACCAAGGAGTGTATATTTCCTCCGTTTTTTCCCCTCAGTGTACCCTGTCTGCTGAAGTGGTGGTGGGGTAACTGAGGGTATACCGGTGCTTGTGGACAGTGGAGCAGGGGTCAATCTGGTGGATGCTCACTTTGTCCAAACTCATGGCCTGAGGTGTAGGACGCTAGCAAAACCCCTAAGCGTCCAGGCCATTGACTCTGTCCTATTCAGCCAGGGGAAGGTGACCCAAGTCGTAGATCATATACACCTGCGTATAGAGACTCGGCATGAAGAGTCCCTGTCGTGCTATGTCTTGGAGGGTATGCCAACTCCCATCGTCTTAGGCCTCCCTTGGTTGAAAAAAAAAACAACCCGGTCATAGATTGGCGGTACAGGGAAGTAGTCAGCTGGGATCAGTCGTGTGAGGACTGTTGCCCCGGGGCAACTGTCTCTACCGTCTTTCTACAACTGTCCCCTTCGTCTCCGGTGGGTGCAGCAGAGGTGCTGCCAGGGAGTAGGAGCAAGTCTCAACCCTCACCACTAGCTAACCCTGAGAGTCGGAGTCCTCTTAGGAGGAGGGTTCAGGGGAGGGTGGTGGTTTCCTCTGAGCATTGTGGGGGTGTGAGCTTGGTGACACAGGGGGACGCCTCTTTTGTCAGTTCCTCGAAGAGTTCACCATCTTGTGGCAAACGTGTGTATGGCAATAAACATTCAGGTCCGGACCTGTGTGTGAATGAGTACGTGTGGGTGTTCACCAAAGACATCCGGTGGAAGCGTGCTGCTGGGGTCTGGAGTTCCAGGGTGATCGGGCTGTATCGGGTGTCGGCCATTCTCGGCCCGGGGACTTTCCAGCTGGAGTTACCCCCAGTAATGCAGGTAACACACTCATTCCCCAGATCGGGGCTCTGGAGATTTGTGGCACCTCCAGAGCCTATGTTGTTTTCATTACCATCTAGCTGTGTTTGCCATAAACCTGAGGGTCAGTATATTACGAAAGAAAAAAGGAATAGGCCATACGGAGGGGATCACAAAAGGCATGGATAGTGACATAAAGATATTTTATTTTAATTTGACACAAGAAAACACAGAAAACATTTAAAAACATTAAAAATAGTCATATAGGAAAGATGTATATCTTCGTACCGTGTTAGCCAGTAGATAGAAAAATATTTAGACTTGAGAGTCCTCAGTGGTTGATACCTTTTAATGGCTAACTGAAAAGATGGTAACAAATTGCAAGCTTCGAGACTACTCAGGTCTCTTCATCAGGCAAAGACTAAAACAAAAACTGAAGAATCACATATTTATACACAAGAGGACACAGGAATAATGCAATAGGTAAGACATGTGACGTGAAGCAGAACTGTCATTATGGCAGAGGGATGAACATAAATATTGGAACAGTTCATAGATAAGGAGTGAGAGTTTTATTGCCCTCTGATTGGGGTCTGGTATTGTGTTTTGATGCCCCCAGGTCAGAGAAGCAGATTCCTTAATTGATGTACACAGACATGAATCCATGTGACACGTTCATTCCAGCACTAAGAGTGTCAAAGGTCATCATAAGTTTATATTCCCAAATCTTTCTATCTTTCTCAGATTTGAAGTTAGCTTTTAATACCAGTAATTCCATATCCATCATGCTATGACCTGAGGGCATCAAAACACAATACCAGACCCCAATCAGAGGGCAATAAAACTCTCACTCCTTATCTATGAACTGTTCCAATATTTATGTTCATCCCTCTGCCATAATGACAGTTCTGCTTCACGTCACATGTCTTACCTATTGCATTATTCCTGTGTCCTCTTGTGTATAAATATGTGATTCTTCAGTTTTTGTTTTAGTCTTTGCCTGATGAAGAGACCTGAGTAGTCTCGAAAGCTTGCAATTTGTTACCATCTTTTCAGTTAGCCATTAAAAGGTATCAACCACTGAGGACTCTCAAGTCTAAATATTTTTCTAAAAATAGTCACACATTTGACATAGCTTAGACTATCAATAGACTCATAATCGGGCCAACCACCTAAAGCAGAACTCAAAAATGGTCCATAATATGAACAAAAACCCTATATCCATATAAACAGCATATCATAGGTAAATAAAACCCATACACTGTTGCAGAAAATACAATGCCCACACAAAAAGTCTGAAAGAGTTGTCATGTAAATACTTAAATAAATACTTAAAGCCCTAGTTTGTATACCTAGTCCTTATGGCTAGAGGCAATTAAACCACATGGGCTACACGGAATATAAGTGTCATGGGTGTATCGCCACGAGGATCGTCGCGATTACACACTCTGACTTCTCACAGCTGAGTTGCTGTTACTTTGTGTTAGGTAATGAGAGAGTTAATTTTACCTAGCTCTTTGCTAAGACTAGGTGCAGCCTCGCCCGGCTGCTTTTGATTATGTTCTAATTAGTTTCCTTTATATTGCTGCCAGTCTGGGTGTTAGACGCCGGTGAAAGCCTTCATGTAGTCTAGCAGACTGGATCGGTTCTGAGAATATTTAAGCTAAGAGCTCCTTAGTTGTTTTTACTTTTATAGCTTATAGTTTATCTCTGAGACCTTAGGTGTTCCTACTGTGTGTGAGTGTTGTATGTAAGACTTTATTTACTTTATTTCTTGTCTTTCTTGTATGTCTTTCTGTTCATTAACCGTTACCTGTTCATTCCCTTTGGTGGTATTCAGGGTCCTTCTTAGGACTAGAATACAGTTGGCAGGGATTGATAGGAGACAGGGTTTACGCTGGTGGCCTGGACCTCTGTACCTTTAACAGTACCTCCAGGTAGAGGGATTAGTTAGGACCCCAGTTCAGGGTCAGCTTAGACCCCGGTCACCCTCTAGCCGGAGACAGCGTATAACGGATTCCGTTTTGACCCACTGGACATTCTGTCAGGTAAATCTATGTTATCATATATCTATGCGCATGTTATATACTATGTTGCCCTTTTGATATAGATTACTGACATCACATATATATATCTGCTATACAGCGTGACATTTTCACCGGCCCAACTAAAGATTTTCCCCAGCTGTCATGGATCCAGTAGCCCAGCTGGCCCGGCAGTTGCAGGGGTTGTCCATGGAATTTGCAGACATTAAGTCCAAGGTTTTGTCCCCCCGGAGCAAACCAGATCTGAACCTAAGGTTGCTCTCCCGGACAGGTTCACTGGTGGGCGGGACAAATTTTTTACTTTCCGGGAGGCATGTAAATTGTACTTTCGGCTGCGGCCTCGGTCATCTGGGAGTGAAGAGCAGAGGGTGGGAATTGTTATCTCGCTCTTACAAGGGGACCCTCAATCTTGGGCGTTCTCTATTCCTCCAGGCTCCCAGATCTCCAGTCAGTGGATCGATTTTTTACTGCCCTGGGTCTGGTATATGATGATCCGGATCGAGTCTCCCTTGCTGAAACAAGGTTACGTAAAATACGGCAAGGAAATCGTCCAGCGGAGGAATATTCTTCTGAGTTCCGTAGATGGGCAACAGATACTCAGTGGAATGACCCAGCTCTTAGGAGCCAGTTTTGTCAAGGGTTGTCTGACAAATTAAAAGATGTGTTGGCTCAGTATGATTCTCCTCCATCACTGGAGGCTGCTATGGCCCTCGCTATTCGCATTGATAGACGACTTCGGGGAAGACGCGAGGTAACTCCGCCCCCCGTGATGACTCCACCTACTACTAAAGTCCCTTATACTGAGGTTCCCCTGGTCTGTTCTGAGGAACCCATGCAGTTGGGAGGGACATCATTTTGTAGGAGGGAATCGGCGGTGCGCCGCAAGACTAGAAGGTGTTTCTTTTGCGGGAGAGAGGGACATTTTGTTGGGGGGTGTCCATCCCGGACCTCTTTGAGCCAAGGAGTTAACCTGGGAGTGTGTATTTCGTCCCCAAATCCCTCTCAGTTTCTCGTGCCTGCGGAGGTGGTGATTGGTACTAGAACTGAGAGGATTTCTGTTTTTCTTGATAGTGGGTCCGGGGCTAATCTGGTGGACGCTCGGTTTGCCCAGGTGCATGGTATGCAACTGAGTGTATTGGCCAAACCGGTCCCTATACTCTCTATTGATTCTAGACCTCTTGGTCAAGGTAGCTTGGTACAAGCTGTTCATAACATAGATCTTCGAGTAGGGGCAATACATAAAGAGCAATTGTCTTGTTATGTGTTGGAGGGTCTACCTACTCCTATTGTGTTGGGACTTCCTTGGTTGGCTAAACATAACCCAGTGATTGATTGGCAATCCAGAGAGATAAGCCAGTGGGGTGAATTTTGCAAGAATAACTGCATGAGCACGGTCATCGGTGCGGTTGTGCCTAGGACTTTGCCTCCTTTTCTGGAGGACTTTGGGGAGATGTTCTCAGAGGAGGGGTGTAAAGAGTTACCTCCTCATCGCGCATATGACTGCTCAATAAGGTTGCTTCCTGATGCCTTATCTCGTACTTTCCCAGGGCCCGGGAGGATGGATGATCCGGTTCCTATTCCTCAGGAGGGAGTTGTAGTGTCAGCTGTATGCTCTGAGCTTGAGGGGGAGGTATTGGGGGCTCAGGGGGATGCCCCTGTGGGACTTCCAGGGAGACTGATAGTTCCAGATCGGTTAAGACTGAAGGTTACGGGGAACCGTTACAAACGGATGGCTGATAGGGGGAGAGTTTCTGGTCGAGATCTGAAGGTGAGCGATCTGGTGTGGTTGTCTACCAGGAATATAAAACTTGAAGTTCCCTCCTGGAGGTTGGGTCCCAGATTCATCGGGCCGTACAGGATCAGTTCCATAGTTAATCCTGTGGCATTTCGTCTGGACCTCCCTCCTACGTTTAAAAATCATAATGTGTTTCACAGGTCATTACTTAAAAAGTATGTGGCACCAGTTATACCGTCACCTTTACCTCCTTCAGTGGTGGTCAATGATAACGTGGAAATTCATGGGTCGAAAATCATTGACTCACGTCTCAGTCGCCGATCCCTTCAGTGCTTGGTTCATTGGAGGGGGTATGGTCCTGAGGAGGGGACGTGGGTCCCTGCGTCTGATGTTAACGCAGATCGATTGGTTCGGACCTTTCACACAACTCACCCGGGCAGACCTGGCCTTGAGGGTCCGGAGGCCCCTCGTAGAAGGGGGGGTACTGTCATGGGTGTATCGCCACGAGGATCGTCGCGATTACACACTCTGACTTCTCACAGCTGAGTTGCTGTTACTTTGTGTTAGGTAATGAGAGAGTTAATTTTACCTAGCTCTTTGCTAAGACTAGGTGCAGCCTCGCCCGGCTGCTTTTGATTATGTTCTAATTAGTTTCCTTTATATTGCTGCCAGTCTGGGTGTTAGACGCCGGTGAAAGCCTTCATGTAGTCTAGCAGACTGGATCGGTTCTGAGAATATTTAAGCTAAGAGCTCCTTAGTTGTTTTTACTCTTATAGCTTATAGTTTATCTCTGAGACCTTAGGTGTTCCTACTGTGTGTGAGTGTTGTATGTAAGACTTTATTTACTTTATTTCTTGTCTTTCTTGTATGTCTTTCTGTTCATTAACCGTTACCTGTTCATTCCCTTTGGTGGTATTCAGGGTCCTTCTTAGGACTAGAATACAGTTGGCAGCGGGATTGATAGGAGACAGGGTTTACGCTGGTGGCCTGGACCTCTGTACCTTTAACAGTACCTCCAGGTAGAGGGATTAGTTAGGACCCCAGTTCAGGGTCAGCTTAGACCCCGGTCACCCTCTAGCCGGAGACAGCGTATAACGGATTCCGTTTTGACCCACTGGACATTCTGTCAGGTAAATCTATGTTATCATATATCTATGCGCATGTTATATACTATGTTGCCCTTTTGATATAGATTACTGACATCACATATATATATCTGCTATACAGCGTGACAATAAGCTATAGAGACAAATAGAGAAATAACAAATGTAATCTTGCTGGCAGAAGCCGCTTACCCATGTAAAGTGCATGGAATTTAAAAAAAACGCAGGCTTAAGTAGTAAAACCAGTAAGCTTAGAACGGCTCTAACAACCTGAAAGCGGGCAATATAAAAGATAAAGTATGGGCACATGAGAGTTAGTGGTGAATGATGAAAGCAGCTCCCATGGAAAATAACATGGGATGACGCTAGCTATTCAAGAGACCCATCAGGAATTGAGTTAGGCGGAGCAAATACCCGACGCGTGTCGCCACCCTCAATGGCTTCGTCAGGGGTACTCATGTAGTTAACCTGTGTCATTGTATCTAGTCCTTCATAATAAATACAATGCAGCTGCGCTGCTTACCAGAAAGGCGTGGGTAGCGTTGTACAGGAGAGATCCAAAGTCTGTGTATAGCCTGTATTGACAGCACGTGAAGCTCCGCGGAAATGGAGGACTAGGACAACTGCGCATGCGCCAGCGGCTGTGAAACCGGAAACACATGGTCACCCAAACAACAGGGTTACTGTGGCGACGAAAAAAACAGATAATGGCCACAATTATGTAAGTAAGTCATGTGAACATCACGAGGAGGGCCAATGTCAAATACCACACACAATCAAGCGCTATGGCGCTGAAAAACATTCACAGCACACGCGCTATAGTCTAATAGAGTAACGCATTCACTGAACTGTGCTACATGGCAACAAGAAAACGGGAACAAAGCGCATGCGCTGTAATACAATGTGATGAAGCATTCCCTCTACAGTGTCGCAATGAAACTCCATAAGCAAACTCGGTCACCAAGTATTTAATGACCACAAGTAAACGAGCAGGGAACATGAAAGTCATAGGGAGGGCAACTTCAAAGCTTTAGTATCAGATAATACCTATGAAAAAAAAAATTATAAATATGTTTGGCTTCTTTATCCACAGTGGGCTAGCATTGAGATTGAGAAATAGCAAAGGCTTTAGATACAACCTTCTGTATAGGTATTCATTTATCAGACACACACCTTTGGAGGAATAGATAATCTAAGCACGAAACAGGTCAACATGTCAGTTGACCAATGTATATCCCCCTCAATAGAGTGCACATGTACATGAACTAATATAAGTGGGTAGAGCACTATAAAAAAGGCCAAATAGTTATGTTATTACTTGATAATGACATAGAGGGTCAGGTTACCGCCAAGGTTAACTCTGGTGGGTCGAGGTGTTCTCACCATAGGTTGTTTGCTGGTGAGGTCCGGTGCTGAGGGTTCAGAGGCCCCTCATTGAAAGGGGGGTACTGTCACAATCCATTTTTGAATCTGTGGCAGATCTGGCTTTTCATAGTAAAACCTTTTTTTGTTCAGGCCATCGGGGGTTAATGTCTGTTTTTTTCCCCCGGTGGCCTGCTGGTGTAATTGCATTACTGCAGTGTTGCTGGATCAGCTGATGTAGGTGGTGACCACTCCCACCATCCTTTATAGCCTGATGCATCAGCTGACTGTTGGTGATACAGGTCCTTCTGGAGACCAACCAAGCAGGATAAGGAGCTTTCTGAGTGCAGTGGTGCTTCAGCTATTACCTTAATCTGGTGACTCTATCCTGCTGTGTGGAGCTTTGCAGCAGAAAGCTAAGTGTGGTGTTTTTGTTGCCTTTACCGTTTGTTGTCTGTTCTTTCCTTTGTGTTTCATTAGTGCAGCGGTGTGACTAGTGCTCTCACCGGCCTGCTCTCTACCTAGGGATTAGCACAGGGCTTGTGAGGGTTTTAGGTATCCTTCTTGGCGACAGGGTGAAAGAAGCTGTATAGGGATGATGGGGAGATCAGGGCATACTTATGTAAGTGATGGAGGTGTCCATTTTCCCCGTTCCCTATCGCAGGGCCCACCGTTGTTAAAGTTTCTCCGCTGTTCCCTTGTGTGTTTTGCCGTCTGGTGACAGACTAACCGTCGGGTCGCGTCACACCAGGACAGTGACTTCGTGACAATCATGCACCAGTTCCATTTTTAGACATATTACATTTCAGTTTGTTGTGATACCTGTGGATGCATGTGATTTTGTACACAGTGAATGTGTTCATGCTGCTTTGCATCTTTGTGTTACCGGTTTGCTAACAAGCTGTGTTCTGTATCGATTTCACCTCGTGCTTCATGTTGTGTTTACCTAGTGACTGTATGAATGGTTGTTCTCAGTGACTGAACAGGATGACCTGCTGAACCAAGTGCTTCTAAATGAAAGCATACAGAAACAGGTATAAAAAAACAAGGCGTTTGAATTTCCACTTGGCAGAGCTTTAAGGATCGCTCTTGTTATTCTAGCCCACTTAAACTGCAACCCTTTATAGATTCCGATCACAAACTGACAGAAACACTGGCTCGTGTTTTCAGGATGTGAAAATGAGCTGATGGCTGAGGAGAAATGACCTGATGACTTGAGGCAAAGAAAATCCCTTTACATAGTAAATGTACAGTCACACAATCAGCCATGTGTATCACTCAGTCTCTTCCTTTACAGACAATACGAGTAGAGGCAGTCCAGTCTAGAAGCTAACTATCGCGGGAGATGCATGCAGTCCTCACTGGTCATAATATAACCTCAAATGTGTGTTTTATTCAAATAAATATTTTTCCGATCAACGACAGGACCAGAGAGAGACAGGAGTCCTCGTGTTACAGCTTCACAGAAAGCCTAGTTCAAAATAAGACAATGCCCACTTCTTCCTTCAATAATTTCCGGTTCTTTGGACAGAAGAGCTTTAAGTGTGTGGCTTGAGAAGCCATGAAGATGGAACACCTTGATAGACTGGCTTTCAGCAAAGACTTCAGTGAATGTCAGGTTAGCCTCTAGGTCTTTACTCTCTCCTAGGAGCTGTCAAGTTGTCTGTGTTCCTGCCCTCTATTGCTGTCTCATGTCTTGGCCTGGCCTGCTGGGCAAGTCTTGGCGCAATCAGATGCTGAGGAGGGGCCTAGCCAGTCACTTCCACTTGATAGGGGGTAATTTGTTTCTGATCCGCTGACCCTGCAAGTTCTGGCTGCAAAAGGGGTTCGAAGAATGCACTAAAGTTTAGGAAAGTCAGTAAAAGCCCATACAATGTGTCTTAGTTTAGTTTAGAAGAGCAAACTGACACAAAATCTGAAGAGTCTAGTTAAAGCCCAGGATATGCTTCTAGTTTGGAGTTTGCGAATAGGGTAGTTGGCTCTAATTCTGGTTAGTGGAGGAATCAATGTATGGATTAAAGTTTCTTACTCACAGGCCAGCACTTTTCGTGAAGGTTATCTTTGGAAAGGTGAATACCTTTTTGGAAAGATTTACAGTGGGGAAGTATTTGATACTCTGCCGATTTTTGCAAGTTTTCCCACCTACAAAGAATGGAGAGGTCTGTAATTTTTATCGTACGTATACGTCAACTATGAGAGACAGAATCTTAAAATACAAACCAGAAAATCACATTGTATGATTTTTAAATAATTAAACTGGGGCCAGGATGTAGACCTGAGAGGACGCAAATTGAGCAGTGCTCCCACTAGACCCAGCTAAAACAATGGCTTTCTAAGCCTCAGATCTGGCCAATACCCCATCCTAGATGGGTCCCAGAAGAGCTAGGCCCTATGCAGCGGCACCCACCACACCTTTCTCATTAGATAGCCGGTGGGCCTTGGGATCTCGGCGCCATGTTGCCTCATCTTAGAGGTGCTCCCCACACATGGTGCAGGAGAAGCAGCAGCCAACGACGTTAAGGTAGAAGAGGCTGCCGCCTCGCAGGCATCAAAGGGAGAGGATCTGGCAGAGCTTACATGCTCCAAATTTGAAGCTTACCAGGAGTACCTGGAGGGGGGAGGTCGAAAGTAAAAGAGACTTCCTCGCAGAGTACAATGATGATATGCACAGGAAAACTAGGGCAGATGGGATCATGCAGAGGCCCTGAATATTAAAACTAAAGGCAAAGTCTCGAATGGGGTGGGGAACCAAGGTCCTAGAGCTCATCCCAAGATGAGGACTGGCAGGATAAGGACTTCTCCTTATCCCCCTCAGAAATGATAAAGTACCTCAAGCATCTGCCTTCTAAAGATGACTTTAAGAACCTGATTATAGAGGTTAAGGAAACATGTAGATTCGAAATTGCTTGTGTCCATCTGGACTTACAGCACCTCTCAGGCAGACTAGACACTCATGAAGAGGACCATGATGTTACTAGGTCACATATGTCAGATCTGCACCAATTAATATGTCAAAAGAAAGTGGTGAATGACCTCCACTCTCATATTGAAGACCTGGATAATAGGTGCAATATAAGGGGCTGGGGGGGGGGGGGGGCGAAGCTGATACCTAGGAGGATCCTAAGGACCTGCTACAAGTGATCTTTAACTCCATTTTGAGGGACTCTCCTTCTTCATCTATTACGTTTGATAGGGACCAGGGGGCTCTAAAACCAAAAGGATCTACACCCCATCCTCGAGACATAATTTGTTGTTTACACGATTTTGAAACTAGCTAGCTCTTTGAAGTCCTTAGCACATCTGGGGAATAAGATACAGCTTTTTCCGGACCTCTCTCGCATAACACTTCAGAAGAGAATCCTTTTTAGACCTCTTCTAAAGTCTGTGCAAGACCAGAAAATTCGCTACAGATGGGGATTTCTTTTCGCTCTAACATCACGTAGAGATGGCATGTCGGTGACTCTGCACTGTCTGGATGATCTACCCTCTTTCTGTGAGAAACTGAACTTGCCTATGACAAAAATCCAGGACTGGGAATTCTTGTCGGCTCTGGATGCCCTTCCCCCTGTTTGGCATTGTTGGGAAGGGTGGACGGAGACGTCCAAGGGAGAGTGAGGCACCTGGAAGACCAGGCACGTCAAAAGATCGCAAGCATAAAACTTGACTATATTGTTGCTGGAGTGGGGTTTCTCTGGTCTCTGCTTCATATCCACCTTCATAGAGGGATGTTTAACTAGTACTGGTCGGTGCTAGAACAAATGAGTACAATTAATAACTTACAGTTAAAGCAGGGGTCGACAAAGTTGTTCAGAATCTAGGAGCCAGCCAAAAAATTTAGGAGCCAGAATTTTTTTTTAACAAACTTGGTTTTTAATTTAACAAAAAAACATTACAAACATTATAAACATTTAACCTCTAAAGATAATAAATATTATAATTTGATATATTAGATTTTAGGCAACATTCTAGTGTTTTTCACTTTGCTTTTTGTGGCCATGAACATGCCTTGTGATTTTAGAGCTGATGTACCAGTGGTCCACAGCCTTGGCAGGATCAAACGCCTTCACAGATGGCCCATTCATGTTGATCATAAACAAGTCACTTAAACTTTCTTCTTGCATCCTTGATCTGAATTTATTTTTGACCATGTTCATCAAACTAAATCCGCTTTCACAACATGAGGTTGAGACAGGGAGCACCGACACAATCGACAACAGGTTTCCCAGAACTGGAAATCTCTCGGTGTTGGAGAGTGCCAAATCCAGAAGCTCACGCAGTTTCTTTCCTTTTCCAATGACCTTAAACTCACCCGACTTCCTTCTCATGGCAGCACCCGACTTCCTTCTCCCAGCAGCACTGCGCAGTCCCCGTCACCGAAAGTCCGCCGTCCTGAACAAGCCCAGCATCAGTCCGACGAGATTAACAGAGGGAGCGGCCACAACAGATATGGGTCTGCTAGGAATTGTAGTTTTTTTTAACCTAACAGATAGGAAAATGATGTGCAGAATAAACTACATTTCCCTAAGGTGCTTTGGGAAGCCTCCCATAACAAACATGCCACTAGTGGCTAGCGGCAGTAAACAGAATTATGGTGGCATCCAATCAGCGCTGCGCAGCGGAAGCAATCCAGACGGCCAGGGCCGGCTCCAGGTTTTTATTGGCCCCGGGCAATGTAAACTTTTGAGCACAACTGTATGTGGGTTTCTCGCACCTCCCTTCTCTCCTCCTTTTTCTTTTTTCTAATAAGCCGTTCTTATTGTTAGTTATAAGCATTTGGTGGGATGCCTTGATAGCTCTGTGGTTACATTTCCTGCTTGTGGTTTGTCCTTACTGGGCTCCTCCCACAACTAAAACTTTTTGGGTTTTTATGGAAGTGCTCTCCCGCAGGGGTTGAGAGCTACCAATTTTTTTTTTATACTGCTAAATGGGTTCACATAGTGCCACAGAAACAACCCTGTTCCAGGATTTATTCTGGGAATATTTTTAAATTTATACGATTTATTTTTTTCTATGTTTACATTATAAGTTTGTTGTCTTCATCTACCTTTTTCCTTTTTGTGTCTCTTACCTCCTATCCTGACAGATCAAACAACCCATTGAAGAAGGGATGGTTTGTTGAGAAAAACGTTAATCAGTGCCCTTAAAAAAGGGGTTTGGAGACTATAGGTATATGCCAGCTTGGATCTGTGAGCATGGTTCTAAGCATGAGGATTATTTTCCCAATAGGTTGTTATTATGGAGCGTGTGTAAGGGATGGCCTAGACTGTAGTCATGGCCACGGACACTAGGATATCGATGTCTTCACCATCCCCTACAGAAACACAAAGTCCATTGCTGTGCGTACCTGCATCTCTAGGTTCAGGTCCCTCTGGACTTCAGCCAATGAAGATTCCTCCCCACGTCAACCACAATCAAATGAGACAAAGTCCATTGCAACTGAAACGGTTTCTTTACTACAAACTTTGCACAGCATATCCACAGTTGTTACATTTTGAGTTACATATTCTTCCATACGAGATTCCTCAACTTTCCCTGCACTGTTTTAAACAGCTGACATGTGCCCCTAACAGCCACGGGTGGAATCGTAATCCACCATTGGCTGTTAACCTGACAGTAGCATTTAATATGTTTGTGCCGGAAGTGCGTCACTAATCCTGCCTATCTGTGCCCATGACACATATCCGCAGGTCACTGATGGGTTGGCATGACAACCGGGCTCTGCAACAGATTGCGATGTCATTCCCGGATTGCTATGAGCGCCATCCAGTGGTCGGCGCTCATAGCAAGTGAGCATTTCTGCTACACACAGCTTATAGTCTCCCATGGAGTAAAAAGTAAAAAAAAGTTTTTAAAAATATTACAAAATAAAAAAAAATAAAAGTTTAAATGACACCCCAATTGCCCCATTCAAAATAAAAGAAAAAAAGAAAAAATACACATATTTAGTATTGCCGCGTTTAGAATCGCCTGATATAACAAGATATAAAAATATTAATCCGATAGGCAAATGGAGTAGGGAAAAAAAAGTAAAAACGCCAGAATTACGTTTTTTTGGTTGCCGCAACATTGCATTAAAATGCAATAATGGGCGATCACAAGATTGTATCCATACCAAAATGTTATCAATAAAAACATCAGCTCGGCACGCAAAAAATAAGCCCTCATGAAGCCGCAGATCAAGAAAAATGGACCCGCTATGGGTCTTGGAAAATGACACCATTTTTTTTATCACTTAAATAAAAAAGAACATATTTGGTGTGTGTGAACTTGTAATGACATGGAGAATCATAATGGCAGGTCAGTTTTAGCATTTGGTGAACATGGTAAAAAAAATCCCAAAAACTGTTGTGGAATTGCACTTTTTTTTTGCAATTTCGCCGCACTTGGAATTTTTTCCCCATTTTCCAGTACACGATATGGTAAAACAAATGGTGTCAATCAAAAGTACAACTCGTCCTGCAAAAAAAATAACCCCTCGCTTGGTCATATTGATGGAAAAATAAAAAGTTATGGCTCTGGGAAAAAGGGGAGCGAAAAACAGAAACGCAAAAACGAAAAAGGACTGCGGCATGAAGGGGTTAATAATTCTGTTCCTTTTGTTCTGTAAACTGAGTCCCAAAGCCATACTCTACCTATCAGGTGTCCAGTCAGCCTGTTAAAATGATTGGTGGTGGCAGTGAGTAGTCTGGGGTTATTGTGGAGTTCGCAGTGACTGTATCGGGGGTATGTACATTTATTCAATGCATTGCAATCAGAGGCATTTATACTATACGCTCACTGCTAGTTTCCCGATAACCAGCCTATCAGTGGAAACAGCCTGCAGCCACCTCCATTTGTATTTGGATTTGTGGCAGCTCTGGTTCCTCACAGTTAAAACTTTTTTCCTTTCAGGCCAGCATGGGTTAATGTCAGTTTTTCCCTGCTGGCAATCTGGTGTAATTGAATTGCTGCTGGATCAGCTGATGTGGGAGGTGACCACTCCCACCATCCTTTAAAAGGTCACCTGATGCATCAGCTGACTGTCGGTGATAGAGCAATCTACAATGACCAAGCTAGAGGAAGGAGCTCTCTGGATGCAGTGGTGCTTCTGCTGAGTTCACTTTCCTGGTGCCTTTATTCTGCTGTGCGGTGCTTTTCAGCAGAGAAAGCTGAGTGTCTATTTCCCCATCCCTTTCGTGTTTGCACTGTCCCCTGTGTTTTATTATCTGTAGTGGCTAGGCAAGCACCCTACGCCGGCCAGTGCACTAGCCAGGGCAGTGTTAGGTGACATTTAGGGACGAGGTATCCTGATGGTGGCGGGAAGGACCCACATAGGGCGTTAGGTGAATGCAGAGACAGGCTCAGGGTGGAGCTCAGGTGGTGACCATCCCTCATTCCCTATTGGTAGGGCCTTCACCTCCCTGTTCTATCCCCATTGTGTGTGTGTGTTGTGCCGTTAGCTGACCGACCACCCGTTGGGTCATGTCACACCATGACATTATCTCTGACCATCACATTTTTTCCGGTGAGCCATGGCTCAAATACAGGCCTTTGCCCAACTGATCCAGACCCTCACTGATTAGCTTAAACAGCTGCGGGGTCAAGTGACGCAGCAGCTTCAGCAGTTGACGGAGATCTGGGTCTCGGCTAAGTAGCAGACTCTACCGGAACCCAAGATATTTCTTCCTGACCGGTTCTCTGGAGGGAGAGATAAGTTTATGGTTTATCAGGAGGCCTGTAAATTATATTTCAGGCTCCACCCTTGTTCATCAGGGAGTGAAGAACAGCGTGTGGGGATTATAGTCTCCCTTCTCAAGGGTGATCCCCAATCCTGGGCCTTCTCCCTGCCTACCTATTCATCATCTTTGCGGTCATTGGACGAGTTTTTTGTGGCATTGGCGCTGGTGTATGGGGATCCTGATGGTATCTCCATGGCAGAATCTCTACTCTGTAAAATCAAGCAGGGAGGCCGGCCTGCTGAGGAGTACTGCTCAGAATTTAGTAGGTGGGCCACGGACACGCAGTGGAATGACCTTGCTCTTAGGAGCCATTTTTGTCAGGGTCTGTCACCTAGGCTGCAGGATACTCTGTTGCAGTACGCTGCCCCCAGGTCATTGGAAGTCGCCATGTCCCTTGCTATCTGAGTGGATAGACACCTCAGGGAGAGGTATACACCAAATCTGCCCACTGTTGTCCTTGCAAGGTAGCAGGACACACCGGTGCAGACGGACAAATCCATGGAGGTGGGAGGAGTTGCATCTCAAATGGGGTTGCCTGTGGTTCGTCGTAGTATGGGGGCATGATTCTACTGTGGGCAGACTGGTCATTTCATCTGTGTCTGCCCAGCTCACGCCAAAGAATCAACACCAACTCATAAGCCATGTCCCCCTGGTCGTGTGGAGGGAGGCGACCAGGGTGTGTATATTTCCTCCATTTTTTCATCTTAGTGTACCATACCTGCTGAAGTGGTGGTTGGCAGGGTAACTGAGACTCTACTGGTGCTTGTGGACAGTGGAGCGGGAGTCAATATGGTGGATGCTTGCTTTGTTCAAACCCATGGTCTGAGGGGTAGGACACTAGCGAGACCCCTAAGCATTCAGGCAATTGACTCTGACCCAGTCAGCTAGGGGAGGGTGACCCATGTTGTAGATGATATACACATGCGTATAGGTACTTGTCATGAAGAGTCCCTGTCGTGCTACATCTTGGAGGGAATGACAACTCCCATCGTTTTATGCCTCCCATGGTTGAAAAGACACAACCCAGTCATAGATTGGTGGTCCAGGGAAGTAGTCAGCTGGGACCAGTAGTGTAAAGTCTGCTGCCCGGGAGCTACGATCTCTGCCTTCCTTCTACAACCTACTCGTTCTTCTCCGGTGGGGGCAGCAGAGGTGCTGACAGGGAGTAGGGGCAATACTCAACCCTCACCACAAGTTAACCCTGAATGTCGGTGTCCTCTTAAGAGGAGGGGTCAGGGGAGGGTGGTGGTTCCCTCTGTGCATAGTGGTGGTATGAGTTTGGTGACAAGGGGACACCTCTGTTGTCGGTTCCTTAAAGAGTTCACCATCTTGTGGCAAGCGCGTGCGTGGAAATAAACGTTCAGGTCTGGACCTGTGTGTGAATGAGTATGTGTAAGTGTCCACCAAAAACATCAGGTGGAATTGTGCTACTGGAACCTGGAGTTCTAGGGTGATCGGGCCGTATCAGATGTCGGCCATCCTCGGCCCAGGGACTTTCCAGCTGGAGTTACCCCCAGTAATGCATGTACATAACTCATTCCACATGTCGGCGCTCTGGAGATTTGTGACGCCTTCGGAGCCTACGTTATTGCCATCTCCATCGGGCTGCGTTCGCTGTAAACCTGATGATCAGGTGACTGCAGAGGTGAACTCTGGTGGATCAAGGTGTCCTCACCATATGTCATTTTCTGGTGAGGTCCGGTGTTGAGGGGTCCAGAGGCCCCTCATTGAAAGGGGGGTACTGTCATGATCCACTTTTGGATTTGTGGCAGCTCTGGTTCCACTCAGTAAAAACTTTTTTCCTTTCAGGCCAGTGGGGGTTAATCTCAGTTTTTCCCCACTGGCAATCTAGTGTAATTGCATTTCTGCTGGGTCAGCTGATATGGGCGGTGACCACTCCTACCATAATTTAAAAGGTCAAATGATGCATCAGCTGTCTGTTGGCGATAGAGGAATCTACAGTGACCAAGCTAGAGTAAGGAGCTCTCTGGGTGCAGTGGTGCTTCTACTGAGTTTGTGCCATGCCGCTCTCACTACATTCCTCTGGCGCCGGGGCTCAGCGCCTAATGTCATCACGTCAAGTGCACACGCGCACCTCCTGCACTTGACCCTGTGGCTGTTCACTCGACTCTAGATCCTTGTCTAGCGCGCATGCGTTACTGAGCCTGACTGCGGCCGCTCCATCTCTGACGTCTCTATGGTCCTGGAGGACCTGACCCGGAAGTTCCAGCACACTTGCCCTATATCTGGCTGCCCCTTCCTGTAAACGGCGCCTGATTATTGTTGTGCTTCCTAGCTAGACCTGCTTGGTCTCTGCTTGGCTGCTCCCTGTACTCAGGTTCCCTGCCTTGTGCTCTAACGCACTTCCTAGCATGCGCTCTGCCTTACCTTATACCCAGGCGTACTACCCTGTACAGGTTTTGGTTCTCACTAGGTCAGCTCACCCAGTGTGGGTTGGTATCATGACCCAGAGGGTCCACTCTAGGAGTCGTCACAGTTTGCTTTCCTGGTGCATTTATTCTGCTGTGCGGTTCTTTGCAGCAGAGAAAGCCAATTGTCTATTTCTCCGTCCCTTTCGTGTTTGTCACTGTCCCTGTGTTTTATTATCTGTAGTGGCTAGGCAAGCTCCCTACGCCAGCCAGTCCACTAGCCAGGGCTGTGTTAGGTGACATCGAGGGACGAGGTGTCCTGATGGTGTGGGGAAGGACCTGCATAGGGCGTTAGGTGAGTGCAGGGACAGTCTCAGGTTGGAGCTCAGGTGGTGACTATGTAGGGAGGGACAGGACTGTAGTTGTGACCTGGATTACTGCAACATCTATGTCCAGTCCTTCCCCCTACATGAAACTGTGTTCTTTCCTCTGGCATACCTGCATCTTCAGATTCCATCTCTCCTGAGCACCTCCCTGGCGTCGCCGGTCCCTCTTCCAGGCGACCCCCAGTAATGGAGACACAGTCCAGAATAACTTGAGCATACTCTTTAGTTAACTCTTCACACGTTACATCCACAGTTGGCACAATAGGTGTTTTGTTCGTTTCCTTATCTCTCTCTGCTTTGCTGTCACTTCTGTGCAGTACACGCCCAGACCAGACCGTACTAGACTGCTCCCCAGTTCCTTCCAGGCCTGACCTCGCTGTAATGACATTTCCTTCAGCCTGCTTCGTCCCAGAACTGAATTCATCAATCACTACTTGTGGTGGCGCCCAGTGAAGCATCCGGCCTATCTGTACTGAGATCGTCGAAGTTCCAGCTCACTTCACTTCCTTAGTCCAGCAGACCTCTGCCCTAAAATCATTGGACCAGGCGGTTAGTCTCCACATCTTTCTTCTCTGTACAGGCCCACTGATAGGCTATACAGTGGCCGTGGATAATGTGGGCTACAGCACTTGAACATTGCGTGGCTGCCGGATGTCCAGGCCTAAGCCCTTCTGGACACTTGGGCACACTGGCCCCGTCTGAGCTAATCTCACTAAAACCTTTCCCTTACTACCCTGCAGCCCCTCCTACACTTAACCCTATATGAACCTCCTATCGACTATACCTACCAAGGCCCACTAGTATGCCCCCATCTAGTGGCCCGCAACAGAACTACACTTACCCAGTATATGAGAACTATATACTAAGGTGCCCTCCTCTAGTGTCCCCAGAAGAAAGCACCTAACTGTCCCTTAACTGTACATTATTATAACAAAGGAACACAATATATCATACATAGTTCCACAGAGAATGGTAACACATAATGAATGTGGCAGTACCATAAATATTAGCGGTAATACATAAGATTATGTAGCAGTACCACTGAATGTTTATAACTATACGATTATTTACACAGGAAACATTAAATACACTTAAAGAGGTGCGGTGAAACAGTAATACACCTTCACCTCCTTACACTTGGTTGTCCTCGACTAACGCATAATACATAAAACAAAATACTGGAAAAAGTGTAAGAAAACTGACAGTCATTTGGCTTAATGTAAGCTGCATTAGTACACACCGCATTCCATGGTGCAGAGGTAACATTCCTGTTTTCCAGTCCCCCAGGGGTTAAAAAGACTTCCATAAAACATATTTACACTTCTCAACAATGAGACAGCAGTTCAAAAAGATGAGCTCCCCTTCCTTTGAGGGGAGTACAGTCCTTCCAGTGATCTCCTGGTGACGAAGACAGTCTCTCCATTTTCTAGCAGAATGGGCGCAACGAGCGCAACAAAAAAAAAACAAAAGAGTTCATGGGCTCCATAGATCTTAGCCTAGCTTGCAGTCCTCTATGCCAAATTTTTCAAACTACAGCGGGCAACGCTTTGCTTCAGTGCTGCCAGAGGCCAACTTTTACCTGCTTTCCGTGGGCGGGGCTTCTTTCAGGGCTATATTTCTCGCAGTGACGTGGAACAGTCCCGTTACCAGGGGAGGAGTCCCGAGGAGAGAATTTGCATATTCCCAGTGCCTTCTGGGATAAGTGAAGAGTTTCCGCGAGCTCAAGGAACACTGGATTTTGGCCGTTGCACCTGAAAGGAGGACATCAGTAAACCAGGGGAAGAGTCCCGAGGAGAGAATTTGCATATTCCCAGTGCCTTCTGGAATAAGTGAAGAGTCTCCGCGAGCTCAAGGAACACTGGATTTTGGCCGTTGCACCTGAAAGGAGGACATCAGTAAAACGGGAAGAATCCCGAGGAGAGAATTTGCATATTCCCAGTGCCTTCTGGAATAAGTGAAGAGTCTCCGCGAGGTCAAGGAACACTGGATTTTGGCCGTTGCAGCTGAAAGGAGGACATCAGTAAACCGCGCGCCGCTAGGCATATGTTTCAACGCTTGAATATCTCTTGAACAATAACAACATGGAAGAGGCCAAGAGCCATGTGGTGAGCTGCATTTCTTGCTACATGTTCACAGACTTACCAGTGGAAAAGCCAAACTTCACATGCCACAAATGCAAGCTTGTGTCCCTGTTGGAGGAAAAGTTGCAAAATCTGGAAGAGAGGTTATCTACATTGAAAACCATTAAGGAAGGTGAAGAGTTCTTAGACAGAGCATAAATATCTCTTCATGTTACAGAAAGAGAAGAAATTCGAAGTGCACCTGAAGAAACAGAGGAATGGAAGCATATGACCCAGAGAAGCAGGAGGATCGTGAGGCAGTCAGCACCAATTCTGCTCAGGAACCAGTGCCAGGCTCTTACACAGGAGAATGATGAAGAAATACATCAAGATAAGACTTTGGCCACAAACAATAACCTTGTACGCCCTCAGAGTCCTCCTGAATGGAGAAAGAAAACTGTTGTGAAGAAGAAATGGAGAGTTGTTGTCATAGGGGATTCCCTGTTGAGAGGAACAGAGGCCGCTATCTGCAGACCGGATTTAACCTCAAGAGAAATGTGCTGTCTTCCAGGTGCGAAAATTAAAGATGTGTCTGACAGGATATCAGGACTATTCAGACCTACAGATGACTACCCATTCCTGCTAATACATGTGGGGACAAATGACACCGCAAGAAACGACCTGGAAACCATCTGCAGTTACTTTGAAAACTTAAGTAAGAAAGTGAAAGAACTGGGAGTGCAGGTGGTCTTCTCTTCCATCCTTCCAGTGGATGTCAATGGAACAAGGAGGTGGAAGAAGATTCTGCAGGTGAACAACTGGCTATGTCGATGGTGCCGTCAGCAAGGATTTGGATTTTTGGATCACGGAGTGAATTACCTATACGATGGACTACTTGCTAGAGATGGGGTGCACCTTACGAAGACTGGAAAACATGTATTTAGAAGTCGCCTTGCTACACTCATCAGGAGAGCTTTAAACTAGAACAATGTGGGAAGGGAAGCAAAACGCCTGCAAAAGCCATACACCTGACAAATACTATTGAGAATTCTGCTATTAGAAGTGAAGGGGAAGAACAAAGACAAAAAAATCTACATAATAAAAATATTGGAGGAAGAGAAACCAATCACAAACTAAAATGTTTCTATACAAATGCACAAAGCATGGGCAACAAACAAGGAGAATTGGAACTACTAACGCAGGAGAAGAAGTATGATGTCATTGGAATCACTGAGACTTGGTGGGACAATACACATGATTGGAATACAAGGCTAGAAGGATACAACTTATTTGCAAGAAACAGACTTGATAAACGAGGAGGAGGTGTCGCATTGTATGTTAGAAAAGCGTATATCTGCACAGAGTTTGACGCTTCAGAGACTGGGAGTTCTGTGGAAACTGTTTGGGTAAGAATACAAGGACAGAACAATGGAAAGGACACCATTGTAGGCATTTTCTACAGGCCACCTATGCAAGCTGAAGATATGGATGAACTCTTTATGCATCAAATGGCCAAGTTCTCCAAAAAATATGACATAGTGGTCATGGGAGATTTCAACTATCCAGACATTTGTTGGGAATCAGTCTCAGGCAAAACTAACAGGTCAAGGAAATTCTTATCCTCTCTTGCTGACAACTTTATCTTCCAAAAGGTAGGGGAGAAAACAAGGGGATCTGCTACCTTGGATCTAATCCTTATAAACAGGGAAGAAATGGTTGAGGAGGTAAGAGTGTCTGGGACCCTAGGAGGTAGTGACCATGCTATTTTAGAATTTTGGATAACAAGAGGAGGAAGACCTGTGAAGACTCAGACGTCAAGGTTAGATTTCAGAAAGGCAGATTTTAAGGGACTCAGAAAGAGAATTGGAGGGATCCAATGGCTGGATTTTTTAAGGACAAAAATGTCCAGGAAGGATGGAAAATCTTGAAAAATAAGATCCTCAAAGCACAATTGTTAACAATTCCGAAAAGAGTGAAGAATGGGAAGCATTTAAGGATACCAGGATGGATGAACACAGAACTTAAACACATGCTAAAAAGGAAAAAAGAAATGTTTATCAAATGGAAAGAGGGAGGCATTTCTAAAGAAGAATATAATGCCGTCTGCAGAACCTGCAGGGCACAAATCAGATTATCTAAAGCTGACAATGAATTAAGGCTTGCAAGTGACATCAAAAGCAACAAAAAAGGATTTTGGGGATACGTCAAAAGTAAAAGAAAAGTCAAAGATTCTATAGGATTTTAACAGGATGAAAATGATGGCATGGTAAGACAGGATGTTGTTTTCGCTCAGAAAGGAAATGTAACATCAACTGATCTTCACTGTCCTATTAAAGGAATAGAAGAATCCAGGATATCTATAAACAGAAAGACAGTGAGGAAACACTTAGCTAACCTAAATGAATTCAAGTCTCCAGGTCCAGATGAATTACACCCCAGTGTACTGAAGGAGATAGCAGAAGAAATTCTTGAACCACTGTCCATAATCTTTGAAAATTCTTTGAGAACAGGAGAAGTCCCAGAAGACTGGAGAAGAGCAAATGTTGTTCCTATCTTCAAAAAGGGGAAGAAGGTGGACCCAGGGAACTACAGGCCGGTGAGTCTGACTTCTATACCAGGAAAGATCTTTGAACAAATTATTAAAGAACATGTATGCAAATTAGTGTTGAGCGATATTGCTCGATATCTAAAAATATCGTATCGAAATTGTATCGCCGATAGCACTAAATATCGTCGATATCCGATTTCGATAGCGGAAGTCCCATGTAAGTCTATGGGAACAAAATATCGAAATTAAAAAAAACCTTTATTTCCTTGTAAACACTAAATATACACACATAGAATACATATATATATATATATATATATATATATTATACATGTCATTGTGACATATATATATACATATATTTATAGTTTATACACTTCTACATAGTAAAATCGACTCTAATTCAATTGCCGGGTAGAGACGTGACATACCTCATAGAAGTCGACGGCTCGGTGCCGAGTACCCCAAAAACCTCTGGCTCTGTGCGACTCAACTTGGGCGTCACGAACAGGATTCTGTAGCTCGCTATAAGCGAGTCCTGTGTGCCTGAATTGCACTGGTTTTGTGCTTGAGAATTGCTAAAATCATCAGAGAATGTATTTGCCATTTTTCCGCCATATCTGCGTCACGACGAGGCACTGGTGAAGAAGAAGGGCGTGCTCTTCGTGGGTGTCACTCACTCAGTGGCGTGAAAACGATGGCCGCCCACTGTAAATGGTACTGCAATGTAAGATCGTGCCCCACAGCTCTTCAGTTCCGCCTCCTCATCCTCCTCAGTGTGCGGAAACTAACACGAAGGTCCCGCCTCACTACAAAAGAGGGGCCCTCTCCAGATGCTAATGACACATGTGACTTGGCAGAGATGGCTAATGGACACGACGAGCAGAAGTGTGAAGGGATGGAGCAGTCAGAGCTCTCCCCCCACGGAAGCGACCCGATCGCCACAGAATCACCGTTGGGCACCCGGCCTGTAAACCCTCCTACGCTGCAAGAAGCGGAGGATACCCTAAGAGGCCTGGCCCGGCACCGGGAGGAGGTCGCCAGGATGGAAGCGAGCTGGCGTGCCCTAAAAATAAACTTGGAGCGGCGCCAATCCCTCTTACCTGAAGTGTCTGTACCGGAAGGTGAGGCACCCGTTCTAATAGAGGAGTCCTTGCAATGTGATCCGGTTGACGTTGTCGCAGTGGAGGCACCCGTTCCTGCAAAAACCGCAGCACCGTCAGCAGCACCCCAGATCCTGCTGTCTGCCCCCGTCGCTGAGACAGAAGAAGCGACACCCGTCCTCATGGAGGAGGCCGCGCAGGCACCAGAGCACTACCTGCCTGTACCGGAGCCCCGACTGTCATCTGATTTAGAGCCGTCTGCTTCCTCCGCAGGGGAGCGCCGCCAGGACTGGGGGGCGACAGGAGAGCTAGCGCAAACCGGACACTGTAAGCTGCAGTGGAGTGGTGGAGACATGGAGCAGCTGGTGGAGGAGAATTTCAACCGGCGTCAGGAGGAAGAGTGGAGACGTTGGGAGAGAGAAGCAGAGCGACAAAGGGAGCAGCGAGAATCCCTAAAACTTCGCCAATGTCACCTGGAGAAGGACCGGGCAGATAAGGACCGGATGAGAAAGGATAAAGGAACCCTGAGTGAGCCGCGGCGTAAGGCTGCAGTACGGAACTTTAAATTGAAAGCTGGTTGGGGCTTCATCAAGGAGCCTGGACTTTATTTAGAAGTCTTTGTGACCCGGCGGGACGTGGAGGCTCACCTCCCAGAAGGACACCCGGGGAGGGACCTGTTGCCAGGAGACTTGGTGACTTACACCCGACACTGGGGTTACAATGGGTGGTACACCCTAAATGTTACCAGGTGCGACCCCTACTCCCCAGTGTGTGAGGAACCTGTGAGACCCTCGAAGCCTTCAGCCTCCCACATCCAGGCCTCTGCAAAAGTGCCCACCCCACGCCGTAAATCTCCCCAGCCTCCCTCAGTGGTCTCCTCAGCAGACCCACCCATGGACATGATATCGATACGTGGCCCGTACCCGGCGCCTGTTAGGCCCCTGGGGTTCGTACAGTCCGGGACATAGGGTTCCAGACCCGGAGGGAGATGAAAGAGGTGGCCACACAGACCCAGATAGCGGGTCACGACGTCACTGTACAGGCCACACGACGTCATCAGGTCCTGGTGGTCCTTGGTGCCTCGGATGTTTGGCAATCTCAAGAAGAGTACCAGGTGGTACCTGGAAGAGGCCAGCCAAGAAGTCTAAATAACCCGGACAGGGTCCCTGTATGTAAATAGTTAAATTGTTTATGTACCCGGACGGGTGAATGTTCCTAAAAAAGTTTTTTAATTTAATAAAAAAAAAAAAAAACACAGTTTTCATTTCTTTTATTACTGTCTCATCCTGCGACGCCATCGATCTCCTGTAAAAAAATGAAAAAAAAAAAAAAAGTATACCACCTGACCGACGCAGTCCATAGTAACGAGTGTCCACGACGATCCAGCTCTGCTACATCAGAATGACAGGCAGAGCCTGTCATCCCGGCGCAGCACAGCTGATTACCTGCTTCCCCGGCGGTGACGTCATCGGACTGACTGCTTTACGGCCGGGATTACCCTGCAGTCACTGCAGTTATCGCGAAAAACTGCATGTGACCGCCAGGGAGAAGATAATGGCGGCCATCAAGCAGTCCAGGACGTGACCGCCGGAGATTTTCTGCCAGGTAAGTGCCGCTGACTCCTGACAGACCCGACCGACGGACACTCACAGTGACAGTGACAAATCCGATTCCGGTATTCGATAAGACGAAAATATCGAAACGAATTATTGAAAGGCCGATAGAGCTAATATCGGCCGATAGCCGATATTTGCATTATCGTATCGCTCAACACTAATGCAAATACCTGGATAGGAATGAAGTGATTAAACAGAGTCATCATGGGTTTGTAACTAATAAGTCATGTCAGACTAACTTAATTTCCTTCTATGACAGAATCACTGACTGGGTGGATCAGGGAAATGCTGTAGATATAGTATATCTTGACTTCAGCAAAGCATTTGACAAAGTATCTCACACAATCCTTATTGAAAAAATGACTAAGTATGGAATGGACAAGGCAACTGTTAGGTGGATTCATAACTGGCTTAGTGATCGGACCCAAAGAGTGGTCGTATATGGGTGCACATCCAGTTGGAAGAATGTATCAAGTGGGGTACCACAAGGCTCTGTATTGGGCCTGTATTGTTCAACATCTTTATCAGTGATTTAGATGAAGGAATTGAGGGTAAACTGATCAAATTTGCTGATGACACAAAGCTAGGAGGGGTAGCTAATACTAGAGAAGAGAGAGAGAGGATTCAAAAAGATATAAATAAACTGGAGCAGTGGGCAGCAACTAACAGAATGGATTTTAACAGGGAAAAATGCAAAGTACTACATCTGGGCAATAAAAATGAAAAAAGCATATACAAAATGGGAGGAATAGGGCTAAGTAACAGCACATGTGAAAAAGACTTGGGTATACTAATTGATAACAGAACATGAGTCAACAGTGTGATGCAGCAGCAAAAAAGGCAAATGCAATTCTAGGATGTATCAACAGAAGCATACAGTCTAGATCACGTGAGGTCATTATTGCCCTCTACTCCTCTTTGGTCAGACCTCATCTGGAATACTGTGTCCAGTTTTGGGCACTACATTTTAAAAAAGACATCAACAAACTGGAGCAAGTTCAGAGAAGAGCCACCAGAATGGTGACCGGTCTGCAAACCATGTCCTATGAGGAACGGTTGCAGGATTTGGGAATGTTTAGCTTGCAAAAAAGAAGACTGAGAGGAGACTTAATAGCTGTCTACAAATATCTCAAGGGCTGTCACATTGTAGAAGGATCATCTTTATTCTCATTTGCACAAGGAAAGACTAGAAGCAATGGGATGAAACTGAATGGGAGGAGACACAGATTAGATTTTAGAAAAAACTTTTTGACAGTTAGGGTGATCAATGAGTGGAACAGGCTGCCACGAGAGGTGGTGAGTTCTCCTTCAATGGAAGTCTTCAAACAGAGGCTGGACAGACATCTGTCTGGGATGATTTAGAGAATCCTGCTTTGAGCAGGGGGTTGGACCAGATGGCCCAGGAGGTCCCTTCCAACTCTACTATTTTATGATTCTATGATTCTACCATTATAGAGGGTGCTATGTGCGCAACATTCTCCTCATAGACAAAAGAAAAAACATTGTTCAACGGCAGGCACCGCGTGTCGCTCCGTACTCATCAGATTCCTCCACCGGATAGTGAATGGAGGCCATCCCTGCAGCCGCAGAGGTGATTTCAGGAAAAGGCCTATGTCGTCCTCGTTGTAGAGGGTAACCGCAATGGCATAGTACCCGCGAGAACAGTCCTCCTTGAAGAAGGAGACTCGGTCTCCTTTTTACAGCAAACGCCAAAACTGGATGGGTGCCACGTTGACATATACTTTGGCGTCTGTTCCTTCTTTCCGGATAAAACCGTAGCCCCGGTCGATGTCGGTGTATACCAACCACCCGCTGGTATGCCGTCCTGCCAGGGCGCCGCAGTTCCTTCCAGACCTCCCTCTTCCGCTGTTTATCCAGGATCACTCCTTCTACTCAGGCGGTCTGCCTGGGCGTGGGGAAGGGGCCCTCTACGGCCGATTGGGTGTGGATATTCCACAGGTCTGTGGCTGAAGAGGAGGCCGATTGAGCCTCTGACAACTGGGATGGTGGGGCTGGCTTTCTCAGGGGGACGCGGGAGCGAGCGACGGCCTCTAGGATGGAATTCTGTGGGGAAGGCCCTCAGGGTTCTGGGATGATGGCACACTCACCCTCTCTGATGAGGCCAAGGTAGTCGTCGCACTCCCTGAAATGGTGGCTTCTTCCGCGGGACCGCCCGCGCGCTTGACAGTCGAATGGAGTATCGGCTCATCCTTGACTTCCGGCTGCGGTCCCTTGACCACAGACATCAGTTCTGGCCGCTGCTGAGTAAACAGCCGGGGTTCCGGATCGTCAGTTCCCTGGGTCCGACGCTATACCGCTGTCTCTGCTGTCTCCTCCCATGTTCTAACAGGCTGGGTCCGTTCTTTCTCTTGCCGCCATTGCCGCTTGATGTGGCCCATGCTTTGGCAGCTACTGGTGAGGAGTGCTGCATCGTGGCCGGTTCAAGTTCACAAAATGGCGCTGTACAGCATCTTCCGGATTTTTCTTCTAAGTCCCACCCGTTAAGAGGTGAGACTGCCTCCAGCTGTCCCTTCCCTCCATCATTGGTCAGTGGCAGGGGGCGAGGCTTCCTCCTCTTCATCCGCTTCCACCAGGGGCAGACCTGGGCATATTGGCAGGCGGGTTTTGGCGCCAGGACATGACGGCAACGCCCACGAAGGACGCGGTTTTCGCTGTTTGCTTCTTCTTCTTCTCCATCTCCCGTCATTCTCACTGCTGCCATTTTGGTCACAGTAATGGGGTCAAATTTTTTCGCCACATAGGCCAAGTCCAACTCAGTAGTCAAGTCCGGTGTTGTCACAAAATCAGTGGTAGACAAGTCCAGTGTTTTACTCACAAATTCTTCTCCAGTTACAGTAGCTATTGGCTCTTTCTCACGGTCATCTTCCAGGGGCACAGCAGTCGCACACTCATTTTTTCCAGCAGATTCTCCACACGGCAAGGCAACAGCATCCTGCCACACTTCATCTTTCTCCAGCTCTTTCCTGACAGCGTTCCCTCGCTGCACGGTGTCGGCATCCTGCCCACTACGCCAAGTGTAAGGGAGGTACAGGACTGTACTGTAGTCGTGACCTGGATTACTGCAAAATCCATGTCCAGTCCTTCCTCTACATGAAACTGTGTTCTTTCCCCTGGCATACCTGCATCTCCAGATTCTATCTCTCCTGAGCACCTCCCAGGCCTCGACAGTCCCTCTTCCAGGCGACCCTCAGTAATGGAGACACAGTCCAGAATAACTTGAACATACTCTTTACTGCCCCAGTAATACAATGATTATTTACACAGGAAACATTAAATACACTTAAGGGGCGGGGTGAAACAGTAATACTCCTTCAACCCCTTACAACCATCCCTCATTCCCTATTGGTAGGGCCTTCCTCTCTGCTATTCCATCCCCATTGTGTGTTGTGCCGTTAGCTGAACGACCACCTGTTGGGTCGTGTCACACCGTGACAATAGAGCTGTTCGACAAAGATCACAGCAGGTGGTTCTGCGTGAAATTTCAGGGCTGCGATATCATGACATGTGTAAAACATAATAAATGTGAAGAGGCTTTGTAGAAAACATAGCTTAAAAAGCTGGCCGAGGACCATAGACAAAGAAGAGGAAAGTCCGTTGCTGCCCCCCAGAAGGCTTTTACCAGTGTTGTTCCAGGTGATTGAGAGATTTCTCTGATAGGTGTGCATAAGGAAAGACCTATCAATCACTTGGAGCAGTCCTGGAAAAAGCCAACCAGGCGCAATGCCAGACTAGTTGCCCTCGACTGTTAACCTGTTAAATGCCACTATCATTCTATGTGACCATCTGCACCACCATGATGTGACAAAAAGGGATCCGATGAAATGCTATGACTGCAGCGCGTCTGTTCAAGACCTCTGTGAGGCTGGAGTCACACTTAGTGTATAAAAAATCGGTCCGATTTTGATGGCCGAGAAGCACCCCATTGTTCTCCGTACGGTGATCTGTGTGTAATCCGTTTGCAATGCGAGGATGCGATAGAATAGAGCTGTTCGACAAAGATCACAGCAGGTGGTTCTGCATGAAATTCCAGGGCTGCGATATCATGACATGTGTAAAACATAATAAATGTGAACAGGCTTTGTAGAAAACATAGCTTAAAAAGCTGGCCGAGGACCATAGACAAAGAAGAGGAAAGTCCGTTGCTGCCCCCAGAAGACTTTTACCAGTGTTGTTCCAGGTGATTGAGAGATTTCTCAGATAAGTGGGAATAAGGAGAGACCTATCAATCACTTGGAGCAGTCCTGGAAAAAGCCAACCAGGCACAATGCCAGACTAGTTGCCCTCGACTGTTAACCTGTTAAATGCCACTATCATTCTATGTGACCATCTGCACCACCATGATGTGATCAAAGGGATCCGATGAGATGCTATGACTGCAGCGCGTCTGTTCAAGACCTCTGTGAGGCTGGAGTCACACTTAATGTATAAAAAATTGGTCCGATTTTGATGGCCGAGAAGCACCCCAATGTTCTCCGTACAGTGATCCGTGTGTAATCCGTTTGCAATGCGAGGATGCGATTTCCTCGCATCTGAGTATCTGTGTAACATCCATGTGGCATCCGTATGGCATGAGTATGCCGTTATTTTCTCACAGACTTGCAAAATGGACATTTAACCCCTTCACCCCCAAGGGTGGTTTGCACTTTAATGACCGGGCCAATTTTTACAATTCTGACCACTGTCTCTTTATGAGGTTATAACTCTGGAACGCTTCAACGGATATTCGCGATTCTGAGAATATTTTCTCGTGACATATTGTACTTCACGTTAGAAGTAAAATTTCTTCGATATAACGTGCGTTTATTTTTGAAAAAAACGCAAATATGGCGAAAATTTTTAAAATTTTGCAATTTTCAAACTTTGAATTTTTATTCCCTTAAAACAGAGAAATATATCACACAAAATAGTTAAGAAATAACATTTCCCACATGTCTACTTCACATCAGCACAATTTTGGAACAAAATTTTTTTTTGTTAGAAAGTTATAAGGGTTAAAAGTTGACCAGAGATTTCTCATTTTTACAACAAAATTTACAAAGCCATTTTTTTTTAGGGACCACCTCACATTTGAAGTCACTTTGAGGGGTCTATATGGCAGAAAATACCCAAAAGTGACACCATTCAAAAAACTGCACCCCTCAAGGTACTCAAAACCACATTCAAGAAGTTTATTAACCCTTCAGGTGCTTCACAGGAGCTAAAGCAACGTGGAAGGAAAAAATGAATATTTAACTTTTTAGCCACAAAAATGATCTTTTACAAACTTTTTTTTTATTTTCACAAGGGTAAAAGGAGAAAATGGACAGATAAAGTTGTTATGCAATTTCTCCTGAGTACGCCAATACCCAATAAGTGGGGGAAAACCACTGTTTGGGCACACGGCAGAGCTTGTAAGGGAAGGAGCGCCGTTTGACTTTTTCAAACTAAAATTGGCTGGAATTGAGATTGGACGCCATGTCGCGTTTGGAGAACCTCTGATGCGCCTAAACAGTGGAAACCCCACAAGTGACACCATTTTGGAAACTAGACCCCCTAAGGTACTTATCTAGATCTGTTGTGAGCACTTTGAACCCCCCAAGTGTTTCACAAAAGTTTATAATGCCTGGGTGTGAAAAAAAAAAACAATTTTCCACAAAAATGATTTTTTAGTTCCAAATTTTTGAATTTTCCCAAGGAAATTGGACCCCAAAAGTGGTTGTCCAATTTGTACTGAGTACGCTGATACTCCATATGTGGGGGGGGGGGGAAACTGTTTGGGCGCACGGCAGGGCTTGGAAAGGAAGTAGTAACGTTTTGGAATGCAGACGTTGATGGGGGTCATGTTCCGTTTGCAGTGCCCCAGATGAGCCTATACAGTGGAAACCCCCCACAAGTGACCCCATTTTGGAAGCTAGACCCCCTAAGGAACTTATCTAGATCTTTGGTGAGCACTTTGAACCCCCAAGTGCTTCACACAAGTTTATAATGCCCGGGCATGAAAATAAAAAATCCTATTTTTTTCCCACAAAAATTATCTTTTAGTCACTAATTTTGTATTTTCCCAAGGGTAACAGGAGAAATTGGACCACATAAGTTGTTGTCCAATTTGTCCTGAGTACGCTGATACCCCATATGTGGGGGGGAACCACTGTTTGGGCGCACGGCAGAGCTCGGAAGGGAAGGAGCACCATTTGACTTTTTCCAACCAAAATTGGCTGGAATTGAGATTGGATGCCATGTTGCATTTGGAGAGCCCCTGATGTGCCTAAACAGTGGAAACTCCCAACAAATGACCCCATTTGGGAAACTAGACCCCTAAGGAACTTATCTAGATCTTTGGTGAGCAATTTGAACCCCCAAGTGCTTCACACAAGTTTATAACGTAGAGCCGTAAAATTTAAAAATCATATTTTTTCCACAAAAATGATCTTTTCACCCAATTTTTATTTTTCAAAGGGTAACAAGACTCCAAAAGTTATTGTGCAATTTGTCCTGAGTGCGCTGATACCCTATATGTGGGAGTAAACCACTGTTTGGGTGCATGGCAGAGTTTGGAAGGGAAGGAGTGCCGTCTGACTTTTTCAACGCAGAATTGGCTGGACGCCATGTCGTGTTTGGAGAGCTCCTGATCTGCTTAAACAGTGGAAACCCCCATAAATGACACCATTTTGGAAACTAGACCCCTCAAGGAACTTATCTAGATGTGTGGTGAGAACTTTGAACCACCAGGTGTTTCACTAAAGTTTATAACGTACAGCCGTAAAATAAAAAATCTTTTTTTTTTTTTTTACAAAAATGATTTTTTTCGCCCCCAATATTTTATTTTCACAAGGGTAACAGAAGAAATTGGAACCCAAAAGTTGTTGTCCAATTTGTGCTGAGTACACTGATACCCAATATGTGGGCGAAAACTACTGTATGGGCACACGTCGGGGCTCGGAAGGGAAGTAGTGACGTTTTGGATTGCAGACTTTGATGGAATGGTCTGGGGGCGTCATGTCACATTTGGAGAGCCCCTGATGCACCTAAACAGTGGAAACCTTCCACAAGTGACCCAATTTTGGCAAATAGACCCCAAAAGGAACTTATCTAGATGTGTGGTGAACACTTTGAACCCCGAAGTGCTTCACAGAAGTTTATAACGTCCAGCCGTAAAAATAAAATATCCTTTTTTTTTACAAAAATGATTTTTTTGCCCCCAATATTTTATTTTCACAAGGGTAACAGGAGAAATTGGACCCCAAAAGTTGTTGTCCAATGTGTCCTGAGTACGCTGATACCCAATATGTGGGAGAAAACTACTGTATGGGTACACGTTGGGGCTCGGAAGGGAAGTAGTGACGTTTTGGATTGCAGACTTTGATGGAATGGTCTAGGGGCGTCATGTCGCATTTGGAGAGCCCCTGATGCGCCTAAACAGTGGAAATCCCCAACAAGTGACCCCATTTTGGAAAATAGACCCCACAAGGAACTTATCTAGATGTGCGGTGAGCGCTATGAAGCCCCAAGTGCTTCACAGAAGTTTATAATGTACAGCCGTAAAAACAAAAAAATCATTTTTTTTTTTACAAAAATGATATTTTCGCCCCCAGTTTTTTATTTTCCCAAGGGTAACAGAAGAAATAGGACAAATTGCACAATAACGCTTGGGGTCCAGAGTACGCTGATACCCCATATGTGGGAATAAACTACTGTTTGGACGCAGAATTGGCTGGAATTGAGATCAGACGCCATGTCACATTTGGAGAGCCCCTGATGTGCCTAAACAGCGGAAACCCCCAATTCTAACTCCAACCCTAACCCCAACACACCCTTAACCATAGTCCCAACCCTAACCACAAACCTAACCCTAACACACCCCTAATCCCAACTCTAACCCTAATCCTAACTTTAGCGCCAACCCTAACTCTAACTTTAGCCGCAACCCTAACCCAAACTTTAGCTGCAACCCTAACCTTAACCCTAATGGGAAAATGGAAATAAATACATTTTTTTTATTTTATTATTTTTCCCTAACTAAGGGGGTGATAAAGGGGGTTTGATTTACCATTTATAGCGGTTTTTATGATTGGCAGCTGTCACGCTAAAAAACGCTTTTTATTGCAAAAAATAGTTTTTTGCATCGCCACATTTTGAGAGCTATAATTTTTTGCATATTTTGGCCCACACAGTCATGTGAGGTCTTATTTTTTGCGGTACGAGTTGACGTTTTTATTGGTACCATTTTTGAGCACGTGACATTTTTTGATCGTTTTTTATTTCGATTTTTGGGAGGTTAGAATGAACAAAAATCAGCAATTCATGAATTTCTTTTGGGGGAGGCGTTTTTATCGTTCCGCGTGTGGTAAAATTGATAAAGCAGTTTTATTCCTCGGGTCAGTACGATTATGGCAATACCTCATTTATATCATTTTTTTATGTTTTGGCGCTTTTATAGAATAAAAACAATTTTATATGAAAAATAATTATTTTTGCATCGCTTTATTCTGCGAGCTATAACTTTTTTATTTTTTCGCTGATGATGCTGTATGGCAGCTCGTTTTTTGCGGGACAAGATGACGTTTTCAGCGGTACCATGCTTATTTATATCGGTCTTTTTGATCGCATGTTATTCCACTTTTTGTTCGGCGGTATGATGATAAAGCATTGATTTTTTGCTTTGTTTTTTTTTTTTTTTTTAAGGGGTTCACTAAAGGGGTTAACTAGTGGGACAGTTTTATAGGGGGTCGTTAAGGACGCGGCGATACCAAATATGTGTACTTTTATTGTTTTGTTTTTTTTATTTACAGGAAGAAATGAATTTATTGGGGAATATTTTTTTTTTTTTAAATTTATTTTGGATTTTTTTAACATGTTTATTTTTATTTTTTTTACTTTTTTACTTTGTCCCAGGGTGGGACATCACTGTATTTTATCAGATCGCTGGTGTGACAGTGTGCACAGCACTCTGTCACACCAGCGATCGCACAGGCATAGCTGCAGGCTTCTCAGTGCCTGCTCTCAGCAGGCACTGAGGAAGCCGCCTCCCTCCAGGACCCCGGCGCCATCTTGGATCCGGGTCCTGGGAGGGAGGAAGCCCTCAGAACAGCGCGATCACATCGCGCTGGTCTGAGGGTCTCAGGGGGGCGCGCAGGGAGCCCCCTCCCTGCGCGATGCTTCCCTGTGCCCCCAGTACACCGCGATCATGTTTGATCGCGGTGTGCCAGGGGTTAATGTGCCGGGAGCGGTCCGTGACCACTCCTGACACACAGTCGCGGGTGTCAGCTGTGATAATCATCTGACACCCGGCAGCGATTAGCTGCGCTCCCTCCGGGAAAGCAGCTAATTGCCTATGACGTACTATCCCGTCCATGGTCAGATTGGCACGGGTTTCATGGACGGGATAGTACGTCTAATGTCAGAGAGGGGTTAACAGATCCATGGCCTGAAATTACTGTATATTTCAGGCTATAAGACGCTTCCCAAATTTTCAGAAGGAAAATAGGGAAATAAAAAATGTGTCAAATGGGGTCCGTCTTACAGTCCGAATTCAACTTACCAGGGAAGGGATTGGCACAGGTGGAGGAGTGGTCACAGGGGTCATTCAGTGGTCCAGGCTGGTGCGGTGGCCTGCGGGAAAACCCCATCCCAGGCTGGTGCGGTGGTGGTGCTCTGTGTTGCGGCGGTGCTCTGTGTTACAGTGATGCTCTGTGGGTGGCTGTGCACTCTGGGGCGGCGGGGTTCTGTGGTGTGGCTGTGTTCTGTGGGGTTGCGGGGCTCTGTGGAGCAGCGGAGCTCTGTGGGGTGGCAGCAGCTCTCTGTGCTGCGTGGGGGACTCCACTGGCATTTCGTCAAAGCCTGGAAACCCCCGCACCTCTGTTGCTGCGACGCTGGTGCCTCTAGAAAGATGGCCTCCGGAAAGATGCTGAGATCTCAATCTGAGCATGTGCTGCCCTCGGCGACCATCTTTCCGGAAGCCACTGCATTGCAGCAACGGAGCTGAGGGGGACATCCGGGCTTTGACGAAATGCCAGCGGAGTCCCCCACGCAGCACAAAGCCCAGCTGCCGCCACACCACAGAGCCCAGACACCACCGCACCACAGAGCACAGCCACAGGCGCACCACCGGGACCGCCGCCACAGGATTTGTAAGTATATTGCGACCATAAGATGCACCTCCATTTTCCCCATAAAAAAATATCAATGAAGTATTGCTGTAATCGTACTGACCCGAAGAATAAAACTGCCTTATCAATTTTACCACATGTGGAACGGTGTAAACGCCCCCCCAAAAGAAATTCATGAATTATTGGTGTTTGCTCATTCTGTCTCCCAAAAATCGGAATAGAAAGTGATCAAAAAATGTCATGTGCCTGAAAATGGTACCAATAAAAACGTCAACTCATGCCCCAAAAAACAAGACCTCACATGACTCTTTGGGCCAAAATATGGAAAAATTATAGCTCTCCAAAACGTGGTGATGCAAAAACTATTTTTTGCAATAAAAAGCTGCTTTTAGTGTGTGACAGCTGCCAAATGTAAAAACCCACTATAAATAGTAAATCAAACCCACCTTTATCACCCCCTTAGTTAGGGAAAATAATAAAGTAAAAAAATGTATTTATTTCCATTTTCCCATTAGGGTTAGGTTTGGGGCTAAAGTTAGGGTTAGGGCTAAAGTTAGGGCTCAAGTTAGGGTTGGGACTAAAGTTAGGGTTAGTGTTGGGGCTAAAGTTAGGGTTGGGGCTAGGGTTAGGGTTGGAGCTAAAGTTATGGTTAGGGTTGAGGCTAAAGTTAAGGTTAGGGTTGGGGCTAGAGTTGGGGTTGCGATTAGGGTTAGTGGTGTGTTGGGGTTAGGGTTGGAGTTAGAATTGGGGGGGTTTCCACTATTTAGGCACATCAGGGGCTCTCCAAATGCAACATGGTGTCCAATCTCAATTCCAGCCAAGTTTGCATTGAAAAGTCAAATGGCGCTCCTTCCCTTCCAAACTCTGCCATGCACTGTTATGTTTCGGTAGCTGAGGAGAGCAGGCAAAAACGGCAATACACCAGAGAGGTTGGAATCTATTGGATTGCAGTACCCTGACTAACCACCACAACTAAAGGCAGCCGTGGAGCGTTCCTACGTTGGTCCTAGACACCTCGTCACAGCCTGAGAGATTAACTACACCTAAAGATAGAAAGAGGAAAGCTATCTGCCCCGGAGAATCTGCCTAGACAGAAAAGGATAGAAAGGATACTCACTGCAATCCAAAAAAACCCCTAAAAAATGCCGACGCTACTGAATGCAAAAACACCTGAGATCACACGACCTCTACCACCTAAATCAGTTCTCTGGTGTAACAAAACTAAGCCGCAGCCACTGAAAAAACTGGAAAAGGCAAATGAACAAATAACAATGGCTCCAGAGGAACTGAGAGGAGCCCAAGCCCCCCGGGTAGGGGGAACCTGGCTAACCTCACAGAATTGCAGAGAAATATGCAAATGGTAAGCACAAAAACAAAAACAGATAATATCTTATCTGAAAGCAGAAGAAGAGGCAAGACTCAGCAAGCTTCCAAGTGAACCAGGAACCACAGTTGAGACAAGAACAATTGATCACCGGCAACCATGATGGGAGGGAACCTCCCTTATATCAAGCCAGTCTGTGAATCCTGATTGCCAATCCTCATTGAATGGTTCAGTACTGTTTGTAACCACCAGAGGGAGCTTCTGCTCAGAATTCATTTCCAAAACATTCACAACAGTACCCCCCCTTGAGGAGGGGTCACCGAACCCTCATTTGTGCAACCAGGTCGGTCAGGATGAGCTCGGTGATACGCACGGATCTGTCTTCTAGCATGGATGTCCGAAGCAAACACCCAATAATTGTCCTCCTGACCATAACCTCTCCACTTAACCAAATACTGGAGTTTCCGTCTAGAAAAACGAGAATCCAATATTTTCTCAACCACATACTCCAGATTGACCTCAACCAAAACAGGGTCAGGAGGCACAGCCATAGGAACCACTGGCTCGACAAACCTCTTCAATAAGGACTTGTGAACACGTTATGGATCTTAAATTTCCCTGGAAGAAGTAAACGAAAGGAAACAGGATTAAGAATCTCCATGATCTTATAAGGTCCAATGAACCTAGGCTTAAACTTAGGAGATGCAACTCTCATAGGGATATTTCTTGAGGACAACCAGACCAAGTCCCCCACTTTAAACCGAGGACCATCAGTCCTATGCCGGTTGGCAAACCGCTGGGCCTTCTCCTGAGAGAGGGACAACCTCTCCACTACCTGGTCCCAAATCTGCTGCATACGCTTCACAACAGAGTCAACACCCGGACAGACAGAAGCCTCCGTCTGTCCCGAAGAAAATCGAGGGTGAAACCCAAAATTGCAGAAAAATGGAGACATCAAAGTGGCAGAGCTAGCCCTATTATTAAGAGCAAACTCAGCCAAAGGCAAAAAAGAGACCCAGTCATCTTGATCAGCAGACACAAAGCATCTCAGATAAGTCTCCAATGTCTGGTTTGTTCTCTCAGTTTGTCCATTGGTCTGAGGATGAAAAGCAGAGGAGAAAGACAATTGAACACCAAGTTTAGAACAAAAAGTCCTCCAAAATCTGGAAACAAACTGGACTCCTCTGTCAGACACAATGTTCTCAGGAATGCCGTGCAACCGAACCACGTGCTGAAGGAACAAAGGCACCAATTCGGAGGAGGAAGGCAACTTAGGTAATGGCACAAGATGTATCATCTTGGAAAACCTATCACAAATCACCCAGATAACGGTCATTCTCTGAGAAACAGGGAGGTCGGAAATAAAATCCATAGAGATATGGGTCCATGGTCTCTTGGGCACAGGCAATGGCATCAACAAACCACTAGAGCGAGAGCAAGGCTTGGAGCGAGAGCAAGTCCCACAGGACTGCACAAACTCCCTGACGTCACGAGACAAAGTAGGCCACCAAAAGGACCGACTCACCAAGTCTCTGGTACCAAAAATCCCGGGATGACCAGCCAACGCAGAACAATGAATCTCAGACATCACACTCTTCTTCCACTGGTCTGGGACAAACAATTTCCCAATAGGGCAGCGCTCAGGTTTATCCTCCTGACACCCTTCCAAGGCCAGTCTCAAATTGGGCGAAATGGCGGAAAGAACCACACCATCTTTCAAAATAACAGCAGGATCAGATTACTCAGGAGAGTCCGCAAGGAAACTCCTCGAGGGGGCATCCGCCTTAACATTCTTAGTGCCAGGAAGAAATGAAACCACAAAATTAAAACGTGTGAAAAACAAGGCCCACCTGGCCTGTCTAGGATTAAGTCGCTTGGCTGATTCCAGATAAACCAGATTCTTATGGTCCGTGAGGACCACCACCTGATGTTTGGCTCCCTCCAGCCAATGTCTCCACTCTTCAAAAGCCCACTTCATGGCCAATAACTCCCGATTACCCACATCATAATTACGTTCAGTTGGAGAAAATTTTCGAGAGAAAAGGCACAAGGGTTACTTTTAGAGGTCTCAGGATCTCTTTGGGACAAAACGGAACATGCCCCAATTTCAGAGGCATCAACCTCCACCTGAAATGGCAGAGAAACATCAGGCTGCCGTAGAACAGGAGCAGAAGTGAATCTCGCTTAAGTTCCTGAAACGCAGAGACTGCCTCAGGAGGCCAATTCACCACATCAGAAACCCTTTTTGGTCAAATCAGTCAATGGTTTAACAATAACAGAGAAATTACCAATAAATTTACGATAAAAATTGGCAAAACCCAAAAATCTCTGAAGAGCCTTTAATGAAGTAGGTTGGACCCAATCACAGATGGCCTGAACCTTGACCGGGTCCATTTCAATAACAGACGGAGACAAAATGAATCCCAGAAATGAGATCCTCTGTACGCCAAAAAGACACTTTGATCCCTTCACATACAGAGCATTCTCTCTCAAAATCTGGAACACAGTCCGAACATGTTTCACATGAGAGTCCCAGTCATTGGAAAAAATCAAGATATCATCCAAATAAACAATCAGAAATTTATCCACAAAATCCCTGAAAATGTCATTCATGAAGGACTGGAAGACGGAAGGAGCATTAGTGAGCCCAAAGGGCATCACTAGGTATTCAAAATGCCTCTCTGGGGTATTAAATGCCGTCTTCCATTCATCCCCGTGCTTAATGCGAATAAGGTTATACGCCCCCCTGAGGTCAAGTTTGGTAAACCAAGTAGCACTTTTCACCCTGCAAAAAAGGTCAGAAATCAAGAGTAACGGATATTGATATTTCACAGTGATCTTGTTCAAGAGACGATAATCAATACACGGCCTTAACGAACCATCCTTTTTGGCCACAAAGAAAAAACCGGCACCCAAGGGTGAAGAGGATGGTCTGATATGACCCTTCTCCAATGACTCCTTGATATAAGACCGCATAGCGTCATGTTCAGGTACAGACAAGTTAAAAAGGCGACCTTTAGGGAATTTACTACCAGGCAATAATTCAATAGCGCAGTCATAGCTCCTATGGGGGGGCAAGGATGCAGATTTACTTTCGCTAAACACATCAGAAAAATCAGTCAAAAAGTCAGGAACATCTTGAGCCTGGGGAGAGGCAGAAAAGACAGGAGTGTTGACATTAACACATTGGCAGCCCCAACTGGTTACAGACACAGATTTCCAATCCAAAACAGGATTATGAGACTGCAACCAAGGGAAACCTAGTACAATAATGTCATGCAGATTATACAATACCAAAAATTTGCAACTCTCCTGATGATCAGGTTCAACCCTCATTATCACCTGAGTAGAAAACTGGGGTTTATTCTCAGCCAAAGGGGTAGAGTCAATCCCCAGTAGGGGAATAGACTTCCGTTGGGGTATCAAGGGAAACCCACAGCGTTTGGCAAAATCAAAATCCATCAGGTTAATAGCTGCTCCCGAATCAGCAAAAGCCTGAGCAGAAAATGTGGACAGGGAGCAAATCAGGGTAACAGTCAACAGAAATTTAGTCTGAACACTACCCAAGACAACTGAGCGTGCAAAACGTCTTCCCCGCTTAGGGCAGACAGAAATAGCATGAGAGGCGTCACCACAATAGAAACATAACCCATTGGTTTTTCGAAACTCATGACGCTGTGCCCCAGAAGCCACTCTATCACACTGCATGGGTTCAGAAGCTGACTCACAAGGCAACACTATTCCACGCATACCTCTATGCTCACGCAAACGTCTGTCAATTTGAATCGCTAATGACATAGAATCATTGAGACCAGAGGGAGCAGGGAAACCCACCATAACATCTTTTACATTCTCTGACAGACCCTTCCGAAAAAGGGCTGCCAAAGCATCATCATTCCATTTGGTCAGGACTGCCCATTTTCGGAATTTCTGACAGTACAACTCAGCGTCCTCAAGCCCCTGATTTAATGCCAACAAGGTTCTTTCAACTTGATCAGTGACATTAGGCTCATCGTACAATAACCCCAGAGCCAGAAAAAATGCATCAAGATCACTCAAAACACGGTCCCCAGGTGTCATGGAAAAAGCCCAATCCTGAGGATCGCCGCGCAGGAGAGAGATGACAATTTGAACCTGCTGTGCTGCGTTCCCTGAGGACTTAGGTTTTAAGGCAAAAAACAACTTACAGTTATTTTTGAAATTCAGAAATTTAGCCCGATCTCCCAAAAACAAATCTGGCATGGGAATCCTAGGTTCCACAACCGGCAACCCAGCAAGATAGACAGCAATACTCCGAACCTCAGTGGCAAGCTGATCCACACGGCCAGACAGCTGTGCAAGCTCCATTGAGAGAAAAAAAAATCCTCCTCAGCACCCAGAGAAAAAGAGGGAAAAAATGCAAGAAACAGAAAAAAAAAAATCTCTGACAACTCTGACAACTTTTTTCTTTCCACATTATTTTTCCCTTCTGTGAGTACCATACAATTTTCAGTTAAGCCGGTGATCCTGTTATGTTTCGGTAGCTGAGGAGAGCAGGCAAAAATGGCAATACACCAGAGAGGTTGGAATCTATTGGATTGCAGTACCCTGACTAACCACCACAACTAAAGGCAGCCGTGGAGCGTTCCTACGTTGGTCCTAGACGCCTCGTCACAGCCTGAGAGATTAACTACACCTAAAGATAGAAAGAGGAAAGCTATCTGCCCCGGAGAATCTGCCTAGACAGAAAAGCCCAAAAAAACCCCTAAAAAATGCAGACGCTACTGAATGCAAAAACACCTGAGATCACACGACCTCTACCACCTAAATCAGTTCTCTGGTGTAACAAAACTAAGCCGCAGCCACTGAAAAAACTGGAAAAGGCAAATGAACAAATAACAATGGCTCCAGAGGAACTGATAGGAGCTCAAGCCCCCGGGCGGGGGGAACCTGGCTAACCTCACAGAATTGCAGAGAAATATGCAAATGGTAAGCACAAAAACAGATAATATCTTATCTGAAAGCAGAAGAAGAGGCAAGACTCAGCAATCTTCCAAGTGAACCAGGAACCACAGTTGTGACAAGAACAATTGATCACCGACAATCATGATGGGAGGGAACCTCCCTTATATCAAGCCAGTCTGTGAATCCTGATTGCCAATCCTCATTGAATGGTTCAGTACTGTTTGTAACCACCAGAGGGAGCTTCTGCTCAGAATTCATTTCCAAAACATTCACAACAATGCACCCAAACAGTGGTTCCCCCCCCCCACATATGAGGTATCGATGTACTCAGGACAAATTGAACAATAACTTTTGGGGTCCAATTTCTCCTGTTACCCTTGGTAAAATAAAAAACTTTTTTTAAACATTCCAAAAATTCCTGTGAAGCACCTGCAGGGTTAATAAACTTCTTGAATGTGGTTTTGAACACCTTCAGGGGTGCAGTTTTTAGAATGGTGTCACTTTTGGGTATTTTCTATTATATAGACCCTCAAAGTGACTTCAAATGTGATGTGGTCCCTAAAAAAATGATGTAAAAATGAGAAATCGCTGGTCAACTTTTAACGCTTATAACTTCCTAACTAAAAAAAATTTTTTTTCCAAAATTGTGCTGATATAAGTAGACATGTGGGAAATGTTATTTATTAACTATTTTGTGCGATATAACTCTCTGTTTTAAGGGCATAAAAATAAAAATTTGAAAATTGCGAAATTTTCAACATTTTCACCAAATTTCCATTTTTTTCACAAATAACCGCAAGTTATATCGAAGAAGTTTTACTACTGACGTGAAGTTCAATTTGACACAGAAAAATCTCTAATCGCCAAAATCCATTTAAGCGTTCCAGAGTTATAACCTCTTAAAGGGACAGTGGCCAAAATTGTAAAAATTGGCCTAGTCATTAACGTGCAAACCACCCTCGGGGTAAAGGGGTTAAAAACATAATCATCAACCATATTTATTGCCTCAAAAACAAGTGACACCCTCCAATCTTTGTATTAGAGTCCGTGCTTGTGTTGTGGTATTCCTGCTTTGTGTCAAACATGTCAGACAGGCACTGGACCACCGGCGCAGAATCTTTGTCCAGAGCACGATGACTGGTAGAGTGTGACTTTGGCATTCTCTGTGCAAAATGGCAGGTCCTGCAGTCAGCCCTTCAACTTAGTGAAGTAAATATGAGTGAGGTTATTAAAGTGTGTGTGATACTTCACAACTTCACCAGAATTCATGACTGTACATCAAATGATAGTGATGAAGTGGCGGATGGAAATAATGGCAGGCCTACTACACATGTACTTCATGCACATCGTCAGCCTTCTGGACTTAAAGTGCAGGATGTATTTACGAATTGTTTTGTTTCACCAGAGGAATATACTCCATGGCAAGACAATGCATTTTCTATGTTGTGATTTTTTTTTTATGGGTAAAAAATATAGTAATGTTAATGTTTGAAGTGTATGTTGTGATTGCGTAATAATGTATCAAATATGTCAAGCAACACATCATCCATCTCATCACAACATCACAAACACTCATTGATATAACTTGTTTTAATTCAAAAATATTTTTAATTTAAAACAAATATATATTTTTTGCATTTGGCATATTCAGCCTATAAAACTGGGCCTATATTCAAATAAAAAAACATTGAAACATGTATGACACATTAACATTTTTGTCTATAAGTTATGGTAAGTTATTGGTGGTGACGGCGGAAGGCCAGCATGTGAGGAAGGCCAGCATGTGAGGAAGGCCGACTTTGTTGGGCAACCTGACTTTCACCCTGTGGTATGGATGATGCTGAGCCAGGATTCAGGAGCAAGGAAGGATCCTGGTGGGGAGCATAGTAGAGGGGGTGGATGGTATGACTGTTGGTACTCCTGGGTAATAGTGTGGCCAATTTGTTCATACCCCCCAATGTGGCCATGTCGAGCATACCCATATACCCATATTGGGACCAGCTTCCAACAGTGGGTCTGCTCAAATGACCATATTGGGCAGGTGCAGCAGGATCATAAAATTGTACCTGTGGTGGCCGATGTTGGGGTGGGGGTGCTGTGGCTGAGGTGTAGGCATACGTGGGGGAGGTGGCTCAGCAACTGATTGAGCCTGCACTTCTGGTATTCCTGGCATTTGCAGTTGGTTACTGCAAGACAATTGCCACCTTTCTAGAAAAGAAAATACCGGGTTGGGGTTTATTTGGTGGTCTGCAGCCATCTATCAGGATTTGAATTGCCCCTCTGGCATGCAGCCTGACCTCACCGGGAATTGGACAGAGGTAGCATGCAAGACTCCGGGTGTAAGCTTCCTCCCCATCGTCATTCACAGTCCTTGCCAAATAGTCCAACACTCCACTGTTCACTTGCCTCCTGTTGCCTGTGGTTGGAAGCTCCCTCCTGCGCCAGCCACGGCGTGGGATGGTGGCAGCAAGGTTGGGCATCCAGTGGCAAGTTTAGGCTGCTACTGTGGCCCTGGTCCTCTTTCTCAGGATTGGCTCCTGTTGGGCTGAAGGCACTGCTGGTGGTGGTGGCTGGGTGCTGCCTGATGGCGCAGAAGATGGGCCAGCCACTTCTTCACCATCCCCAATGGGATAACTGTTGACCTCTGAGTCGGAAGCTGTTTCCCTCTCGGTCAGGTTAGAGTCAGTTCTGTTTTAAGCACAAAGTAAAAAAAAAAAAAAAACTTTAAGTTTTGAACAAAAGAGCATGTGTCAAATGTGGTGTCATGCTTGTACTTACGGTCTCAGATCCATAACGGGAGCCAGAAAATGAAGCCAATCAAAATATATGTACTTTCGTTTCTTGGGTGGTGCATCCCCACTCCTGCTCCGCTGCTGTCTCTCCCGTCGGTACTGGTCTCGGCAGCAGCGCCAGCATCTTGCAAAGTAACACAAAAAAATGTTTTAACATTCAATCACATTGTTTGGATTCCAAAATGTATTCTTCAGTGTCATGTGGCCTGCTACTTGGTAAGTGTAAAGTCTGAAATAGGCCACATATTACAAACAACATCACATATGATGATGTTATGTTAATTTGTTACCACATGTGAAACTTTTAATAGTACTTTTTTATGTTTTTACTTACTAATTTGTTGCTGGGCCTCACGAGATCTTTCCTCAAAGTCAGGGAACATTTGGGTGCAGATTCTCCTTCATGCTGCATCCTTACGTGCGCGGTCCGCATAATGTGCATCACATTGATCACATAGTTCTGGCCTCTCCTGAACCATAACTATGAGTATCTCCACGTTTATGTGTGTGGCTATGCTGCTGGACTCCATGGAGGTGAGTTCCTGGATTTTTCTAAAGGTTGCCAGGGAAATTTGCATGTCAAAGTTTCCTGATAATGGATGATTCAATTTCCTGTCACCTGGAGAATGCTTGCGTATTTCTCTCAACTCAAACGCATGTTCCGTGTGGTGTCTGTTTTTTTTCTCGCACCCATGGACTTGCATTGGCGAGACTCGGCTGATATACGCTGCAAATCACAGCATACTGCGATTTCACTCGCATATATAATACGGCAGAGAAAAAAAAGGTGATGGGAGCTGCACCATAGCTTAACAGCGGTCTGAGTGCTATGTGATGCTTTATCGCATAGCACTCGTCCGTATTCCTCTATAGTGTGACTCCAGCCTGACTGTCACCATTGAAACCCAGCCTATGGCTTAGCTTCAAAGGAGACCACGATTTTTACTAAATGCTGCCATACTGTGCTATTGCGGCATAAAGTACAAGCGATCAGATGATCGTAGGTTCAAATACCCTAAAGGGAATAATAAATACATTAACCAGTATAACAAAATTTTAAAAAAATATGGAGAAAATAAAAAGACATAAGTTCAAATCACCCCTCTTTTTACCCATCATAATTATTATAATGAAATACGTGTGTCCAGAAAAGTACAATCTATCAAAATATAAATATATTTATCCCGATTGCTAAACACTAAACAAAACCAAAAAAAATTAAAAGCACCAAAATTGTGGGATTTTTGGTCTCTGCAGTCAATCCGCACAAAAGCAAGCCCTACACACAGCTCAAAAAATTAAAACCTACTGGTCTCGGAACATGGCGACAAATCAAAAGAATTCAATTTTACAAATTTCTTTTTTCACAACAAAAATAAAAAAAAACCTGGACATGTTTGGTATGAGCATAATCATACCAATAAGGACAATAATGTTGCCAAGTCATTTTTATTACAAAATGTACTCCTTAAAAACAATTCTTAAAAAACAATGTGAGAATTGTGGGAGAAGGGTGGGAGGATTCACAATTTCACAGCACTTGAACTTTTTTTCTTGTTTTCCAGTAGACTATGTGGTTAAATAAATGGTGTCGTTCATAACTACAACTCTTCATGCAAAAAGAAAAGCCCTCATACGTGTATGTGGACAGAAGAATAAAAAATGTTACGGCTCTTCAAAGGAGGTGAGGAAAAACGAAAATGAAAAAAAGGGAAATTGGCCATGTTGGGAAGAGGTTAACAATCATAATGAGATCAGCTAGCTACCAAATTGAGTCAGTAAAGCCACCTTCATTGTGGGCTCGATCTTGGTTATAAATAATCTATTATAGAGATCAAAAGACGCTAACCACAATTGTTGTATGTGTGGACAGCACCACCAGATATGTGTAAATGTACTCTTTTCTTTTTAAGCATCTCCAACACGTATCTGGTGTCGTTGGATATATAGAATGTATTTCTGATGGACCTCTATACCATCTCGACAGAATCTTGTAGCTCCTCTCCTGTGACGTCGAGCAAAGTGAAGACCGGAATGTGTATAAGAGGATCTTTTTTCTATCATCATCTGATAAAGGTGTACCAGGTCGATTTCCCATTTTGAAAAAATGCTGGGAAGTCTTGCATTGGGGTCTGACCCTCCTGGAAGAGATTATACAACAGGGAGATAGTGTGGTCCATAGAATTTATTGATAAGCAAAGAGTCTCAAATGGAGATAATGTTCTGTATAGATTAATTTGGCTAATTAAGTGATAAAACTTTTTATTTGTTCATAAAAGAACCAGGTGCCTTCTGGTGGTTTCTCATCCTGAAAAATGTCTTGAAGAGACCTCATCCCCGTCCCGGTAATATAATCATGAATTATAGGGCATGAATCTCTGTTTTTGTGGAGGTAAACCTCTTTATTCAGTCCTGCAAGAAAGGATGGATTATTGTATATAGGAGTTAAAGGACCAGGAGAAGACGATATCTCCAGTTGTCGACCCCCCCTTTTGATAAGTGATATCATGTTTTGCTGAGGAAGGGTAACTTTTGTAATTTTTTTAATTATGAAACGATAATGACAAGGCCAATTTTTACAATTCTGACCACTGTCCCTTTATGAGGTAATAACTCTGGAAAGCTTCAATGGATCCCGGTGATTCTGAAACAAATTTCTTTGATGTGATTTGCGCTTATTTGTGAAAGAAATAGAAATTTGGCTACAATTTTGAAAATTTAGCAAATTTCCAACTTTGAATTTTTATGCCCTCAAATCACAGAGATATGTCACAAAATACTTAATAAGTAATATTTCCCACATATCTATTTTACATCAGCACAATTTTGGAACTAAAATTTTTTTTTGTTAGGAAGTTATAAGGGTTAAAATTTGACCAGGGATTTCTCATTTTTACAACACCGTTTTTTTTTTAGGGACCACATCACATTTGAAGTCACTTTGAAGGGTCTATATGAAGGAAAATACCCAAAAGTGACACCATTCTAGAAACTGCACCCCCAAGGTGCTGAAAACCGCATTCAAGCAGTTAATTAACCCTTCAGGTGCTTTACAGGAATTTTTGAAATGTGTAAAAAAATGAACATTTAACTTTTTTTCCCAAAAAATTTACTCCAGATCCAATTTTTTTTATTTTGACAAGGGTAACAGGAAAAAATGGAACCCCAAATTTGTTGTGCAATGTTGTACGTCGATACCCCATATGAGGGAGAAAACCACTGTTTGGGAGCACGGCAGAAGGGAAGGAGCTCCATTTGACTTTTTGAATGCAAAATTTGCTGGACGCCATGTCGTGTTTGGAGAGCCTCTTATGTGCCTAAAAAGTGAAAATCCCCAACAAGTGACACCATTTTGGAAACTAGACCACTCAGGGAACTGATCTAGATGTGTGGTGAGCACATTGAACCCTCAGGTGAAGTTTATAACGTTGAGCCGTAAAAATAAAAAAATTTAATTTTCCCCACAAATATGTTTTTAGCACAAAATATTGCTCTTTCATAAGGGTAACAGGAGAACTTGCTCCATACAATTTGTTGTGCAATTTGTCCTGAGTACGTCAATACCCCATATGCGTGGAAATACTACTTTTGAGGCACAGTGCAAAGCTAAAAAAGAGAAGAAGCGCCATATTGGAGTTCAGATTTTGCTGAAATGGTTTGAGGGTGCCATGTCACATTGGCAGAGCCCCGAGGTGCCAGAACAACAGAAGAGAAACCCCCTATATGTGAACTTATTTTACAAACTACACTTCTCAATTAATTCATCTAAGGGTGCAGTGATCATATTGACACCACATGTGCCTCACAGAGTTTTATACCAATGAGCGGTGAAGAAAGAATAAATTATATTTTTACCACTAAAATGTTGTTCTAGCCCCAAGTTTTTAATTTTACTAAGGGCTAATAGGAATTCTTTTTACATCACACTTACGTCCATTTTTTCCTGAGTGCACCATTACCCTACATGTAATCAGGAAATATTTTTCAGGCACAGTGCAAAGCTCAGAAGGCAAGGAGCGCCAGATTTTACTGTTATGGTTTGCAGGTGCCATGACCCACTGGGAGAGCCCATGAGGTGCCAGAACAGCAGAAATCCCCCATAAGTTACCCCATTTTACAAACTACACCTCTCAATGAATTAATGTAGGTTTGTAGTGATCATATTGACACCATGGGTGTGTCACAGAATTTTATACCATTGGGCAGTGAAGACAAAATAACTACATTTTTACCACCAAAATTTTGTTTTAGTCCCAGATTTTACATTTTCACACAAGAAGTGGGTAAAAATTACACCAAAATTTGTCCCACAATTTCTACTGAACGTGGCAATACCCCATATGTGGCTGTACAGTACTACTTAGCCATACGGAGAGACTCAGGAGGAACTGAGTGCTATTTGCCTCCTGTAGCGCAGATTTTCCTGTTGCACAGCTTCTGAATCCACACCTTTGCAGAGGAAACTTCACTGAGCAAGTTGCTTGGGATAACAAGCATTTACTTCTCTGAACATGAGTAAAGGAATAATGCACAGACATTACAGCATTGCATCAGCTAACAGGAACTAAACGAAAGTGAAACTAACACAGAAGAGAGACTAATTCTTATACAATACATTAAAGAAGGAAACGTTACACAACATCGCCATCTACTGTCAGGTCAGCATAAAGTCCTCCTTTTACTTATAATATAGAAGTCCTAATCTGTTGCATATGACAACACCCTTTCTCAACAGTAAGGACTTATTCAATCAAACCCAACTTTTTTATTAGTCTCTGATGTTTATCAGCATTCAACGCCTTTGTGAAAATGTCTGTGCATTATTCCTTTACTCATGTTCAGAGAAGTAAACGCTTGTTATCCCATGCAACTTGCTCTGTGAAGTTTCCTCTGCAAAGGTGTGGATTCAAAAGCTGTGCAACAGGTTATGGGCCCAGACACCCAGACCCAGGCACCCAGATACAGCTTACCCAGATACAGAGAATCCAGACACCACAGATCCCAGGACACCCAAGAATACCAGATACCCAGGACATTGGAACTCTCAGAAAGACCCTGGTGAATGCAGAAGAATTCTTCAGTGCAAGTCTCTCCAAACAAGTAAGATAAGTTAAAAATGATGAATAGCACAGAGCTAAAACTCACAGTAGCTAAACTGAATGATGAGAACTATCAGCTATGGAAGTTCAAAGTAGAGATGTTATTGTCTAAAGATGATTTATGGGAAGTAATCACTACAGATAGACCTGATGAAGATAATCAGACATGGGATAACAAGCGTTTACTTCTCTGAACATGCGTAAAGGAATAATGCACAGACATTACAGCATTGCATCAGCTAACAGGAACTAAACGAAAGTGAAACTAACAAAGAAGAGAGACTACTTAAGACAAAATGGAATAGAACATCAGAAAACTGTTCCATACACACCTGAACAAAATGGAGTAGCAGAAAGGAAAAACAGAACTTTAACAGAAATGATGAGATGTATGCTGACAGATTCTAAACTACCAGAGAAATATAGGGGTGAGGCAGCAATGACAGCTACATATCTACAGAATCGACTTTTTTCCAGAAAACTGAAGAAAACTCCATATGAACTGTGGCAAGGTATGAAACCAAGTGTCAATCATTTAAAAGTTTTTGGATGTAAAGTTTTTATATTCATTCCAACAGAAAAACGCTCCAAACTTCAAAACAGATCCATGGAAGGAATATTCGTTGGATATAGTGAAAACTGCAAAGGATATAGAATCCTAGATCCCAAAACAGACAGAGTTACAGTGAGTAACAGTGTGACATTCATTGAAGATTTAAATTAAGACATTATGATTTCAGTTGAAGCAAAAAATGAGAAAAACAATAGTGACATAACTGAAGAAATATCTGATGAAAAAGAAGTAGAAATTAATGAAGAACAAAATACTGAAAGTGAAGAATCACAACTACAAACAGACACAGAACCAAGACATTCAATAAGAGAGAACAAAGGAAAACCACCAAAACGTCTCTCATACAAGACATGGGATAAGAAAAATAGACAAGCGAGAGCTACCATCAGCTTATTAGTGGATGATGCTCAATTAATACATATAAGAAATGAAGAAACAGCGAAAGGAATGTGGGAACAATTAAGAAAGCTGTATGAGAGACCTAGCTTAAATCACAAGTTATTTCTACTAAGAAAGCTTTACAATATGAGACTAAATGCACACAGGGAAATGCAGAAGCATATATTCTCAATGATGGAAGTGATATTACAGCTAAGATCTATTGGTGAAAATATTAAGGAAAGCCATATAGCAGCAATTTTTTTGTGCAGTTTACCAGATTCATATACAGCTTTAATAAATGCACTAGAGACAAGACCAGAAACTGACATTACATTAGAGTTTGTGAAGACCAGACTCATAGATGAATATCAGAGAAGGAAAGAACAAAGCAATGATTCTTCTACTGAAAAAGATAATGGAAATGCTCTTAAAGCTACAGAACTTAAAAAAACCCTATAATAAAGAGACAAGAGAATGTTTCAGATGTAAGAAAAAAGGTCATTTAAAGAAAGACTGTACCATATGGAAAGCAGAACAACAGAAATTACACTATAAAGATAATATACAGAAGGTGAAAAACACAATTTCTGATTCATGTGAAAATAATTGGAATGCCGTGAAGAGAGTAATACGTTATTTGAAAAGAACTAGCAATATTAAGCTGAAATTACCCACAGGTGATAATTGCATTTTAACAGGATATGTTGATGCAGATTGGGCTGGAGATCCAACTGACAGAAGATCTACCAGTGGACATATTTTTTTTCTCTCAGGTGGACCAATAAGTTGGACAAGTAAGAAACAGTCAATTGTGACACTGTCTTCAACAGAAGCAGAATATGTTGCAGCAGCACATGCGAGTCAAGAAGTACTGTGGTTAAGACAATTGTTAACAGACCTAGGACAACCACAGTTGGAACCAACAAAAATAAAAGAGGACAATCAAGGATGTCTTGTTCTTGCTCAGATGGAAAGAGTCAATCCAAGAACCAAGCATATTGATGTGAAATATCATTTCTTGAGAGATCATCAGGACCAAGGAGTCTTGAAGTTGGAGTATTGCCCTACTGAAGAAATGACAGCAGACATTTTCACGAAGGCGTTGAATGCTGATAAACATCAGAGACTAATAAAAAAGATTTCTTTACTGATCTTGATTTAAATAAGAAAGTAGCCATTTATCTTGCAGACTGAAGCAAAATAACCGCAGAAGGTATCGGACAAGGTATGCTAAATTGTTCAAACAAGTATGGACAAGATTCAAAGATACTTGTACAGGATGTGTTGTATGTTCCAAAATTGGAAGGCGGATTATTATCTGTGAAACGTTACACAACATCGCCATCTACTGTCAGGTCAGCATAAAGTCCTCCTTTTACTTATAATATAGAAGTCCTAATCTGTTGCATATGACAACATTTCCTAGAACAGTTTGTTGACTCCGTATACAGAGCCTTTAATTGCTAGAAGAGCAGAATCCCCCTCAAGTGACCCCATTTGGGAAACCATACCCCTTGGTGAATTTATCTACAGGTGTAGTGACGATTTTGACTCCATGGGTATTTTCCAGAAACAAGCAGCAGTGAATGTTGCCGAGTGCAAATTGCAAACTGCTGTTGTAGTGACCAGTATGCTGTAGTGACCAGAATGTTGCAGTCACCAGTATGTTATGCCCAGCCTGTGCTTCTGGAGGCATGCACCCATAAGTTAGGCAGGCTCTTGTTTCTTCAGAAATGCCAAATGTGGACGCATTATGTGGTTTAGGTACACTGTGGGGCTCAGAAGGGAGGGAGGAATTTGGATTTGGGAGCGGATAATTTGCTAAATTTCTTCTGGCGAGTGAGGAGACATTTTGCTTTTCCAGAGCCTTTGTGCTAACAGTAACATGGAAGCCCCCTATAATTCCATTGACGGATGATGGATCTGAATGAGGGCTTGAGTGGATGGCGTTGAAGCTTTTATTGGGAACATTTTTACATAACGCTAGGGATCACATTTATCCGGCTCTCTACGTTAAGTACTTTGGGGTTTCTAGCTAAAACCCCCGAGGGATACATTTACTATAATGAGGCAGCAGAGTTACTCTGGGCTCCATCTGGCCTCTTTTCAGCATTGTCCTTCTTTTCAGAAGTGCACAAAACTGTGGCCGATGGCACGTTTGTGCAATCCTAAAAAGACAGACACCGCCGGATCACAGGTCACATGTCGTCCACAGTGCCTCCTTCTGCCTCATTATAGGGATTCTTCCACCAGAGATTCTGTCTGAATCACGTATTTCAGAGATTTACACGGAAACCCCAGTGTAAGTGCTCAACGCAGAGTGCAGGATAAATGTGCGCAAAGCCTTACTGCGATCTTTGATTTTTGTGAGGCAGACTAACAAAAACCAGCAATTCAAGAATTTATTTTTGGGGGAGGTTTATTCAGTTCCATGTGTGGTAAAATTAATAAGGCAGTTTTATTTTTCTGGTCAGTACGATAACAGTGATGCCACATTTTTATCGTTTTTTATGTTTTGTCGCTTTTAACCCCTCTCTGACATTAGACGTACTATCCCATCCATAAAACCCGTGCCATTCTGACCATGGACGGGATAGTACGTCATAGGCGATTAGCTGCGCTCCCGGAGGGAGCGCAGCTAATCGCCGCCGGGTGTCAGCTGATTATCACAGCTGACACCCGTGACTGTGTGTCAGGAGCGGTCACGGACCGCTCCCGGCACATTAACCCCTTGCACACCGCGATCAAACATGATCGCGGTGTACTGGGGGCACAGGGGAGGATCGCGCAGGCAGGGGGCTCCCTGCGCGCCCCCCTGAGACCCTCAGACCAACGCGATGTGATCGCGCTGCTCTGAGGGCTTCCTCCCTCCCAGGACCCGGATCCAAGATGGCGCTGGGGTCCTGGAGGGAGGCGGCTTCCTCAGTGCCTGCCGAGAGCAGGCATGAGGAAGCGTCCTGCACTGCCTGTCACATCGCTGGTGTGACAGAGTGCTGTGCACACTGTCACACCAGCGATCTGATGAAATACAGTGATGTCCCACCCTGGGACAAAGTAAAAATAAGTAAAAATAAACATGTGTAAAAAAAAATCCAAAAAAAAAAAAAAAAAAAAATATTCCCCAATAAATTCATTACTTATTGTAAATAAAAAAAATAAAACAATAAAAGTACACATATATGGTATCGCCGCGTCCGTAACGACCCCCCCTATAAAACTGTCCCACTAGTTAACCCCTTTTGTGAACCCCTTAAAAAATAAAAAATAAAAACGAAGCAAAAAATCAGTGCTTTATCATCATACCGCTGAACAAAAAGTGGAATAACACGCGATCAAAAAGACGGATATAAATAAACATGGTACCGCTGAAAACGTCATCTTGTCCCGCAAAAAACGAGCCGTCACACAGCATCATCAGCAAAAAAATAAAAAAGTTATAGCTCGCAGAATAAAGCGATGCAAAAATAATTATTTTTTATATAAAATTGTTTTTATTCTATAAAAGCGCCAAAACATAAAAAAATTATATAAATGAGGTATCGCCATAATCGTACTGACCCGAAGAATAAAACTGCTTTATCGATTTTACCACACGTGGAACAATAAAAACGCCTCACCCAAAAGAAATTCATGAATTGCTGATTTTTGTTATTCTAACCTCCCAAAAATCGAAATAAAAAGCGATCAAAAAATGTCACGTGCTCAAAAATGGTACCAATAAAAGCGTCACCTCGTCCCGCAAAAATTAAGACCTCACATGACATTGTGGGCCAAAATATGCAAAAATTATAGCTCTCAAAATGTGGCGATGCAAAAAACTACTTTTTGCAATAAAAAGCGTCTTTTAGCGTGACAGCTGCCAATCATAAAAACCGCTATAAATAGTAAATCAAACCCCCCTTTATCACCCCCTTAGTTAGGGAAAAATAATAAAATAAAAAAAATGTATTTATTTCCATTTTCCCATTAGGGTTAGGGTTAGGGTTTCGGATAAAGTTAGGGTTAGGGTTGGCGCTAAAGTTAGGATTAGGGTTAGAGTTAGGATTAGGGTTAGGGTTGGGATTAGGGTTGGGACTAGGGTTAGGGGTGTGTTGGGGTTAGGGTTGGAGTTAGAATTGGGGGGTTTCCGCTGTTTAGGCACATCAGGGGCTCTCCAAATGTGACATGGCGTCTGATCTCCATTCCAGCCAATTCTGCGTTGAAAAAGTCAAACGGTGTTCCTTCACTTCTGAGCTCTGCCATGCATCCAAACAGTAGTTTATCCCCACATATGGGGTATCAGCGTACTCTGGACCCCAAGAGTTATTGTGAAATTTGTCCTATTTCTTCTGTTACCCTTGGGAAAATAAAAAACTGGGGGCGAAAATATTATTTTTGTAAAAAAAATAAGATTTTTTTGTTTTTACGGCTGTACATTATAAACTTCTGTGAAGCACTTGGGGCTTCATAGCGCTCACCACACATCTAAATAAGTTCCTTGTGGGGTCTATTTTCCAAAATGGGGTCACTTGTTGGGGATTTCCACTGTTTAGGCGCATCAGGGGCTCTCCAAATGCGACATGACGCCCCCAGACCATTCCATCAAAGTCTGCAATCCAAAACGTCACTACTTCCCTTTCCGAGCCCTGACATGCGCCCATACAGTAGTTTTCTCCCACATATTGGGTATCAGCGTACTCAGGACAAATTGGACAACAACTTTTGGGGTCCAATTTCTCCTGTTGCCCTTGTGAAAATAAAATATTGGGGGCGAAAAAATCATTTTTGTAAAAAAAAAAGGATTTTTTATTTTTACGGCTGTGCGTTATAAACTTCTGTGAAGCACTTCGGGGTTCAAAGTGCTCACCACACATCTAGGTAAGTTCCTTGTGGGTCTATTTTCCAAAATGGGGTCACTTCTGGGGGGTTTCCACTGTTTAGGCGCATCAGGGGCTCTCCAAATGCGACATGACGCCCCCAGACCATTCCATCAAAGTCTGCAATCCAAAACGTCACTACTTCCCTTCCGAGCCCTGACATGCCCCATACAGTAGTGTTCTCCACATATTGGGTATCAGCGTACTCAGGACAAATTGGACAACAACTTTTGGGTCCAATTTCTCCTGTTACCCTTGTGAAAATAAAATATTGGGGGCGAAAAAATCATTTTTGTAAAAAAAAAAAAGGATTTTTTTTTTTAGGCTGTGCGTTATAAACTTTGTGAACACTGGGGTTCAAAGTGCTCACCACACATCTAGATAAGTTCCTTGGGGGTCTATTTCCAAAATGGGTCATTCTGGGGGGTTTCCACTGTTTAGGCGTATCAGGGCTCTCCAAACGACATGGCCCAGCCATTCATCAAAGTGCAATCCAACGCACTACTTCCCTTCCGACCTGACGTGCACCCAACAGTGTTTTCCCACATATTGGGTATCAGGTACTCAGGACAAATTGGACAAAACTTTTGGGTTCATTCTCTTACCCTTGTGAAAATAAAAATTGGGGGAAAAATCATTTTTGTAAAAAAAAAGATTTTTTATTTTAAGGCTGTACGTTATAAACTTTAGTGAAACACTGGGGGTTCAAAGTTCTCACCACACATCTAGATAAGTTCCTTGAGGGGTCTAGTTTCCAAATGGTGTCATTTGTGGGGGGTTTCCACTGTTTAGGCAGATCAGGAGCTCTCCAAACACGACATGGCTCCAGCCAATTCTGCGTTGAAAAAGTAGATGGCGCTCCTTCCCTTCCAAACTCTGCCATGCACCCAAACAGTGGTTACCCCCACATATGGGGTATCAGTGTACTCAGGACAAATTGCACAAAACTTTTGGAGTCTTCTTACCCTTGGAAAAATAAAAATTCGGTGAAAAAGATCATTTTTGTGGAAAAAATATGATTTTTAAATTTTACGGCTCTCGTTATAAACTTGTGTGAAGCACTTGAGGGTTCAAATTGCTCACCAAAGATCTAGATAAGTTCCTTAGGGGGTCTAGTTTCCCAAATGGGGTCATTTGTGGGGGGTTTCCACTGTTTAGGCACATCAGGGGCTCTCCAAATGCAACATGGCATCCAATCTCAATTCCAGCAATTTTGGTTGGAAAAAGTCAAATGGTGCTCCTTCCCTTCCGAGCTCTGCCGTGCGCCCAAACAGTGGTTCCCCCCCACATATGGGGCATCAGCGTACTCAGGACAAATTGGACAACAACTTATGTGGTCCAATTTCTCCTGATACCCTTGGGAAAATAAAAAATTAGTGACTAAAAGATAATTTTTGTGGGAAAAAAATAGGATTTTTTATTTTCATGCCCGGGCATTATAAACTTGTGTGAAGCACTTGGGGGTTCAAAGTGCTCACCAAAGATCTAGATAAGTTCCTTAGGGGGTCTAGTTTCCAAAATGGGGTCACTTGTGGGGGATTTCCACTGTTTAGGCTCATCTGGGGCACTGCAAACGGAACATGACCCCCATCAACGTCTGCATTCCAAAACGTTACTACTTCCTTTCCAAGCCCTGCCGTGCGCCCAAACAGTTTTCCACCCCCACATATGGGGTATCAGCGTACTCAGGACAAATTGGACAACAACTTTTGGGGTCCAATTTCCTTGGGAAAATTCAAAAATTTAGGACTAAAAAATCATTTTTGTGGAATTTTTTTTTTTTTTTTTCACACCCAGGCATTATAAACTTTTGTGAAACACTTGGGGGTTCAAAGTGCTCACAACAGATCTAGATAAGTACCTTAGGGGGTCTAGTTTCCAAAATGGTGTCACTTGTGGGGGGTTTCCACTGTTTAGGCGCATCAGAGGTTCTCCAAGCGCGACATGGCGTCCAATCTCAACTCCAGCCAATTTTAGTTTGAAAAGTCAAACGGTGCTCCTTCCCTTACGAGCTCTGCCGTGTGCCCAAACAGTGGTTTTCCCCCACATATGGGGTATTGGCGTACTCAGGAGAAATTGCATAACAACCTTATCTGTCCATTTTCTCCTTTTACCCTTGTGAAAATAAAAAAAAAGTTTGTAAAAGATCATTTTTGTGGCTAAAAAGTTAAATATTCATTTTTTCCTTCCACGTTGCTTTAGTTCCTGTGAAGCACCTGAAGGGTTAATAAACTTCTTGAATGTGGTTTTGAGTACCTTGAGGGGTGCAGTTTTTAGAATGGTGTCACTTTTGGGTATTTTCTGTCATGTAGACCCCTCAAAGTGACTTCAAATGTGAGGTGGTCCCTAAAAAAAATGGCTTTGTAAATTTTGTTGTAAAAATGAGAAATCGCTGGTCAACTTTTAACCCTTATAACTTCCTAACAAAAAAAAATTTTGATTCCAAAATTGTGCTGATGTAAAGTAGACATGTGGGAAATGTTATTTCTTAACTATATTGTGTTACATATTTCTCTGTTTTAAGGGAATAAAAATTCAAAGTTTGAAAATTGCTAAATTTTCAAAATTTTCGCCATATTTGTGTATTTTTCAAAAATAAACGCAAGTTATATGGAAGAAATTTTACCACTACCATGAAGTACAATATGTCACGAGAAAACAATCTCAGAATCGCGAAGATCCGTTGAAGCGTTCCGGAGTTATAACCTCATAAAGAGACAGTGGTCAGAATTGTAAAAATTGTCCCGGTCATTAACGTGCAAACCACCCTTGGGGGTGAAGGGGTTAAACAATAAAAACTATTTTATAGAAAAAATAATTATTTTTGCATCACTTTATTGTAAGAGCTATAACTTTTTTATTTTTCTGCTGATGGACCTGTATCATGGCTTGTTTTTTGCGGGACAAAATTATGTTTTTAGCGGTACCATGTTTATATATAACCGTCTTTTTTTCACGTTTTGTTCCACTTTTTGTTTGGATGGTATGATGATAAAGCATTGTTTTTTATTTATTTTTTATGGTGTTCACTAAAGGGGTTAACTAGTGGGACAGTTTGATAGGTTGGGTCATTGCGAACGCTGTTATGTTTCGGTAGCTGAGGAGTGCAGGTAAAAAAAAAGGCAATACACCAGAGCAGTTGGAATTATGGGATTGCAGTACCCTGACTAACCACCACAACTAGAGGCAGCCTGTGGAGCGTTCCTACGTTGGTCCTAGACGCCTCGTCACAGCCTGAGAAACTAACTACACCTAAAGATAGAAATAGGAAAGCTATCTGCCCCGGAGCAGAACCCCAAAGATAATAGAAAGCCCCCAAACATGTAATGGCGGTTAGACAAGAGGAAATACTGACACAGAAAGAAAATAGTATGAGCAAACGCTGGGGCCCAAACTATCTAAAAAGAAAAGGACAGGAAGGGTACTTACTGCAATCCCAGAAAACCCTGAAAAACACCAACTCTACTAATTTCAAAATCACCTGAGATCACACGACCTCTACCACCTAAATTAGTTCTCTGGTGTAACAAAATCAAAACAGCAGCCACTGAAAAAACTGGAAAAAGCAAAAGAACAAAACTTAGTGGCTGAACTAAACTGAGAAGGCAGAAGCCCCCGGAGGGGACCCAGAAGGCCCCAAAGAAGTGCAAGACAAAAATGCAAAAATATAGCAATAACACAAAAGAAGAAAAAATCTTATCTGGTAGCAGGAGATGCAGACACGACACAGCAGGCTACAAGGGAAACTGGAATGAAGGATTCAGACCAGAACAATTGATCACCGGCAACCCTGATGGGAAAATGACTCCCTTATATAAGACCAGTCAGTAACACCTGATTCCCAGTCCTCACAATCTTCACTAGTACCGCTTGTAACCACCAGAGGGAGCCTCTGCTCAGAACTCATCTCAAACCCATTCACAACAGAACGCAATGATACCAAATATGTGTACTTTTATTTTATTTAGTTTTCAAATATTTATTTAGAGATACAATATCTTTGTTTTTCTCATTATTATTTTTGATTTTTTTTTACAATTATTTAAAAAAATGTTTTTTACTTTTTACTAACTTTTTTACTTTGTCCCAATATGGGACAATCATTTTTTGCACTCTGATCGCTTCTACAGCATTCCCATGCTGCAGAAACTGTCAGATCTGCACTAACAAACTTGCTCATCATGCACTGGGCATAATCAGCAAGTTTGCTAGGTCTTGACAACATCGGGTCACCATGGCAATGATCGGGACCCCACGTCACGCCGTGGGATCTCCGATCCAAAGGCAGAGAGGCTGTCAGCCCTTTGCTGGTTTCCGGAATTCTGCGATCGTGTTCGTGTTTGTGGGCGATCACTCAGATGTAATATTCCGTCACTGGTCAAATAGGCACAGGGACGGAATATTACGTTCGATGTCCGAAAGGGGTTAAATAAAAAAATATTTTAACGACTTCGTTTTATTTGGCTCTTTGTCTACTTTTAGGACTTATGTGAAAATATGAAGGTAGTTTTAGGACAGATTTAGGTAGAAATATAAAAAAAATTATGAAGGACTCACAAACTTTCAAGCACACTGTACATGAGGAATAACACTGTTTCTGGCCATTAAATGTTTTGTATCCTCCATTTTTAGCATTTTTAACTTTAATATTGGAAGCCTCAATAGTTTCTCCTTGCGCCTTTCTGTTTTCATTTCCCAGCAGCTTCTCCCTTCTCCATAGAGTTTTATAGCAGCAGGTTTGATTTGATCCCTCACTGCAGACAGATTTGTACACATATTTAAGCAGTTTTTGAGAGTGAATGATCTCTCTAATTCCTGAATTGTTAGATACAAAAATAACGTGCTTTAAGCAAGATATAACCAAGAAAGAGGAGATGCTATTAGTTGGCTATCCAGACAATAAAACCCCATGCTCGAATAGCTTTCCAAGCAAACATTAGAAGATTCTATCCCGGTAAATCACCTCGCATTAAACACTCTTATTTAACTTTGCTTATAAACATTTGGCAACAATAGATAACTTTGTAGAAGCACTCTGTCCTGTCTAAAATCCTAACCACTCATTTACAGACATTTGTTTTTAGGCTGGTATTACACTTGCCGTGTTTTTTCGGCCCGTTTTTGCGGCCCCAATGCATTTCTATGGGGCAGCAAAAATGGACCTCAAAAATGTGTCGGAGCGCCATACGCCGTAAGGCCGTGATGGCCGTATTTACGGTCGTGAAAAAATATCAAGCTTGCTCGATATATTTCACGGCTTACGGACACGTCCCCCATTGATTTTCAATGGGGCCGCAAAAACAACGGAAGTTTGTTTTTGCGGTGCACCGTGACTTTCGGTTTTGCGGACCGCCGTTTTTTTTCCAATACTTTTTCCATTGTGTTGGAAACCCGAAAAGTGGCAATCCACAAGTTTTGATATTGCGGCAGACAATGAAAATTGCAGCAATACGGCCCGTAAAAAAGCACGCAATAACGGGACGCAAAAAACCCGGTAAGTGTAAAAGAAGCCTTAATATTATCATTATTATTATTATTTTAAATTCAACAGGGCTTCTTCACAAACTGTCAGTCAAATAAGAATATACGCAAAACAATCACGACAGTGATATATATGATGGATAATTTCAATCTTATTTAAATGTTACTCGAGGCAGAAAAGGCCTTTCATAGGTCCATGAGACCCTATCTTTGTGTCACTTTAGTCAGTTGTAATTTTGTCCTTTCTTACTTATTTACATAGAAATAAAGGAGCACAAGCTATCTTGACCATCAATGGTAGAAACACTCAACCGATAGATTTTTTTTCTATGTATAAGGCAGACAGGACTTTTCCATTCACCTCTTCTGTTCAATTTGCCTATTGATTATAATACCATATTGAATGATATAGTCTAGTTTATACATTGATTTCAGGGGCAAGAGGGTGATTAAGGTGGTAGCCTTTCTCAAAGTACTTATTCTGATGGTTACTTTCGGCTTTCCTATTTCTATAAAAGATATCCTTTCTAGTTCAAATCAATTGGGTAGAAGCCTCTGTGCTTAAATAATCTTGAGTCGAGAATTCATCACCAGAGAGCGTTTTATAGCCATTCTGCCCTTGAGAATTTAAAATAAAATAAAGACACTTTAAAACCACAATCTCATACTTAGAAAGGGAAATATAAGATGGCCCACCCATGTAAATCTTGAAAGGCACCTTTTAAAAAAGTAGATCACACAGAAACCTAATGCCACCCTTTCCTTCCTTTTTCTTCTTTTTCATATTTTTTCTGTTATGTTATACAAAGATTTTCAATAATATTAAGGGACTTTATAATTTTCGGAAACTCCAAGCTTACCAAGATATATCACATATTGGACTTCTAGCTAGAGCTTATAATTTGAAAAGCTGCTACATTTCTGACATGAATCATTTCATTCTGTGCAATAAAAATAAGGTCTAATTGAAGTCTAACACACTATGTAACACAATGTTTTCTACGGACTCGTAGACATGAATGATCAGAGGCAAATTGTGCATGTTGCGATTTTTTTTCTGAGATGTTTTGACAGATCTCACTCAGACTGAAACTACAATTGTCTGGAATAGCCCTAAGGCTAAGTTCAAAGTGTGTTCTGCAATACAGTAATGTCTGTTCTCCCATAAATCTGTTTTCAGAATAGACGGATGATTCTAGCATAGCCTTTTTCCCTATACTCTAATCTGACCTCCTTGAACATGATATCACCCTAGCTTTACACGCACCTTGCAATGTTGCAAGAAATAAGCTAACACGGGATATGATTTCAGGTGATATAACGGGCACACTGCTAACTCGCTTCAGAACGCAGCTAAAAATCAAACTTGATCGTTCTTCATTATATTTAAAAACTGAATTTATTCTCTTGATTGATTTATTGCAACATTTTGACACGTATCATAAATATTTTCAGCAAATCTTTGTATCAGTGCAACTCCCATACATCTTCATCTTGTTCAGTGGCATCCACAAGACTTGACCACCATGTTTCTGTGTTTTTTTAATATTACATTGTTATTGTTGTCATAATAAAGGACTGATGTTGCAGAGAGTTTGGTAGGAGCGCAGCATGCTTTGGGGACGCTCTCTGGCTTCATAAGATGAACCTGGAAGAGAATGCAAAATTAAATGATACATACTGTAGAATTTTACGATATCTTGAAAGTAAAACAATGCATAAATATCTTGGGCATCTAGCTATATAAAACACCAGAAGAGGGTCTAAGAGACATACAAAGCATAAAAAGAACCATTGTTCTAGGCAAGAAAGGTACAATTCAGTAGTCAGATTATTTTCAGTTGTTTCTTGACTGTTTTCCTTGGCAAAATATTTGGTGCTTTACATTGAATTCCATGTTAGTTCTTTTTAAAAGCACTGCTCAGTAATATACCAGTAGAGGGCCTCATGCCGCTGTACCAGTGACAGGCACACATGCTGGTTTGTCTCTTGTGTGTTTTTCCTTTGTAGTGAATTTATTAGGCTCAGATTCACTTGTACTTTTGGTGAAAAGAGATCAGCCTTTCATGTAGAAGTCCTCTTGGATACTTACAGAATTTGACCGTTTTCGTCAGTTTATTTGCTCGCTCCATATTAAATAAAAATAACAAAAATAAACCCTTGCACACTGCTGTTACTGTTTGACCAGCTTCTATTCATGTTTTATTTTACTAAGTCTGGAGAGAAGTTGAGTAAACGGTACCACCACCCCCGAAATGAGGCACATCCTGAATGTAACGTTGTGTTTGTATGCAAGGAGAGAAACAACACACTTTCTGATCTTAAACTGCATAGGAAGTTCTTCTGACCAAAGGGATTAGTCAACCAATGACCACAGTAGCAGTAATAATATTGCAATAGGGAAAGGGGTTTGGGCGGCCTCATTTGGTTAGTTGTGAGTCTGACCCTTGTCTAACTATTTTTCTGTAGAAACCTGAGATGTTTCCGTCAATGACAACTAGCAATTGCATACATTTGCTTCACTACTGGCAAAGAACTGTGTTAAAACAAAGTATTCTACAAATAATTTTACATATATAAAGAACAAAGTAATAAAGCAAATATAAAAGAACAACACAAATATAAAATAGTAATTTAGATATTTTTCCATTTCATATTAAAAAGTTAGCCAATTACTGGAATTTTGGGAGAGAAATGTTCTTGTCTGATGTAGGATTCTATCTGCTTAACAGTCCTAGGTCATCTTTTCCAGATACCATATTTACTCATGTATAAACCGACCTGTCTATAAGCCGAGCCCCCAAATTTTGCCACAAAAAGATGGGAAAACTTATTGACTCTCGTATAAGCCTAGGGTGGAAAATGCAGCAGCTACTGGTACATTTTTAAAAATAAAAATAGATACCAATAAAAGTAAAATTAATTGAGACATCAGTAGGTTAAAGGTTTTTGAATATCCATATTAAATCAGGAGCCCCATATAATGCTCCATACAAAATACTCCCCATATAATGCTGCATAAAGGTTAATAATGGCCCCATAAGATGCTCCATAGAATAATATGCCCCATATGCTGCTCCATAAAGGTTATGGTCCCATAAAATGCTCCATAGATTATGCCCCATAAGATGCTCCATAGATTATGCCCCCATATGATGCTCCATAGATTATGCCCCCATATGATGCTCCATAGATTATGCCCCATATGATAATCCATAGATTATGCCCCCATAAGACTCTCCATAGATTATGCCCCCATATGATGCTCCATAGATTATGCCCCATAAGATGCTCCATAGTTGATGCCCTCATAAAATGCTCGATAGAATAGGCCCCATATGCTGCCGCTGCTGCAAATGAAAAAAAATGACATACTCACCTCTTGTCGCTGGGGGCCAGGTGCCGGTGTCCTGAGCAGGCGGGGACACCGGCGCGCTATGGGGGACAGGTGACAGTGTCACCGCTGGCTCAGGGCACCTGAGATATTCACCTGTTCCTGGTCCACCGCTGCGTGCCGCTGTCTTCCAGGTCCTCTGTCAGTGAGTGCTCAGGCAGAGGGCATGGCGCGCACTAACTACGTCATCGCACCATGAACGTCACAGCCAGAGGACACAGAGGGTAGAGCGGAGCGCAGCAGTAGACCGGGGACAGGTGAATATCGAATATACTTACCCCTCCTTGAGCTTCTCTGCAGCCCCCCTGCTTCTCCTGCGGTCTCCAGCAGCTATTCCTTCCTTCAGCGGTCACGTGGTACCGCTCATTAAAGTCATCACTATGCGCATATTCATGACTTTAATGATCAGTACCACGTGACCGCTGAAGGAAGGAGCCTGAGATCATGGGAGAAGCAGGGGGGCTGCAGAGATGTGCCAGGGGGGTAAGTATGATTTGACACCCCCGCTCCCTTCCCCGCCGACCCCAGGCGTATATGACTTGCGTATAAGCCGAGAGGGGGACTTTCAGCCTTAAAAAATGGGCTGAAAATCTCGGCTTATACGCGAGTATATACGGTATTTAATGTTACAATACACCAAATGTTTTCTTTGGTGAAAGGTCTTGACTGCAGGTCGCCAGTTCATCACCCAAACTCTTCCTCTGTGAAGCCATACTGTTGTGATGGATGCAGTATGTGGTTTATTGTCTTGCTAAAATATGCAAGACCTTCCCTGAAATAGGCATTGTCTGGATGGGAGCATATGTTTTTCTAAAATCTCTATATAATGCTCAGCATTGATGGGGCCTTTCAAGATGTGTAAGCTGCCCATACATTAGGCACTAATACAAGCGTACACCATCAGATATTCAGGCATTTGAACTGGGGGATGATAACAAGCTAGATGGTCCCTCTTTTCTTGAGTCTGGAGGACACTGCATCCATAGTTTCCATAAAGGCTTTAAAATTTTAATTAATGTGAACATGGAACAGTGTCTGTTTTGGCTAAGTCCATTTTCAATGAGCTTTGGCCAAGAGAAGAAGACAGCTTTTCTTGATTGTATTGATATGACTGCTTCTTTGCATTGTAGAACTTTAACTTGCATATGTAGATTACATGGCAAACTGTGCTCAAAGACAATGATTTCTTAAAGTATTCCTGAACCTGTTCAGTGATTAGCCCAATGGAATCAAGCCTGTTTTTAAGGCAGTGCCCACAGATTATAAACATCCAATATTGTCTGCCGGCTTTGTCCTTTGTACACATTAATTTTTCCTGAATTTCTGAATCTCTTGATATTATTTGCTGTAGATTGTCAGATATTCAAAATCTTTGCAACTTTACAATGATGAACATTTTTCTGAAACTGTTCCACAAGTTTTATGAGCAGTTGTTCACAGATTGATGAACCTCTGACCATCTTTGCATCTGAGAGCCTCTGCCTCTCCAACATGCTCTATCTATACAGTCATGTGACTTAGTTCACAGTTGAACCTCCTGCAGTTTGTCATCTGTACCACTTAATTTTGCAGCTTTTTCCTAACCCTGTCACAACTTTTTGAGATGTATTGCTGCCATCAATTTCTAAATGAGTTTTTTTTTTTTTTCAAATTAAATGGAAGAATGTCTATTTTCTTCTGATATATGTTATATGTTTTGAACAAATTATGGCCATAAAGATTTCCAAATAACAAAAAACTTCCAAATCAGAAAACTGGTGTGTACAGTTGCGCACTAGGAGTAGCCATCTCTATATATATAACAAACAAATAAAGTTGCACTCCGCAGTGCTAAAGCATGTAAATATATGTAATATATGAAATATGAAGAAAAAATGGAGATACTTAGCACAAACATTGGCCAATTCATGCATACCCAGCAGACAACGACAAGACGATCTTCGGTTTGCTGGAAACCCAAGTGTATAACGTGAATACCTCTTTTAGGCTAAAGCCTGAATTTATGGGTAGGTATGATCCAATTAAAACCGCCACAGGCTGGAGGGCGAAGTGCTCGGTCACAGAGCTATTATACAAATAACAAAAAACTGACTCCGCAGCAGATCTAGTAGCCTCAGACCCTGCCAAAATGTGATTAGCACTGTCCAGGAGCGGTGAAAGTGCATACCTCCAGAGAAGCCCAATTGTCTAGACACGCGGTCACATTTAAAATCAAAGAAAATATTGGTATATAGGTAGGAGGTTCTTTTTAAGCTGAGGTTGAGGTGAAGTTCCCGGAATTTGCCAAGGAAATGAGTGGCCATGGTAACAATCCATTGATGAATTGGCACATAAGAAAGAAACTGACAGCTGAAGGTCCTTCTGACAAGGGTTATGTGTGGGCATCTCAAGTAGGCTTCTACCCCTGGCAAGCCAAAGAATCATTATTCTACACCCAACAATATCCTGTAGTGATCTGGGTGAGATCTTTCCTTATTTCATTCATCTTATCAAGTTTGTTATTGATATGATTCAATTATGCATCTGAACTTGGTTCTGCACTAACAGGTTTATGACACTATTGATATCTGTAATTAAAGTGCCTATGGAGATTCCGGTTGTCATTCTAAATGTTTGTGTATTATTCTTCTTCTCTTGCTGGTTGGGTTGGGGGTAGATATACAGCATTACAGAATGCTATATATCAGGGCTGGACAGTCAGACTGGGGTGTCTGGGGCCCCTGTGAGGAATTGACCCTAGGGCCCACCCTATAGCTATATGCAAATACCTATTAGCCATTTCCCCCGTTATAGTGGAGCATCGACTGTAAAACACATGCGGCTCCTGCACATCTACTGTGCACACACTATAACTGTGATGTACAAGGAACTAATACCGAAACACCATTACCAGACAACATAGTGACTGAATAATACCATATACAAGGGACAAATACCACCACACAATGACCAGACCACATAGTGACTAAATAATACCACATAACCAGAACAAATACCGCTACACCATGATCAGACCACATAGTGACCAAATAATACCATGTACAATGAACAAATACCACCACACCATGACCAGACCACATATTACCACCACATAGTGAATGGATAATACTACATACAAGGAACAAATACCACCAGATCACATAGTGACCTGAATAATACCACATACAAGGGACAAATACCACCACACCATAACCAGACCAAATAGTGACCGAATAATACCATATACAAGGGACAAATACCAACAAACTATAACCAAACCATATATTACCACCACATAGTGATCGAATAGTACCACATACAAGGAACAAATACCACCACTCCGTGACCATAACACATAGTGACCGAATAATACCACATACAAGGAACAAATACCACCACATTATGATCAGACCACATATTACCACCACATAGTGACCAAATAATACCACATGCAAAGAACGAGTACCGAAACACCATGACAAGACCACATAGTGACCGAATAACACCATATGCAAGGGTCAAATACCACCAATGTAATGTTGTGATCACCAGAGACATTATACACAGGAGCTCTATATATTTTGTCAGTGTACAGGTAATAAGTGGATCACCAGTGACATTGTACACAGGAGGTCTGTATATATTGTATAGTATGCGAATACATGTAATACACTGACTCACTAGTGATTTCTGCAGTTGATGTCCTTTATTTTTTTTTTTCTTCATCCAGTGCAGATCCATATCTCTTCTTCCAGCCAGCACTCGTCTCTGCAGAAAATAACACAGATATCTATAGCTGATCACTTCCAGACCACATTCCCTACTTTTTCCCTGACTTCTACGCTACAACAGATGAAGAAAAAAGTAATGTAGTGCCACCCTGCACAGTAACATGACCTCCCTTTTGTTTTCCCCATGGAAAACAGTTTCCTAAAAAGTAAATTATATTACAGTAGTAATAATTTCTCTAATTGGACCCTAAAAAAATTATGTTCCTCACTTGTCACCATAAACTAATAAAGTATGTTCCTCAATCTGGTCCTCAAACAGTAATTAAGTCCCTCATCCTGGCCCCCTTTATTTAATAATGTCGTCCAACGTGACCCCCTTTACTTAATAATATGCATAAGCCAGGCCTCCTATGTCTCTTGTCCAGTCTGGCCCCCATATGTGCATCCTGGACCCCAGATATCCATCCTGGCCCCCATATGTGCATCATGGCCCCATATATCCCATGTCCTGGCCCCCATATGTGCATCATGGCCCCATATATCCCTTGTCCTGGCCCCCATATGTGTATCCTGCCCCCATATATCCATTGGGGGCCCCATATGTCTCTTGTCCTGCCCCCCCATATAACCCTCCTGGCCTTCATATGCTCCTTGTCCTGGCCCCCCATATATCCATCCTGGCCCCCCATATGACCCCTTTTCTTGGTCCTCATATATCCACCCAGGCCCCCATATGTCCCTTGTCCTGCTTCCCACCCATATATCCATCCTGGCCCCCATAGGTCTCTTTTCCTGGCGCCCCCATATATCCCTCCTGGCCTTCATATGCCCCTTTTCCTGGCCCCCCATATATCCATTATGGCACCCATATGACCCTTGTCCTGGCCTCTACCATATATCCATACTGGCCCCCATAGGTCCCTTTTCCTGGACCCCCATTTATCCATCCTGTCCTTCATGTGTCCCTTGTCCTGCCCCCCCATATATCCAACCTGGCCCCCATAGGTCCCTTGTCCTAGAAACTTCATGTATCCTTTGTGGCCCCCATATAACCCTTGCCTTGGCACCCTCCCATATATCCATCCTAGGCCCCATAAGTCCCTTGTCCTGGTCCCCAATATATCCATCCTGGCTTCCCTATATATCCATCTTGGCCCCATATGCCCTTTGACTTGGTCCCCCCATATATCCATCCTGGTCCCCATATGCCCCTTGTCCTGGTCCCCCCATATATCCATCCTGACCCCCATATATCCAACCTGTCCATCCATATATGCCGCATCCACCAAAGGAAAAAAAAGATTCCACTTACCTTCCTGTCCTCTCAGCACCGTGCGGCTTTCACCTCTACAGAACCGGTATGCTCATATTAAAATGGTCGCTGACCTTGCAGAGCCCTGTGGCTGACGTGAGTGTGCCCGGCGCATGCGGCGCATGACAGTGACGTCATACGCCGGCTACATCACTGTTATGGGTGCGCGCACACAAGTCAGCTGTCAGCCTTTGCCAGGTCGGCGGTCTATTGCAAAGGGGTAATACATTTGAGTCGCACGTACCAGGGCCTTTTGGGGTACTCGGCACCGAGCCCGTTCACTTCACTTCACTGGGGGATGTCACGGTAGCGCAGCTCGGTCCGTTGCCCTGGGCGCTCACTAAAAGGGGGATATTTACAGGGGATTGTAGAAATGTTCGTGACGCTACCTGTGGTTCCCGGTCAGGGTGACCAGCGCTGCAGGGTGAATCCTCCGAGGGGTTGTTACTGGGCAGCAAGATGTTAAGTCTCCCACAGGTGATGAAGTTGCAGGCACGTCCCGGGAGGCCGTCAGGGTGGAGGATGCACGTCCAGTAATCACTGAGTAGGTGTAGGGCCTCCTTCCTTCTTTATGTGTGTGAGTTTCTGAGTTGCATGAAACAAAGCCTAACTCCGTGTGAAACAGCTACGCTCGGCTGACATTGTGGTGGAGCCTTCTTTTGGACAGAACTAAGTCTCCAATGGTTGCGCTGACCAGACTCCTGTTCTTCCTGACCCCGGTTACGTATCAGCACTGTTGGGCCCCTCCAGCAGAGTCTCCGGTTTTTCCCACTAGCCGTGAAGGTACTAGCAAGCTCGGACCCGGTGTCCGGTAGTGCAGAGTGGAGGTAAGCTATCGTTGCTATTTCTCCTCAGTCACTCTCTCTTTCCCTTTTTCACTTGCCTGTCGTCCTACTCACACCTTTAACATAAGCAAAGGCAGCAGTAGATGTCAGCTTCCTTCTCTTCACCGCTCTCCAAGCGTCGGCACGCTTGCTCTCTAACAATACCTCAGTTGACTCGGTCTTACAAATACTGCAGTTCCTTTCCTTCACTTCCTTCTTAGGCTCTGTCCAAAGTAGCTATCAGGACCTTCCGTCAGACTGATTTTATGCTCACTTCGAGAGTCACTTTCCACTTTCCTAGGGAAACTACATTCTGAGGTAACTTTCCTCTCAGCTCGTCTCTCTGAGGTACAACACGCTCTGACCCAGACCAGTGTAATCTGATCTCTGAGCTAGAATGTCTGAATGGCCAGAATGGCTAATGAGCTACTGCTGCATCTCTCCACACCCTTATATACTCTAAAGGGCTCCCTCTGGTGGCACCAGGAAAATGTGGAGTGTGAATGAATATCGGGTGATTGTGAATTACCTTTCATGCATCCTCCAGGGTAACATGTGGCACCAAGAGCAGCTGGGCTACACATCCCCCCCTAGTTAATATCAGCACTCCCGGGCTGAAAAAGAAAACAATTTTTATAATGTCAACAAGAACATAACTCATCCCTTGCGGGAGGTAAGGATGCTTCAAACGTTACAATGTGTACAAATGGCAAATAGAAAATATCAAAATACTTTCACACAATAAATACAGGATTCTTGTGTAAGACCCGTACCAAACCTCCCACGGTGGTCCTGGGTGGGCTGCAGGACTTCTTTGCTGCAAACCTCACTCAAGGCCACACCATACGGGTTTTGCTTCTGAGGTAGAACGGCTTACGTAAAACCAAGATGGGGCACTGAGTGCCAACTATTTACAACACAGTTTTTGGGCTGGCAAAGTCCTTAGCCATGCAGTCCTTCAAAATCAGAGAACTATAGAAAAATCACATTTCTATCATAACCACATTATCACTTTCACATTACCCAACTGGGGTATACTACTTCAGCATGTAAACATCATAACATTCTCAATAAAGTGCAATTCTTCTTTAAACTTTTTACAGTTCAGTAAACCCTGTCTGGGTCCTACTGGTCTTCTTTAAACATAGTGGCACCTTCCACACCTGGGGCTGGAAGCATGCGGTGCGCTCTGGAACGCATGACTAAGAGATCGTGTCCTGCTACCAGTGTCTGAGTAGCCACAGTCCTCTTTTCAATTTTGCGATTTCCTGGAGGCCTTACAGGTGCCTCTTCTAAGTACAGATTTGGCTCAATAGGGATCGCTGTAGTAGTCGCTGTGCTCTGCAGCGTTTCCAATTGTGACGCAGATGTACGGAGTGGCTCAGTAGGGGTCGCTGTAGTAGTCACGCTCTGTAGCGTTTCCAATTGGGACGCAGGTGCACGCAGTGGCTCAGTTGGGGACGAACTAGCAATCGCTGCGCTCTGTTGCGTTGCAGAATAGGACGCAGGATAGGATGCAGGTGCGCGGCCGGGCGCTGATGTGGCTGGGGTCTGGGACGCTGAGACGCGGGGTGCGTTTCCGGCTTCAGGGACTGGGTCGCTGAGTCGGGAGACATTCAGGGCACACCACCCCTTAAGACCCCAGTGCCGCGTGTAGGTGACAACATCCCCAATAAGCAGATCCCTTCCCGGGTGCCCCTCTGGCAGGTGAGACTCCACATCCCTGCGATTAACAAAGACCTCCTGGTACAGGCCTGGTTCGTGGATGAACCCCCAGCCTTCCTGGAGTTTGAAGTCTCTAATGGCCCCCTGGCGCCGCGGTTCCCGAAGCGTACCTTTGTCTCGCCTGACGTTCTCTTTGTCAGCAAGATCTTTCTCCCGGTACCTCTGGCGAAGCTGCTGCGCCTCTCGCTGCTCCCGCTGCTGCCGCTCCTCATGCTCCCGGCGTCGCCACTCGTTCTCCTTCTGGGTGGCGTATTCCACGTCGTCCAGGTGCTCCATCTCCTCCCAGTCGATCTCCATCGCTAGTGGCTGGGGATCCTCCGGTGTCCCTACCGGGAGATAGCTTTCCGTTGCGGCCTCTGGTTCCAGGCCTGGCTGGCATTCCGGTCCGGGCAGGACCTCCTCAGCCTCCTTCCCTCCCGCCGCGTCCTCGGCGGAGTCAGGATCAGCTCTTTTGGGGCCGGCCTCCGGTTCTTCCTCAGCCGCTGGTTCCAGTGGTGGCGCGGGTGGCATTTGCGCATCTTGAGGGGAGAGCAGTGGGTCCCACAGCAGCCGCTGTTTCAGGGCACGCCAGCTTTGCTCCATCGCCTCCATCTCTGCACGGTGTCGGGCTATATCTCTCAGCACCGCATCCACTTCTTCCACACGGTAGTTCATTTCTTCGTCCTCCCGACCTGGGGAAGGTTCAGGCACAGGTTGCAGCTCTTCAGGGGAACGGGGTCTGCGCACCGCCATTCCCCACACAGTGTCTCCTGTCCTTCCGCCATCTCACTCCAGGCCAGACTGTATGTTTCATCTGGGACACTCTGGATTTTTCCGTGGAGGCGGGACTTTCGCTTTCTTTTCTTAGCATAGAGGATGAAGAAGAGGCAGATCTCCCTTGCAGTGGGGCAGGCTCGGACATTATAATAGCACTTAGACAGGGCACCCATTACTTTCGCGCCACAGGGGGGGCACGCCCACGAATGCACGCCCTCCTTCTTCACCAGCGCCTCAGGGTGCAAATATGGCAGCAAAATGGTGGAAAATGGCGCCAAAATATCACAAAAACGCAGCACAGTCTTTTTCACAAAAACAGTCCATTCCAGGCACACAGGACTCACATATTGCGAGCTTCGGATCCTGTTCGTGACGCCAAGCAGATGAGTCCACGTACCAGGGCCTTTGGGTACTCGGCACCGAGCCCGTTCACTTCACTGGGGGATGTCACAGGTAGCGCAGCTCGGTCCGTTGCCCTGGGCGCTCACTAAAAGGGGGATATTCACAGGGGATTGTAGAAATGTTCGTGACGCCACCTGTGGTTCCCGGTCAGGGTGACCAGCGCTGCAGGGTGAATCCTCCGAGGGGTTGTTACTGGGCAGCAAGGTGTTAAGTCTCCCACAGGCGAGACTGATCCCTCGAGGTATATGGCGGTGCAGGGATGAAGGAGCAATAATGCAGACACACACAAGACAGTCTCTTTCTGTACCTTTACTGGTGATGAAGTTGCAGGCACGTCCCGGGAGGCCGTCAGGGTGGAGGATGCACGTCCAGTAATCACTGAGTAGGTTGTAGGGCCTCCTTCCTTCTTTATGTGTGTGAGTTTCTGACTTGCATGTAACAAAGACTAACTCCGTGTGAAACAGCTACGCCCGGCTGACATTGTGGTGGAGCCTTCTTTTGGACAGAACTAAGTCTCCAATGGTTGCGCTGACCAGACTCCTGTTGTTGTGAATGGACTTGAATTGAGTTCTGACAGAGGCTCCCTCTGGTGGTTACAAGTGGTACTGGACTGTCCAGTGAAGATTGTGAGGATTGGGAATCAGGTGTTACTGACTGGTCTTATTTAAGGGAGTCGCCTTCCCATCTGGGTTGCCGGTGATCAATTGTTCTGGTCTCAATCCTTGATTCCTGTTTCCTTTGTAGCCTGCTGTATCGTGTCTGCATCTCCTGCTAACAGATAAGACATTTTCTTCTTTTTGTTTTTGTGCTTGATTTTTGCATTTTGTCCTGCACTTCTGTGGGGCCTTCAGGGTCCCCTCCGGGGGCTTTGCCCTCTCAGTTTAGTTCAGCCACTGATGTTTTGTACATTTGCTTTTTCCTGTTTTTTCAGTGGCTGCTGTTTTGATTTTGTTACACCAGAGAACTAATTTAGGTGGTAGAGGTCGTGTGATCTCAGGTGTTTTTGAAATTACTAGAGTTGGTGCTTTTCAGGATTTTTTTGGGATTGCAGTAAGTGCTCTTCCTATCCTTTTCTATTTAGATAGTTTGGGACCCAACGTTTGCTCATACTATTTTCTGTCTGTGTCAGTATTTCTTCTTGTCTAACCGCCATTACATGTTTGGGGGCTTTCTATGTTCTTTGGGGGTCTGCTCCAGGGCAGATAGCTTTCCTCTTTCTGTCTTTAGGTATAGTTAGTTTCTCAGGCTGTGACGAGGCGTCTAGGACCAACGTAGGAACGCTCCACGGCTGCCTCTAGTTGTGGTGGTTAGTCAGGGTACTGCAATCTCATAGATTCCAACTGCTCTGGTGTATTGCCTTTTTACCTGCACTCCTCAGCTACCAAATCATAACAGTATCACCGGCCAAAACTGAAATTTATATGGTACTCACAGAAGGGAAAAATATTGTGAAAGAAAAAAAAAAGGTTGTCAGAGTTGTCAGAGATATTTTTCTGTTTGTTGCATTTTTTTTTTTCTCCCTCTATCTCTGGGTGCTGGGGAGGATTTTTTTTTTTTTCTCAATGGAGTTTGCACAGTTGTCTGGCCGTGTGGATCAGCTTGCCACTGAGGTTCGGAGTATTGCTACCTATCTTGCTAGGTTGCCTGTTGTGGAACCTAGGATTCCCATGCCAGATTTATTTTTGGGGATCGAGCCAAAGTTTCTGAATTTCAAAAATAATTGTAAATTGTTTTTTGCCTTAAAATCTAAGTCCTCAGGGAACGCAGCGCAGCAGGTTCAAATTGTCATCTCTCTCCTGCGCGGCGATCCTCAGGATTGGGCTTTTTCCCTGACACCTGGGGATCCTGTTTTGAGTGATGTTGATGCATTTTTTCAGGCCTTGGGGTTATTGTACGATGAGCCTAATGTCACTGATCAAGCTGAAAAAGCCTTGTTGGCATTAACTCAGGGGCTTGATGACGCTGAGTTATACTGTCAGAGATTCCGCAGGTGGGCAGTCCTGACCAAATCGAATGACGACGCTTTGGCAGCCCTTTTTCGGAAGGGTCTGTCAGATAATGTAAAGGATGTTATGGTGGGATTCCCTGTCCCCTCTGGTCTCAATGATTCTATGTCATTAGCGATTCAAATTGACAGACGTTTGCGTGAGCGGAGAAGTATGCGTGGAATAGTGTTGCCTTGTGAACCTGCTTCTGAACCCATGCAGTGTGATAGAGTGGTTTCTGGGGCACAGCGTCATGAGTTTCGAAAGCGCAATGGGTTATGTTTCTACTGTGGTGATGCCTCTCATCTATTTCAGTCTGCCCTAAGCGGGGAAGACGTTTTGCACGCTCAGTTGTCTTGGGCAGTGTTCAGACTAAGTTTTTATTAACTGTTACTCTGATATGCTCTCTGTCCTCATTTTCTGCTCAGCTTTCGTTGATTCGGGAGCAGCTATTAACCTGATGGATTTTGATTTTGCTAAACGTTGCGGGTTTCCCTTGATACCCCTACAGAAGTCTATTCCCCTACTGGGGATCGATTCTACCCCTTTGGCTGAGAATAAACCTCAGTTCTCTACTCAGGTGATAATGAGGGTTGAACCTGATCATCAGGAGAGCTGCAAATTTTTGGTTCTGTATAATCTGCATGACATTATCGTGCTGGGTTTCCCTTGGTTACAGTCTCATAATCCTGTTTTGGATTGGAAATCTGTGTCTGTAACCAGTTGGGGCTGCCAATGTGTTAATACCAACACTCCTGTTTTTTCTGCCTCCCCCCAGGCTCAGGATGTTCCTGACTTTTTGATTGATTTTTCTGATGTGCTTAGCGAAAGTAAATCTGCATCCTTGCCTCCCCATAGGAGCTATGACTGCGCTATTGAATTAGTGCCTGGTAGTAAATTCCCTAAAGGTCGCCTTTTTAACTTGTCTGTACCTGAACATGACGCTATGCGGTCTTATATCAAGGAGTCTTTGGAGAAAGGTCATATCAGACCATCCTCTTCACCCTTAGGTGCCGGTTTTTTCTTTGTGGCCAAAAAGGATGGTTCATTAAGGCCGTGTATTGATTATCGTCTTTTGAACAATATTACTGTGAAATATCAATACCCGTTACCCTTGATTTCTGACCTGTTTTCCAGGGTGAAAAACGCTACTTGGCTTACCAAGCTTGACCTCAGGGGGGCATATAACCTTATTCGCATTAAGCACGGAGATGAATGGAAGACGGCATTTAACACCCCTGAGGGGCATTTTGAGTACCTTGTGATGCCCTTTGGGCTCACTAATGCTCCTTCTGTCTTCCAGTCCTTCATGAATGACATTTTAGGGATTTTGTGGATAAATTTCTGATTGTTTATTTGGATGATATCTTGATTTTTTCCAATGACTGGGACTCTCATGTGAAACATGTTCGAACTGTATTCCAGATTTTGAGAGAGAATGCTCTGTATGTAAAGGGATCAAAGTGCCTTTTTGGCGTACAGAAGATCTCATTTTTGGGATTTATTTTGTCCCCATCTGTTATTGAAATGGACCCGGTCAAGGTTCAGGCCATCTGTGATTGGGTCCAACCTACTTCATTAAAGGCTCTTCAAAGATTTTTGGGTTTTGCCAATTTTTATCGTAAATTTATTGGTAATTTCTCGGTTATTGTTAAACCATTAACGGATTTGACCAAAAAGGGTTCTGATGTGGTGAATTGGCCTCCTGAGGCAGTCTCTGCATTTCAGGAACTTAAGCAGAGATTCACTTCTGCTCCTGTTCTACGGCAGCCTGATGTTTCTCTGCCATTTCAGGTGGAGGTTGATGCCTCTGAAATTAGGGCAGGTGCCGTTTTGTCCCAAAGAGATCCAGAGACCTCTAAAAGTAACCCTTGTGCCTTTTTCTCTCGAAAATTTTCTCCTACTGAACGTAATTATGACGTGGGTAATCGGAGTTATTGGCCATGAAGTGGGCTTTTGAAGAGTGGAGACATTGGCTGGAGGGAGCCAAACATCAGGTGGTGGTCCTTACTGATCATAAGAATCTGGTTTATCTGGAATCTGCCAAGCGACTTAATCCTAGACAGGCCAGGTGGGCCTTGTTTTTCACACGTTTTAATTTTGTGGTTTCCTTTCTTCCTGGCACTAAGAATTTTAAGGCGGATGCCCTCTCGAGGAGTTTCCTTGCGGACTCTCCTGAGGTATCTGATCCTTCTGTTATTTTGAAAGAAGGTGTAGTTCTTTCCGCCATCTCGCCCAATTTGAGACTGGCTCTGGAGGGGTGTCAGGAGGATAGGCCCGAGCGCTGCCCTGTTGGGAAATTGTTTGTCCCGGACCAGTGGAAAAAGAGTGTGATGTCTGAGATTCATTGTTCCGCGTTGGCCGGTCATCCCGGAATTTTTGGTACCAGAGACTTGGTTAGTCGGTCCTTTTGGTGGCCTACCTTGTCTCGTGATGTCAGGGAATTTGTGCAGTCCTGCGGGACTTGCTCTCGCTCCAAGCCTTGCTCTCGCTCTAGTGGTTTGTTGATGCCATTGCCTGTGCCCAAGAGACCATGGACCCATATCTCTATGGATTTCATTTCCGACCTCCCTGTTTCTCAGAGAATGACCGTCATCTGGGTGATTTGTGATAGGTTTTCCAAGATGATACATCTTGTGCCATTACCTAAGTTGCCTTCCTCCTCTGAATTGGTGCCTTTGTTCCTTCAGCACGTGGTTCGTTTACAAGGCATTCCTGAGAACATTGTCTCTGACAGAGGAGTGCAGTTTGTTTCCAGATTTTGGAGGACCTTTTGTTCTAAGCTTGGTGTTCAGTTGTCTTTCTCCTCGGCGTTTCATCCTCAGACCAATGGTCAAACTGAGAGAACAAACCAGACATTGGAGACTTATCTAAGATGCTTTGTGTCTGCTGATCAGGATGACTGGGTCTCTTTTTTGCCTTTGGCTGAGTTTGCTCTTAATAATAGGGCTAGCTCTGCCACTTTGATGTCTTCATTTTTCTGTAATTCTGGGTTTCACCCTCAATTTTCTTCAGGACAGACGGAGGATTCTGCCTGTCCAGGTGTTGACTCTGTTGTTGAGCGTATGCAACAGATTTGGGACCAGGTAGTGGAAAGGTTGTCCCTCTCTCAGGAGAGGGCCCAGCGGTTTGCTAACCGGCATAGGACTGATGGTCCTCGGTTTAAAGTGGGGGACTTGGTCTGGTTGTCCTCAAAAAATATTCCTATGAGAGTGGCATCTCCTAAATTTAAGCCTAGGTTCATTGGACCTTATAAGATCATGAAGATTCTTAATCCTGTTTCTTTTCGTTTGCTTCTTCCAGGAACATTTAAGATCCATAGCGTGTTCCACAAGTCCTTGTTGAAGAGGTTTGTTGAGCCAGTGGTTCCTACTGCTTTGCCTCCTGACCCTGTTCTGGTTGAGGGCAATATGGAGTTTGTGATTGAGAAAATATTGAATTCTCGTTTTTCTAGACGGAAACTCCAGTATTGGTTAAGTGGAGAGGTTATGGTCAGGAAGACAATTCTTGGGTGTTTGCTTCGGACATCCATGCTAGGAGACTCATCCGTGCGTATCATAAACTCATCCTGACCGACCTGGTTGCTCAAGTGAGGGTTCGGTGACCCCTCCTCAAGGGGGGGTACTGTTGTGAATGGACTTGAATTGAGTTCTGAGCAGAGGCTCCCTCTGGTGGTTACAAGCGGTACTGGACTGTCCAGTGAAGATTGTGAGGATTGGGAATCAGGTGTTACTGACTGGTCTTATTTAAGGGAGTCGCCTTCCCATCTGGGTTGCCGGTGATCAATTGTTCTGGTCTCAATCCTTGATTCCTGTTTCCTTTGTAGCCTGCTGTATCGTGTCTGCATCTCCTGCTAACAGATAAGACATTTTCTTCTTTTTGTTTTTGTGCTTGATTTTTGCATTTTGTCCTGCACTTCTGTGGGGGCCTTCAGGGTCCCCTCCGGGGGCTTTTGCCCTCTCAGTTTAGTTCAGCCACTGATGTTTTGTACATTTGCTTTTTCCAGTTTTTTCAGTGGCTGCTGTTTTGATTTTGTTACACCAGAGAACTAATTTAGGTGGTAGAGGTCGTGTGATCTCAGGTGTTTTTGAAATTACTAGAGTTGGTGCTTTTCAGAGTTTTTTTGGGATTGCAGTAAGTGCCCTTCCTATCCTTTTCTATTTAGATAGTTTGGGCCCCAACGTTTGCTCATACTATTTTCTGTCTGTGTCAGTATTTCTTCTTGTCTAACCGCCATTACATGTTTGGGGCTTTCTATGTTCTTTGGGGGTCTGCTCCGGGGCAGATAGCTTTCCTCTTTCTGTCTTTAGGTATAGTTAGTTTCTCAGGCTGTGACGAGGCATCTAGGACCAACGTAGGAACGCTCTACGGCTGCCTCTAGTTGTGGTGGTTAGTCAGGGTACTGCAATCTCATAGATTCCAACTGCTCTGGTGTATTGCCTTTTTACCTGCACTCCTCAGCTACCAAATCATAACACCTGTTCTTCCTGACCCCGGTTACGTATCAGCACTGTTGGGCCCCTCTGTGACCTGAAGTCCAGCAGGGTCTCCGGTTTTTCCCACTAGCCGTGAAGATACTAGCAAGCTCGGACCCGGTGTCCGGTAGTGCAGAGTGGAGGTAAGCTATCGTTGCTATTTCTCCTCAGTCACTCTCTCTTTCCCTTTTTCACTTGCCTGTCGTCCTACTCACACCTTTAACATAAGCAAAGGCAGCAGTAGATGTCAGCTTCCTTCTCTTCACCGCTCTCCAAGCGTCGGCACGCTCGCTCTCTAACAATACCTCAGTTGACTCGGTCTTACAAATACTGCAGTTCCCTTTCCTTCACTTCCTTCTTAGGCTCTGTCCAAAGTAGCTATCAGGACCTTCCGTCAGACTGATTTTATGCTCACTTCGAGAGTCACTTTCCACTTTCCTAGGGAAACTACATTCTGAGGTAACTTTCCTCTCAGCTCGTGTCTCTGAGGTACAACACACTCTGACCCAGACCAGTGTAATCTGATCTCTGAGCTAGAATGTCTGAATGGCCAGAATGGCTAATGAGCTACTGCTGCATCTCTCCACACCCTTATATACTCTAAAGGGCTCCCTCTGGTGGCACCAAGAAAATGTGGAGTGTGAATGAATATCAGGTGATTGTGAATTACCTTTCATGCATCCTCCAGGGTAACATGTGGCACCAAGCCCAGCTGGGCTACACATCTCAACGCACATTCAGTTGACACAAGCCCCGGGGCCCACCAGAGAATTCTCCAGTGGGCCAGTCCAACCATGGGCCTTAAAGGTGGTGGCCGTATCTCATATCAGCCAAACCTGGTGACAGGTCCCCTTTAAATGTAAACAAGTGTACCATTCACTGAAAGCAAACAAATATATTGAAAATGGTGGAATAAAAGCAAAATATAAGTGCTGAAATCTTGTGAAAAATTTAAGAGCTGAATCAATCTAGCCTTTTCAGCATATCCAAAAGATCTGAGTGTGAGATCTAAAGAATTTGGAAGCAAAGTGTAAACTTTGTAACTAAACTTTCTGTGAAGTCTCAGCTATTATAAAGGTAAATCTGAAACATGCTTGCATTGGACAGTGGCTCCTGTGGTAAAAATATGTTGAAACCTGGCGGCAGGGGTAGAGGCACTAGGTGTGTATTCACACAGATGGGACAGATTGATCACTATGGTCTCCCTTGTGTGTCTTGAATTATATCCTTGCTTTATAATACAGTTGCATTCAGTTTCACACTGAAGATGCATATTAGTTTCTGATACATGTGGATTATGATGTTTGACTATTGGACTGTGTCAGTTACTCTCATGATGCATATAAAACAAAAACTGAAAGGGGGACCAGTTGGGAGTGGGTCTTGTAGCTAAAAATCAGACACCCCTAAAGATATGAAGTATATTAGTGAGTTGGATAAATCACTAATTTAAAGGGAATATTTCATCAGAAAATAACCTACTATTATTTAAGTCAGGTTTTTGTGCTAAATGTATTCTGTAAAAGTTGTGGACAAAGTTTTTTTTCTTTTTCCCGTATATCACAATCTTTATTAAAAATAAAAAATAGAAATCTATTCAAACTAGCCGCTGGGGCTTTTTTAGACTTTTACTTCTTGTTGTTTCAGTAAATTCACATGTTCATTGGCCGCAATGAACAGACTCTATCCTTTGTATTGTAGCATCTAATGAGCATGTGCAAAAGTCATTTTCAACAGAGGGAGAGCAGCGTCCTGGGTGACATTGCTTATTGTGATTGGTGGATTGTGTGCTATCAGCTGTATACATTATACAGGCATTATCAGTCATTGTGATCCTGTCTAGGAATGAAAGAAAACTGCTATAAACTAAGAATAGGGAGTATGAATCTAAAATAGCCCCAGTGGCCAGTGTGAAAATTGCAAGTTTACAATTTATTTTATTTTCTTTTTTAAATAAATTGTGAAATGAAAAAAAAAAACATTGCCAAACATTTTTTAAAAATAATCATAACTAGGGATGTGCGGACCCGTAAGTGTTCGAACCCATCGTGTTCAGCTGAACTTTATAAAAAAAGTTCTGTTTGGGTATGGTACCCAAACTTTATCCTGAACCCCATTGGGGCCTGAACATGCATCGGTGACATCAGTAATGTGACTGCTCAGCACGGCAGCGGGTGTAACAGGATAGATTAACCCCCTCACCCAGAATATACCCGAGGCTAAAGTGGCCTAGGTAGGCCACCCCAGAATGTACCCAGGGTTAAAGTGGCCTAGGTAGGCCACTTTAACCCCGGGTATATTCTGGGCAGGGGGTTAATCTGGCCTGTTACACCGGGTGCCGTGCTGAGTGGTCACACTACTGATGTCATTGCTCAGCACTGCATTGAGATGTTGCAGAGTTGGGGATCATCGACATGGGATGGATTTACGGCAGATCCCTTTGGATTATTTTATTTTTTAAAGGTAATAAATGGGTAAAAGAAGGTCGGGAAGTGTTTTGTACAATTAAAGGACTTTTCTGTGCTTGTGTGTTTACTTTTGACTATGGGATAAGTAATGGGGGTGTCTTATAGGCGCCTCTCCATTACTAACTCCTGGGCTTGGTGTCAGCGGACATTACACAGTTGGCATCAACCCCAAAACCATTACCCCGCTTGCCAACGCACCAAGGCAAGCGTGAAGAGCCAGGCAAAGCATCAGAATTGGTGCATCTAATGGATGTGCCTTTTCTGTGGCGGCTGCAGGCGGCTATTTTTAGGCTCTGGAGGGTCAATATCGGTGGACCTTCAGAGCCTGAGAATACCAGCCCCCAGCTGTCTGCTTTACTTTGACTGGTTATCAAAAATAGAGGGCACCCCACACCGTTTTTTCAAATTATGTATTTAAATATTTAAAAAAAAAAAAAAGGTATGGGGGTCCCTCTATTTTTATACCCAGCCAAGATAAACTAGACAGCTGAAAGATGCAGCCTGCAGCAATCTGTTTTACCTGCACTTATTAGCAAAAATTGAGGGGACCGAATGTCTTTTTTTAATTTTTTTATTTTATTTATTAACAAATTGCGCCGGCCAGAGGCGTAGCTTGAGTTTTGGTTCAGGGGGAGAGAAACTTCTGAGTGGGCCCCTAACCAGGTAACCTTGCTTACAATTGGGTGTCGCACTCTAATAGTGGAGTAGAACCTCAGCAGATGACCGCACTGTTGCTGAAAATAATCTCTATATAAAGACCAATATTGATATTACAGCCATATGGTCAGTGGTAAACACCAGTCCTACAGAACATATAAGAGATTACAGCAGAGTTACAGATAATGACTTACCGCTGACATTCTTTATGATGGAGTTGTTCACTTTTCACGTCTTTTCCATCTGGCCCAGACCAACATGACAACTTCTTCCAGCCAGGACTTGGCTGCACAGAATACACAAAGAGACATTTCACTTCTCACATTTTCAGCACTGTCCCCAATGGGACTATTCCCAATCTGTACTAACTCCTTATCCTGTTTATACCCCAATACTGAGCCTCTGCTGCCATATGTGTCCCTATTACTGCACCCGATACCGCAATACACTGAGCCACTGTTGCCATATGTGTTCCTATGTGTTCCTATTACTGCACCTGATACCCCAATACTGACCGTTGCTGTCATATGTGTCCATATTACTGCACTTGCTGTGTGGTTCTCTGAGCTCTCTAAATTCTAAAGCAACCCTCTAGAATATAGTATTGCCGGGTGCAAGTGCCCTAGAAAACAGTGCCCACATTTTGTCCCCTAAAAAGTAATATTGCCCTGTGTGTGTGCCTCTTTGACAGTCACAGTAACCTGAGTTCCCCTATAACAATAAGTGCCCACTTTACTTTTAATAATGTCCCGAGTCTCCCCCCTGTACAGCTCCCCTATACGCAGTATGATGCTCTCTCATACATAGTATAAAGCCCCCTCACTGTATATATACTGATCCCTTAATATCCCCCAAACTATTTAATGGCTCCAACACTGTATGATGGCCCCGTCATTATAATCTCCACACTGTATGATGGCCCCTAGATAGCCTCCATATAGCATAATACACCAGATAGTCCTCATATAGTATAATGCACTCCGTAGCCTCAATATGTATATGTACTCCCCATAGGCAATGTCTATAGTATAATGCACTCCACATAGGCAGACTCTATAGTATAATGCACTCCCCATAGGCAGCCTCTATATTATAATGCACCCCCATAGGCAGCCTCTATACTATAATGCACCCCCATAACCAGCCTCTATATTATAATAAACCCCCATAGGCAGCCTCTGTATTATAATGCACCCCCATAGGCAGCCAGTATAGTATAATGCACCCCCATAGGCAGCCTGTACAGTATAATGCACCCCCATAGGCAGCCTCTGTATTATAGCACTGCTGGCACAGGGTCCCCCACCGCCTGCTCAGTGGCCCCATAGCGGCCGGGTGGCAGAGCAGGGAGATTAATTCCCCTGCTCTGCCGCAGAATGTAACTGTATCGGCACGATGTGCACGCCAATACAGTTACAGTAGTGTAGCTCCGGGTGGGCCCCCTCAGAGCGCGGGTCCATGGATTGACCGCCCCCTTGGTAGCTATGCTACAGGCGCCAGCCAATCACAGCCATGCCAATACTTGGCGTGGCTGTGATGGATCTGGAAGTGCCCACACCGGAAAAGCTTGTTGATTGGCTGTGCCACAGCCTTACAACAAGCTTTGGTTGGGCTGCCGAACCCAAACAGTAACACGGACTTCCGTGAGAAGTCCTTGTTCGGGGTCCGTGCACGGGCACTAGGTGTCTGATGCGGATCCCGTTTGAGTTTGCCCATTACTACTGATGACACATTCCATTTAAACATATTTACCTTCATTTGTTAACTGGACAACCTCTTTAAAGGTAATGTTGTGCCTCATAGAGAAAAATTGAAAAATAGTGTATGTAGTTAGATTTCCTTTTCCTATTCTATTACTTTGCAGGAACTATTTCTATAATTTTTACAACAATGCATAATAGTGAATGCTATTAAAGCTCTTTTATTACTGGCAGACTAATACACAGACAACCTTTAAATTATAGAATTTTGTCAAATATATGCAAATTCTTGTAGAAAAGGGTAAAAAGGATGTCTGTAGAACTAATATTGTAGGCACGCAATGAATAGACTGATTCTGATACAAAATGTTAAATGTATTATCACTAATCCCAGGTATCACTTCTTCATGACTATCTCAGTGTAGATTTTCATGGGAGTCTAGACAACACTTCGGAGTATCGGTAACATATGTATCTCAGCTCTGTGATTTGATATAAAAGATCCATTCACCGCTATTCATCTCATTTGCAGAGTTAAGATACTTTGTCTCTTCCTTGTTAGAATTTTGTTAAAATCTGTCTCAGAATTCCTTATCAGAAGGATTAGCTCAGAAACCTGGCAGGACAACCATGCAGTTAATACTTGTCATGTATCAATATACAAATGCTGAGCCAAAAGCTTTGCCTTGTAAAATCAATCCAAGTAAGAATAGAAATTTTAAAACGCCAAGTAAACCATGAATTATACAATTTGCTTGGCTTTTCCATTTCTTAACATTATGAGCACACAGTTTTTTTAAGGAGTTTTAGGAGCAGAAGCTGAGCGGAAGTTCACCAAAATTCTCCTCAAACCGTATATACTCATGTATAAGCCGAGATTTTCAGCACCTTTTTTTGTGCTGAAAATGCCCCCTCGGCTTATACATGAGTCATAGGGCAGAAACCAGCGGGGGAGGGGATGTGGCGGCATGAGCCGGTGGCTGGGACATCATACTAACCCTCCCCGTGCCATCGCTGAACGTCCCTGCAATCCTGCGTTCTCCCCGGCTTCCTGCAGCTCTCCCCGGCTTCCTGCAGCTTTCCAGCGCTGAGCGGTGACGTAATACCCGCTCATTAAGGTCATGTAATATGGACGTGACGCCACTCCCATGGGCGTGGCCTCCATATTCATGGCCTTAATGAGCGGTATTACGTCACCGCTCAGCGCTGGAGAGCTGCAGGAAGCCGGGGAGAGCTGCAGGAAGCCGGGGAGAACGCAGGATTGCCGGCCGGGACGTTCAGCGATGGCACGGGGAGGGTGAGTATGATGGAGGAGGATGGGGGGAGCATGGAGGAGGACAAGGAGCATGGAGCAGGATGGGGGGGAGGACGGAGAGCACGGAGCAGAACGGGGGGAGGACGGAGAGCACAGAGCAGAACTGGGGAGGACGGAGAGCACGGAGCAGGACGGGGGGGAGGACGGAGAGCACGGAACAGAATGGGGGAGGACGGAGAGCATGGAGCAGGACGGGGGTGGGCACAGAGGAGAATGGGGGAGTGCAGAGCTGGATGGGGAGCACGGAGCAGGACGGGGGAGGATGGAAAGCACGAGCAGGACAGGATAATGGAGCAGGAGGAGGGTGTTGTGAATGGGTTTGAGATGAGTTCTGAGCAGAGGCTCCCTCTGGTGGTTACAAGCGGTGCTAGTGAAGATTGTGAGGACTGGAATCAGGTGTTACTGACTGGTCTTATATAAGGGAGTCATTTTCCCATCAGGGTTGCCGTGATCAATTGTTCTGGTCTGAATCCTTCATTCCAGTTTCCCTTGTAGCCTGCTGTGTCGTGTCTGCATCTCCTGCTATCAGATAAGACCTTTTCTTCTTTTGTGTTTGTACTATATTTTGCATTTTGTCCTGCACTTCTGTGGGGGCCTTCAGGGTCCCCTCCGGGGGCTTTTGCCCTCTCAGTTTAGTTCAGCCACTGATGTTTGTACTTTTGCTTTTTCCAGTTTTTTCAGTGGCTGCTGTTTTGATTTTGTTACACCAGAGAACTAATTTAGGTGGTAGAGGTCGTGTGATCTCAGGTGATTTTGAAATTAGTAGAGTTGGTGTTTTTCAGGGTTTTCTGAGATTGCAGTAAGTACCCTTCCTGTCCTTTTCTATTTAGATAGTTTGGGCCCCAGCGTTTGCTCATACTATTTTCTTTCTGTGTCAGTATTTCCTCTTGTCTAACCGCCATTACATGTTTGGGGGCTTTCTATTATCTTTGGGGTTCTGCTCCGGGGCAGATAGCTTTCCTATTTCTATCTTTAGGTGTAGTTAGTTTCTCAGGCTGTGACGAGGCGTCTAGGACCAACGTAGGTACGCTCCACGGCTGCCTCTAGTTGTGGTGGTTAGTCAGGGTACTGCAATCTCATAGATTCCAACTGCTCTGGTGTATTGTTTTTTTTTTTGCCTGCACTCCTCAGCTACCGAAACATAACAGGATTGGAGCACAGAGGAGAATGGGGGCGCACAGAGCTGGATGGGGGAGCACAGAGCAGGACGGCAACTTATACACCCGGCTTATACGCGAGTCAATAAGTTTTCCAAGTTTTTTGTGGCAAAATTAGGGGGTCGGCTTATACACGGGTCGGCTTATACATGAGTATATACGGTACTCAAAACTACTCAAAAACTTGGAGTTTCTGTTCACCTTTTGTTCCAAAACTCAACAAAAAGACTCCTTGTGCACAAAGTCTTATGCTGGTTTAGGGCAACCACTTCCATTATGTTCTTTTAGACCAGTGGAGGGTTCTCACTTGGCCCTTTATCCTATAAGCAAGAGTAGGGGGCTGCAAAATAGCAACTTCCAGTGAGCTGGAATGATTTTGATGTCCACCAAACTCGCCACCAGACACACACAAATTTTTGATGTTTGCTTGCGTATTGTGTACCATTTATTTCCTTTACAGTCTCGTGATCTGAGCTCATATATTAGTTATTGCCTAAACTAACTGAAATATCTGTATGTTCATGATATTATCCCTATGTATTCACATAAAGGAGAATTATTGGAAACTTTGCAAATTCCCTGGTTTGCTTGTCTTTTCATGGCCTTAATGGGAATTTTATGCTTCTGATTTGGATCCCTTTAGTTTTTCTGTTTTGCTTTGTACTACATTGATTTTTTTGAGTGTGACATATTTTTCCTTTTTTACATATTTCAGAACCATTTATAACCAGAGGTCTGTGTCTTTCGATGGCTAAAAATCAAAAATATAAAACAAATAAAGAACACATTATTGAATAGCAACACTCACTAATGATTCTGCATACTTAGAAAACTGGAGCCACAAATTTATCATATAAAAATAATTTAATTAAATCATATTAAAACAGAAATAAAGTTCTTATAATAATATTGAGGTCAACAAAAGATAGGAAAAAAATAGCAGCATTTCAGTATGATAGTCACAGTATCAAAAACATGATTCCATGGTAATTAAAGGATTTATCCAGGACTTTTTTTTTTACTATGGGCCTAAAAACTAACAGGCAGGTAGTCACATCCTCCTGGGAGATCTGGGATTAGAAAAACACTATGTATTGTGAATCCTGGGTGTTTGTGATTCACGTTAAATCGATTTTGTTTCCTTTGGTGCTGAAGAGGTTAACAACCCTTTCTATACTGGTTAGAAACTTGCAGTTCCATCTCACAGCTGTTCCTGATCTGGTCATTTCCTCTCCCTATAAAATCAGGCCAGACCTTCTTTTCCTCGCCAGTGAAAGTTTTAATTCCTATCACCCTGGAGTCGCTGTGCTGAGTTGGAGATCAATGTTGCAGCAGGATATTGTTGCATGCTGTGTATACGTTCCACATCGTCGTATTCCCATTTGGTTTGTAAACTCCCACCCTTCCCTATATGTCTCTCTACAGTTGGTGAGTGCTTTGTATGTTAGTTGCTTTTGTTATCCCTGTTTGTCTTACGTGTTTATACACTAGTAATACTGTACCAAGCCTCCTGGGTAATGGGAGGGGACACCTTAGGGAATAACAGGAGAACAGTAAGGTTGTTGGCCCAAGCCTCCTCACCTTTAGAGGTACCTTTGGGAGCAGGGATAGTTGGGGTCCCAGCCCTAGGGACAGTGGAGGACCCCTTTCCCTATTTATATACATTCACAACGTGACATCAATAGAAAGTGACTACAGACGTCATGCTGATTAACAGCCAGCTCCCTGCAGTTTGGCAGCGGGGAGCTTGTTGTCAATCAGCATGATTTTGGCTGTAACACCCCTGTGAACAGAGTAGAGCAGAAGAGACGCAGCTACTCTGTCAATGTGACGTCAGCAGAAGCTATGACTGCTGTGTGCCAGCACAGATTGGCGCCAGGCACAACAGGTAGATAGGTAGAAACTAACTGCCTGTTAATTTTTAGACCCACAGTAAAAATAGAAAAGAAAAAAAATCCTGGATAAATCCTTTAATATCAAGAGGTATACAGTAGAAAGCCCACTGTAAAGTGCAAGTACAATTAGTGGGAAATTACCCAGATATAGCATTCCCAAATTAAAGACAATTTACAGGAATACAATGTAAATACATAATCATGGTACATGTAAAGTCCAATAGATAGAAGCACAAATCTCACCCATGATAAGTATAAGAAAAGTGCCTGATATAATTGCCGCTGCCCCTGTGAGCTTACTGGGGTCATTTCTCTGTAATTGCACTTACACTTTATAGCGAATGTATTACTACAGTATATACCTCTCAGTATTAATTACCATGGAATCATGTTTTTGATGTACAGTATATCATACTGATATGCTACTATATTTTCCTATTCTTTTTTTGTGATGTTGATACTATTAGACTATGTTCACACGTTGCGTTTTTGCTGCGTTTTTTCCTGGAGGGAAAACCTGCTCCCTTGGCAGTAAGGAAGCTGCTTAAAAAAAGCAGATTTTTCTGAGTTTTTACTTCTTTTTTTGCAATGTTTTTATTGTCTCTTCTGCATGTTGATAAAGTTTAGTGGCCCCCAAAAAATCAAGCTGCAACTTCCTCAGGTTTTTGCACCAAAAACGCAACAAAACATGATACCTAAGTTTTTTGCTGTGTTTTTCAACTTACCCATTGCTTTCTATGGGTAAAAAAGCTACAAAAATGCTGAAAAAATGCTGAAAGAATCAACATCTGCAGTTTGCAAAGACGCAGCAGTTTTCCCAAATCAGTCAGGTAAAAAAACAATGTGTGTGCATGAGATTTCTGAAATGTCATAACATTTGCTTGTACTGTAAAACACAGCATAAAATTTGCATGAAAAAAAATGCAGCAAAAACACAACATGTGAACATAGCCTTGTATGAACTTTAATATAATTTAATAAAATTGTTATTTTTATATGATAAGTTTGTGACTCCACTTTTTTAAGATTGTATTTATTAGCACGGACCCCTTGTCAGGAGTGTTTTGCTATGTAGGGAAGATATTTTATACATACTTTTTATCTACTCCCCATATATAAATGGTGTCCAATTAATAGTGTTTTACTTACTAATGATTGTAAGATGGCATGATTGGTGGCATTCATACAGGAATCAAGGGGAAATGAACATTCTCCCTCACAGTAAAATGCTGAATACCCCTGTGGAGCTATTACCCAGTCCTATAGAAAAAAAATTAGAAATTAGTCAAAACATATACACAAGGCAATGATAGATATTTCACATTTTTTTTATCATATTTGAGCCATACAACTTGCCCAAAAACAGCTTTTGGCTATTGTTGTTTATTATTCTAACAGTATTTTTAATTTTTCATCTTTAATTTTTTTCTTTTATAGATTATTAGATTATGATGGTGTATTTTAGTTTATGAAAAAGCAAATACATCCTGTTTAATTTCTCACCCAAACTGTTTGCTTAAAGCGTACCTAGTAACTTGAATAAGACGTTTATGTAAGTTTATGAAACTTGTGTGGAATTTGGGATATATCTTTTTAGAGAAAGGTAGCATCTATTCTGACTATAAACTGACTGACTAAAGGGGTCTTCGAGTTTCAGAAAACTACAGACCTCCAGATGCAGTTTCTTTTAGCCTCTTCTGCTTCCACCTTCATGACCAGGCCCAATTTTACAATTCTGACCAGTGTCATTTTCTGTGGTAATAACTCTGGAACGCTTCAACGGATCCCACTGATTCTGAGAAAATTTTTTCTTGACATATTGTACTTCATGACAGTGGTAAAATTTGTTCAATATGACTGGCGTTTATTTGTGAAAAAATTTGTAATTTGGCAAATATTATGAAAATTTTGCAGTTTCCAAACTTTTAATTTTTATGCCCTTAACCAGTGAGTTATGTCATGTAAGGGGATGAACAGGAGCAGTGTCATCAGTTCGAGATGCGCTTTGGATTTGGAACCAGAACTATCGGGGCCGTCACTACTGTTGCCGGAGGACAATTTGTCTGTATGCGGAGGGCTTTTACACCTGACAGAAGAGGGAGTGGGGGGTATAAAAGCGACTGAGCGTGGGAACACGAGAGACTTGGCGGGAAGGCGACTACAGAGCAGGACAAAGGTTGACTCCCTCTCCTCTGCTCCGATTACCACCGCCACTGACTCCAGCTCCTGTCCGGCTGACTTACCCTCCCAGCACGCACTTACTTCATTATTACTGGGTGCCCTCCTACCAGCCCGATCCATAACGTGAAGTGCAGCAGACATTTCCCATCTTTCCAAACTTTGTGAGTCCGTGCGAAGCCTTGTTACCCCTGCGGCCTACAAGGCGGTGTCCTCTCGGTGTACTGCGTCACTCCAGAGGAACCAACAGAAAGAACTTCATCCACGCATCGACAGACCCAAGACCAACAGACCCGGATACTTTGGAACGGTCAGGAGACAGTGCATCTCGTTCCTACGCAGCAGAGCTAGAGACTACGGACTACAATGCCGTCGAGAGTTGTTCCAACAACTTCCCAACAGGAACTTCAACCGATAAGTCATTAGTCCCATATCCTCTTCCCTATTTTTGAATGTTGTATATTTGGTTGTGCAAGTTCAGTGTTCACATCTTGTGATTCATTGCCATATCATCTCCCTGCATGGAGTATCCTCTGAATTTAAGAAAGATCTGTTAAAGTAAATTCTTGTTAACTCCTTCTCTGCCTCCTGCTCTTAAAGGGAATCTGTCACCCTAAATTGGCGGGATATTTAAATGATGGCAGTCAGGTCAGATGGGCGGTGTTTTGGGTACTTGCCTTAACATGTTGTTCGCCGCTGTTTCCATTATTTCTGGGAATTGTAGCCGTTGCCCTCCATATAACGCGCCTGTATGCTTTGCCCGCAGATTGCAATGCGCAGGCGCGTTATATGGAGGGCAACGACTACAATTCCCAGAAATAATGGAAACAGCGGCGAACAACATGTTAAGGCAAGTACCCAAAACACCGCCCATCTGACCTGACTGCCATCATTTAAATATCCCGCCAATTTAGGGTGACAGATTCCCTTTAACTGCATCCGACAAACCTTTACAGTCGCACAAAATAGTTAATAAATTATGTTTCTCATATATCTACTTTATATCAGCAACAACATTTTTTTGGTTAGGAAGTTAGAAGGGTTAAAAATTGACCAGCAATTTCTAATTTTTCCAACAAAATATGCAAATCAATTCTTTTGGGGACCACAGCACATTTGAAGTGACTTTGAGGAGCCTATATGTCAGAAAATACCTATTCTAAGAACTGCACCCCACAAGCTCTAAATCACATTCAAGAAGTTTATTAACAAAAAATTAACTTTAAATCCTGTGACGTGTCTCCTTATCTGTGGACGGGGAGTACTCACTTGGCTGGTTGTTGAGGAGTACACTAGGACACTCAGGGTTAAAGAAAGTCCATGCGGGTTTATTTGCTCCATAAACCCCTAAGCAATAACAAAAGGTTCAGGCCTTTAGAGCAGGCAAAACAACACAAATGTCCTTAGCCAGGTTCTGCTCCCCCAGGACTGTGGGCACACAGGCTGGGCAATGTCCAGCACGTAGGCTCGATCTGCAGCCCCACACACAGGAAGGCTTCTCCTTCTCTGCACACAGACCTTGTGCCAAACAACAGCCTCCATTTTGGGTGTTCAGACACACCCCCTGGGGTGGGTATGATGGTGACTGGACCCACCCATCTCTCTAAGTCACCTGTAAGCCTTCCCAATGTATAGTAGAACCTCAGCAGTAGATCTGCTGAGCCAAAACAAGCCCAAGCTTCCATCACAGGGCCACACAACTCTGTGATACAAACCTCCCATTAACCACATGGGCAGTTGCCATACCACAACCCCAATTTTTTTATTTTCACAAGGGTAACAGGAGAAAATGAACCTCAAAGTTTGTTGTGCAATTTCTCCTGAGCACGCCGATATACCGTTTGTGGAGGAAAACTACTGTTTGGGTGCATGGCAGGGCTCGGAAGGGAAAGAGCCACGCTTGACTTTTTTAACTCAAAATTGTCTGGAATCGAGAGTGGACACCATGTCGCGTTTGGAGAGCCCCTGATGTGCCTAAGAGTGGAAACACCCTACAAGTGACCTAATTCTGGAAACTAGAACCCTCAAGGAATGTATCTAGATGTGTGGTGAGCACCTTAACACCTAGGTGCTTCACAGAAATTTATAACATTGAGCCGTGAAAATAAAAAATGTTCTTTTAGCCCCCAATTTTTTATTTTTTATTTTAGTTTGTTGAGCAATATATCCTGAGTACCGATACTCCATATGTTCTCGAAAACTACTTTTGAGACACAACGCAAAGCTCAGAAGGGAAGGAGCACTGTTATGATTTGGTAGCTGAGGAGAGCAGGCAAAAACGGCAATACACCAGAGAGGTTGGAATCTACTGGATTGCAGTACCCTGACTAACCACCACAACTAAAGGCAGCCGTGGAGCGTTCCTACGTTGGTCCTAGACGCCTCGTCACAGCCTGAGAGGTTAACTACACCTAAAGATAGAAAGAGGAAAGCTATCTGCCCCGGAGCAGATCCGCAAAGAACATAGGAAGCCCCCAAACATGTAATGGCGGTTAGAAAGAGGAAATACAGACACAGACAGAAAATAGTATGAGCAAACGTTGGGGCCCAATCTTCCTAGACAGAAAAGGATAGGAAGGACACTTACTGCAATCCAAAAAACCCTAAAAATTACCAACTCTACTAATTGCAAAAACACCTGAGATCACACGACCTCTACCACCTAAATTAGTTCTCTGGTGTAACAAAACTAAGCCGCAGCCACAAAAAAAAAACTGGAAAAGGCAAATGAAACAAACAACAGTGGCTCCAGAAGAACTGAGAGGAGCCCAAGCC